>CM051829.1:24076989-25301572 GCA_028451465.1 Erethizon dorsatum | reverse complement strand
AACTGTGACCCCACATCACACTACTGTATAAATGCACTGTGCTGCTTTTCTGCTGCTTAGCAATCCTCCTTAATATTATAGCTTTATAAAGATATAGAGAAACTAAGTAATTTAAGTATTATGTCTTCCTTATATTTCTTTAAAAGAAACAAATTGTAAGATTCCCCCAACTTTAGGATTCTTTTAATTGTATACGTAACTGTGTACAACATATTAACCAGGGTTCTCCAGAGAGACAAAACCAATAAGACAAACAGACAGATAAAGATGATAAAGATAAAATATAGATAGAGATAGAGATGAGAGATAGATATAGAGACAGAGACAGAGAGATACAGAGATAGATAGAGAGGTAAGAGAGGACTTATTAGGGAATGGCTCACATGATTATGGAGTACCAGTATTCCCAGGATGGGCCATCTGCATGCTGAATACCCTAGGATGCTAGCAATATTGTTCAATCCAAGTTCAAAAAACCCTCAGAACTGGGAAAGCTAATCATGTAACTCTCAGCCTAAGGTCAAAAGTCTGAGAACCCAGGGAAATGCTGGTTTAACTTCCAGAGTCCAAACTCCAGGGAGCTTAGAATTCTAATAACTGAGAGCAAAAGAAACTGTCCCAGCTGCAGGAGGCAGGAAATCCTTCTAGTTTTGTTTGTTCCCTGCTTTCTTTGTTTTATCTGGGCTAACTGGATGCCCTCCTTTCACTCCTACCCCAATCCCCCATCAAGAGCAGATCTTCATTTAGTTGACCTGCTCATGTGGCCATCTCCTCCAGAAATACCCTCACAGACACATCCAGAAGTAATGCTGGAAGGGAAAAGGAAAAAACAAAATACAAGATAGTTATACTACTAGTTCCTCTTAGTTCATTGAAAAGAAAAGTTTGTGCTAATATCGTTTGGAGAATTTTTTATGCCTATATCTTGTACTCTGGTTAACTGTTTTAAAGATAACGATACTCAATGTATTAACTATTGTTATTCTATTACTTTGTTATGAAATTTTTGCTTTTCAATAAAATAAAAAAATTTTAAAAAAAAGAAGTAACGCTTTACCAGTTGTCTGTTTGACAGCCAAAATTAACTAGTACATACACTTCATCTGAACACTGCAGTTCCATAAGTTATTTTTATTAAGATTTTATTTATCAGCAACTATACTAGATAGTAATGGAATCTTTTCTACTTGTAAATAGCATGAGAATGTACAGTATGTGAACTAAAGATCTTATTCTGTAATAATTGTTAGTGAAAAAGTGAAAAGCAATCATTCCATTTATGAAAAAATAAAGAGTAGAAAAGATTTTTCAGTTTTGTTGTTATTGTTACCCATAGTATAAACAAACTAAAAAAATTCCAGAATTACTCGGAAAACACAAAATAAGTCCCAGAAGACTGAAGCATAAAAAAGGAGTTATAAAAGATAAGTCAAACTAACTCCTCTATAATGCTATTATCATGCTTAGTACCCATGTTATGGAGTCCTTTTAGAATCTCAATTTTCTTATCTGTAATATTGAGGGTGTTGATTAAATAGGACCCAGATCTTATCTTGAATAGATAAGGATAAGTTTTCTCTGATTTTAAGATTCTCTCCGTTTAAGTATATTAGGAAATTAACTAAAGTACCCATTACAATAGGAAACCATCAAGAAAACAATCTCTTTTAAAGACTTCATATAATCACACAAAAGGATATCAAAATCTCTTATAGTACGGAGTTTATAGTAAGGAATCTTTGTTTTCAAGTTGGTGTTGGAAGTAGAAAAGATTCATCCTGCACTTAGCCTAGTTCACAAACTCGCTAATCACATTAGCAGATACAAAATATCTTTTGATTATAGGTTATGTTAAATTCAATATATCTGGGCCAGTGAGATGGCTCAGCGGCGTAAGCGCCTGCCCGGCCAGCGCGAGGGCCCGAGTTCGACTCCTGAAACCCACATATGAGAAAAGGGGCCGGTGATATCGCTCAGCGGCACGGGCGCCTGCTGGCGCGCGACGTCCTGAGGTTAACCCCCAGTACCCACAAAAAAATAAATAAATAAATAAATTCAATATATCTGGTTAACTTCAACAAATCAAGTCAGCAAATGAAAACCTTAAGGCAACTTCATTTGCATCACTTTTAATAAAGAGAACTGCTAGCCACATTAAACCTTATCGCCTTCATAAAGTTAGTTTTTTCATCTTTTTTCTTCAGGAAGTATGTTTTCTCATCATTTAAATGAAAAGATTGATTTTTGAATCTTTTCTTACTTTAATTATATACTGATTGTAAGGTTTTATGTCTTTAGGAGACATTTGAAAAAATTCAAAAGTGCTCTTGCTGTTTCAAAAGTCAATTGAACCAACAACATTTTCACATTAGTAACTTGTGTATGTCATTTGGAAAAACATCAATTTTACAATGCTTTCTAGTAAGGGCTGACTAGGTGATGAGGGTGATGATAAGGTTTAATGTTCTTTGAAGAAAACTTAAAAAAAAACACAGTAAAGCTCTTTGTGCACTATTGACATAGGAGATTAGGGCATGGCAAAGCTGGCTGGGGAAGTAGGCATGAGCTGTTAATTACAAGATCCTGGACACATGCTCAGAACAGTTGCCAATGCCTTGCACATGGACTTCTCTCAAGAATTTGAGCAGGTTTTCAATAGGATGGCCTAGACCTGACATCAGCCTGAGGGGTAGGATCTCAGCACCTCCTCCCTGGACCTCTATGTATAAGTTCTTGTGTGTTTCCTTGAGATTTTGACAGTATAAAAGGACACAGATGCCAAGAAGAGCTTGCTATCATGGGTTTCCTCATGATAGTCCACCCCATTTTCTCCAGGGTGTACTTTTATCTTTATTGTTCCTCTTTTACTCAGCCCAAGCTTGCTCAGCAGAGCCAGTTTCTCCCTCATTCCTCACTTTTATTTTTTCAAATAAACTTTGCCACCGCTTTTTGCTCATTTCATCCAATTCTTTGTCCAAGATGCGAAAAACTGGAATCCAGCTCCAGAAGGAAATAGGAACACCAAAAACCCGGTAAGCTTATTTGGTGAGCTACTTTTACAAGGGGCTAGCCAATAATACTATTGCTGCAAAAACTCCATGCAAAGCAATATGGCAATTACTCAAACACTGAAAGTAAAATTACTGTATGATTATGGCTGACCCTAGGAATGAACATGGAGGTTAGAATTCAACTCCTGCCAAAGCAGAAACCTTAACACAAAATCCTTTGCATGAGAATAGAATCTCCAAAATCTGCAGCATCCTGCAATGAAGCTACAGGTTTAGTAAACTCAGAGGACTTTTTAGGTTACCCACAGAAACTCAACCTTGTTCATGGACCATGAATCTCAGAGTCCTGGCACAGTCATTGAAATATTCTCTCTGAAGAAAGTTAACATCACGCTAGGTATCAATTTCATGTTAATAATTTCCAAATATATGTCTAGGAAAGAGTCAAAGAACCTTTCCCCTCTGGATAAAATAACATGAAACAGAAGCAATAGAAGCCACAGACGAGTCTCTTGAGAGGGCAAACCAAACTTTAACTTCCATACACTTAGTAGCAGAAATTTAAAATATACAAAATGAAAATGTATAGAAATACAAGGAGAAAAACAAATGTACAATTATAGCTGAAAATTTAGCATTCCTCTTGTAGCAGCTAATGAGGTGATGCCTCCCTCCCCTGTCCCTGCCAGAGCAATGTCAGGAAAAGTGAGGTAAAACAAAAGGTTTGAATAAAGTAATGAGCCTCAAAATGCAATGCCCAAACTATCTAGGGTTCAACCAAAAATCACTTATCCCATGAAGCACTAGAAAATTCTTATTTTGATTTAAAAACAAATTTAAAAAATAGCTTGTGTGTCTTAAATATCACATGGTTTCTCTTATATGAGAAACTCAAAAATGTAAATAAAGAGCAAAATAAAAAATAGATAATAAGAAATAGGAAGTTAAATCTTTTGCAAAAGGGAAGGGAACCAAGAAATGGAGGGGAACAAAAGGGAGAGAAGGGAGATGAAAAAAAAAATGAATTAAGATTTGTTATGTACATGAACCAACTTCCCATGAGAAATATAATCATTATGTACTGCAAACATGTCCAATAAAAATAAAAATGGGAATTACCTAGATTTAAATACAAAGATAATAGCAATCTAAAAAGATCTGACAAAAATTTTCAAGTAGCCATCATAAAAGTACTTCAGTGAGTTATCACAAAAATACTGGAAACAACTGAAAATAGAAAGTCTCAACAAAAATATAGTCTCTAAAGAAACAATGCAAATTTTAGAATTTAAATTTTTTAAAAACTCAACAGAATAGAGGGTACAAAGGGAAAGAAAGAGTAAGCTTAAAAGTAAAACCATAGCAATTTACACAATCTGAACATGTATTGAAAAAAAAATGGACAGATTAACAAAGCCCTGTTCAACTGTAAGAAAGTATTTAACATATGTGTCACCAGAGTTTCAAAAAGAAAAGGAGAAAGAGGGCAAGACTAAAATGTAATCAAAGAAATATGCCTAAAACTCCCCAAATTTGGCAAAATACAAAAGCCTACACATTTAATAAAATAAGTAAAGTCCAGTTAGAATAATCCCAAAGAAATATGCATCAAGATACATTATAGGCCAACTTTTGAAAATTAAAGAAAAAGAATCTTGAGAGCAATCAGAGGGAACGAAACCTTACCTATAAGGGAAAACCAATTTGAACGACAGTAAATTTCTGATCAAAAACTATGAAGTCAAAAGAAAATGTCACAATATTTTTTGAGAGCTGAAAGAAAAGACTGTCAATCTAGAATTTTATAGCTATTAAAAATATTATTGGGGGCCGGTGAGACGGCTCAGTGGCGTAAGCGCCTGCCTGGCAAGCACGAGGGCCCGAGTTCGACTCCCAGAACCCACATACGGAAAAAGGGCCGGTGATATCGTTCAGCGGCACGGGCGCCTGCTGGCGTGTGAGGTCCTGAGGTCGACCCCCAGTACCCACAAAAAAATATATATATATATATATTCTTCAGGAAATGAAGGGAACATTTTTTAATAGTGGTTATACTCTATATATTCTATGATTACTCAACTGTATATGTTTGTCAAAACTCATTGAATTGTATACCTTAAGTGATCCAAATTTCTTGTCTATAAATTATATCTTAATAATGCTAACAAAAATCTAACCTACAAAAATACAATGAAGATTATAGAGTCAGTAAACTAGTTGCCACTAGTGGTTAAACAGGATTCTATGATTCTGGTAATATTGTGGACTTGTATGGCAGATATACAGGTAATTATTTTATAGCTTGCTGACATGTAGATTTATGCTTTATGCATTTTAAAAATTAAAAAAGAGACTTAGAAGTCTTTTTCATCTTTCAAGAGATGTCTGAATTTTTCCAAATGTTCTCATAGTAAAATTATTTTTAATGTCATCTTTTTATGCATAAATGTTATATCACAATACAATTTTAAAAGTATAAAAGTCCCAAGGAAATCTCAAATAGATTTAATTTCTTCCAGAAGTGAATCAATATGCTTTAAAAATTGCTGTCTAGCATGATCATAAGAGTATGAAAAAAAATTCTTCCAGCCCCACAAATATGACTAAATTCCTAATAAGCCCAGGCTGCATTGTCATCAACTAGCAAATGTTTCTCTCAAATTCGTAGCACATGCCCAATTGAAAATGGAACGGATGGAAGAGCTGACAATATGGAAAGCTCTGTTGATTCATTTCCAGGATGAGTGACTGAGCTCTAGAATTATCCATGAGATCTGTTTCCTAGGAAACCTATTTCACCCAAAACTCAAAGGGAGATTCCTTTGGGAAGAAGGGGTTGCTTGTTCTCAATATTTTCCTAGACAGTAAAACATGCAACTGCAGATACGCATTTACCCATGTAGCAGCTTAGTTACATGTTACATGTTAGGCATAAAGCAAATGTTTTTGACAGTGTCTTAAAGTGTTTGGAGTAACTAGACCCAATCATGTAGAAACAGGAGACCATCATCTAAGATAGCACCTCCCTGTCCTTCGTTTTCCCCAAGTGTCCTCTCTCAGCCCATCTGACAAAGCCTCAAAGTTAGCATTTAATGCCTCATTCCATTGGATTTAAACATGGATCTCTCTTTATTACAATACAGAAATAGATATAAAGATCAGGCCCACTCTTCTTGATTTCTCTATAATTTCTTCTCCACAAAACTGGAACCAACTCTAATCTCTATCTTGTCCTATTTCCTTACAAAATGCCAGCAGTGAATCAGGTTTCATTTCTTCACCAGTTCATCAGCATCGAATCATGGGTATCACCATGACCTTTTGCCCAATACTGATAGTTGAGTGTCTACCCCCAAATTACTTTAATAGTCCATCAAGCACTCCAGATTTTTTGCTAACATCAGAGTTAGAATTCTGACACCAGATGAAGGACCACTCTGAGGTCAGGTATTAGTGGGATTTCTGTGAAGTCTATTTCTGTGCAGTACGGCTCTCACACGTAGCCATCTAGCCCTACTATCTTGCTCTTCAGACCGTAGGGTCCACTGTAGCACCAGCATCACCTGGGTACTTGTTGTAAATGCATACTTGTTAGGCAATCAAGTAAATATTTTTGACATCTTGAAGTGTTAGAGCAAGCAGACATTGGGTACTTGTTATAAATGCACACAGAATCTAAATCAGAATCAGCATGTCTAGCCTTAAGCCCAGGAATCTTGTTCTAACAAGCTCCAGGTGATCTGTGTGCACATTCAAGTCTGAGAAGCATTGTTTCAGGGGGCAACTGCTCTAGCCCTACTGTAGCTCACAAAAGGACGAGTCCACATGGGCAAGGGGAAGTACCCACTTGGAGCTGAGTCTCCCTTTTAGGTGAAGTTTTCAGTATCCACTTCCACTCCTGGGACAGAGAAAATCAATGCCCAAGGGATGTGCTTCGGCACCTGCACAGACCTCTTCTGCAGTTCGTTCTTCTGAGGCCCAAAATGGGTAACTTTGGGAAAGTGAGAGTGGAGAAAGGACCTGGGAGCTGCACTATCCATGTATGTAAGTTGTAGAATTAGGCTAGAAGGGGCAAGAGAGGTGGGCATCTCCATTTGTACTGTTTCCCAAGGGCTTTTAAATCCTACCTTCTTCAGTTTATTGACTAGAAGAAGGATATCTCTGGCTCCATTTCCTTCCTAGTGCTTTTTATCTGATTCTCCAGTAAGTGCCAAGTTTTGGGCCACACTTTCAACAAATGATTGGTGCACTCGTTGTATATGAAAGGTCAAGATCCTAAGTTTTTGTCTTTTGCTTCTTCTCCTGCTTCCCTCTCTCTTTCCCTTATCCCCACAGCCACCTTTCTGTCCCTTTCTTCAGCTCCTTTGTTAGCTTGCTTACTGCTCTCCCTATCTATAATGCAACACAGACAAACACACACCAGAGAAGATGTGACCTGTGGCCTGCCTCTATTCTAGCACCCTCCTTCTCTTATCCCATCCAGGGGTCACATGGCTGCAGCAAGACAACTTTTGCACAAGTCTGAGCAGTGCCACCCACACTCTAGCTTTCTGTCCTCCAAGTAAAATACATCTAGAACCATAAGAAAGTGTTCCTGAGAGGTATGTGCTTTTCAAGTCCTGAACATATATCAATATGTCATGCAAAGAAGTAAAACATTTTCTCCTGCAGTTGAGTTGTGTTTTTCTTTAGATGATTAAACAGGCAAAAGAATGTTAACCTATGAAGGAAAGAGAAGCTGATTTAACAATGGAATATATTGTATTTAAATATATTTTATAGCTACTCAGATTCACTCTACATGTCTTGGGATATTTTATAGCTACTCAGATTCACTCTACATGTCATTCATTTCCAGCTCTCTGGCCTTAGTCAAGCAGGAATGTGGAAAACCACACTACTGAAGAAATGAACGCTAGCATAAAACAGCAAAGGGAGATTTGGGAAGACACTGCTGCCAGCTTTTCTACTGAGAGATGCACATGACATCTCCAAAAACTGGAAGTTCCTTGGGGAAATTGGTAACAGGCCCATTTAGTATCTGTATGAGTCAGGGTTCTCAAAGAGAACAAACCAATAGAACATATGTGTGTGTGCATGCATAGGGAGATTATGAAGATTATGGAGGCTGAGAAGTCCTCTGATCTGCTACCTGCAAAATGATGAACCAGGAAAACTGATGGTATCGTTCTATGCACGACTGAAAGCCTGAGTACCAGAATAGATATTATAAATCCCTCTCCAAGGGCAGAAGACAAATATCACAGCCCAAGTAGCCAGGTAGGAAGGGGACAGAGGAGTGAATTCCTCCTTCCTCCATTTTTTTATTCTATTTAATCCCTCAACAGATTGGATGGTGGCCACTCACATGGGGAGGGGACAATCAATTGACTTTAATGAGTCCACAGTTTCCAATGCTAATCTTATCTGGAAACGCCCTCAGAGAAACAACTTAAAATAACATTTAAGTAGTATCTGGGCTTCCTCTGAGCCTGTCAGATTGACACATAACATGATATATCAGAGCATCTCCATAATGATGAGTTCACTTTACTCCAAGTTCCATAAACTTAAAATATCAGGGCTGGAACATACCTTAAATATCATTAATTTCCTCATCTTATTCCTGGGAAACTGAGGTCTAGAAAAGGCAAGGTAAAAATAAAGTAACAGCAAGTTTCTAAGCCCATAGCACCTAAAAGATGCTTCCAAGGTAAAAACCGTCTTGATTTAATTAGTCCTCAATTCCTTTGATAGGCTATTGAATTTCTTAATTAAATATTTGTTTGGCATCCTACATATGAAATTTAATCACCAGGCATTATGTTGGGTTACCTAGCACACAGGCCCTGTTCACCTGGTACTTAAATAACTACAGGACTGTACATTATCTAACACAAGAAATTCATCATGAGAAGGAAATTCTACTTTCATATTCATAGCCACCTTTGAAAAGGAATTATAGTTTAACAGGGAAAAAATAAAACCTCATATAATCCTGCTTTGTAAGTAGATTAAACCATAACAGGAAAATGAATTCCCTTCTCTGAAGGAAACTGGTGGGGATCTAAGCCACTCAATGCTTAACCTGTCCTGACCTCACAGGCATGATTGTTCAAATTTTTTTCCTCACAGGATGTAACTCTTTCCTCTGTACCTGGTTTAATACCTAGCAAGATAGAACTGAAACCAAAGAGCCCTCATTTAGACAAAATGTCACTCTTACTAATTGCTTATATCATTGTTATTATTAACATACCAATTAGTTGAGTCTTGGCACATCTGCACAACAGATAAGAAGGTGAGGTGCAATTAACTCATGTGGGATTGAGAAGTTGATAAGTAGACAGAAAATAGTTAAATCCACTCCCTCCCAGGCATGATGGCTCATGCCTGTAATCCCAGAACTGTGGGAGGCTGAAGCAGGAGGATTACAAATTCAAACCCAGCCTGGCAATTTAGCAACTTAGTAAGAACCTATTTCAAAATTTTTTTAAAAAACTTGAAAGGCCTGGGTATGCAGCTCAGGCCTGATTATTCCTCAGTATCAAAAAAATTCACTAACATCAAGCCTAGGCTCCTTTCACTACACTTTGCTACCAGTTTAGCAGTGATCCCTCTGCTCCTGACACTCTGATATAGTAGGGAGTAGTCTGAAAATAACACAGTCAGAAAGATATGTGTAGGTAAATTTGGTACAATTATGGTGTTTTTCCTTTTTTTTGTAGACAGTGTTATTATTTAGATCTAAAATGTCCCCCGAAAGTTTTATGTGTTTGGTAGGTGATTGGTTGCTGGGGAACTGGGCACTCATCAGTGGATTTATTCATTGAGGAGTTCAATAGCTTAGTGTGCTCTTAGGAGGCGGAGCCTGGTTGGAGGCGTGCCACTGAAGAATGTGACCTGGAAAAGTACATTCTCATCCCCAGCTCCTGTCTTGCCACTTCTTGTCTGCCACAGGATGAGCAACTGTCCCCTGCCATGCCCTTCCACCGTGTCATTTCTGCCTTGGACTCAGCTGACCATGGGCTGAAACCATAGTCAAAATAAACCTCTTTCTTCCTTTAAGTTGCAGGTATCAGATATTTTGTCCTAGTGAGGAAAGTCACTAAGACAACAGGAAATAGGATCAAGGCTAAACAGTCACAATATTTCTTTTTCAGTGTAGGCAATGTTAGCAGTTTGGAACACCAGTTAAAAGCCAAGGTGGGAAAGTAGGAGAACAAGTAGAGGGGAAAAAAAAAAAAAAAAAAGAACTAGGAATGACTATGTCCTCATGCAAGCTTAGGGCTCCTTTGAGAAGCCATTTGCAAAATAATGTCTAGAAAAGCAGAATATTAGTGATCATAGGCTGAAATGTGACCAGTTTGACAACAGCTGTGGAATTTTCCAGTCCTCTATCCCAGCTGTCAATGTGTACATTAAATTCCTCATTAAGATCAGCTACTCAGAATTCAGGCACTTGTACTGTTGTGATGATTCTCTAAGGAATCTCACTTGACCTTATCTCCTATTGAGATTTACTGTCCTGCAGTCATGTACCTTATTCAAGGACATCCACACAAATCTGAGAATTTTTCAAATCCTTCCTTAGGTATATTTGACTAAGCTTCTTTGGCCAAGTCATGTTCAAGAAGTACAAAGTCATTCATACTAGAAGACTATCCTGACATATCTCAATAGTTGGCTGTAGCAGATGTTGCTGACGCCCACGCCTCGTACTTGGAACCCTGTGTTTGGCTCACAGAACACAAGTGTCAGCAACTGAAGGCTTTCCTGAATGCAGGAAGGCCAACAAGATGCTCCAGGGAATTGACATCCCTGAGAGTAGCCATCAATCAATGATAGATGGGCAATGGTGGATATTATACCAATGAAGGAAGTATCCACATATTTCATGGTGATCACTGAAAAATTAAAATGAGAGCTAAAATTGTCTATAGACTCGAGAGCTATGGAGGTCATTAGTAGGGTGACCATCCTTACCCTGGTTGTACTCAGTACAGAGTGTGGGAATCTGCCCAGTGTCTAGGGGACACCTATCACAGGTGGCTCCATGGTTTAAAATAACCAATTAGGCTCAAGCTTTCTAACACAGAGTTCAAAAGAAAACTGATAATTTAGTGGCTCTAAATTCCTCAAAACCCAGCCCAGATGTAGGGAGGTGTTGTTTACTTCATGAATTTCACTCATTTAAGGAACTTCTTTTAGGTCACAATCCTAACCCCTTTTCCTTATCCTAACTCCTATCATTCTCCCCGTGTTTGCTTTTGCATTCCTGAGCCCAGCAATCTCTACAGTTTGAGTTAATTCTTAACCCGTTGTACATTTTATTTTCTCTGTAAGGCTGACCAGGCTGATTCCATTTTAGGACCTGTCCCTCGCTAGCTGCCTACTTGTAAACTAAATAGCTAAACTGTCTTTCACATAACGATGGCTCAGAATCATAATAGTCCCAATAACATATATCAGCATTTCCAAAATTGCGTCCACAGATCTCTAGTATCTCATGAATCAGTAATGATTAAGTACATTTGAGAAATACTACATACTCTATCCTCTTGTCATATATTCACAGTGGTCCACAGCACAGACCCTAGTTTAATTTCGTTTAACAAAGGATTTCCTAGGAATGAGTTGTGAAAATTCATCCCCAAATATAGTCCCTTGTAAGTATCCACACGATTTTCTGAGCACTCATGTGACTTCAAATTACCCAAAGCAACTAAGAATCTGAAAGAGCAAGTTTGTTACCTTCAAAGCTTACCCACTGACTTTAGAGACCACTACCTCTAATTTTCCTAGAATTGATTCCTATGAGTAATGTTTTTTTCCTCTCAGAGAAATGTCCCCTTATTACTTCACTGTACTTTAAACTGGTTGCCACCCTTGATAATATAAGCAATGGTATAGTGCCTCGACTTTTAATAAGTCTTTAATGCAAATATTGTCAAAGGCTTTAGAAAGTCTAATATATTTTATTCATATGTTCCTTTTCATCTAAATGTATATTTATTCCCTTGTAGAATTCTAGAAGATCAAAGAGCAGCCCCAATTTGAAAGGGAAATATGGCAGAGCTGAAGAAAAAGCCAGAGGCTGTTCTCCATAGAGCTTGAACCAATGTGGAATAAAATTAAATAGTTTCTTTTCGTAGCATACTCCCAACAACTCTGGATATTTTTTGCATGTGTTTGAACGTGTTAAATATAAAAAAAATGGCAGGAAAAAACTTAAGTGATTATATTTGGTAAATATGAAAAGTTTTGTGCTTTATCTTTTAAAATTTTTTCAAATAAACTTCAATTATTTTAGACCACAAAAATGTGTATGATGTACAACTTCTATCCATAATATGAGTAAGATTTGATTTTTAATATTGTAATGAAACCAGCCACAAATTTCAGATTACAAGAGAAAATTAGTTGAAAACCTTTCAAGAAACTCAATCCAATTCTTAAATGATACCAGAACAAAAACAGTTTCTCGGTAGTTGCTATTGTTCTAGGATTTTTCGTAACTTCCAATGCATTGGCCATTTGTGGAGACAAACTATCCCATAGCAAACATACTTAACATTCCAATAAGACAAGATCAATACTCTTGAGTACAATTCACCTTTGGGCAGGAAGCATCAGGACAAGAGTAAAATCTCAGCGCCTCTTTACCTAATTATTTAAATGTAGTCTAGAGGGTTTTCATTTCACTTCTATTAATATCTATGGAAAGTCAAAATGTCTTTTAATTAAGAACTAAGTCTAATTATCCTTAATGCTTTTCAATGCCTTTGACTGAAGATAACCAAGGACATGAAATTCAGCAACTCTCATGCCATGTTTACTGAATTGCTTGAAAAATGATATTAACCTAAGAGTAAGGCTGTCCATTCCCATGAAACAGAGAGGTCAAGACCCCAACCCATTTTCATAATCAAAATCACCATGTTTGCAAGTAGTCTGTGTTCAACAAGACAACAGAAGTCAATTGTATTGGTTCGTACCAATTAATGAGCATGAACTGATCCCCTACTAACAAGACAAATGATACAAAAAATAAAAAATATGTCCTTTAAATACAATTAATAAGCTCCAAAACCAGGCACCACAAGGCCTTGTATGTAGTGGGCACTCAAAGTGCATAGTTATGAATGTGAGAAATTAGAAAATAATCCAAAATGATACCAAACTTCATGGTGAACTATTTAGTAAATACTAGTGGTTGTCAAAATGGAATCCAGAAACCAGCAGCAACAGCATTTATTAGATGTGGAAATTCTCAGACCTCATCTCAGATCAAATTGAATCTGATCTCTGGGATAAGACCACACAATCACCGTTTTAAGCAGCCCCTCAGATAGTTCTGATACTCCCTGAAGTTTGAGGAACACTGGCAGGGATCATAGATCCTAGTTGTTCTAGCAAGTGCAAAGAGACTACTGAAGTGAGAGTAACCACCAGAAAGTGCTTTCTTAAGAAGTATCAGACTCAAAATACCTGTCCTTAGCCAGGCATGAAGATACATGCCTATAATAGCAGCACTCTGGGAGCCTGAGGCAGGAGCATTGCAAGTTCAACTCAGCCTGGGAAACTTACTGAGACTCTGTCTCAAAATAAAAAAGAGAGTTGAGATACGGTTCAACACGAAGGCCTGGGGTTCAACCACAGTGCAACATACAAAAAAAAAAAATCCTCATAATACAATTCAGATGATCAAAAGATCTAAAGATCACTGGTTATTATAATCAGCATGATTAGCCACACAAAAATATGGTCTGTATTCATGCTAACATCATTTAAATAAGAAAAATGAGAATACAGTTTATTTAGATTACAAAAACATGAGTAAAAGAACATTTTGGGCAGCAAAATATTTTAAAATATAGTCAAAGGTTTGAGGTGGGGAGAAAAATGGAACATGGAAGGAACGAGTCTTTGGTAAAACCTTGCTGAAGCCATCCAGATGCGCATTCATAACACAGCAAGACCACACTTCCAAGCCTCACCTGTGGGTACACAGGACCTGATACCTGGGTTCTAGCCAATATAATGTAGGTAGCAGTGACATTTGCTACAGTAAGACCTGAAAATAAATATTCTATGTGATCCTGCGTCTTTCTCATCTACTCCTTGATGGCAGTTGTTACGGTTTGTGTTTGTATGTCCCCCCAAAGCCTCATGCAGTCATGGGGGGCGGGCTTTTCAGAAGCAGCTGAATCTAGAGTTTGTGATTGGTTCATTTTCTAGTGCTGGGATTGGCGGTAGGAGTGCTACACCTGCCCTGGGCTGGGTAGCCTGCATACAATATAAGGCAGGAAAACAGGATAGTTCCCCTCCTTTTGCTCTTGTTGCTTTTGCTGTCTTCTGCCACCATGAACTGTTGCCCCTTACCATGCCACCCTGCCTTCGAGCCAGCTGATTATGGACTGAACCCTCTACAAACTAAGCTAAATAAACCTTTCCTTCCCTAATTTTGGGCATCGGGTATTTTGTCCCAGCAACGAGAGAAAAGTAACCAAGATAGCAATGGAAGGCCCAGATTTCAGAGTTTTACTTGTTCCACATAATGAGCCTCAAAACTTGTATCCCTGCTTGAATGCTGCTGAGGAATATACCAGACCAGCAGCAAATGTGAAAGACAAAGTTACAGCTTGGTTATGAAATTTCCCCAAAGGCCCACATGTTATAAATTTGGTCCCAGGTTTGACAATATTGGGAAATGTGGAAACTTTCAGAGGTAGAGCTACTGAAAGGAAGTCAAGGCACTGGGGGCATACCCTTGTATATTGGGATGCTGGCCCTTTCCTGTCTGTTTCCTTCTCAGCCTTCATGAAGTAAGCAGCTTTCTCTGACACAGGAGCCCACCATAGCGCACTGCTTCAGCACATATCCAAAGGTAACACAGCCAACTAACTATGGACTGAAACCTCTGAAGCTATAAGCCAAAATAAACCTTTTTTCTTTTTAAATTTATTATCTCAGATATTTCATAATAGTAACTGAAAACTGACTTACAAACCTTGAGTTAAATCCTGAGATTTTGGAGTTGCTTGTTACCACAACATTGCCTAAGCTACTCTAACTAAAACATGCTAGAAATTACCGAGAGATGGAAATAGCTTGTCCGTAACATTCAACAGCAATATTCAGCAAAGCCAGGGAAAAGCTAGATGATTTCTATCTTCTAAGCAGTTAAACTAATCAAATTCTTGGAGCTAGAACATTGTTTTTGTTTTTTTTTTAATTTGCAATTTTGAGCAATAGGCTCTCTTTTCCCCTCATTTACAACTAGGATTCAATAGACAGGCACAATCTATGTTCAGAAAAGTAACATTCAGGGGCTGGTGAGATGGCTCAGCGGCGTAAGCACCTGCCTGGCAAGCACAAGGGCCCAAGTTCGACTCCCGGAACCCACGTACGAAAAAAGGGCCGGTGATATTGCTCAGCGGCATGGGAACCCGCTGGCATGCGAGGTCCTGAGGTCAACCCCTGGTACCCACAAAAAAAAAAAAAAAAGAAAAAGAAAAGTAACATTCATAATATTACCTTCTTCCAAAGAGACTTCATCTTCTGAGTGTTCGATAGAGCAGATCATTTGCTCTCAAGCCCTCCTTGAGTAGGTTGAATTTGATAAATATTTTCCTTTATCAGCGAAAGAGACAGCAGTGGTTTCACAATCACAGTTAAAAGATGATAATTTTTGCTATTACTGCATTATCTTTCTGCAAGTAGTCAGTCCTCATACCATGACGTAGTAAAATGATTTGGTCAAAGCTTGGTGAGAAAAATCAGAAGCCATTCTAGGTATCCAGATTTAAAAGATTCAACAAAGGAAACTCGAGGTTTACACAAACATCGCAGGGCTGCAGGAACAATGGTCAGAAGGGCTGCTGGCTTTCAGGAAATTTAGGAATCGGAGGGCAGCTCCCATCAACAGTTCCAGCTGCCTGCAGGTCAATGGTTGATGCTTGGAAGGATGCCTCGAACCATCTGGGAGCCACCATACATGTTAGCTGTCTGCATAATGAAGTGAATGACTCTCCAGAGTACCCCAAAAGCCACTCACCACACCCCACAGCTGCCATCAGCAGACACCCTCATACTTCCCATAGCTGATGCTGGCGAACAACACCTCGTTCCTTCCATATGGCTTCCAGACCTCCCCTAAGTGACTCTCACTCATCAGCACCAGAAACAAACTAGAACCCTGCTAGCTAGGAGTCTGAGAAATTTAATTTCCAGGGTCTTAGCCACAGGAGTACAAAGAGAAAAGAGTGGGGATGAGTATTAACAGAAAAAAATCTGGCTGAGTACTAACAGACAAAACTGACAAAAATAATGAATTATTTAAACAAAGACGACCACAGTGGACCCAAAACCATTCAACTTTTGGAGATTTTGTTTCCACTTTTGTTTTTTACAGTGCTGAGGATCAAACCCAGGGCTTTGCACATTCAAAACAAGTGCTCAACTACTGCGCTATGCTTGTAGCCCTAAACGTTTCTTATGAACAACTGCTTGGGACTATATATAAGCCTTAGACACATAACTTAATTAGAGCAATGTCTTAAGCAGGCAAGGTGGTTGTCATCAAATATAATGATTTCTTTCCTGGAGCTTTGGTAGCAACTAACAAAAAACAACTGTAGTTAGCCTGAGAAAACTTCTAGAGAAACTTTTCTCTGCTCCTTGGCCATTTGGTCTTTGTTATGCTAATCAGATCATAACATAAGCCTAACTCAGACTAGCTGAAATGAAAACAATTTCTTGGCTCTTACATCTGGAGAATTCAGGTATGGAACAGTCTTTAGGCTTTGCTAGAGATCCAAGATTCAGGAGGTGGTGTGAATGGTGGGGCTATGTCTCTTTTTCCATCCCACATCCCTATTTTTAATTCTTGCCTTTACATGTCAAAGCAACCTTCTCTGTGACAAGCAAGATTCCAGGCTGTAACTTTCCCTATGGTTTGGTAACCACCAAAGAAAAAATAACTTGTCCCTGTGTAACCTCTCCCAGGAAAGACTTTGATCTGTCAAGTCAAATGGTCACACACCCATCTCTGAACCAACGCCTTTGCCAGGGAATGGCTTTCTCTCTCATTGAGCAGCCTGGGACAGGTGAATTCTAAGGACTCGCAACCCCCCAATACTACAAGGAGTGCAAAAGATGCTCCAGAATCCCAGAGAAAGAATCAGACACAGAAGACCAGGAAACAATCTACATTACTTGAGTCAACTGGTGATAATGAAAAACTGGAGAAATGGAAAAACCAAGAAAGGCCAGATGTATGTGTAAGATGAAAGATGAGGAAGTTATCTAGAAGACAGGAGGTGAGAGGGAAGGAGACTGCTCAGAAAAGGGTAGAGGAGAAAGAAGGAAGGAGAAAAGACAGCTCAGATCTCTTTTCCTTTCTCCTTTTCTCCTTCCCTTTCAAACTTTCTCCTCAGAAACCTCAAAAGAGGTCTTCCAAGGAATTGTGATGATTGCTCAGATGGCTCTAATCATCCTCTTTTACTTTACAGACTCTGGTTTCCCAGAGAAAGAATAGCATTTTCTGAGCTTTGGCCAGATATCCAGCTCAAAGCAGTCATCAGTCACATCCTGGTGGCAAGGCCAGGGCTGGGGAACACATAGAACTGTTTCAAGAGACATAGTTCTGAGATGCTGATAGACTCTGGTTCACTCAGCTACAACAGCCACATGGATCTATTTTAGCATTGCTATTGTTCTGTGACGCTTCCCATATTAGAGAACTAAGGAACAACAAGAAGAGTCTGGGGGGCTGGTGAGATGGCTCAGCAGCATAAGCACCTGCCTGGCAAGCGCGAGGTCCTGAGTTCGACTCCCAGAACCCACAAAAAAAAAAAAAAAACTCTGGGCTCAGCTATTACCTGTTCTTTTATATCTATAAAAATTTGACTTCTTGAAGGTGGCTCAGATAAAAGTAAAAAAAAAAAAAAACAAAAACAAGATAGTCAACCCTGGATCTATTGTTGACAGGAGGATGATTTAAAACTTCTTCCTGGAAGGTAACACTACATCCATATTTCTGCCTAAAGGGGATTTATTGTTGGCTCAGCCCTCAGTCTGACAACAGGAAAAGGTTCTTAAAAACCACCTCTGTGACCAAAGCACAGGTAATACTTACCACACATGGGAGCAGAAAACAAAGCAAAGAGAGAATGTAAGGGCTGTACAAACAGAGTAGAAAATCATTCCAAGGGAGAAAGACTGGCAGTAGTTCATATGGTTATAGTGAGCCAGGCTGCTTGATTCTGCCCCATAACAGGCAGCCCCAGATCAGCCTTGAAGCTGTTTGTTGGAAGAGACTAATTTGCTTCTAGAAACTTACGTATTAGTCACAGAGGCCATCTCCCACCCTAATTGACATCAGGTGGGCAGCTGATCAGCACACAGCCCTGTTTTTTTTTATCTGAGATCAAGGAACTTGGGAGTGGATAACTTAAAGTCTGGAAAATTATTTTTTTTTTGTGGGTACTGGGGGTCGAACTCAGGACCTCACGTGCCAGCAGGCGCCCATGCCACTGAGCGATATCACCAGCCCTTTTTGCGTATGTGGGTACCGGGAGTCAAACTCAGGACCTCGCGCTTGCCAGGCAGGCACTTATGCCGCTGAGCTATCTCACCGGCCCATGGAAAATAATTTAATATGAGATGACAGGAATAAGTTAAATCACAGAAAGACAGAATTTGTATCTCACTCTTTAGCTCAGATTCAGACAACCCCAAAGTGCACAAAGGGAATGAACGTTGATAAGATTTGTAATAATCTGACAAAGTGTTGGTTTTTTACTGGTGTGTTTGATTCCTCCACTAGGCCAAACTGGTGATAAACTGTGACTTCTGTCTCTCTGTAAAGTTAAAAGCACCTAGCACAAAGATTTATGTAGATGCTCAAACAATTTGCTGAATGAAATAGCAGGTGACACAAAAAAGCAAAATGGACTAGCTAAATAAACGTGTTAATTTTCTTGTTCCGGTGAAAAATTCCACTCCAAATGGCTGAGTATCAACACATAGCAACAGAGCAAAATGAAAAGTAGATGACATTTGTCCATTTTCTCTGGAATTAACTGAACACCACCTGGTGTTTTATATCACATACACCAAGACTTTGACTTAACTGAATTAACTTCTATCTGCAAAAGAGGCAACTCATACTGTTTTCCTCACAAATTTCAAGTAAGCCTTGATAACATTCCATGTGCACACACTACTCTGTTTTTTCCTGCTCTCATTGGTGTAGGGAATTGCCAACTCTCTTTAAAACCATTCTTATTCCTTTGGTTTCCTTGAATTCCAGTAGTTGTTCTGGAAAGCTGGTCCCTGAAAGAGTTAAGGTGACTCCTTCAAATCACAGTGATGAAGGAGCAGATGGCATATTTGCCAACTGAGAAGATGTTACTCTCACTTGGGTCTAAATTCCCTCCCTCCACCTGGCATCCTAGACAGCTGTGTCAGCTCCATCTGGCCATCTTCATTCATCAGGTGAATGCTCTATTTTCCTAATTGAGGTTAAACTAACCCAAGAAATCAAAGACAGGTATGGAATGTTCCCTGTCATTACCAATGCTTCTGATATACCATATATGATAACCAACAGCTACTCCTGCACTCATAAGTGTCACTTTAATTTGTGAAAAGCTTAGCACAAATAAAGACAGCAGACAGGGCTCTTTTCAAGGGCTCCCAGGCTGACTACAGATGCCTTTCTTCTTGTGTAACATTTTTAGGCAAGCTTCACTCACACTCAAGACTTTTAACAGATAAGAATGCCCTCCAAATCCTGCCTAGGAGAGTCTCAGGCCACAACCACACAAATCCTGGGGGAGTTCATGGCCTGCCTTGCTCAGGGGGAAATCTCAGCCACCACCACCACCATCACCCAGGAGACAGTGCTGGTCTCAAGATCCTCAGCTAGCCCTATGTTTTTTTTTAATCACATGTTTCACTGTCAGCCTGCTGTGGGGGCCCAAAGGAGAGTTGCATGGGTAAGGTCCCCAGGTTAAAGAACACACATGTGCAAGACATCGGCAACAACAACAGGAAACATGGAGCAGAGCAGAGTGTAAGAGCAGCCTGTGTCTTTATTGTATAATTCTTATACCGGTTGTTACCTCCTATTTACATTCTTACATAGTGACCTAACCAGTACATGCATGCTTACCTGTGCTAAGTCATGGTTACATAACCGTATCCCACTGTGCACCTGCACTAGAGACGCAGGATAATGTCCTCAGGTATCCTTAGATGCCCCAGAGCTTTGAAGCAGTCTGAGTGGTCCCCCATATTCATCTTCCAAATCTGATCTGGGGACTGGGAATATAATGGAGTATAAGACAGGCAAAGTCCCCAGTCTCGTGGTGCTTACGTTTCAGCAAGGAGAAAGATAATTAATAGATAAACAAAGGCATTGATGCTTCTGTTAGTGATAAGAATTGTTAAGAACACAAATTAATATAGTGCTGAAGACAGGATGGGGTGTGGGGAGTTATGGAGGGAAGCAAGAGCCAATAAGCAACTAGAAAACAGCTTGACAGGAAAGAATAGGACAATCCTATTCTGAAGACTGGCTCCCTGCTATGGTTCGGGTGTGGTGTCAACATCCCCCAAGCATCCATTGCAACTGAAGTCTTGGTTTGACAAGTAAGACTGCTGGGAGGGGTGGAGTCTTTGGGAGACAGGGCCTAGTGAAAGGTCCTTGAGTCATGGGGCTGTGCTCTCAGGAGGTAGTTCTGGTGTGACCCCTTGAGTTCTCACAGGAGGGCTACTATAAAAGGAGTAAGCTCTGAACTTCCCATTCTCTTTGCCTCCAGCTGGAGATATGACTGTTTATCCCTATACGTGCTCCCACTCCAATGTAAAGCCATCCCCTATTAGAACCGCAAGAGACACTGAGCCGCTGGGTACCCTGCATTCCTCACTTAAGTAGCACTATAGATACAGTATTTTTTATTTAATGTTTCATAGTTCATTTCCCCATCATTCTTTTTAATGCTCAAATTAGCAAAGTACATTGAAATGACACAGCTATGATGATAGCTGTCAAGTAGCTATTTTCACTTTTTCTCGCATTTATAATATATACATAACTACTTAAGCATCCAGATTAATAAATATTCACAAACTGAGCATGCTTATAGAAGAAGCATCCACAGCAGGAAGTAAATATTACCAACACCCACAGGAGCTCCCCCTGTGCCTCTTTCCAGACACTGGTCCCCAAGAAGTATTCTGACTTCTCATAGTATACTTGTTTATACTTTATATAAATGAAATTATACAACATGTGATCTATTGGGCCTTTTCTTGAAATTGTGTTTGTGAGATTCATCTCAATTATTTTGTATGGTTGCATATAATTTATTCTCATTGCTATATAATAATCCAAGTACACATATACCATGACTTATTCATTTTACTGTTGATGGCAATTTCAGTAGTTTCATGTTTTAGCCATCAGTGTTTAAGTACGGGTCTTTTGATGAACATAGATAAACCTTTCATTGTATGGATACCTAGGACTGGAGCTGCTAGATCATAATACATGCATATACTCGGCTTTAGTAGATATTGCCAAATGCAAAACAACTCGTATTTTTTAAAAGCCATGTACACCAAAACTATATGACAAAATACCTCCCTGAAATAAGGTCAGATAAAAACAAACCAGCAACAGTTACAAGAGCCACATGCTGTCCATTCAACCCTGACATGAAATAAATGAGCTTGTGAATCTACTTGGTAAAACCACACAGAGGAATTATACCAAACTTAAAAATAAGTAACTTGACTATATACTGTACTACCCTAGTGGCATACAGCCTAGGGACCAAAATAAGGACAAGACAATTTCAATAGTTTTCACTAATCATTGGCATTGTTTTTCTAAAACTTTTGAATGTGCAGTGTCAGACAAACCAAAGGAGTAAGATTGTTATACTCGTAGAGAGATGGGATTTTAGGCATGATTGGAAAGAGACACAGATGAGGTAGTTAAAAACCATATAGTCCTGGAGTAGAACTGGAAAGTTTCGATTTAAATAAAAATCATGTCATTCTCAGAGAAAAAGTACAGAAAATGAGCAACCCAGTAGCTGTGAGCAAGCATTCCTAGTGTCTAGCCAGTGGTTGGGAACCTATGGCACGTGTGCTACAGCAGGCTGTGTGTAATTGAAAGCTCTAAATGGTTTGCCATCACTGGCCTGGACTATGTTATCTAAATATCATCTCTCACTACAAGAAGGCTCCTTAAAGAAATGGCTGATTCTGTGTGTGAAGAAAGAAATATGCAAGATGAGTTTAGAATAAAGCATTAAAGCAAAAAATAAGAAAATCACCAAAGACTACTAGTATAATATCCAAAGGACACAGGAGCACCCTTACATGTACTCTTACTGGCCAAAGGTAGAATAATTTGAGTGACAATAAGGGTAATAATTCCAATGGATTGAAACACATCAAATATTTTAAAATCCATAAATCTAAAATAATACTGAATATCTCATTAATTCCATTTAAAGGAGGTTCAGCATCCAACTCAAAATATTGGTAACTATTAAGAAAAAAAGAGAATTAAATGCTTATGCCATATTCTTATATAAAAGGTACTTCAAGGTAATCGTACTTGATGAAGGAAATTTTCTCACAGAATATTCCAATTGATAAAAAAGAAGAGATGATCAATTCAAATATTATTTCACATAATTTAATGAATTAGCTAATATCATAAAAGGTTGGAAGCATTATAAAAGGAAAAACAATCATACAATATATTGTTCCTGCTGGAAGGATAGGACAATGCCTATAAAGTAATGTTGTGAAAAAAAAATCAAACTTGAATCTGACTAATCCTCTAGATTGAACAACCAATATTGAGGAAATTCAGAAGACAAAAAAAAAAAAAAAAAACAGTTATATAACATAACATGAATATAATGAGCACATCACACATCACTGGGAAATTCTATATGACAAGTTACACAGCTTCAACAACAAAAAAAATGCAAATTTAAAAAGAGATGGGGGAGAAACAGGTAAAGAGGAAAGAAACCTTGTTTGGGTGGTGATTCAAATGACCATCAAATAATAAACACCCAGTACCTATTAAATGCTATTGAAGAATTATCACTGGTATTTAGAGTTGCATAATAATGAAATGATATGATAATTATATTTAAGAAGATACATATCCTTTACAAATACCTCCTGAAATATGTACATGTAAAATTAATATATCTAAAAGCTTCAAAAATCCAGAGAAGGTACATGGAGAAATAGAAAAGCCGTAAGATGATATTGTTAAAAATCTGAGAAATGAGTACATGTGGGCATTCATGATAGTGTTCCACTCCTGTATACTTTTTAATTTCTTCAGAACAAGAATTTGAAAAGTTGTTTGCGTTAAAGAAGCAAGATTTTGAGCTGGCCCTCAAGAATAGGATGAGCATCCCCTAATTATCATTCTCTATTATTCTTCTGGAAAAAATAATGTTCTAATCTCTCATTGTTGTTTCCTGAGCCTCTGAATTCTGAGTTTTATTAATTTCAGTGAGTTTCTTAATTTCAGTGAATCAATGTGCTTTCTCATGAAAGTATGTCAACAGCAACACAATAAAATCTTTCTAGGTCTTTTCCCCATTAATTCATAAGCTCCACATGCAAGATATTCATGAAGTGTCTATTTAGGGTTTTCCTTCTGAACTGGTTCTCTTAGTTTTGTTTTGTTTTGCTCTTAGTTTAAGATACACACTCATTGGTCAAAACACGGCTCACTTTCTTTAGTTATTTCTAATAATGTGATAAACACTTGCAAACCCATCACCCAAAACAAAAGCCAGAACCCCCTCACTTTCCATCTAACAGCCCTTTCCTGCAGTAACAGGAGCTCCCTAGTACAAGGAAGATGATATTACCATGCTTTGTCATGGTTTGTGGCTGGCTCTTTTTTTCATAATATTTTAATAGTACATGTTTGCAATTCATGCAGTTACAGTCATCTTGGGGAGTGGTTATATGTATGTACTACAGCTTGTTCCTTTATTTAATCCCCTTCCCCTCTTTCCCCCTTCCCCCTCCTCCTCCAGTTCCCTTATCCCCTTTTTCATACTTGTTGATATTGTTTTAGCTCATGTTATGGCACACAGATCTTTAATTAGGGTTATTAGGATCTTGTACATGGCGTATCTTTAATTCTTATTTCCCCTTCCCCACCCTTGGACCACTTCCGTATTGCAGGAGATTCATCCTCTCATCCCTTTCTATCCATCCTTTATCATTTTTTTTTTTTTTTTTTGGTACTTTGCCTTGCTCAAAAGAGAGGTACAACACAGAATTTAAGCTTGTGTGACTGGTTTATTTCACTCAAAATTTTCCAGGTGGATTCATTTTCCTACAAATATCTCACATGTGACAGTCTTTATAGCCAAGTAGTATTTCATTATATATAGATACCACATTTTCTTTATCCAGTCATCTGTTGATAGGTATACGGCTGCTTCCAGGATTTAGCTATTACAAACTGTGCTGCTATAAACATCGGCATGCGCATATCGCTGTAGTATGATGACTTAAAGACTTTGGGGAAGATACTTAGCAGAGGGATAGCTGAGTCATATGAATTCCTAATTTCAGTTTTTTTGAGAACTCTCCATACTGATTTCTATAATGGTTGTATTAGTTTGCATTCCCACCAAAAATGCAGGAGGGTTCCTTTTCCACTACAGTCACGCCAGCATTTGTTATTGTTTGATTTCCTAATGATTGTGGCTGGCTCTTTTAATCAGCTCTTGTTTTTCTAGCCCTGTGGTAATCTAAGCCATTTGTTTTTGTCTTTAGTGCTTCAAAATAATTGAAGAAAAAGTGTTGGGGCATCCATTCTTAACTTGGAGAGCTTGAGGCATCTTTAATTGGCACAACTTTTTGCAGTCAAAGTGATGGAAATTAAACTGACTCCTAACTGTGCTTATTTTGGATGTTGTAATCAAGAAAACAGAGGATCTTATTCTCCATGTACACAGACATCAAATCTATTCCAACTTTCATTTAAAAACATAATATTAAAACTAATTCATTCTGATTATTTTATGTTGATTTTATTGTTCCTCCTTGTTTATGGAGGGGTACAAATCTTTAAATCAGGGAAAGACAATATGAGTAACTCCTGGTAAGCTACTGATATTTGTGAATATCTTACACAAAAATCTCATATGTTCTGACATGAACAAAGTTACTTCAGGAAATAATTTGTTCCCTGGTGTGATTGAGAAAGTGATGTAGAATTTTTCCCTCCATCTACAGAACGCCATAACATATCCTTAAGTTAACTATCACCTCCAGAATCAGGTGCTGGCAGGGTGGTGCAGTGGGAACTTTTTCTCTTTATTTTAATCAGGGAAAGAGAGCATCAGTACTTGAAAATTCATAATATTCACAGTCTAATTAGAGTTTCTTAAATGCTGTTTTAAATTAGGATAATTTTAAATTATTGGATGTGACAACTATATAAACATAAAATGCTTTAATTAGAGGCTTGTTTGTGTGAGAAAAAATTTCACTCAAAGCAGCAATCTGTCACTCTGTATTAACTTCCAGCAGCCACAAATTCCTGCTAGACCCCTGAACCTCAGCAATAAGACTCAACACATCATCCTCTCCCTGCAATGTAATCCTCACCTGTTTCTGGCCAGGTCTCTACTCTTTAAAGGAAAAATATCAGGACAACAAACTCAAGTTAAACTCCCATTCAATTTCATAGCAATTCCTAGTGTTTCTGCAATTGCTTAATGTATCACTAAGCAGAATCCTTTTGGGCCTTCATAAATATCCTGCTATGTTCCTGATGAAAGAAAGGTTTTGCAAGTAGCTCAACTTTAAATAGTGATAAAACAAACAAAAATAAAATCTCAAAGTCTCTCTGAAGTTCTTACTAACCATTGTAAATCTCTTCTGTTAGACTGATGTAACTGATAGACTCCCCCAAAATGCATAATAACAAAGTAAATCTGAATAAAATACAGAGACTTATGCGCCTCCCTCCTTGAATCCACACACTCAACATTAAAGTGAGCCTTTTAAGGTGTTCTAAAAGATTCATTAATTGGTAGGTATATATGGGGTGCCTCTTTGTGTCTGCTCTCAAAGAGTGGATTTTTCACCACCTGCCAATACATTGACCAAGACCCGTCGCATAGTAGGTATTCAACAGATATTTGTTGCATGAATGAAGTGGGGGACAAATAATAATCACAGAAATATAATTTGTTCAAAGAAAGAATGTGAGCTACAGAAGATACCAAGGTAGAGATTGGTTAATGAATCAACGATGAATTTGAGTTGCTGTTTTGACCCAGAATTGGGGAGGAAGGTGCTTCAGGGTCTGCTTTGGTATACGCAGGTTCTAGAAAGTAAAAATGAAGTAGCGAATAAATGTACTAGGACCAGAAGTGCCACAGAGTAGACCCTGGGGAGATAGTAGAAAAGAAGGCTCCTGCCTTCATGACACTCTTCATGTCATGGAGGAAACATATCAGCTAAACGATCACGTTAACAAATGGAGACTAGGAATTTTATGAGGACAGAATGCTATAAAAGCCAGTAGATGAGGATTTGGCCTGATAAATTTCCCTGAGGGTGGGACAATGGAGGTACCTGAGTTCAGAGGTAAGAGGTGGAGGGATGGAGGTTACATCAGAGGGAATGGGAATAGCAAGTTCTGAGGTCCCAGAGCAAGAGGGAACACAGTATGTAGGAATAGTGACCAAGCACAGACTTAGTAAAAAAGGCCATAGCTGAGGCTGAGGCTGAGGCAAAGACTAATCAGGCAGGTCTTTAGAGCCATGTCGTAAGATATTTTTCTTTATTTTACAGCATTAGGAAGTCATTAAATAATTTTAAGTCAGATCTGATTTCTGGTGAGTTTATCATGCATGCAGTGTGGAAAACAGATTGTCAGAGACCATAATGAGTACTGAGAGGTCACTTTAGAGATCACTGAGTCGCATAGTGAGAATAAGTAGATGAGGGTGGAGATCAAAGCGATCAGCAAGACTGGATTCAAGCAATATCTCCTTGCGATAATTGAAAGTCTGCTCTCAAAGAGTAGATTTTTCACCACCTGCCAATACATTGACCAAGACCCATCACATAGTAGGTATGAATGATATGGGGGACAAATAATAATCACAGAAATATAATTTGTTCAAAGAAAGAATGTGGGATACAGAAGATACCAAGGTAGAGATTGGTTAATGAATCAACGATGAATTTGAGTTGCTGTTTTGACCCAGAACTGGGGAGGAAGGCGCTTCAGGGTCTGCTCTGGTACACGCAGGTTCTAGAAAGTAAAAATGAAGTAGCGAATAACTGTACTAGGACCAGAAGCCCTGTTAGAACTACAAGGAGATTCAGTTTTGCTTAATGTCAACACTCTGCAAATGTGCAATTTCTTTAAAACATAGTGAAATAATGATTTTGGAAGAAGTTGGTTGGAATATAAATGAAGTTTTAAAAACTGGCCTTGCATACTTCTCAGCAGTCCATGGATCATTCACCCTCCCAAATTCAAAGTCCAGAAAAATAGGATGATGCGTGGAAATTTTGGAAGTTATAGAAAACCAACCATTTGGTATCAAAATAAGACACTGACAGAATGTTAACATGAAGTAACAGTAAATCTCCCTGTTCATATCTCCGTCATAGCCATGGTTGCTGAAGTCCAAACTTAGAGTCTTAGAAAATCATTGTGGAAATTGCCCTCTTATAAACCTTGGCATTCAGGCCGGTGAGATAGCTCAGCGGCATAAGCGCCTGCCTGGCAAGCGCGAGGTCCTGAGTTCCACCCCCGGTACCTACAAGAAAAAATAAAATAAAACCTTGACATTCGTCTCGATTCTATTGAATGGACAGCAAAATGCATATAATGAAACAGAACGAGCTCTCCATTTCTATTTTTCCACTTGATTATAAGTAAAAATTTCCATAAGATTCTGTTCAGTTAATAAGAATGCAAATGAATGCACACATAAGGGAGATTCATTCTCAATTTTAGCTTTTGTATGCACTGAAAAATTTGGATATAATCTCTATTACCTTTGACTTTTGCTCTTACAAAATGAAACTAATGACTACACTTCTATATTTTGGAAGCCCACCTTTCAAAAAGAGAAAGGAGATGGACTCTGAAGGTTTCATTCCACCAACAGAGCTTTCCATTCAAAGCAGCTATTCAATGAGAATGATAGGTTTAAAGACGGTTCCATCAATAAAGCTAAGGGGGACCAGTGATATAGCTCAGCGGCATAAGCACCTGCCTGGCAAGCACGAGATCCTGAGTTCGACTCCTGATACCCGCATATTAAAAAAAAAAAAAAAAGGAAAAGAAAAAGCTAAAGGAACCTCAGAGTCTCTGAGTTTTTGAGAAGCTAGAAACAAGAATAAAGGAATCTAGGAAGCACGATGCAATGAATACTTTAACTGTGAGGTGCTGTGTCTTATACCGCATTAGTGCAAGAAATACAGTGCCAACAGATGTTTCATCATCTAGGGTAGAGTTCCCAAATATTTTTCTGAATAAGAGCTGATCTTAAGTTTTAACATTTACAAGTTGGACAACTTAGTGACTAAGTGTCTGAAGAAGGAATATAGAAATTGAAATCTCTGAATAAAGGTGAATGTAAGGCTTTAGTTGAACACTACAGAGAAAGGTAAAACAGTCAACTTTTCTGCCATCCTCTCTGACCACTGAGAGACTTACACCAAGTAAAACTATTGATGTCTGCTGACCTGCTGGTTGGAGAGTCCCTAAGCTAAGTTTCTTTGCTGTCTCATTGGGAACTACCTTGACCTTTAGGCAAGTTTAGGACCTCTCACTAGGCAAACCTTTGTAATGAGAATTTATAGCAATGGAAATATAGTATAAACACTTAGCTCTCTGGTGGTGCTCTTTGCAAACCATTTCCCCAATCTTGAAAATAATTTGGTCCTCAAAGGTGGTCCAACCCCACCTATCGTGAATGTTCTGTGCTTTTTTTACTGCACTCAGCACAGAACTGTCTTGCTCAAAATACATGAATGCTTTCTCAAAGATGTGTGCTAAAGAATGGATCTATTTAGACAGGGTGGAGATTATGATTACTTCAGCACTCGTATACTCAATTATCCACATTAATAAAAGGATCAAGGGGATAAAGAGTACAAAATCAAGGATAATACAAAAGTAATTTATAGTTGGCTTTGGTATTCATTATGTGATTTAAGGGTGAGCAAATTAACTTTCTAATTATAATGGCTTTCCTGAATGAGTCTGAACTCTCAATTGGCTTGTGTCAAAAGCCAGCTAGTGGTGTGCTTGAGCCAACTGAAATTTGACCCAGAATTTATAATTTTCTGTAAATGACTCATCTATAAATTATCAAAGTTGTTTTATTCTGCCAAGTGGAGAAAGTCTATACCTTGCCAACAGTCTCTGGAGAGCAATGGCATGATACAAAATGTATAGAAAGAATCATACAATATTGGATATAATATAGACCTCAAGGAAAGAATATTGTTAGAGTCAGTCATTCCAACAGGAAAGCATAACAATCCTATACATACATAAATATCCTAGGCCCAAAATATGTGAAGCAAAACAGACCTCAGAACTCAAACTATAGATAAAATCTTCAGTCATAGTTGGAGAATTTAACACACCTTGCTCGGTAACTGAAAGAATAAGCAGAAGACAAATCAGTATGGAGAGTGAAGACTTGAAAAACCTACGAACCAATTTCACCTCATTGAACATTGTGGAAGACTATATTCACAACTGGGGAATATACATTTCTTTTGTGTTCTCATGGTAAATTTACCCAAGTTTGAATTATAGATCCTATCTTTACATGTAACCTTAGATCTTATCTTTACATTCAACTCTAGGCAAGTAATTTTGCTTCCAAAAGCTTTGATTTTCTGTATTGAAAAATGGAAAGATACCACTTGTTATATAAAAATGTGGGAGAGACGAACTGAGAAATATAAACTAAAACAGAATATAAAAGGAGGAGCCACACTATAAATGTTAGTTACCTATGTAATAAAGGATCAAAGATGTCTAAATAGGAGTAAAGACCACAACTGGTTGCAAAAGTATTCTAAGGAATTTCAGAGCTGATAATTACATAGTACAACAGTGTTTACCTTAGAGGGTAATCTCTTGGGAGTGATTAGAAAGTGGGGACTATTGATGAACATGATTTAGCATGGGATGTTTCCCCACCTACATTTGCATTCATGAAGCAATCAGATAATACTTATGATTAATTACAATTCGCACCACTCACACCTGTTTACCACTATTTTTTGAATTGAGCCCAAAAAAGTCAAATGGTCTTTCAAACACAGGTTTATCATCTTAGAATCAATAAATATGATATTGTCATGGTCCAAACACAGCTTGGTTAATGAATATAAAAACCTTTCGAGTTTTTTGTTTTAATCTTGAATAGGCAGATAATTGCTACCTTAAGGTGCATCTGTATTCCTAACCAATGTTGTACAGGAAACTGCTATGAAGATAGAATAAGGCTGAATTGGGGACCCTGTGATACTCAATTCAAAATACAAAGGAGATTATTATTTATTCAGCTGAATTATTGAGAATCTATTTTAGCAGGCCCTATACTCAGTACACAAACACACACACACACATAAACATACACACATACACAAAGTGCTTTGAGGGAGGACACAAAGCAGAAAAATGCCTAAAATGACCAGGTGGTGCAGAAGCTAAGGGGATGGCACTGAGAAGCTCTAGAAGTGGGCATTCTGGAGAAAGTTTTTAAATTGTTCAATTCATTAAGTTGACCAAACTGAAATACTAAAATAAAAAGGGCTTAGAGTAGCCAAAGCATGCAAATATAAAGTCTAAAAGACACTTTCAAAGGATAATTGCTGAGAATCATTTGAAAGAGCAAAAAAGAGGATGAAATAATGGTTTCCTTACAGAATCTGGACACCCATCAGGCCCAGAATTGTGGTGGAATCTTAACGGGTCCTCAAGAAATATTTGTGTATTTGTATTGCAATCAAAACTTTGCCAGTTAATGTGCTCTCCCTAGGCAACCAATGTTCTAGCAAAGTTAAGGGAGTTTTATCACTCACAATAACGTAAAGTTATGTTGTTGCTTAAGATTTAATGTTGGAATAAATTCTACTTTGATCATTTATAAAACATATGATAGACTTCAGGGAAGCTGTAAGATGTATTTGATGTCCGTTTAGTAGGACCCTGATTATTTTCCTAGGTTTCTACAAGCCTCAATCAAAATACACCTTATCTCAGTCTTCACCTAGTAAACTACAATTGTGGTAGTTTAAAAAATAAATTAATTATGATAGCTGATTAACTTAGCCCATTTTTGTCATCAAGAGAATACCACGAAATGGGCAATTGATACATAAAAGGAGCTTATTTGGCTCTCAATTCTGGGGGCTGGGAAGTCCACAGACAAGGCACTGGCATCTGGTATATTGCATGGGAACATGGAGGAAGGAGAAAGGGCAAGACAGCCACCAAAAGAGCAGGGTGAGAGCAGGCTGCGAGAAGGCTGCTTTTGTATCAACTCTTGTCTGCAATAACTAACACACTCCCAGGATGACATTAATCGGTCCATGAAGCCCCTGCCTTAAGACCCAATCATCCGCCATGAGGCCACTCCCAACACTGCCACACTGAGAATTAAACTTCCAGTACATGAAGTCCCCAGGCAGTCAGTGGGACCACAAACACAGCAGATTTTTAGATTCAAATACAATTATGCCACCTAACATCTTTATGGTAACTTATAATTACAAAGTGCTTTTTACCAACCTCTTAATAATTCTCCACATTTTACTACATTTGTTTTGTAGTTTTGTAGTACCTACAATACAAGAAACAAACACAGGTTCGATTATCATATATATTATATATTTTTAAAACTGAGGCTAAATAATTAGATGAGACAAGTTTCAAAATTTTATGACCAGCATATCATTAAAGTCAGAAGTAAATGAATCTTCAGAGTCTAGGACTCTAACCAAAAGTCTAACAAAATAAAAATTATCCTCAAGTCTCCTGTTTTTTCACTATATTTCCCCATTATCTGACCTGAGTAGGATGTACTAGATAGATGTGAACAAATACATCAAGTAGGAAAGAAAATGGATAAAAGTAATCCATCAATCTCATCACAAAACTCACATTGTTAAAGACATTGAATGCCTACTGAAGCAAAAAAGACTCAATTTAATACAACAGAAGATAGAGTTCTTCTTAGGTGTACTGATATTAATGGCTTTTTTTTTTTGCCTTGAGGTTATTTGTTGAAATTAAGTATTTATTGGAAATTGAGCTTGCTTTAGGAAAAAGCATCTTTTAGGAAAAGAGAAACAAGTGGGGGTTTTGATGATACCACACGGGCTGGCAGGGTGAGTCAGAATATAAAGGCTTGTCAGCACCATGTCCTACTTTTCCCTGTGCGAGATGTGCTGAGTCCTGCAGGGCTAGGATAAAAAGGCAAAGTAAGGCCAGTGAGATGGCTCAGCGACGTAAGCGCCTGCCTGGCAAGCGCGAGGGCCCGAGTTCGACTCCCGGATCCCACATACAAAAAAGGGGCCGGTGATATCGCTCAGCGGCACGGGCACCTGCTGGCGCGCGAGGTCCTGAGGTCGACCCCCCGGTACCCACCAAAAAAAAAAAAAAAAAGGCAAAGTAAAATCACTGAGGACTTCTGGTGCTAAGACACTAAGTCCAGATAGAGAGAGGAACCTACGACAAACACTTAAAAAAAATTAAAAAAAAAAACTTGTCCTTAAGAGGTTTGGAACCAAAAAGAGAGAGAAAGGAGAGGAGAGGGGAGGGAAGGGAGAGAGGCCAGCCAGAGCACAGCAGAGAGACAGCAAGACAGCTAGAGAGAGAGAGAGAAAGTACGCATAATGAAAGCTGCAAAGTAGCTTTAACACATACCTGATTGGATTAAACCTACCCATTACGTATTCTTTCTTGGGGAGAAATAAAATCTGCAAACTGTCCTGCACCAACAGAAGAATGAAGAGACATGGGAAAAGACAAGGAATAGTCAAGCTGATCCACAGATGACAGATCAGAATTAGAAGATTTTGAAATAAATATTAAAAATATGTCAATGTAAAAACAGAAAAGTTGGATGACATGAATGAAAAGGTGAATAATTTTAAGATATAACTGGTATCTATGAAAATAGAATCAAATACACATTCTGTGAGAAATACAATATATAAAATTAAAAATATATTAGGCATGTTAATAGGATTTGATAAAATGGAGAACATCATTAATGAACTCAAACTCAGGTCAAGAGAAAATATTCAATCTAGCTCAATGACAGAAGAAAACTGGAAAGAATAACAGACTAACAGACACATAGGGGACATGTTAGAGGATGGCAGAGTGGTGAGCAGCAGAGAGAGCCTCTCTGAGAGTCACCGTCCAGACGCTGGAATACAGTGGCTTGGGGTGGACAGGAAGGAGGGAAGTGGGTCCCCTGGACCCAGGAAGGATCTGAAGCACAATTCGAGGCCCACAGAGAGAGTAAAGAGGGAAACTTCAACAAAGAAGAAGCAGGTGGCCACCGGGGCCCTCTCCCTGGGTCAGGACTCACTGCGTGACAGGAGCGGTTCAAACCTGAGAACACATGGTGACTGCTGGTGCCCCAGGGCCTCCGCGGAGAGACACAGCAGTGCAGGGCAGCAGCGGACTTGAGGGACTGCACTGGCTGGTGGTGAGTGCTGAGGCTCAGCCGTCCAGCAGGAGAGAGCGATTGGCCCGGGAGCCATGGGGGTGGGCTGAGCTTGGAACTCAGAGCAGCTGTGGCTCCATTTACGGCTCCATCTATGGCTCCCAGCCGGGCTCAGGCCCGCGGAAGGTGCACTGACGGCTGCAGGCAAATGAGTCTGGTCTCTGCAGAAAGTGCAGGCTGAGATTATCCACTACCCCGCCAAAAAGCTACTGCTGCCTTGCTGGGACAGATCAGCATGAAACGGGACTCTGTCTCCACACACTGTCTACCAGCGACAGCAGAGACAAACCTGGAAGTGAACTTTTTTTCCTGTTTGTTTTTTGTTGTTATTGTTGTTGTTTTTTCTTCATTGTTTGATCTTGTTTTTATATGAGTGTAAATGGAGTTTCTACACTCTTTGTGGCTGTGGTTCTGTTCTGTTCTTCCTTTTATCCCTTCCTTCTCTCGTTACCTCCAGTCTTCTGCAACAGTTTCCCAAAGTTAGCGTGATCCCTCTTTGTCCTCCAGCCTTACTTCTAAATCCTTCCTCTTCTTCCACTTCTCTATTTTCTCCTTAACTCATTTTAAATTTTAACTCCTGAGGACAAAATTGACATATTAAGGACTTGTATACTGCATATAATTTTCTGATTTGTTTTAGATTTTGTTATATAACCACAAATCTAGTGTACATGTTTAAGAGTAGCAAATAACTGGTTAGCTCAGTCTGTCATTTTCTAGGCTTTATTTGATGCTTTTGGTACCACTATAGCCAAAAGTGACATAAATGATCTAAACAGCTGTTCTTCCTAGTGTTCCATGACTGAGATTGACTAAGAGTCACTGAACATCCTGTGGCGCAGTGCCAAAGAACCAAGGACTGGGCCAAACAGGCAGCGACTTCTCATGTCCAACAAATTGAAGAGTTAGGATCTTGCATCAGACTCAAAACCCAAAAACAAGCTACACCTGGAAGATATCTCAGAGAAGCAGACATCTCCTAAGGGTTTTAAATACTAGCAATAACACAACCAACCATAGGCAATTTACAGGCATCACCCCAGGAATTAAACTAAAGAAAGAAAAGAAAATGAGATGACACTTAAACAAGATGCAACCCCACACATCCAGTTTACTAAAAGCAAAACCAGGTGTCAGTGAGGTGGGACAATCTGAAAGTCACCCACGTCGCATCTCTGAAGTGGTAACAACAAAGCAAATGAATGAGGCTCTGGAAAAAATCAAATCAGAAATAATTTCTCAGATAACTGCAGAGATGGTGTCCACAATGAAAACCATGCTTAGGAACTCTAGAGCAGATACAGACAAAAAAACCGATGAGCTTAAGAAAAATATGGAAGCCATGAATGCTCAGCATAGGAAAGAAATGGAATCCATAAGACAGATTCAAGCAGATATCCAGGAGAACAAAACTTCCATTGAAAGTATTCACAGCAGATTAAGCCAATGTGAAGACAGGATCTCAGATATAGAACACAGGCTTGCAGTTAGTGATCATGGAAAGAAAGAATTCTTAAAAATAGCAAGGGTCCATGAGAAATCAGCAGCTGCTAGATGAGGCAAAGAACAATAACTTAAGATTGATTGGAGTCATTGAAAAAGCAGGAGATACCATAAATGACATAAGAAAACTGTTCACACTTGTCATGGCAGAAAACTTCCCTGGTACAGAAAAAGAATTTGATGTACAGATAAGTGAGGCATGTAGAACTCATATTAGACATGATAAAAAAAAAATCTCCAGCCAGGCATATCATAGTCAAGATTCCAGAAATTCAATACAAGTGTAGAGTCTTAAAAGCTGTTAAGGAAAAGAAACAAATCACCTATAAAGAAAGCCCATCAGAATCACAGCTGACTTTTCAGCATAAATCCTCAAGTCAAGAAGAGCTTGGAGTGAAGTATTTCAAGTTCTAAAGGAAAATAATCTTCAATGCACATTGACGTACCCCACAAAACTATCTTTCAAAACTGATGGGGAAATAAAATACTTCCACGACAAAGAACATCTTAGGAAATTTATGACCACCAAACCAGCACTCCAAAATATTTTGAAAGACATTCTAGGAAAAGATAACCAGGACTACAACTCCAGGAACCCCAACAGAAGGAATCCACCAGGCAAGGCAAACAATTAAATGGGGGGGGGAGGGAAAACCAACAACAGGAAAATAACATGACAAGAATAAGCCAATACATACCAGTCTTAACCATCAATGTTAATGGTCTCAATTCACCAATCAAAAGACACAGACTGGCAGAATGGATCAATAAGCAAGGCCCAACAATATGTTGCAAAGAAGAAACACATTTAATTCAAAAAGAATTCACAGACTGAAAGTCAAAGGATGGAAAACAATACTCCATGTAACAGGAACCCAGAAAAAAGCAGGGGTAGCTATTCTTTTTGCAGACAAAGTGAATTTCAAGCCAAGAATGATTCAGAGAGATAAAGAAGGTCACTATATATCCTTGTAAAGGGAACAATCTGGGGTGAAGAGATAACAATCATAAATATATATGCATCAAATACCAGTGCACACAACTATATAAAACAAATATTAACGGGCATGAAAAATCAAATAAGCACTAATACAATTGTATTAGGGGATCTCAATACCCCACTGTCACAAAAAGATCAACTAGACAAAAAATCAACTATGAAATATTAGAACTGAACCAAACTTTGGAACAAATGGACTTAGTAGATGTCTACAGAGTGTTCCACCCCACAACATCAGAATACACATTCTTCTCAGCTACACATGGGATGTTCTCCAAAAAAGACCACATACTAGCTCATAGAACCTGCTTAAGTAAATGCAAGGGAAATGAAATTATCCCATGCATATTATCAGACCATAGTGCAAAGAAATTGGAAATCAATAGCAAAAGAAACCACAAGAACTTCCTAAACACAGGGAAATTAAATAGCACCCTCTTGAACAACCAATGGGTCACAGATGAAATTAAAGAAAAAATTAGACAGTTTCTACAATTGAATGATAACAACAGTACAACATACCAGAACTTATGGAACACAATCAAAGCAGTCCTAAGAGGGAAATTTATAGCAGTGAATACCCATATCAGGAAAATAGAGCAAGCACAAATAAACAACTTAATGGTGAAGATCAAACTTCTAGAAAAAGAAAAGCAGGCCAAGCCCAAAGTTCATTCAAGGGAGGAAATTATAAAGATCAGAGCAGAAATTAATGCATTGGAGACTAAAAAAATAATACAAAGAATCAATGAATCAAAGAGTTGGTTCTTTGAAAGATTAAATAAAATCAACAAACCCTTATCCAATATTATTTTAAAAAGGAAAGAAAAGACTCAAATCCATGGAATTAGCAATGAAAAGGGTGAAATCACAATGGACCCTGCAGAAATCCAGAAGATCATCTATACCTATTTTGAGAACTTGTATTCCAGTAAGATGGAAAATGCAGAAGAAATGGACAGATTTCTAGAAACGTGTGAATTACCAAAGCTGAATCAAGAAGATATAAAAATCCTAAATAAACCAATATTTGATTGATATTTGATGAAATTGAAGATGTAATTAAAAACCCACCAACAAAGTAAAGCCCAGGCACTGATGGATTCACTGCTGAATTCTATAAGAAATTTAGAGAAGACTTAACACCACTACTTCCTAAACTTTTTAATGAAATTGAAATGGAAGCAATACTCCCAAATTCATTCCTGGAAGCAAGCATTACCCTGATACCAAAACTGGAAAGGGACCTAACCAAGAAAGAAAATTACAGGTCAATCTCCCTAATGAACATAGATGCAAAAACCCTCAATAAGATACTGGCAAACAGAATGCAGCAAATCATCAAGATTATACACCATGACCAAGTTGGATTCATCCAAGGGAAGCAGGGATGGTTCAACATATGTAAATCAATAAATATAATACACCATATTAACAGAGTCAAGGACAAAATGCATATGATCATCTCAATAGATGCAGAAAAAGCTTTTGACAAAGTCCAGCATTCATGATAAAAACCCTACAGAAAATTGGAATAGATGGCCTTCATCTCAATCTGATAAAAGCTATCTATGACAAAACAACAGCCAATATCATACTAAATGGACAAAAACTGAAAGCTTTCTCTCTAAAATCAGGAACAAGACAAGGATGTCCACTGTCCCCACTCTTATTCAACATAGTCCTGGAAACTTTAGCCAGAGCAATTAGACAAGAGAAAGAAATAAAAGGAATAACGATAGGAAAGGAAGAAGTTAAATTATCATTATTTCAGATGATGTGATACTCTACATAGAAGACCCCAAAAACTCCGCTAAAAAACTGCTAGATTTAATAAACAAATTCAGTAGTGTAGCTGGATACAAAGTCAACACTCAAAAATCAATAGCCTTCCTGTACACAAATAACAAACTCATTGAGTGAGAAATTAGAGTAACGACACCTTTCAGAGTAGCATCCAAAAAAATGAAATACCTAGGAATCAATCTAACGAAGGATGTAAAAGACCTTTACACTAAAAACTACAGTACTCTGAAAAAGGCGATTAAAGAGGATATCAGAAAATGGAAAGATATCCCTTGCTCTTGGGTAGGAGGAACCAATATAGTGCAAATGGCCATACTTCCAAAACTGTTATACATATTTAATGCAATTCTGATCAAAATGCCAATAATATATTTCACAGAATTAGGGAACACAATCCTAAAATTCATTTGGAACCAGAAGAGACCTAGAATAGCAAAGGCAATTCTGGGCAACAAAGGCAAGGCAGGGGGCATCACAATCTCTGACTTGAAATTATACTATAAAGCTACTGTGATGAAACAGCATGGTATCGGCAAAAAAAAAGACCCAAAGATGGAACAGATTAGAAGATGCAGAAACAACTCCAGGCATACTAAGCCACCTTATCTTTGACAAAGGTGCCAAACACATTAACTGGAAGAAAGATAGCCTCTCTAATAAATGGTGCTGGAAAAACTGGCTCAGCACATGCTGAAGATTAAAATTAGACCCATATCTTTCACCATGCACTAAACTAAATTCAAAATGGATCAAAGATCTAAAATTAAAACAGAAACTTTAAATCTGCTGGAAGGTAGGATAGGTAAAACTCTTGAAGACATTGGTGCAGGCAAAGGCTTTATGAATAAAACCCTGATCACACAGTAACTATCACAAAAAATCAACAACTGGGATCTCATCTTATTAAAAAGCTTTTGCACAGCAAGAGAAACCACCAACGGAGTGAAGAGACAGCCCACAATGTGGGAAAAAAATGTTTGCTAGCTGTTCCCCAGACAAACAATTACTGTTGAGAACATATAAAGAACTCAAAATAATCAGACCTCCCAGATTTAAAGACCCAATCCAAAAATGGGCATCTGAGATGAATACATGCTTCTCAGATGAAGAAATACAAGCAGCAAATAAATATACAAAAAAATGTTCAACATCACTGATTATTTGAGAGATGCAAATTAAAACAACACTGAGATTCCATCTCACCCCAGAAAGAATGACTATCATCATGAAATCAACCAATAACAAATGCTGGAGGGGCTGTGGGGAAAAAGGAATCCTTCTCTACTGTTGGTCGGAGTGTAGACTGGTGCAGCCACTGTGGAAATCAGTGTGGAGATTCCTCAAAAAACTAGGGTTGGAGGTCCCATTTGACCCAGCTATTCCCCTTCTAGGTATCTTCCCAGAAGAATTAGAAACATCGTACCACAGCGATATAGTGCCCCCATGTTTATAGCAGCACAATTTGTAATAGCTAGATCTTGGGAACAATTCAAATGCCCATCAACTGAGGAATGGATAAAAAAGATGTCATAGTTTTATACAGTGGAGCACTACTCAGCCATAAAGAAGGATAAACTGGAGACTTCTATAGGTAAATGGATGCAACTTGAAACCATACTCATAAGTGAAATAAGTGACTCATGTGTAAACATCGTATTCTCTCCCTAGTGTGAGAAGCTGAAAGAGTAAATAAGATCCAAAATGTATAATATTGTAAAATGGGAAGAAACTGTTCAAAAGGAAAGAGAAAATGGGATGGGAGAAAGACGAAAAGAAGGAAGGGAAATAAATATATACATATATATATATATATATATATATATATATATATATATATATATATTAAAAAGATAGTTAAGTTATATACACTACTAATTTCTCATAGTTCATTGAAAAGAAAGGTTTGTGCTAATATTGTTCAGATAATTGAATGCTGATACCTTGTACTCTGAGTAACTATTTTAAAGATAACAATATGCAATGTATTAACCATTGTTACCCTCCTATTATGTTGTCTTGAACTTATGTTCTGTTTTTTCTCTTTAAAATTAAAAATAAAAAAAACACATAGGACACAGTCAAATGGTCTGAGATAGGTAGGTAGGTAGGTAGGTAGAATCATCTCAAGATAGGAGAAAAAAATAGGGCTCATAGAACATTTGTTAAGAACATGACTAAATCTAACCAAAAATTCCAAAAGTGTCAGGAACTCCAAAAGATAAATACAAAGAAAGCAACATTTAGATACATTATAATGTAATTACATATAAACAAAGACAAATTTAAAAGGGAAAAGATGCAATCTACTCAAACAACAAAATCTTGCAGCTGATTCCTCAACAGAAACTAGGAAAAAAAAATGAAAACCATGAAATGATAACTTTGAGGTACTGGGGGCAGCAGAATTCTGCCAACTTAGAACTTTATCTCCAGTGAAAATATCCTTCAAAAGTGGCAATAAAATAAAGACACTTCCAGACACACATAAAAAGAAAGATGTGCCATGCTTGGCTGTCACTGTAATAAATATACAAAGAAATTCTTCAAACCGAGCTAAGATGAACCCAGATAGAAGTACAATAATCCAGAAAATAATGAATAGAAAAGATAAATATTTTGGAAAATATTATATATTATTCTTAAATTATCAATATTAGTAATTTTTATTAGTACATGTTTGTAGTATATGTTTACATTTATTGAAAGGAATTGGTACTTGCACATATATCTTAATTTCTTTTCTTCATCCCTTTTCCCTTTCCTCCTTCCTCCCCTCCATCCATTTCGTGATCTCTTTCACTTTTTTTTTTTTGAACATGTTTGCAAAACACAATGTTTCCATTCCTTGTGTGGAGTTGTTACATGTACATTGTAATTTCTTTATTTCTCCTCTTTCCCTCCCCAGCCTTTCCCCTCCCACTCCATCTCTTGATCCCCTTTCCCTTTGAGAAGGATTTATCTCTCTACTTCCTATTGTCTTTTATTTTGCTCTTTATTGATACTTTAGGTTTCTCATATGAAAGAAACCACATGACATTTAAACATTATTGAACTGTTATGAGGTTCTTGCATTTTGGGGAGGAAGTGGTAGAAGTTCTAACGAGGCAGAACATTGTGAAGCATCCTTTAATCTCTAATGCAGAAATCACAGCCAATGGGCTGAAACTGACTAGCCTTTTGGTTTTCTACATAAGTTTTGTTGGGACACAGCCAATTATTATCTGCTATTGCTTTCACATTACAAATACAGGGGTGGAGTAGCTTCCACATAGACTATATGATTTCCAGCATCAAAAGTATTTACTATATGTTTCTTTCCAGGAAAAAAAATGTTTGCCAAAGTAACAACCTTTTTTTTTTAAGGCACAGTTCAAAAGCTAATAGAGGGCTGGTGAGATGCCTGGCAAGCACAAGGGCCCGAGTTTGACTCCCAGAACCCAAATACGAAAAAAGGGCCAGGGATATCGCTCAGCGGCACGGGCGCCTGCTGGCACATGAGGTCCTGAGGTCAACCCCCGGTACCCACCAAAAAAAAAAAAAAAAAAAAAAAAAAAGCTAATAGAGAGGGAGAAATGGACAAAATATTTGATTTAGGTGAAGATAGGAAATAAAGAATAAAGAAGCAAAAATGAGATTAAAAAGAAAACAAAATGGTAGACTGATGCCTAATAATAGTAGGCTTAACACTCCCATTAAAAGACAAATATTAGGGGCCGGTGAGATGGCTCAGCGGCATAAGCGCCTGCCTTGCAAGCGCGAGGGCCCGAGTTCGACTCCCGGATCCCACATACAAAAAAGGGGCCGGTGATATCGCTCAGCGGCACGGGCGCCTGTTGGCGCGCGAGGTCCTGAGGTCGACCCCCCGGTACCCACAAAAAAAAAAAAAAAAAAGACAAATATTAGAGCTGGGCATGGTGGCACACTCCTGTAATCCCAGCACTCGGGAGGCTGAGGCAGGAGGATTGCTGCAAGTTCTTGCCCAGCCTGGGCTACATAGTGAATTCACGGCGAGCCCAAACTATGTAAAGAGACCCTGTCTCAAAAAACCAAACAATAAAATAAAATAAAATAAAATAAAATAAAATAAAATAAAATACTTATTTTCGGGCCAAATTGAAAAACTAACAAGGCCAAAGACAAGCACTAAAAATAGAAAATAAATCATCTGAAAGAATAGAGAAAGATTTACCATGTAGAAACAAAGCAAACAAAAGCTAGTATGGCAATATTATTATCAGACACAATAGACTTCAAGGCTATAGTATTTTTATAGATGAAAAAAGTCATTTTAACTGGAAGACATATCAATCCAAAATATATATCTGATAACATAGCCACAAAATATACACAGCAAAAATGTCTCTAACATTAAGAAAACTTTAAACTTCTAAAAGAACTTAAAAGAGAAATAGACAAATCTTTAATCAGAGTTGGAAAATTTAAAACACCTTGACCAGTGATTGAAAGATGCTAGCAATCAGTAAAGGTATTGAAGACTTGAACAATCTATAAATTAACTTGACCTAATTGACAATCGTAAAAGACCATTTTCAGTAGCTGTGGAATATACATTTCTTTAGAGTGCCTATGGGGTATTTAGAAAATAATTCAAATGCCAATCTGTAAGGCAAGTTTCAGAAAATTTGAAATCATACAAAGTCTGTTCTCTGACCATGACAGACTTAAACTATGAATAAATTACAGAAAGCTAATTAGACATAAAACAACACACTTCTAAATAATCCATACCACAAATAGGAAACCACAATGGAAATTTTAAAATACACTGAACTGAACTTTAATAAAGTGTCTTGGTTACTTTTCTCTCATTGCTGAGACAAAAATACCTGATGCCCAAAGTTAAGGAAGGAAAGGTTTATTTAGCTCACAGTTTGTGGAGGTTTCAGTCCATACTCGGCTGGCTCGAAGGCAGAGTGGCACATGGCGGAGGACAACAATTCATGGCAGTGGAAGACAGCACAAGCAGCAAGAGCAAAAAGGGAAGAGCGAGTGAAGACTCTTTCTGTCCCTTATATTGTATGTAGGGTACCCACCCAAGGGTGGGTGTAGCATTCACACCCATAATGCCAGCACTAGACAATGAATCAATTACAAACTCTAGATTCAGATGCCCCCATGACTGCATGAGGCTTTGGGGGCACATCTAAACACAAACCATAACATAAATATATGTCACATCAAACTTGTGGGATTAGAATTTCTTTTTGTAGAGAGAGATATGGCTTTAAATGAATGTATAAGACTAGAGACCAAAAATAACACTAAACTTCCATCTCGAGAAGCTAGAAAAAGAACATCCAATTAAACTCAATCAAGAAAAAATAAAGCAATAAAAATAGGAACAGAAATAATGATATAGAAAATTAATATTATCTTCAATTAACAGATAAGGAAACAGGCACAGAGAAGTTAACTAACTTTCCCAGACCACAATGTGCAATGGGCAGGGCCATGATTTGAAAGCATCTAATCTAATACCAGAACCTATACTTTTAACAGCTTTCTAAACAAGCTCACAGGAAGATCCAACCACAACGCTTCACTATCCACTACGGAAGCCAACAGTGTACCCTTCAATTCAGTGTGAGATTCTGCCCCCACTGTCTCTCTGGCCTTGGCAACTGGTGACTAACTGGTGTCAACATGTTCTGTAAGTACTCTTGATCTGAACCCAATCTACAACTCCCAATAGTCCCTAAATTCTGTGAAGCCCCTATCCGCAATCAAAGTCTCAGTTGTAGCCAGAAACATTTACATCCTACACAGAGTTTAAACTGTGTTCTGGCCACACCCACACCTCAAAAGCCTGGCCAGTGACATTCTCCATCTCTTCCTGCCTTGACCTCCTGCAGGCACAGAAATGTCTGCAAAGGAGATAGATCTACCTAACTCTAATTGCAGTCAAAGAATTTATAAGATAAAGCAGCACAGGGAATACCACATAGGTCTTTTTACTGAGCTACAGTATTACAAAGAAATTAATTCTACACATGAATGGAAAAGCTCCTAAAAAGCTATTCAACTGTTTTGTTTTTTGTTTTTGTAAAATATACATAAGGCGACTTGTTTCCAACTATAATGACAACAACAAAATTTCTCTTCTCTGAGATTCTTTTGGAACTGGTCTCCCTTGTTTGGGAGTCCAAGAAATATCAAACAAGGTTATCATAGTGTATAAAGAACTTGGCCTTGACTAAAGTCTGCTCTTTGTCATTGGCTTCTGGGAGACGATCTTTGGACCATTAGAAAGTTATTTTTCACAGGATTGACTTTGTTTGCTACATAGTCAAACAGTATGATTTAGGGTAGGGGTTGTCCACACCAGAAAGACCGGCTTGGATAGGGGCTTTTCATACACAGTATTAGATGACAGGCAGCTGAGATCAGCCATGTGAAAAGCAAAGTAATCTACCATACTATGTAATGGAGTCCTGACAAAACACCTATGCTCAGGTAAGATTCCCTGTTTGGCAATATTCTAAATATTCCAATATTCCATTGTATTTTCACACCCACATTTTGGGAAAGTAACACTCCATGAGGAGAAGCAATAGAAACTTCACATCTGGAACTCCTTAGGGCCATTCCCTATTCATCGCTTCCTTTGTCTGCTGTTAACCTGTATCCTTTTTCTATAATAAAACACAATCATGGATGTAACAGCTTTAAATGAGTTCTGTCTTTCTAGTGAATTACCTAACTGGAGCGTGGTGGTGAAACTCCCTCAAACATGTACTCGGCATCAAGGGTAAAAATGGTCTTGGAAAATTCTTCCTCTAACTTAGTCGTTGCTCCAAGCTCCTTATACAAGGGCGTGTTCTGACTGAGTTTACTACTGTTCTATTCTCTACTCTTAATAAAAGTCAGGAAAAAATGGAAACAAATCATACCACAGTTTCATTCCTATTCATCTTTTCTCATCACAGACATGATTTACAATATTACTAAAATTTTATATTCTCTCTCAAGTTGGACTTCTATCATTTACATAGATGAACACAAAAAATGTAAAAACTGAGTTCTCCTATGGTTCTCAAGAGCCCATTATCTGGTCATACCCAAGTCATTTCTCTCCTGACCTTGACCTTTATTTCCCTGTCTCCTTCTTGACCCTTCATTGCATTTGCTTATTCAGGTCTCTGCAACTTTATATATACTACTCTCTTTCCATGAGGGCTTCCTTCCATCCCTTCTTCTTGTTTGATACCACCATCTTTCAGCAACAGAGCTCAAAAATCACTGCTTCTCCATGACAAGTTTATAAATGATGGTGCTGACCTCACAAGGCTGATAGGGACATTGTTTGTTGGAATATAATGGTACCTCAGTTCACCAACACTTTTGTTCACCAACAACTTTGTTCACAAACAGAAGCATTTGGCAAAGTTTTCCTGTTTGCAGACTTTGCATTGGGTGACAAACATGACCAATCTTTCCACCACGAACAGGAACATGGTCATCATTTCCAGTATCGTCATATGAATTAAGTTTGTGAACCAAGATACCACTGTATTTACACAGGACTCAGAACATTCCCTGTAAGTAAGCACAATATTAGCCTTAGTTGTTATTACTATGAACACCATTATTCCTACTATTGCAATTGATATGCTATTCATCTTTTTGACTGTTATTTGATTTAGACTCTCTATGACAATCAAGCTTCCAGTTGCATTACCTGTAACAATTATTCTCTACCTACTTTACACCTGTTAGTTTTAGATTATTATGCCATGAAGGCAGGATCCATGTCTGTTATTTTCCTTATAGTGACAGATTTCAGGTACATTCAGGCACAAAGTAGATGCTGAACTTTTCTGACCTACTGATAAGTTCTAAGAACACTGTAATGATATCATATAGTCCAAGTATGCAGATGAGAAACCTAACATTTGAACCTCTTCAACGTGTCAGTGTATCATTTGTTCTCCAAGGTCTTGTATTTTAAAATTTTATAAACATACAGAATTCACAGACATGACAACTTATACTTGTTAGTTGGAAGAAAAATGAAAATAATGGACATTGAGGGCTCTACTTCATCATCAATCTTGGTATAAAGACTTAACTAGTGTTAACAAATACTAAGCTCTCCTCTACTCCTTAAATACGTGAAAATGTACTTCCCAGTATTTGAAAACTGCTCTCTGACTCTCCATGTTTTCTTTCCTTTTGGGGGAAAGAGGGCTGGTGATTCTGCAAAGGGTGAAACATCTTTCAGGCTGAGTTCTACAGCCAACCTCCACCTCAGCTTGTCTTGGATATGACAGAGAACCCACTGTGTCACACTGAGTCACTAAAATCTAGGAATTAAGTTGTTACAGCAGCATGCCTAGCCTTCTCTAGTTGCCCTACTATGAAAGAGGAGAAGGACAGCAACAAAGACAGCAACTTCACTCTCACTTTGTTTACACTGTTTGGATATACCACAGTTTTCATAAATTTTATGATATTTTTTAAAAAACTACTTTATGGAGCTATACTTGACATACTCTTGACAGCTGTTCCTACTCAATGTATACATGTTCATTGCCTCCTAAAGTTTCCTTGCACGCCTCCTTAATATTTTGTGGTAAGAGCATTTCACACATCTACCTATTTAACAAGTTTTTAAGTATACAATACAGTATTGTGAACCACACTCAGAATGTTGTGCAATGGATCTCTACGACTGACTCCTCTTGCATAACTTTATACCTTTTGGTAAATATCTCCCTGTTCTCCACCTCCCAGCTCCTGGCAACCACTACTCTTCTTTGTATCTGTGAGTTTAACTGTTTTAGATTCTTCATATAAGTAAGATCTAGTAGCATTTGTCCATCTGTGTCTAGTTTATTTATACTTTGGGGCAGTGGAGATCAAACCAAGGTTTTATGCATGGCAGGCAATTGTTCTACCACTGAGTTCCATCTCTAGCACCTCTACTACAATTCTTAAAGCAGCAGAAAACCCAGCTAATTTTTCTACCTGTAGTCTAGTTCTACTTCATTGTACTTGTATAAATATTTTTATTATAAGGATAATATTTACAAAACTGTACAGTCAACACACACACCTACCACCTAAATTCTACAATTAACATTTTACAATATTAACTTCATCATGTATCTTTCCCTCTCTTCCTCCATCATTTTGCCTTTTACTTTTGATACATTTCAAAGTAAGTTGCAGCTATTGGCATACAGTGAATTTATTACCAATTCTTACTCTTCCCACATGACCCCAGATCAAATATCTAAGAAGAGGTAAATGATGTTGATTGTTGAGTGCTCTCTGTGTGCTATGTACCTCAGAAATATATAAATGAGCTCCAAGGCCAGAACACCAAGATCTCCAACACTTTCCAACTCTAAAGTTCTCTCAGTGGCCTGAGCCTCAAAGCAGTGAAGATGCAGAGCTGTCCATTTGTAGCATCATTTGTTCTTTCACGATTGATTGCAGAAAGTGTAATCCTCAGCTTCAGACTCTGAAACCTGATGAATCAAACATAATGAGCCTGACGTGTCATTGACTAAAACCTGGGGAAAATGCTGTGGATTCCACACCACTGTCTCCATTGAATTCATGTCTTGGATTTTTATTATTTTGTTGCTATGGACATTTTAACAGATTAGTCATTGCATTTCCAATAAAAGATTTCTCTGTGATTTTATTTTCTCAGAAGTCACCGATAAAATATCCTCTTTTGTGATACTATTTCCAAAAAAGCAGAATAGCTTGTAAAGATAATATAAATACCTTAAATATTTTCACACATAATAAGTAAAGACTTGTGTGATATTAACAACACTATTAGATACCTTCCATTTTTTCCTCCCCTTAGCCAAGTTGGGTATAGAAGGTGAGTGTAAATGTCATCATCACCATTTTATAGATGAGAAGGGGGAATCTCAGAGAGAACCAGCCTCATGGGCAATGGATTGTAGATCTGAAGTTAAACCCCAGACTTCTGGATCCAAATCTCAAAGTTTTCCCTGTGTGACTGATGTAAGGATAAAATAGTCTTTGGAGCAAAAAATGCTTGAGTGTTGTGTAAAATATGATGAAATGCGGCCTTTTTTTTTTTTTTTGGTACCAGGAATCGAACTCATGACCTTGCACTTGCCAGGCAAGTGCTTGTGCCACTGAGCTATATCCCCAGTCCCTGAAATGTGGCTTTGAGATTTTAACTCCAAATGCTAAATATGAATTACATTCAGTACACATTTTTGCACGTTTACATATATAGCCATGTTATACACAAGTATGTATATATATATATATATATATATATATATATATATATGCACATATGTTGTTTATACATGCATACATGCATATAATATACAGAGAGAGCTCAGTTGCATATTTTTCCATGTGCCAAGTTTCATGCTAAGGACTTCTCATTTAATAAACTTCTTGTGAGCTCAGTATTAGTACCTGCCTGAAATGTACAGCGAGCACTGAGCTTCCTGTAGTTAGGTGATGCATCCGATGGCACACTGGTCATACGTAGCTAAAATCTCAGAACTATTCAGCTATAAAGCCCATGCTCTTGAGCATGGTATCATCATGAAGGAATAATTTAAACCACCAGCTACAGGAAAATAGGATAAATATTCAACTAATGTGTTAGCTTAGTATACCCAGTACCAAAAAAAAAAAAGTTTAAAATTCAATTTTAAAAAGAAACATGGTGCTTGTGTTTGTTTAATCATACATCCCTTTATTTATTCATGCTGTGATAAAGGTGATTGGAATGGTCCCTGAACTTATGGAGCTTGATGTATCATAGGAAGGCTAGGGAGAAAAAACAAATTCCTCTTCAGACTTGTCCCAAGCACAGTTTTTTCACCTTTAGTGTTGGCAACTCTCTTTCCAGGTGCTCAGACCACAAGTGTGGAGTTATTTTACTCATTTATTTTTCTTAGTCCTTATCTAATTTGCCAATAAATCCTGCTAGCTCTACCTATAAAATATATATAGAATCCAAATATTTCTTATTGCATTGCTACTATCCCAGCCCAAGTCACAACAAATTCTCAACCACACTACTATAACATTTTAATTGGTCCAATGCTTACTTACAGTCCATTCTCAACATAGCAATCAGAGAGATCCTTTTAAAATCATAAATCATATTATTTCATTTGTCTACTCAAGACTTTTGTAGTAACACTTGCTCCCACAAGTATTCCCCTGACTTATCCATATTCTGTCTCTCCCAGGCACCCAGCAGGGGCTACACAGATCTTCTTGCTTTTTCTCAAACATACCATTCATCTTAGAGGTCAACACCTTGGTGCTGGATGACACCAATCTCTTGAATGCCTTTCTCTAACGTACTGACAAGCCTCACTTTCACTTCCTCCAAATATTTTCTCAAATGTCATGTAGTGAATGAGACTTAGATTGTAATACCCCAAAGCACAGCAGAGTCCCCTTATCCTTATCTATTACTTCTCCCAGAGCATTACTTTTCTGTATAGAGATTAGGATCTCACTATGGATGTTTACCCATTTCTGGTTCTCTCCTTTCAAGCATATAGAAATGATCATCACCACCCTTCCCACACAAATGAAGTTACAGGGTTAGTTCTGACCAAAGGATTATCAGCAGGATTGACAAGTACCATTTCTGTGCCCAAGCATTTAATGCCAGTGTAAGACTCCACTGATCTCTTCCATGACTATAGCAATCTTGAAGCTGAGGCGCTGAAGATCAAAGCAACCCAGAATATGGAAGCACTGTAGAGACAAATGTTTCTCTGCAGAAATATAGCATATTTTTCATGAGTGAAAATGTTCATGTTAAGGGACTGAAATTATGGGTTTACATATTCCATAACATAATACAGCCTATCCTAATACATCTAATATTAACCACTAATGTATTATTGTGGCCATATCCTGGTTGTTTTTTTTTTTCTTTGTTGCCACAAAAATATATGGGCATAATGGTAGGACCTTATATCTGTTTTGTCTCATGTATTTGTAGTCCCTGAAATATTACCTGATACATAGAAATGATCAACAGAAATTGATTGAACACAATGAATTATATAATTTTAAGGGACAAGTATTATGAAAGAGAAATACTAAAGCACATTAGCAGGGTGACCTCACCAGTCAATGAGTTAGAAAAATCTTCTCTGGTAAAATGACTCTTAAACTGAGTCCTGGAAAAGCAATAGCAGTGTGTCAGTTGGTGAGAATTAAAAAGCCAAGAGGGGGCCGGTGAGATGGCTCAGCAGCATAAGCGCCTGCCTGGCAAGCGTGAGGTCCTGAGTTCGACTCCCGGTACCACATACAAAGGAAAAAAAAGGGTCGGTGATATCGCTCAGTGGCACAAGCGCCTGCTCACAGGCACGAGGTCCCGAGTTCAACCCCTGGTACCCACAAAAAAAAAAAAAAAAAAAAGCCAAGAGGCCCTGTTCTGCAAGACTCGAGGCAATTGCAACTCTGACCAGTGCTAGGAAAAGTCGCAGTGTGGTGAGAGCCTACAGAGGGAGGATTCGATCTCATCAGAGCAAGAAACAGTGTAACAAAAACCACCAGTAAAAATGAAGCAAAAATAAAATTAGAAAAATAAATGTGAGGTCATGAACATCCAGGTAAAACTGAGGTACACCGATGTGTATTAATAGTCATACAGGAAGTGTAATGGCATGCATTACTGTAGTTATAGAAGGCATCCAGGAAGTGAGAAATTAGCTGGAATTTTAGCTGTAGATTAGAATAAGAGAGCAAAAGAAAGCAGGAAGTCACCACTTGCTAGGTCTGTTGCTGGCCAGAAGTCTATAGGATGGATGCAAAATCATGCGGAAACAGCATTACTAGAACCAAGACTGGGAGCATTTGGGGGCAAACCCCCATTGCAAATGCAGGTAAAGTAAGACAGGGTAAGACAGAGCTGAACTCACAATGCCTGTACTTTGAATAATCATAGCAGTGAGTGAAAAAAAAAAAAAAAACCATTTAGAAAAATGACTCAGGCAGCAGAAGCAGAACCATTTCACAGAGATGATGCCCAAGAAGTTTTTTTTTTTTAATTTTAAGTTTTTAGTGCACATTTGCAGTGCATAATGATTTCATTGTGGAGAGTATATGGTATGTACTTAACACATCTTAATTCTTTTTATGTCTTCTTCTCTTTCCTCTCCCTCCTCAACATCTCTGAAGGTTTTAATGAGTGGAAAGTTGAATGGCCCAAAGCATTCCTCCATTCGGCAAATTTTTATCAAATAGCCACTATTTATAGACAATATAATATTAGGAATTTTATATATACAATAATTTCTTAACTTTCTGGGTTTAATATTTATAATAAATGTGAGTGATCACACATACAAATAATTACTTATCCCTTATGCATGTCAGAGACTAAAACTATAAATTTGGTTCAAAATATATCAAAACCACTGAATAATTAATTTCTCCTACATTCTCTTTACCTGAATTAATGCTTGCATAGAATTCTTTCCTTTAAATTAAGGATACAGAGCGCCTCAAGAAATTTTGAACCATTAAAAATTATTTTTAGAAAAAAATCATCTTAGAAGAGGTCAGTTGGTCTAAATGTCCACCTGAAAAGTTGATGGCTGAAGGTAATTAATTTCCTTGGTATTCTATCACTGGATTCCTCCCTAATCTCTTTAACAGAAAAAATGTGCTAAAAATTATTCTAATTCCACAAAGAAATAGAGTTATTGTGATTTGTGGGAAAACAAAAGCTACACAAACAAAATGAGCAGGAAATTAATAAAAACTAGGGGTAAAAATTATGTATGATCCATAATATATCATCTGAATATCAAAAAATATTTTAGATAATTTTAGAAGACCATAATATATCTCTGTCCCTTCCACTTAGCAGTATTACAAAATTGCTCGACTATCATAACTAATTCTCTTTCAAGTCTTCTAGCATGCCAAAAGGATGTATAGTGTCTAGCAGCCAAACTGTCCGAGAATGATGTTTAAAAAATAAATATGTATAAAAATACCACATCTTTCTTATCCATTCCTCAGTTGATGGGCATTTGGGTTGTTTCCAAGATCTGGCTATTACAAATTGTGCTGCTATAAACATGGGTGCACATATATCGCTGTGGTACGATGTTTTTAATTCTTCTGAGAAGATGCCCAGAAGGGGAATAGCTGGGTCAAATGGGACCTCCAACCCTAGTTTTCTGAGGAATCTCCACACTGACTTCCACAGTGGCTATACCAGTCGACACTCCCACCAACAGTGAAGAAGGGTTCCTTTTTCCCCACAGCCCCTCCAGCATTTGTTATTAGTTGATTTCTTTATAGTAGCCATTCTTTCTGGGGTGAGATGGTATCTCAGTGTTGTTTTAATTTGCATCTCTCGAATGGAGTACTATTCAGCCATAAAGAAGGATAAACTGGAGACTTTTATAGGTAAATGGATGCAACTCGAGAAAATACTCATAAGTGAAATAAACCAGAAGCACATGTGTAAGCATCGTATTATCTCTCTAGTATGAGAAACTGAAAGAGTAAATAAGATCCAAAATGTACAATAGATATGGTGAATCAAAAAGAAACTGGTAAAAAGGAAAGAGAGACTGGAATAGGGAAAAGAAAGAAGGGAAAGGGAAAAGAAATTGTATATATATATATAAGATGGTTAAGATAGATACACTACCATTTTTACTTAGTTCATTGAAGAGTAAGGTTTGTGCCAATAATGTTTGGACAATTGAATGCTAATGTCTGGTGTCCTGAATAACTAACTTAAAGATAGTAATACATAATGTATTAACCATTGTTACCCTCCTATTATGCTGTTTTGAAAATTTGTTCTTCTTTTGATTTGTTTTGTTTTTTCTTCTCTTTAAAAAAAAAAAAGATTGTTCAGTACCTGGATATGGTTGTGCAGGCCTGTGATCCCGGCACTCTGGGAGGCTGAGACGGGAGGACTGTAAATTCTAGTCTAGCCTGGGTAACTTAGTGAGATCTTGTCTCAAAATATTTTGAAAATGTCTGGGGATGTAACTATGTGCAAAGATCTTGGGTTTAATATCCAGACTGAAAAAAAAAATAATTTTTCAATAGAAAAAAAAAATAAAAAAAAAATAAATAAATATGTAAAGTAACACTTGTAAATTGTAAGACAATTTCAGAAAGAACGTACTTATCTTTTTTTGCCATAAGCTGACCTATCAATTCATCCTTAAACACTTACCCTGATGGAAGTCTTATTTTAAAGAACTTAATGCAGATACTTGTTTTGAATCCTGGATACACTGCATAGCAATAGAAATTATGCGCTCCAAGAAAGCATGAAAACAAGTATCACGTGTCACAGCTAACATTTCATAACATGCACTGAAAAAATAATTGTATAGAGTTCTCTTAAAAAAGAAAGTTCAGAACTTCTGGTGCTGCCAAAATGGAATCTCCATATTCCTCCCAAGTTCTCTGTCTCGCAAATAAAAAAAATGTGTGTAGCATAAGAAGCATAGGAAAACTTAAAGACAGAAATAAGGCAGAAAAGAAAGACATTGGGACTTGTGGAACTGTAGAGCAGTGAGTTTCCCAGATTTACTTAGGGCTTCCCGTACATCCTGGCCCAGAGGCTGTGATTTCATCAGGACCAAGCAGGAAGTCAGTCTTACCCTGCACACTCCTGACCCCTCCTTTCCCCACAGGAAGCAGACAGAGGCCCAGCTCCTCCACTTGCTTTCAGCAGGGCCAAGCAGAGAGCTAATCTTTCATCCACCAAACTTCAGAGCCAAGCGGTGCTGTGATTCTCCTGTTAGGTTAGTGTCACTAGGGCTGAGCAGGGAGCTGACCTTCCCCACAAGGGGGAAATGACATAATCATAGAAATGGAGACTAGATCCACCAGGTGAGCAATTGTGGAAGTGGAAAGAGGGAGAAGGAGCAGCTGCAGCTATAAAAGAGCAATAGGAGGGATCTTTGTGATAATGAAAATATCCTACTGCTCCTATGTCAACGTCAACGCCAATGTCTTGCTTGTGATACAATACTATATTTTTCCAAGAAGTTACCATTGGAGAAAACTGGGTAGAAAGTACATGGGATCTCTCTGTATTATTTCTTGAAACTGCACACTAATCTCTATCTAAGATACAGTGTTTATGGCTGGGGATGTAGCCTACTGGTATAGTTCTTGCCTAGCACATGCAACGTGCTGGACTTGATCTGCAGCACACACTCACACATGAGCATGCGCACACATACACACACAGAATAAAATGTTTAACAAAAAAGATTTTTAATCCACAGACTTGAGATCTATTTAAGGGTTCTGCCCTATAATTGACAAGTATAATTTTCTTTTGTGTTTCAATACAACTTGTCAGTTTGCTTTGTTGAGGTTCAGAAACAATATCCCAAAATATGCCACCTTGGATTTCAACGGAGAGCACCTGAGCACAGCAAACACAGGGAGGGGTTTTCCCTAAAGTTCTCTTATCTTCCCAAAGACCAGATCCACCAAGAGGAAGGAACACAACTGCCTTCAAATCTTCTTACTGACGTTTCATTAACCAGGGAAGATTGAGGTCTTATCACAAAGGAAGAGACTGAAAATCAAACCACCCCAAGGGCCCACAGGAACTCCGTCCCAGACCACTGTCTGTTCCTCAGGCCCATTCGCCTCCCTTGAAAATCATTTACCCCCCCTAAAATTCCTACAGCCCCCACTTCATTTTCCTCTGTGAAGAGGATACTTAATTCTCAAATACTTGGCTCTGCTTTGCATTTCCTATTTCGTGTGGCTCCTATGCACATATGCTCATTAATAAATCTCCGTGCCTTTCCTCCTATTAATCTATCTATTGTCAGCTTTTTTTTCCCAGCAGAATCAATTATCAAACCTTCAGAGGGAAATTTGAACTTCCCTCTAGCCTCTAAGCTAAGGCAGTAGTAGCAGTTAGGGTGATTTTTCTGAAACTTGGACTAAAATATTTTTTTTTCCTGATATATTACCTGAATACTAAAATTCTATCACATTATTATTTATTCACTCAGTCATTCAACAAACATTTGTAAGAACCTGCTGTATACTGTGTTTTGAGTTATAAAGTAATGGATGAAGCAGACTGAATGCCAGCTTTCTGGAGCTCACCTTTTCTGATAGAAGCACTCGGTCTTCCATTCATTCGCATCACCAAATCCTTTCCCACTATGCAATCAGATTACCTGTTCATCTCCGGCCTTTGTCACTGTATAAATCAATGGTGCTGAAAGATCTGTTTTCTGCATTCCACTCTGTTAGGTTAAAGTACTTCTTTCTCTGTATTATTATTCTTTAGTAGAACCAAAAGCGTTCTAAAAGATTGTACTGGAAAATCCTCCTAAGCTGAAAATGTTTAGAAAAGGAGCAATTCTCAGACTATTTGGTTGTTAATGTGCTTATGCTTATGTATGGGACATAATTGAATGGAGGGGACCCAGAAAAAAATCTGGGCTCTTCTGATTGGCACTAAGAACTTCCGGCTTCCCAGTGACTTATCTAAAGCAACATTTTTTATGTCAACAGGACAAAGTATTCATCAAAGCATAAAGGCCTTCTGAAAGAAAAGTTTAACTCTGTTATATCTAAAATAATGTAAAGTCATCACTATTTGACTAAATTCATCCATTCCAAAAATACTCACCAAACACCTACCATATGCATGATGAAGAACACAAAGATGATTCTGTCTTGGACTCTTTATTTAATCAATGAATTCTTAGTCTTAATCACAGTAACTGATCTGAAGAAGAGTGTTTGTCATAATAGGACAGGAAAAGACGGCTCATAAGAACCAAATTTGCCCTCCTATATAAAGTCTGATTTCTTTTTCTACATAACACAAATCATGATGTCTGGTATAACTCCATGACATTTGTCAGTCAGATAAAAATGTGAGCATAAAAAAAAATTGAAAGAGACAGCACTAATATTGAGCATAATGAGCTTTCCAAATAGCTCTCAAATAGCAGCTTCTTTACAGCATATATATTTTATGTACTTTGCCATTTTATGCATGTCCTAGATAAGAACAATGAGTACATGCCCCATTACCATTCAAATACCAACTGGAGACTTTACTGATTCTAGCACTTTGCATAGAGACAGTATAAACAAAAATACTTAAACTTTTCTATTTGCACATTGCAGCCATAAAGAGATTGTTTATCCAGCTAAATTCTTTCATGTGAAACACAAAGGTACTATAACCAAGTACCCAAACCCAATGGCAGGGCCTGACTCCTCACAGAAATAGAGTAATAAGCTAACAAGTAAGATAATGGTCTTACATTCCTTTTAGCTATTCTATTTGATAAATCAACTATAATACTAAGGAGGTGTCCCTGTCTTTACTTTGCTACAGTGAAGTCCTTACTAGTTATCCAAATCTGCACCCTGGTGCCCATCTCAGCTCTATTACTGTACCCCTTTGGGTTAATTACCCACGAAAGTTACAGTTTGTTGGGAATCATAAATAACAATTCCAGGAATTAAGAGAAGTTTGAATCCTCTCTTGACCCAATTAGTTCAGAAATGCCTGGAAATAAAAGTGATGAAACCAAATAAAAGTGGAAAAACCATCCTAAACATGCAATACTATTACACGTGCAAAATTATTGTAGTTATACTTAGTTTGACCATATACCCTCCCATGCATTTTAACACATCTTTCAAATGATACCATCCAGTTTGCTGTCCCTGATTAAAGTATAATATGAAAAGTAAAGCCACTAAAATGTACTAAATAATACTTCTATAGCAGTCTGTCCGGAAGCTTGTAAATTTACGGCAAATTACATCTTAGACCACCTGATGTCGTAACTGTGGTGCTAAACACCAGTAGAACTCTGTCCTTCTGTCTTATTTGAAATGACATCCCCACCCAAAGACCTGAAAGGATTGAGTTATTGAGTAAAAGAAATATAGCTATCGCCTCTCAGACACTTCTGTTGCCAGACATTAGCAGGAATGAATTTCACAGCCTAAAAGAGAACATTTAGCCCATCAGTTTAAATGATCTCTGAGCCACTCTATTAGAAGGCAACCAAGAAAGTACTGTGAAATGTGACATGCAGGATTTCATGGGAAAGGAACAGTGAAGCCAGACGAGCCAGAGGGAAGCCATGGTTGATTTTGTTCTCCGATGCTGAATTGGCCCATCAATTACTGTGTAGAAATTGTATTCGTTTTCTTCCAAAATCACTTGGATTGAGACCATAGCTTTTCTAGAAAAACTGCATTATAAATCAGGTCAGTTATGCATAGGAGGAAGATCATACAGTAGCATTTGAGGGGACCTTACATGGTCCTGGCCTGAAAACAGAAAATCCTCTGGTGGAGAATCCCAGTACGTAGTAGTCATCCCCAAGATATGAGGACATAAAAAGCAGGACATTATATGGAGTTAGGCAAAGTTGGGGGCAAACAGATACATTTGCAAATTATTAACCCAGGCTAGTTATGATTAAGTCATCTGGACAACATTAAGGCTATTTCACTTGTTAGGGGAAATTGGTTTGGACTCTCTGTGAAAAAAATCTAGTATCTATTTGTAACAACATGGATGAATCTGGAGGATATCGTGTTACGTGAATAAGCCAGATAGATAAATAGCATATGATCTCACCTACATGTAGAATCCCAAAAAGACGGACTCACAGAAGCAGAGAGTAGAAAGGTGGTTACCAGGGTCTTGAAGTGTAGGAGGGTGTTACAGAGCTATTAGTTAAGGATTACAAAATTTCATTTAGACAAAAGGAGTAAGTTCAAGAGAGCTACTGTACAGCATAGTAACCATACTCAATAAAAATGGCTACAAAATATCCAATCATAGGTGTCATTCTTGTACTGATTAACAGATTATTATAGTTGTTTATCATTAAAACCAATGCCACATTAATATTAACCTTTTTTAGTTAACAGGATTGATTTCTTAAATTATAATTTCTTGATCAAGAAGTATAGGCAGTTCCTACTCCTTAATGCCTCCCAAATTATCATAAAATTCTCAACAAACTACTGTAAATAAATTTAAAATTTGGGAACAAAGAGCTATTTAAGGAGCAAGTATGAGCCCAAGGAGACTGGTTAAACCCTTAGAGAGAGGTCTCTCTTGCATTTTGATAGATGACGAAAAATTTAAATCGTGACCACTCTATTCTCAACCTCATAGAGCCAGCATCTCTTCACACACCCCTTTCCCTGCTTTGATGATATGTATCCCAGAGAAACCAGTAGGATCACTCAAGGCTGTTCCATTACTTCTTTATGCATTTTGAAGGCAACCCATAAATGCCAGTGCAAAACACCGAATTTAGGCCAATGGCTGCTAGCTGGTAATTCTTTCAACAACAAACAAAAATAATGGTAAGGTCTCTGTTACAGTACACCTGTTATCAACTTTCTAGATAAAGTTTTAAGGATATTGTGAAAGTTAAGCCAGGCATTTTAACCACTCTGGACTCTCCTGCTGAATTTAGGGGAGCTGGTGGTAAATAGACCATAGCCAAGGGGATTTCAGGTACATACTGAGAGTCTGAGGCCATGTTGAGAGACTCCTAGGAAAATAATTCTGCTGAAGTCAGGGCCCTTGGGATTTAGCAACATGCATAAAGCATTTCTAGTGCTGAGCAAATCAGCCATGACTTGCTATGCAGATCTGCAGGGAAATGAATGAATAAAGTTGAGCTTGAAAAATGCACTGGGCTTGCAAATGCTTCTGTCATGTCAACGCAAGCTGAGATTGGCACTTCAGGAAGAGTGGCTCATCCCTGACAGATTGCTCATGTGTTCCTTAAGAAAATGAGAATTTAGGATGAGATTAAATCATAAAGTATTCATTTGGGGCTTTTTTTATTTCATTTCAGAACATTCTCCTGGTCATTTGTTAAGTGAATTTCTCCCCATCCCATCATTTACAAATGCAGACAATTCTCAGGGAAGGAGCCAGATCTTACGCAGAGGGCCATGGGGTCTCCCCTCCTTCCCGGAAGAGACTCTGGTTCTCACTTTGGTACGCCCTTTCTTGGCTAATGATACTCTCCCAATTTCAGGCTCTAATGGTTTCCCTTGCTATCCTCTGAAAAATCTTTACATAATATTTGTAAGAGCAAGTATGTTTCTTTCACCACTAGAAAATCTCAAACACGCCAGGATTTTCTTCTACAACTTGTATAAAACAGCTGGATGTTTTATTCGCTATATTTATGTCTCATTGTAAACTATTCATTGGTTTAGAGACCTTGAGTCTTTTAGGAGCATCACAAATCCTTATTATACTCCTTGGTATTAAATTTGGTGTAGGGATCTCTGATTTATCTGCCCCGCTAACTCACACGTAAACAGACATCTCTCTCAAAACTCTTGCAAATTCAAAAAGTGAAAGAATAGTTCAGGCTAGTTCAGCTCTAGCCTTGAATTCTATTGCAGTTATATCACTGACGGTAAGTAGTAAGGATTATGCTGAGGATGATAAAGAAAATGTTTTAGTTATTTCCTCATTTTGTTGACTTCTCCTTATATAAAATAAATAAATAAACAAAGATAGAAACCCAGAAAGTGCAATGTTGGAATCCTTTCAAAGAAAAGTACAGGCTTTCTATGTAAACACAGTAATGTTCTTTAAATTAATAAATAAATAAATCAACATGACATGTCTGTGAAGTCCAATAAACAAGGCAATAAATAATGATCATCTGAGGAATGCAGATCAAAGATTCAGCTCCAGGACAGTCCTCCTTATAAGTTCTCACATTTTCCAGGAATGCAAATATAAAAAATCTCCATATTAGCTTGTGTTGTGATTTTCTTTCTAACTGCTTTACAAAACTGTTCTGATGGGAATTTGAATAGAAAAAAAATTTAATCATTTTTCTATCTTTTCAGAGAATCTGATTGCATGAAGATTATTCTAATGTTTTTGAAGATGTTGTCCTGCCATCTGTTCTCATTTTAATGATCTTAGAGACCAAAGCACTGCCCACTACAAAATCACATTTTTCTTTGACATTTTAAAAATACCATAATAGTAGGTAGACATTAATAAAAATGATTATAAAACAGTGAAAATATTTCTAGATATGAAATTTACATTATATGTGTGGAAATCCAATGAGAATTAACTTCATTCTTCTTCAGTATTATTTAGCAATACTTTATTATGTGTCTATTATGTGAAAATTACAGTACTGGGTAGTAAGAAGAAACAAAAAGAATATGACTTGTTCCCCTACCCTCAGGAATCTTCCAAATCAACTTGCCTTATTCTCCCGTACATGAACCAAGGAGGCTTTAGTTTTCCAAAGTAAAAGGAAAGAAATTTTTGAACAATAGTTTTCATGCCAATGCTTTCATCAATCTCATAATCAGTTCTTGTGCTCAAGAAAGAAGAAATGGTAACCAGGGAAGACAAACCATATGCAGGATGTTTATGTGTGTAAGTTTGTGTAGCTCAATCAAAATGAGACTTATAAAAGCTAAGAAAACATATTTTTAAAAGATTATGATTTGGTTTAATCTTCACTCTGAGTAGGATTTGAAGAGTGTTTTAAAACTGTTCTACATGTGATAAAGTAAATCTGATGAAATTTTATCCATGAAAAGAAAGCTATTAATTTTACAAGTTAAAAAACATTTTGAAAAGACATTCAAATGAAAAATAGTAATTTTTCCATTTTTTAAAAATTTTTCCACACTCTTCCTGAAGAGTAATTTTGAACAAGATATGTAACATTCTTTGTACAGTGAATTATGGATTCTTTTTTAAAAATTTAAAGTTATGAAGTCAGTTATTAAAAGTCCAAAATATTTTAATAACTTAAGGAAATATTCAAAAAGGGTGATTACCATTTACTTTCTATGTTCGTAGGACTCCCAAGGCCATGTAAGTTTGTAGGTTTGCATATATTAACATCTTATAAAAAGAACAGAAAAATAATATGGTTCAGTGCATTTGAAACTGTCTGCAAAACAGTTCTCAAACATTATTCATTAATACATCAATTTTGAACTAAAGGGTTGTTGTTAATTTTATGCTAAAAATATCTGTCTTTATACAGTTCTGTTCAAATATCAAGAATGACTTGGATGAGAACCTGAATGTTGGGCTCATCAAATCCATAAATGACAGACTTGATGCACCCCATGCCCCCAAATCCATGTGCCAGTGATTAGCAGAAGCAAAAACCCAACTTCTTCCATTCTAATCCTACTATATGATCTAATCTCAGATCCTAAACAAGAATAGTAGTAAAAATACATTTACACTTTCAGGTCTAAGGCATTCCATAATCTTTGCTGCACCAAAATCATATGCTTTATTCACTTATGTAACATTATTTATAATTGAGACATTGTTGTATATCTAGCATGTTCTAGGCACTGAACACACTCCTCCCTCAAAAGAAAGGATGAGACCCATTGCGGGTAGAGTTTACACAGACAGCAAGTGCTTATGGCAAGAGCATTCCTGTCCTTCAAACCTGCCCTTTCATGCTTAACCCTACCAGAAACACAGTGGATGATAAATAACTTGATGCAGGAAATGCAGGAAATGCATGTAGTATAAATATGTAGTGGCCTCAGGGGAAGACAAGGTCTACCCAAGACTGAGACATGAAATGTTGCTACTCAGCCCAGCAAAAATCTGTTAGATGTCAAATGCTTGACAGAATGCTCATTTTCACCATGTTTCTACACTCAGTAACAAACTCAGCATTGTGGCTTCAGTGGGTTTACTCTGAATTTACAATTAGGCTAATGCTATGCCCCAGAGGGACTCCATGAGCCTTAGCAGAGCTTAACAAAATTGACTTCAATAAAATAAAAGGAATGATGTTACTGAGCTATATCCAATAAATCGTATAGTCTATTAGCTGACATTAATTTATAATTTCAGGCACAGGGATGAAATTATTCACAATGGATACTTTAAATTGGGTGAGAAGCCCAGGTATGAAATTCTGAATATAAACACAGAGAACAGTCTCTGCAGCAACAGCTTTGGGGAGCTGCCTTTAACCCTACTTAATGAGGCAATATAAACTGTTTAAGGGTGCACCAATTCAAGATACTAAATTGACTGGACCCACATTTTAAGATTTGCTGAAACACTAGCCCTAAATTTCACAATTGATTCTCAAAGGAAAAATAGATATCTATGAAGCATGTATCAGATGCGAAGGGCTCCAAAGGGAGTTATATGGAAATTACACATATACAAGGATGAGACAATTCTACTGGTAATTGTCTATCCACTCCTTCTATGTATAATCAATCTTTGCACCCTCTCGTCTCTTTTTCCATTCTTTTATACAGACTCCAGTTATTGCCCACCCTATGGGGTCATGTTAAATTTTCAGCAAAAAGAGGTAAAACATATTTCCTCAGTGGTGCTGTCATCGGGAATCTGTGGGTAGATGTGCCTGTGTTTGTCTGCATGTATAGGAACCAGCATAGTCACACAGTTGGGAGAATGTGGAGAAGAAGAGGGCGAGTAAAATCGTGTAGAAGATTCCAACTCTAAAGGCACTCTAGTAAGGAAAGGACTACACTGACAGAGAAGCACTGCAAAAGGACACAGTGGTCACTTGCAGAAAAGGGAGAGTGGGGGTGGAGGTGGGGGTGGATTCCGCAGCAGAAAGCTTGGGAATCTTATCAGAGAACCTCTACAACTTGGCATTCAGGAAACTTTGTGTGTGGCTAATTTATTGCAGCCTAGCCAAACATTTAAACCTCACAATTGGGAGGGGGAGTACTATTTTTAAAAGTAAGCATGAGAAATTTTATTCATGCATAGCAACTTTCCCTAAGTCACCCTGTCTTATCCCAAATGAATCCAAGAAAGTAAAATGGAGGAAGGGAGATGTCAGGTGTTCCCAGGGGCCTCTTCCAGTGGGTAGGTGACATTCTGACAAAATAGAAGCATCAGTGACTAGCCAATTTCAATTTAATATTAGTTTTTGAATTGAATAAACTTGTAAATGGAAGCCAGGTCATAAATAACATATACACATGGATGTGGAAAAGGAAGAGGCATGATAGAAATGTGAAAATAGCTCAATACATATTAATACGTGAGAGATAAGAAACAGTGAAGTAATGGCAAAATAGGCAGCCAATTAGAAGTTTTAACTGAATAAGTCATTTTTCTAGAGAAGAGCAAAAAAAAAAAATTCACTGTCACATTTAACAATGACTTTTCACACTGTGGAAAAGAGAAGAGTTCTGATACGATTTGACACATACCTGAATGTTATGTGTAAGGCATCCTGCCAGGGGCCATTAGGATGGATAAAGAGATTTTAAACATGAAGAACTCTTTGGAGGATTTTGCAATGTGGCAGGGGAAATTAGGCTTATAGAGATCTCACCTTGCAAGAAACATGCTGATCCTGAAGGTCAATTGTGAGCCAGTTCTCCATGCAGAATATTTCCCATGGGATAAATGGTGGAGTGGAGGAAATGATACACTGCTTTACATAGGAATTTTTTTTACTCAAAAATTTAAGCTATACAAGGGAATTAATGAGAAATAAATTATAAATTTATTTTAAATCAATTGGAAGTGTAAACTGTTGGTTACACATGCCAAACTAATCCAAACCCTATGCTAAATCGGAAATTTTCTTTAGAATGCAGATAGGTGAATTTCTTTTTTCAAGTCTGTGGTCATACATTGGTTAAGTACATTCCAGGAACATTTAGTACAACTCCAAGAGTAACAGATTGCCCTGTTCCCTACTCACAAGCAACAAGCATAAATTCTCCCTAAAGTTTCCAAAATGGAGTTAACAGTAAACCAAAGAATTTACCTCCAAAAATGGCGCAGCCTACAGGAACAGAAGGAGGAAGGAAGAGTACTAGATAGCTGATTCCTAACTGAGTGCAGATGAATAAATCAACCTGCACTTCCCAAACTGTGGCCAGAAAGAAAGACACAAAGGGTCCGGCTGAAGAAAAACGAGAATATACACCAGTAGGGTAATTTCCCAGTAGCAAGATTTTGGAAATTTCTTATTCCAAGTATATTTACCCCCTGCAGCCCAAATTCTACTGCTGACCAATGGTGTAGATCCACCATAGGGAAGAAGAGCCGCTTAGATGAAACTGTAACTGTCTCCTCCTTGTAAAATTGAGATCTGGTGTACATATGTTCTGAATATATATATTTAAAATGGACATTCCTCTTTTGTAAAATAAACAGTATTAGAATAGTGAAATCAGGGCTAAACATTGACTTTGTTTTGATAATACAATTATATTTTCATTTTTTATTTTTTAATAGCACATGTTTGTAGTGCATGATTCCATTCCCTGTGCGGAGTTGGTGAATGTTCATAACACATCTTGATTCTTTTTTCATCTTCTTCCCCTCTCCACCTTCCCTTCCTTCCATCTCTTAGTCCCCTTCCCTTTTGCAAAAGATCTATGGGATATTTCCTACTATCTTTTATTTTGCTCTTCATTTATATTTTGGGTTTCTCATATAAGAGAAACCATGCGATATTTAAACTTGTGTGTCTGATTTCACTTAGCTAATATAATCATTATGGAAATCAGTATGGATAGTCCTCAAAAACTAAAAATGGAAATTTTGTTCAACCCAACTATTCTTTCTAGTTATCTTCCCAAAAAAGTTAAAGATATCATTAGTTATATTTAATTTGGTTACTTTATTTTTAAACAGGGAGAATTTTTATCAGATACTGTCCATTAGCCTAGAATATAATGCATAAGTGGTCCCAAAGCCATTACTTGCCCCTATGATGAAAAGTAAGAAATATTCTTGTGCAAGACACTGTGTCCCTTTATAAAGTTATTGTAGTAAACTGATTTTGCCAGATGGTCAGGAAATTTTCTTATTTATTATGTGTCAACAATATCTAGGATGCAAATGGCTCTTTCTTAAAGGTGGTACCATTGTGTGTGTATGGCACAAGCTACTTATGTAAGAGAAGGAAGCTATAACATTAAGCTCGCCAACAAATGATGACTGCTTTGTAGAGGAAGAGGAAGTAATTGACCACAAGAAAGCTAGACCACACTACTTTGTCTTTCCCATGGCATTTTCCTTCATTCTGAAAGTATTTATTCCCCAAAATGCACAATGGCTTCCATAGCAATTGTAATAGAGGCTGGAGGCCTTATAGTTGAGTAAACTTACAGCAAAACAGAGATTCACATATCAATTATTTGTATAGATCTCTAGTTATAATGTGAGGACTTCAAGAGACAGGTGTGGTGGCACACACATGCCTGTAATCCCAGCACTCAGGAGGCTGAGACAAGAGGATCACTGTGAGTTCAAGGCCACCCTGAACTCCACAGTGAGTTCAAAGCCAGCCTGAACTGTGCGGTGAGACTCTGTCAAAAAAAAAAAGTGAGGATTTCATAAGGGGGCTTCATAAATACTTGTGAAGAAATAATCAGAAGATAAATATGAAAACAGAATTTATATAAAATAAAAGCACAGTTAAATACAGTTATAATATCTTATGTATGATGTTAGCTTTCAGAAAAAGATTTAATCTTTTTGTTGGAATGTTTAGCGAATGAATGAACACATAAATAAATGAGTGAATTGGTGACCAATAAGGCCACAACAATACTAATCAACCATTAAGAAATTGACTATGGGGCTGGTGAGATGGCTCAGCATCATAAGCACCTGCCTGGCAAGCGCAAGGTCCTGAGTTCGACTTCTGGTACCCACATACGAAAAAAGGGCTGGTGATATCGCTCAGCTGCACAGGCTCCTGCTGGCACGCGTGGTCCTGAGGTACAACCCCGCTACCCACAAAAAAAAAAAAAAGAAATTGACTATGTAATTTTACAGCTATAATAATCAACTGTCACAGATTACTACAAAGCTGACTGAAGTACCCAAAGCCGCCAGCAATACGAGTTGTGTGTATGAGTGAAGGTCCAGCCATGTCACGTTGTGAGACTTGGGAAAGAAAAACAAAATCAATTACACTGAATGGAAATCACCTATGTGAATTCATTTTGAAAAACAAATAATTAGTTAACTATTACTACAAAATAAAGGAATTTAAACCAAAAAAAAAAAAAAAAAAAAAGGAATTTTGTCTCACATAAAATTTTGGGAACTCAAAGCTTGTATGGTGACCTGACATTGTCAATTTTCAGGATGTGTCTAGTTTTCTGCTGTTTTTCCCTAGACTATGGCTTATATCCTTATTGCCCAAGATGACAATATCCACGTTCAGCTTCGCATGAATGATACCGCTAGATGGAGGTTGGGGTAAAGGACATATACCAGCTCTCCTTTAAGACATTTCTTCAAAGAGGTCAAAACAACTCCGCATAACCTTATTGGTTATATGGCTGTACCCATCTCTAAGGAGTTCATGGATCTTGATTCTGAGCGTCTGAGAGTCTGAGTATGTGGCCAGCAATCTGAGTCTCTATCAACACAAAGACAATTGGATATTAATGAAAAGTGAACATTTCTGCCACACGAACTTACAATTAAACAGTTGTAATCCTAATTACTCTGGAGGCTGAGACAGGAGGATCACAAGTTTTAGGCTCATCTCAGCAGTTTAACAAGACCCTGTCTCAAAATAAAATATAAAAAGGTATGTAGGTCAGTGATAGAGGCCCCTGGGTTCAATCCCCATTACCACCCAAACAAATTGTTCAGTTTAAAAGCTTGTGATAAACTCCTGAGTGGAGTCTAGTGGCTGTACAATGTGTACAGTGCACGAAAGCCCTGAGCCAGAGGGGGTGAGGAGACTGAAATTCAGCCAGCAGTCTATTGGTCAGTGTGATATCCTGCCCAGAAACTATATCCCAGAAAAAGGCCACTTTTCTGTCACTCTCCCCAGGACAAAGACTCACAAAGACAGCAACTCATTGTGTCCACAGAGAGTATTCACCCCTACCAGTCACCTTCTTTTTAATTTCCTAATTTTGAGCCCCTAGGAGTTAGGACTTCAACACATTTGGAAGGCACACCATATGACCTACGACAGTGTGCTGTATATTGTACCAAGAGGTAAAATGTACACCTTACCATCACCTAGAACCAAAACTATTTGAAAGATCAGCTCACTTTCTTCAGTGAGTCTAACCTCCTTGCTTTTCCCAGAACAAAACGAGCTCACTCCCCTGCAAGGTCTTTGCGCTTGCTGCCCTTTCAGCCTATAGGCCTCTCCTTCCCAGTGGCCAAGTGGCTCACTCCCTCCATTTATCCAGGACTCTGCTCAAGGGTGACCTCTCCAGAGTGGATTTTCCCATCTATCTTATTTAGTGCACCTTCTGTCACTCTCTATCCTTTCATTCAGCTACATTTTTTTCAGAACCTATTGCATTCCCTAATGTTTTACGAACACATTTTACCTTTTTCCACTCTGTTACACCATAAGCATCATGCGGGCAGCCCTCTCAACAGTAGGCATTCACATTCACATTATACGAAAGAACCCACATCAATTGTGGAAATAAAGACCAACTAAGTGAGAATAAGCAAAATCTATTTATTCTGAATTTGCCATAGCGAGGGCAACAGTCACCATCATTTGTTGTTTGATAGAGACCCAAAGTCGAGCAGAATAGGAAATCTTTGCAGTTTGTCTTCATCTGCTTCCCACTATTGTAACAGAATACTACAAGTGGGATCATTTATAAAGAAAAGTTTATTTGGTCTACAGTTCTGGGGGCTAAACATTCCAGCACATGGTACTGGTATCTGCTCAGCATCTGCTAGGGCCTTCTTGCTGCGCATTAACATAGCAAAGGACATCACATGGCAAGACAGGAAAAGCGTGCTAGCATGGATCTCTCCTCCACTTCTTGGAAAGCCATGATGAGACCCCACCCTCATTAACTCTCCTAACCCTAATTACTTTCTCCAAAGCTCCACCCCAACTACCACTGACGTATGAATTTGAGATTAAGTTTCCAACACATGAACTTTTGGAGGACACATTCAAATCATTAGCGTAGGTGAAGAAGGGAAGGCTTCAAGTATGTTCTGATTGGAGGTTGTCAACATAAGCTGCAAGCAGCCATCAGTGGGTATTCCTGTGTGACTGTTCAGGGGTACATACACCATTGGCTTTCTTCAGTTAGTCCTAAATTGAAAACAGAAATGAAAATTGAGGAGGCTGTCAGCAATCAAGCCCTGGCTATTTGGGACTGTTGTAGATGTTATTGTTTGGTTTCTTGAGCCAGTTAATAAGAGAAGTGTCTGACTTTCTGCCATTCTAGTATAGAAAGCAGGGTTGCTTCTGGAGATGGCAAGGGTAATTAATGGGTTTGATTCCTGAGTTGGTTGCTGCAGATTGTGGCTCTGTTCTATTTGTATATATGATCTGGCCATTGTCCATTGTACCTTCAATCTCTCACTACAGAGAAACATGTTTGTAATGAATAGCAAAAGAACTGGAAAATACTATTAACGGGGTAGGCTAGACCTGGGGTAAGAGATGAAGAGGATTGATTCATTCTATATTTTAACATATTTTAATCTTAATATTTTAAGATATCTAATATTTTAAGATATCAAATATCTAATATTTTATCTTATTTTAATTTAGAAAATTTAAAGTGTATAATCAAGCAAGCAATTGTGAAGTGCGGCACCTAATGCAACATTTGCAAAATCTGATGAAACTGTTTACTTATTCCACCTCCTGCCATTTTTTTTTCACCTTTTGATTTAATAAAAATAAATACAAAAAGTGCTAAAATCCGTTTTGGAAATTCCAGTTCATATACTGAGTGAACCTCTACAGTCTCTCATTTTCAACCGAAACCTTAAAAACTAACTTTTCACTTGACATTTATTCAATGAGCATGCATTGAGTGACTAATATGTTCCAGACATTTTCTTCCTTAAAAAGGAAAATGTCATGATCAAGAGAATGTAGTAAATTCAAATTGAATTAGTTTGACTTTAAAGTTCTGCTTCATCTTGTGAAGATTTAGGATTTTTTAGTAATGACAATGTTCACGTTGAATTTCTGTAACCACAAATGTAATGTGAGCTAATACTCGGTTTACTAGAAAATCCCAGAAACAGAAAAACACTCAAGATGGCGGATGAGTAAGAAGCAGGCAGCGAAACTCTCTCTAAAAGTTACCATTGGAACACGGGAATATAGCGACCCGGAAAGTGCAGGAGTGGGGGAGATGCCTCCCCGAAACCCAGAGAAGTTCTGAAGCGCAATCTGGGACCCCCGGCACCAGTGACGGGTGACTTCCAACAAAGAAGAAGGAAAGAAGGAGCAGACCGCACGCGTGCACCTTCTACTATCCCGGGAGTTGCAGCGCCGCGGAGGCTCAATTCTATGGACACACGGTGGCAGCTGGTGCCCAGGGAGCCCCCACGGAGGATCCTGAGACAGCGGCGGGGCAGGGGAGCGGCGGAGAACGGCGCTGACCGGCGGTGAGTGTCTCTCAGCCACAGCTGCCCCGGGCCAGAGAGCGACCGGCCGGGCGCCATTGTGGGGGGTGTGGCGAAACTCAGAGCGGCTCGAAAACTGCTCTGGGAACTTGTGCTCCGGACAGGGCAGCACGGGGCCTCTCAAGCCCACGAAAGTGTGCTGAGGTCAGCAGGCGAACGAGACTGGACTCTCAGCCACACCTGTCCCGCGCCAGAGAGCGACTGGCCCGGCGCCATTGTGGGGGGCGTGGCGAAAAACCAGAGCGGCGGGAACCAGTGCAGGGAACCTGCCCTCCGGACAGCACGCTGAGCCTCTCAGGCCCAGGGATCATGAAAGGGTGCTGAGAGCGGAGGCGAGCTAGACTGGTCTCTGCCTGAAAGTACACGCCTCTGCTCACCGCCCGCCAGAGGGCGCTCCTGGCTTACTGGGACGGACCTGCACAGAACAGGACTCTGTCACCACAGGATAACTGCCTACAGCAGAGTCAACACCTGGAACTGATTCTTTTTATTTTTTTATTTTTATTTTTATTTTTATTTTTATTTTTTATTATTATTATTTTTTTCTCACTGATTTGTTTTTTGTTCTGGCGAAGGGTTTTTTTGTTTTTGTTTTGTTTTGTTTTGTTTTTTGGTGGGGTTTTATTTTTGATCTGTCTGTTTTATTGTTTTTATCTTCGTTTTTGTTTCTGTATGTGTATTTGCTCTTTCCTTCATTATTCTCTCTGGTTTTTATATGAGTGTAAACAGCGCCTCTAACTTCTTTGTGATTGTGGTTGTGATCTGTTCTTCCTTTTATCCCTTCCTTCTCTTTCTACCACCTGTCCTCTGCACTAGTGTCCCAATTTTAGTGGGATCCCTCTTGGTCCTCTAACCTTACATCTAATTCCTTCCTCTTCTCCCAATACTCTATTTCCTCCTTAACTCATTTTAAATTTAAACTCCTCAGGGGAAAAATTGACATACATAGGACTTGTATACTGCATATAATTTTTCTGGTGTGTTTTAGATTTTGTTATATAACCGCAACTCTATACAGCTAAAAGTGGTAAATAACTGGTTAGCTCAGTCTGTCATTTTCTAGGCTGTGTTCTGATATTTCATGATTGAGATTGACTAAGGGACACAGAAAATACAGTGGCACAGTACCAAAGAATCAAGGACTGGGCCAAACAGGTAGCAACTTCGCATACCCAACGAATTGAAGAGGTAGGATCCGGCAGAAAGCTCAAAACCTAAAAGCAAGCTCCACTTGGAAGATACTGCAGAGAAGTAGTCATCTTCTAAAGATCTTAAACACTAGCAATAAAGTAACCTACTATAGATAATTTGCAAACATCACCCCAGGAATTAAAGAAAGAAAAAATGAGACGACACTTAAACAAGATGCAACCCCACACATCCAATTCACCAAAGGCAAACCTAGGGAGCAACGAGGTGGGACAATCCAAAAGCCACCCACCTGGCCTATCTGAAGTGGTAACAACAAAGCAACTGAATGAGGTTCTGGAAAAAATTAAAACAGAAATAATCTCACAGATAACTGCAGAGATAATGTCTACAATGAAGACCATGCTTAAGGACACTATAGCTGATACAGACAAAAAAATAGATGAACTTAAGAAAACTATAGAAACCATGAATGCTCAGCATAGGAAAGAAATGGAATCCATAAGGCAGATTCAAGCAGATACCCAAGAGATAAAAAATCCATTGAAAGTATTTGTAGCAGAATAAGCCAATGCGAGGACAGGATCTCAGATATAGAAGACAGGCTTGCAATTAGTGATCATGAAATGGAAAAATTCTTAAAAATAGCAAGGGACCATGAAAAATCAATTCAGCAGCTGCTAGATGACTCAAAGATAAACAACTTAAGAATAATTGGAATAAATGAAAAAGCAGGAGATAGCATCAACGACATTAAAACCTTGTTCAAAGACATAATCAGGGAGAACTTTCCTGGAAGAGAAAAGGAATTTGACACCCCTATAAGTGAAGCTTTTAGAACACCAACTAGACATGATCAAAAAAAAACTTCAGCCAGACATATTATAGTCAAGATCCCAGAAATTCAACAGAAGGGCAGAATCTTAAAAGCTGTTAGGGAGAAGAGACAAATCACCTATGAAGGAAAACCCATCAGAATCACAGCTGACTTTTCAGCACAAACCCTCAATTCAAGAAGAGCTTGGAATGATGTATTGCAAGCTCTAAAGGAAAATAATTTTCAGCCCAGATTGATGTACCCTGCAAAACTATCTTTCAAAATTGATGGAGAAATAAAATACTTTCATGACAAAGAACATCTGAGAAAATTTATGACCACCAAGCCAGCACTCCAAAACATTCTGAAGGACATTCTAGAAAGAGATAGGAACCCCAACAGAAGGAATCCACCAGGCAGGGCAAATAATTAAATAGCCGGAAAGCAGAAAAACAAAGAGTGGGAACCAACAACAGGAAAATATCATGACAAGTCAATACATATCAGTTTTAACCATCAATGTTAACGGTCTCAATTCACCAATCAAAAGGCACAGACTGGTGAAATGGATCAAGAAGCAAGATCCAACAATATGCTGTATACAAGAAACACATTTAATTCAGAAAGAAATTCATAGACTGAAAGTCAAAGGATGGAAAACAATACTCCATGCAACAGGAACCCAGAAAAAAGCAGGGGTAGCTATTCTTTTTGCAGACAAAGTGAATTTCAAACCAAGAAGGATTCAGAGAGATAAAGACGGTCATTACATCCTTGTAAAGGGAACAATCCAAGAGGAAGAGATAACGATCATAAATATATATGCGTCAAATACCAATGCACCCAGCTATATAAAACAAGTACTAAAGGACATGAAAAATCAAATAAGCACTAATACAATTATATTGGGAGATCTCAATACTCCACTGTCACAAAAAGATAGATCAACTGGACAGAAAATCAATAATGAAATAGTAGAACTGAACCAAACTTTTGAACAAATGGACTTAGTAGATGTCTACAGAGTGTTCCATCCCACAACATCAGAATACACATTTTTCTCAGCTGCACATGGGACGTTCTCCAAAATAGACCACATACTAGCTCATAAAACCTGCTTAAGTAAATGCAAAGGAATTGAAATTATCCCATGCATATTATCAGACCATAGTGCAATGAAATTGGAAATCAATGGCAAAAGATCCCACAAAAACTCCCTAAACACATGGAAATTAAACAGCATCCTCCTGAACAACCAATGGGTCACAGATGAAATTAAAGAAGAAATTAGTCACTTTCTACAACTGAATGATAATGACAGTACAACATACCGGAACTTATGGGATACAATGAAAGCAGTCCTAAGAGGGAAATTTATAGCATTAAATACTTATATCAGGAAAATAGAGCAAGCGCAAATAAACAGCTTAAGGGTGAACCTCGAGCTTCTAGAAAAAGAAGAGCAGGTTAAGCCAAAAGCCCATACAAGGGAGGAAATTATAAAGATCAGAGCAGAAATTAACGTATTGGAGAATAAAAAAAAATACAAAGAATCAATGAAGCAAAAAGTTGGTTCTTTGAAAGAATAAATAAGATTGACAAACCCTTATCCAACCTTATTAAAAAAAGAAAAGACTCAAATCCATGCAATTGAAAATGAAAAGGGTGATATCACGACGGACCCTGCAGAAATCCAGAAGATCATCTATACCTATTTTGAAAATTTATATTCTACTAAGATGGAAAATGCAGAAGAAATGGACAGATTCCTAGATTCGTATGAATTACCAAAGCTAAATCAAGAAGATTTAAAAATCCTAAATAAACCAATATCAACCAATGAAATTGAAGATGTAATTAAAAACCTCCCAACAAAGAAAAGTCCAGGCCCTGATGGATTCACTGCCGAATTCTACAAGAAATTTAGAGAAGACCTAACGCCCCTACTTCTCAAACTTTTCAATGAAATTGAAAGGGAAGCAATACTCCCAAATTCATTCCTGGAAGCAAGCATTACCCTGATACCAAAACCAGAGAAGGACTCAACTAAGAAAGAGAACTACAGGCCAATCTCCCTAATGAACATAGATGCAAAAATCCTTAATAAGATACTGGCAAACAGAATCCAACAAATCATCAAGAAGATTATACACCATGACCAAGTTGGATTCATCCCAGGGATGCAGGGATGGTTCAACATACGTAAATCAATAAATGTAATACAGCATATTAACAGAACCAAAGACAAAAATCACATGATCATCTCAATAGATGCAGAAAAAGCTTTTGACAAAGTCCAGCACCTTTTCATGATAAAAACCCTACAGAAAATTGGAATAGAGGGTCTTTATCTCAATCTGGTAAAAGCTATCTATGACAAACCAACAGCCAATATTATACTAAATGGCCAAAAACTGAAAGCCTTCCCTCTAAAATCAGGAACAAGACAAGGATGTCCACTGTCCCCACTCTTATTCAACATAGTTCTGGAAACTTTAGCCAGAGCGATTAGACAAGAGAAAGAAATAAAAGGAATAATGATTGGAAAGGAAGAAGTTAAATTATCATTATTTGCAGATGACATGATACTCTACACAGAAGACCCCAAAAACTCCACTAAAAAACTGCTAGATTTAATAAGCAAATTCAGTAGTGTAGCTGGATACAAAGTCAATACTCAAAAGTCAATAGCCTTCCTGTACACAAATAACAAACTTACTGAAAGAGAAATTAGGGAAACAATACCTTTCACAATAACATCCAAAAAAATGAAATACCTAGGAATCAACCTCACGAAGGATGTAAAAGACCTCTATACTGAAAACTACAGTACTCTGAAAAAGGAGATTGAAGAGGATATCAGAAAATGGAAAGATATCCCTTGCTCCTGGATAGGAAGAACCAATATAGTGAAAATGGCCATACTTCCAAAATTGTTATACAGATTTAATGCAATTCCAATAAAAATTCCAACAGCATATCTCACAGAATTAGAGAAAACAATCCTAAAATTCATTTGGAATCAGAAGAGACCTAGAATAGCAAAGGCAATTCTGGGCAACAAAGGCAAGGCAGGGGGCATCACAATCCCCGACTTGAAATTATACTATAAAGCTACTGTGATAAAAACAGTGTGGTACTGGCAAAAAAACAGACCTGAAGATCAATGGAACAGATTAGAAGATGCTGAAACAACCCCAGACATACTAAGCCACCTTATCTTTGACAAAGGTGCCAAACACATTCACTGGAAGAAAGATAGCCTCTTTAATAAATGGTGCTGGGAAAACTGGCTCTACACATGCCGAAGATTAAAACTAGATCCATATCTTTCACCATGCACTAAACTAAATTCAAAATGGATCAGAGATCTAAATATTAAAACAGAAACATTAAATCTGCTGGAAGGTAGGATAGGTAAAACCCTTGGAGACATTGGTGTAGGCAAAGACTTTATGAATAAAAACTCAACCGCACGGGAACTATCCCAAAGAATCAATAACTGGGATCTCATCTTATTAAAAAGCTTTTGCACAGCAAGAGAAACCACCAACAGAGTGAAGAGACAACCCACAATGTGGGAAAAAATGTTTGCCAGCTGTTCCTCAGACAAAGGATTACTATCGAGAACATATAAAGAACTCAAAAAAATCAGACCTCCCAAATTTAAAGACCCACTCCAAAAATGGGCATCTGAGATGAATACACATTTCTCAGATGAAGAAATACTAATGGCAAATAAATATACAAAAAAATGTGCAACATCACTAGTCATTCGAGAGATGCAAATTAAAACAACACTGAGATACCATCTCACCCCAGAAAGAATGGCTACTATTAAGAAATCAACTAATAACAAATGCTGGAGGGGCTGTGAGGAAAAAGGAACCCTTCTTCACTGTTGGTGGGAGTGTCGACTGGTACAGCCACTGTGGAAGTCAGTGTGGAGATTCCTCAGAAAACTAGGGTTGGAGATCCCATTTGACCCAGCTATTCCCCTTCTGGGCATCTTCCCAGAAGAATTAAAAACATCGTACCACAGCGATATATGTGCACCCATGTTTATAGCAGCACAATTTGTAATAGCCAGATCTTGGAAACAACCCAAATGCCCATCAACTGAGGAATGGATAAGAAAGATGTGGTATTTTTATACAATGGAGTACTATTCAGCCATAAAGAAGGATAAACTGGAGACTTTTATAGGTAAATGGATGCAACTCGAGAAAATACTCATAAGTGAAATAAACCAGAAGCACATGTGTAAGCATCGTATTATCTCTCTAGTATGAGAAACTGAAAGAGTAAATAAGATCCAAAATGTACAATAGATATGGTGAATCAAAAAGAAACTGGTCAAAAGGAAAGAGAGACTGGAATAGGGAAAAGAAAGAAGGGAAAGGGAAAAAATTGTATATATATATATAAGATGGTTAAGATAGATACACTACCATTTTTACTTAGTTCATTGAAGAGTAAGGTTTGTGCCAATAATGTTTGGACAATTGAATGCTAATGTCTGGTGTCCTGAATAACTAACTTAAAGATAGTAATACGTAATGTATTAACCATTGTTACCCTCCTATTATGTTGTTTTGAAAATTTGTTCTTCTTTTGATTTGTTTTGTTTTTTTCTTCTCTTTAAAATAAAAAAAAAAAAAAAAAAAAATCCCAGAAACAAAATTACCCCATTCTCCAAGACTTCTGGATTTGGAAAGTTTTACCATAGTCATCTGTTCTAATTTTTAACAAGTAACATTTTAGGGTCATTTTTAATATTTTTTAAACATATTGCTTTCAATGTTACTGTCAATGAATGTCACTGTAGCTTGGACATAACCTCTACTATGCCTCAGTATATTATGCTATAATTGATAGCTTGCTCATGTCAGGTCCTGGAACACAAGGACCACATCTTTCTGTCCCTATGGCCCAGGTAAGTATCTAGCATGTCGAGGATGGTCAATATTTTGAAGGAATGGCAGAAACACCAAGGGCAGAAATGCCAAGGCATAACAGATCAGAAGGAAATTTATGTAATGCATCCATAACAGTAGCCAAAGATATAGTGCTTCTTAAAAATATACAAGCATTAAATTTAGAGAGGAAAAAGTATACAAATAATGACTTTCAAGCCAGAAACATTACATTGAGAGAAGTGCTACAGATGATAAGTTCCTTCACAGTTCTGGGGTGAGAGATTTCTTCCTGTTGAGATGATTTTAAAAGATCTCGCATTTCAAATCCACTTGAGAATATACCCTAAAACCACTCTCAGAGGGATTAATACACAGCATATCAAGGCCTTTCTAAGACAGAGTTGTTCTGTTTGGAAAATGATTAGCCTTATATAAAGGTACTTAACATATTACTAAAGATTTAGCTCCCTGTCATCAGAATTATAGTTTCTATAATAAAGTGCAATACCCAAAATGAAAGCCTACCATTATTATGAAATTCCAATTCTTCATCACAGTGGGATATGTGTTCAGTACACATCCAGGATGGAAAAGCTCTGTGTAGCAATGCCAGAATTCCCTGGGAAGTTACTATGCATTTCTGGATTCCCTTCTCATGCAAGGTAAGCTCTCAGGAGTTTAATATCCTTCGCTTCCATGTCTTTCCCTAAATTCATGGCTCTACCTTTTGGTGGTTTGTGGGAACATTTTTTAAAATATACTAAATTACTGGGCCAGTGAGATGGCTCAGCGGCATAAGCGCCTGCCTTGCAAGCGCGAGGGCCCGAGTTCAACTCCCAGAACCCACATACGAAAAAGGGGCCAGTGATATCGCTCAGCGGCACGGGTGCCTGTTGGCGCGCAAGGTCCTGAGGTCAACCCCCCGGTACCCACAAAAAAAAAAATTACTAAATTACTGTGATAAGTATTTTTATGGTTACTTTATATCATTCTGAGATATTCTGTGAAAAAAGAAGTACTTTCATTTTAGAAGTGAAGAAATGAAGTTCAGAAATGAATTATTCAAAGTCAAGTAGCTCGGAAGTCCATAGGATTTAAACCCTTCTCTAAACCCTTGTTCTTTGCACAAACCAAAGCTGCCTTGGTGTAACCTCAACCCACTGTCTTTTCATGGATTCATTTGTAACAAAGGGAAGGAAATGACACCTATCCAGCCAACTTCTCAAGTTGCTTTAAGGGCAAAATTGGTTGCAGGAAGAATAAGTGTATTACTGATACTTAAAAGCCTACATTCTGGGGCCAGGGATACAGCTCAGCGGCACAGTGCCTGCCTGGCAAGTACGAAGTCATGAGTTCGATTCCTGGTACCAAAAAAAAAAAAAGCCTGTATTCTGGAGTCAGCTGCTTGGGTGTGAATCCCACATGAATAAGTGATTATAGCCATCAACAAGTTGTTTAATCTCTCTCAGCTTCTGTTGCTTTATTTGCAACATGAGAATAAGAAGGGCCCTACCTCCTAGGGTTGCTCTATGGATTAAGTGAAATAATTTACATAAAGTCTTCCCTGAGGTGTATATAACATAGTTCTTGCAAATGTTAGTATAGTTGTAAAAATATGCATCTAAAAGCACCTGGAAAATAAGACTTTAAGTATGATATCATTATCACCTATTCTAAGCCAAATTAACAGATTCTGCCTTGTCCCTACCATGTTAACTTTTTCTACCATTTACTCTTTACTAAATTCATGCTAAGATTATCAAGTGTTTTCAGCAATGTGGATTCAAGTAGAAGATAATAGGTGAATTTTCAGAAAAAGCCTGTATCTGTCATAATTCCTGTAGAAATGGACAATATTCTCAGTTAATGTTAAATTTTAATGAAGGAGCTATTTACAAAGGTGTAAGCAGGCCTCAGGAAATCCCAGTGGTGACAAAACAGCAGGATTTACCCAGATTGGAAGCCTTCATTACCCCTCAGCCTGAAGAAAGACAGAGACAGTAGAGTTACCCAGATGTGATGAGATCTGAAATCTGGAGTCACCAAACAAAAGAGCAGCCACTAATGACAGCAGCTGTGGCCCACAGTGAATAAGTGCCTGCTGCCTGTCAGCTCTTCCTGATATCTCCCATTGGCCAAACCCAAATGGAAATCCGTGGCCAAGAAGCCAAAAATATAGCTATAGAAGGTGCGCCTCTGAGCTAGCCCAGGATCAAGAAGGAAGGAGAGACCTTGAGAAGAAAATAGAAATGGCCAACACATAGTCCTGTATCACACGTAAAAATACAGTCATTAAAGTTATAGTGATCTCCTTTAACACAGCTGCCAATCCTAACTATTGGCTGAGGCCCCACAGCCTAAATTCAAGCACTGGTTCTACCACTTACTAGGCTGGGCACCCTTGACAATTTACTTATGTTCTCTGTGCTATAGTTTCCTTATCTATAAAGTCAGCATAAAAACAAGATTTAGGCTTCTAGGGTTGTTCTGAGAATTAAGTGAGTTAATGTCTATATAGTATTCAGAGCAGTGTAAAACATCTAGCACTGTGTACATTATAATTATTATTGCGAGCCTTTGTTTTAGTGTGGAATTATAGATATTTGTGGAGGCTCATGTCATCTATAAGTGAACCCTTCAGATAGGAAAAAATCATGACTAATTTTTATATGCCACATACACAGGGAAAATGCGTTGACCCAAGTTGTACTGTGATAGGAGTTGATATGCATAAACACAAAAATGTCAATTTGTCATCAGAATTGGTACTGGAGAAATGCCATGTTTTGTGGACTTCAAGACTTCAGTCTGGGGCTAGTAAGATAGCTCAGCAGCGTAAGCGCCTGCCTGGCAAGCGCGAGGGCCCAAGTTCGACTCCCAGAACCCACATACGAAAAAGGGGCCGGTGATATCGCTCAGAAGCACAGGCGCCTGCTGGCGTGTGAGGTCCTGAGGTCGACCCCCGGTACCCACAAAAAAAAAAAAAAAAAGACTTCAGTCTGTGCTTACCCACTTGAAGAGTCAGAATACTCAAAGACTTTATAAATGTGTCCTCTCGTGAAATCCACGTAGTACATGAATGTACATTAACATACGCCCCCCTCTTCTACTTTTCTTTTGAAGCAACAACTGTGATATTTCCCAAACAGGCTTCAACTTGCTATTTCCCCTTTCTTCAGACAAAAATTGCTTCATTACAAGTTTTGCAGATGGTGTGAAGGTTGCTGTCAGCAAGACCAGATGGAATTTGTGGCTGGTAAACAACAGCGGAGAAGAAAGGTCCCTAAAAGCCAGCCGGATGTTGTTATCAGATGCCATCTCAGACACTCAACACTGAAGTCTTGGCAGTCATCCCATCCACAGGACATCCATAACCCAGAAACCTAAACACACTTGTGGGGAGGGAGGAAGTGAGGGTTGTTTTTCAAGTGGAAAAGATAAAACAGAAGAATAATTAGGAGAAAAAAGGAGAACGAATGAACTCCTTAGAGAGGCAACAAGAAAGGATCAAAGCAGCAAAAATATTTGGCAGTAGAAACACCAGGTTAAAAAAGAAAAGAAAAGAAAAGAAACACCAGGTAGATGTCAGAAGTCCAAAATTAAACCACATCAGGGATCCTAGAATAAAAATGTACCCAACTATTTTCTCAAACACATTTACCTCTTCAGAATAAATGATCCCTGCCTCATGCACAGCCACAAAGCACATAACACCCATAGCCACACCAGCTCCTCCCACCCAGATGCCTTCCACTTTGCCAAGAAATGCTCATTTAATTTCAACTTCACTTCATAATCTCAAGCCTAATTTGGTCTGGGGTTGTTTTTGTTTCCTCTCCTTATTAATGACTGTTGCCAGAGAAAGGATGTGATGTCCGGGCTTGTATTTTAGATATCTCAAATTTACAGAACTCAATTTTAGAAGCTGTACAATTAACATCCCATTAAATTCTCACAAACACCATGTAAATAGGATTGATTTTTGTTTTTCCACGTGGCCCACAACAAAGCTAAGGATTTGTTTTAGTTAGAAAACTCATTCTATTTCCAATATACAAAAATGCTAAGAGAAAATATGCAGAAAAGTTAAACTAGATACTACAAAGAAACCGGAAGTTCCTCCAGCTGTTCAAAACAGGTGAAATTGAATACAAGAGTATACATGGTGCTGAAATTTAGCTATTTAATGAAATGATCATGTGAGCGTCAAGTTATCCTACCATAACTCTACGGAACATTGAGACCAGGTGACTGCTAATTAACAAAATAGGAAAAGGCTCTGATAGAGATGTGTTCCTGCCCCAGTAGGTGACTGACTAGAGCAGAAAATAAAGTAGTGGCAGTGTCTGCTGAGATTGAAATCTCAAACATCTCCTGGGTAGAGCTTTTTAAAAGGCCGATACTTCACTGGAGGTAACCATTCTAATCCAGAAAGGCTGCCATGATGTTCCAGCCTTTGTTATTGAGAAATGAAAAAAAAGTAGAAGGGAGGAAATGGCCTGGGGGAAAACAGACAATTAGGCATCATAAGGGTGAGCAAACCCACCAAAGGAGGTATTATGAGCTTGTAAATGCCTCCTGATTCCCCTTTTAGAAGATGGTAGTGGGGGGGGGTCTTCTTAGCATCCTACCACTACCTTAAAGCTGGTGTTAGTTGGAAGTTAGCAAGTTATTCAACAAGTAAAGTAGGGAGGAAGGGTCAGGAGAACAATGGTAGGTTGAGGAAAGGAAGTGACAAGGAATATTGTCAATCCCATTTTTAGTATGAAAGCACGCACCTTGCTGTGGATAAAGCATTACTACCAAAGTGGTTCAAGCTGTGTGGCCAACCCTCTCCAAGGGTACCAGCAGCTCTGGATATGTAATTTGTGGGTCTCAATGCAAAATGAAATGAACTCAATCTATTTTTTCCACAGGTCCACCACCCCATTCCATGGTAGAAAGACAAGTCTCAAGGTATTGTACCTTTGCTGTCAGTATCCACTGAGTACTTGGATAGGGGTGCGCAAAAGGCTTTCAATGAATTATCCTCCAAAAGTACAGTAGATCTACCAGCCAAGGCAGAGATCAGTGCCCCTTTGTTCTGCCCCATGACACAATGGGGCATGAACCCAAACAGACCCACACCCAGGTCTCTACACAAGCACCCCAGTCACTGCGCTAGGCAGAAAGCAACAACAATTATAGGACAAGGAGGGATGGGAAGTCAGGGTGGGTCCAGGGCATAAAGAGGTAAGAAAAGGCAGTAGAGAACTTCTCTCATTAGCAAAGAGTCAGCGAGACATAGGTTTGTACAGGGATCACTGAGCACCCAGTACTTGTTCCATTTTCCCTTTGTACTTCACTTCCAAAACACAGATTCAAACATAAGTTTAAAATTTTAACATGGCCATTTTAACATGGCCTCTGAGCATTAAACCCCCAGTGTTGAGTACAGGCCCTGTATAACCACACTGTTCACACATCCTTAAAGCCAGAGCTTCCTGCATGGCAGGAGGAACCCAGAAGTAACAAGCTATACGATGGACTGCACACCATAGAGACTGAGGTAGTCAAGCTTACACTCGAAAATCTCGTAAGGAGCATCTTCCAAGAGGAGGTTGCCGTAGGGAATACTCAAGAAGTAAAGTTTGTCCTCGTAGAGAGCCACTATGTGGAGGCTTGCCCCTCTCAGGGAACTGAGAGACAGCCGGTAGTCAAGATGAAGCCACGGGAGATAGATGGGAGAAGTAAACTTGGCCAACTGCAATCTGAAATTGTTTGCATAATGGAACAATCATTGCAAATTCCATGTTGAGGAGCCTCAATTCTCCACCTGCAGTTATGTAAGATGCCTTCTTTCCTTTCAGCCCCTCACCATCCTGACTCAAGAGGAAAAATCTCAGGGAAAGGAAATTGTGTAAAAGTACAACATGCTCCCAACAAATACTCCCAGTTTCCAGAGAGAAGTGCAGTTTTTCCTTGGTTGAGATAAAAGTGGTGAAAATAGGAAAGCCCTGACATGAATAAACATCAAAAGTTTTAAGACCTGAAATGAGATTGTTTTAATTTTCAAAATAACAAATATTAAGTAATCAACCCAAAATGTCATTGAGGGAGTCAGTGATATGAGAAGGACAGAAGCCACCTCATGCTTCTGACTAGTTTCAAACTTACTTTCTGAGTCTAAACTAGCTAGCGACCCCTGTGATAACCACACAACCTGTGTGCTTGTGTGCTAACCATATAGTGTGATAACCATACAGCCTGTGTGCCAAACTTATGCTGTGAACCTGCTTTGAGAAACTTATTTAAAAATATGTTTTCCAGACCTGAGGATCAGTGGAACAGAATAGAAGATGCAGAAGCAACCCCAGACATACTAAGCCACCTTATCTTTGACAAAGGAGCCAAACATGCTCACTGGAAGAAAGATAGCCTCTTTAATAAATGGTGCTGAAAAAAACTGGCTTTCCTCATGCTAAAGACTAAAACTAGACCCATGTCTATCACCATGCACTAAACTAAAGTCAAAATGGATCAAAGATCTAAATATTAAAACAGAAACACTGAATCTACTGGAAGAGAAAGTAGGTAGAAATCTTAAAGACATGGGGTAGGCAGAGACTTCATGAACAAAAACTGAACTGCCCAGGAAATACTACAAAGAATCAACAAATGGGATCTCACCTTATTAAAAAGTTTTTGCACAACAAAAGAAAGCAACAGAGTGAAAAGACAACTCACAGGGTGGGAAAAAAATTATAGCCAATTGTCCCTCAGACAAAGGACCTCTATCTAGAACATATAAAGAACTGATATTTCTGTGATATATGTCTTGCGATATGGCAGCACAATTTGTAATAGCTAAATCTTGGAAAAAACCCAAATGCCCATCAACCGAAAAATCAGATCCCCCAAATTCAAAGACCCAATCCAAAAATGGGCATCTGAGATGAATACACACTTCTCAGATGAAGAAATACAAATGGCAAATAAATACATGAAAAAATGTTCGACATCACTGGTCATTTGAGAGATGCAAATTAAAACTCTGAGATTCAATCTCACTCCAGAAAGAATGGCTATCATCAAGAAATCAAACAAGGGCCAGTGAGATAGCTAAGTGGCATAAGCGCCTGCCTGGCAAGTGCGAGGTCCTGAGTTGAACTCCCAGTAGCCACATACAAAAAAAGGGCTGGTGACATCGCTCAGTGGCACGGGCACCTGCTGGTGCATGAGGTCCTGAGTTCGACCCCCGGTACCCACAAAAAAAAAAAAAAAAGAAAAAGAAATCAACCAATAATAAATGCTGGAGGGACTGTGGGGAAAAAGGAACTCTTCTCCACTGTTGGTGGGAGTGTAGACTGGTACCACCACTGTGGAAATCAGCGTGAAGATTCCTCAAAAAACTAGGCCCATTAGGCCCAGCTATTCCCCTTCTGGGTATCTTCCCAGAAGAATTTAAAACATCGTACCACAGTGATATGTGTGCACCCATGTTTATAGCAGCATAATTTGTAATAGCTAAATCTTGGAGACAACCCAAATGCCCATCAACTGAGGAATGGATAAAAAAGATGTGGTTTTTTTTATATAAAGGAATAGTACTTGGCCATAAAGGAGGATAAACTGGAGACTTTTATAGGTAAATGGATGCAACTCGAGACCATACTCATAAGTGAAATAAATCAGACCTACATGTGTAAACATCATATTGTCTCAATAGTGTGAGAAACTGAATGAGTAAATAAGAACCAAAATGTACAACAGATATTGGGAATAGGGAAGAAATTGTCCAAAAGAAAAGAAAAACTGTGATGGGAGAATGGGGAAAGGAAGGAAGGAAAAAGGAAAAAATATAAATATATACACAAGATAGTTAAGACAGTTATACAGCTATTATCTTTTAGTTCATTGAAAAGAAAGGTTTGTGCTAGTATTGTTTGGACAATATTTCATGCCTATATCTTGTACTCTGAACAAATATGAATTTAACAATACACAATGTATTAATTATTGTTACTTTCCTACTAGCCTGTTTTGAAACTGTTTTGTTATTTTTAATTTTTTCTCTTTAAAATGAAATGTTTTCTAAAAATATGTTTTTACCATAAAGAAAAACACATTTGCCACTATTAAGATTAGCACATGTTGTTTTGTACCAAACTCCCCATAGCATAAAAGACAACCCCTCCAGCTGCTCTGCAGCTCAGTCTTTTGGCTTGATGCCCCAGGTACAGCTCCTCATAGAGCTGTTGTTTGAGCTCTGCAACTGTGTGTGATCATCTGTCTGTCTGTCCAGAACACGCTGTGTGGCTCCCTAGCTGCACATGAATTCTAGTGCCACCTGTTGTGCTCCCCACACACACACCTTGTTCTCACCGTGTGTTGGCTGGGGGCAGCAAGATCCTACACTGCTGGAACCACCCCCAGCTTCTGCCGTGGATGAGCTCCCTTTATCTTGGTGTGAATGTGGTAAATGCTCAATAAACCATTCCATTCAGGAAATTGCCGGACTCTTGGGATCTTTGTTTACCAGACTCACAAACTCCCTTTGGCTCCTCTGAGCCCCAGGGTGGAAAATAAAGTTACAGCATGTTTATTTCTGACAAGTGGAAACTGATCTGAATGGTAACACTCAATGTCACCGCAGAGATTACTCCAGAAAATGGAAGAGAATTTGCCTGAGAGAGAGAGAGAGAAAGATGACTTCAACAGGAGTTTCCCTGCATACAAATCACTATTCTTTTCCTTGAGACTTCAGGACATGAACCCAACATTTGATTTCCCAGCCAAAAATAGATGACCTGTGTCTTCGAGAATAAGAATGCTCGGGCAATTTGCAAGAGATTTCCTATTGACCAATATTTGCAACCACTTTAAAAGTTTTCTAATTATTTGGTTAAATTAATTCTAAGGCAAGCTGTGCCCTCATTCAGAATATGATTTAATTAGATGTTCTCGTATTAGGCTCCGTGAGAAATGTAGATTATAGGTAAACTAACTTTCAAGTAGGTTGGTTCCTAAGGGCGTATCTGACTAAATTACATCAAGGTTATGCCTTGGCAAGAGCACACGCTATTATGACCGCTTGACCGATCTGTTCAGTGAAATAAACCGTGAATTAGCTTAATATACTGAATGTACCAGTTGTCATGACAAACTGACTGGATAAAGACCAGTTTCCACATCACGTAAACAAAGGAGAAGGTCATGCCTTTAACTTTAGGGTTAGGCAAAATCAGATTTTTAATTCTGGTGTGAAACCCATTTGGTCCTTCTCAAAACCATTTTTGTGCTGCAACTGTAACTAGAAGATCAATCTTTTAGACAAATATAGCCAGGGGTCAGCAAACACTAGTTATGCAGCTCATGTTTTTGTAAATAAATTTGAATTAGAACGCAGTCACATCCAATTGTTCCATATTGCCTGAGGCTGCTTTCACATTTGTAATGGCAGAGTTGAGTAGTTGCACAAAGACCCTCTGGCTCTCAAAATCTGAAGCAGACATGCTCTGATGCTCTACAGATGTCGGCCTCACTAGCAGCAGACCAGGTCTTTATTTTTCATAGCCTTACACCATAGAGAAATAGTTACTCCTGAAATTCTCATAGTCTAGCTTCATTCCACAATGTCTGATCATCTACCATAATCAAGAGAAGTATTGCTTTAGAGTAATGAAAGTCGCAGTCACTACTCTATAATTGCACTGGAACTGTTGAGGGGATTGCTATTGTAATTCCTACTAATTAGTATTTTTGGAATGTCACCTGCATACTAAGCCTCCATTCTCAAATAGAGTTTAGACTGGACCATATATAAGCTTCCTTCTGACTTTGATATGGTGAAATGTTTGTGATCCAACAAAGAGAATGTTTCATTTGAAGATACATCTTAACTACCAATGGTCATAGAGATTTCTTTAAAAGCCCATTTTTAATACTAATTAAGCATCCATAATCTGAAAATCCAAAATCCAAAGTGCTCCAAAATCTGAAACATTTCAAGCTCCAACATGATGACACCACTGAGAAGTTCCATGCTTGACCTTTGTGATGGATCATAGCTAAAACAGAGGTACACTGAAAATATTATATAAAATTATCTTCGGGAGCCAGTGATATAGCCGAGCAGCATAAGCATCTATCTGCCTGGCAAGCACAAGGTCCTGAATTTGGTTCCCGGTACCCACATAAAGAAAAAAAAATTATCTTTGGGTTATATGGATAGGTATGTAAGAAACAAATGAATTTTGTGTTTAGACTTGGGTTCCATCCTCCAAGATAAATTATATATGTGCAAATATAACAAATTCTAAACAAAAATCCAAAATCCAAAGTACTTCTGTTCCAAGCCTTTGAGACAAGGGGTGCTAAACCTGTACTAAACATTGTCATCTGTTTAAGAACTATCCGTGCTGTGCAACTTCCTTCCCAACAGAGTCTTGCCTGGTGTTGGTCCTGCCTTCCCTCGGCCATTTGCTTCAAGAGAATCTAATGCATCAGTGCTCTGGAAAGTGGATCTGGCTTTCTCTCAAGTACGGTAGTACCTTGCACATTGCCAGTTGTCTGTCCAGGATGCATCACAAATTCCAGCCAGTGAGGTGTATGAGGAAGTTGGGTGTGGTAGGGAAAAGAAGGAAGCACTTCAAAGAAAAAGTTTCTTTGCTTCTAGACAAAAATTTCTTTTGCTAGTAATCATTACGACTGCATGCATTGTTGAAACTGCCATTCTGTTACCAGCCTGAGTATGAAGCCACCCAAGAAAGGGGCAGAGAGGCAGAGCAGGCTCAAAACAACATCTGATACCCACCCTACCTCTGGGGTTTTTGTTATAGAAAACCTTTTTTTTTCTTACTAAGTTGCCCAGGCTGGCCTTGAACTCATGATCCCCTTGCCTCAACCTTCCAAGTAGCTGGGATTACAGATATGTAACACAATGCCCAGCAAGAAAATAAATGTCCTTACTGTTTAGGCCAATTTATTTAGCACTGTTATCTACTGAAAAAATACAGCTAATATGCCAGTGGATTCTGGAGCTGAGCTAAATGCAACTTTTCTGGAGTGAATGATAATTAGAATTATAATAAAAATTCCTACCAAAGATAATACTAACTTAGCACTGTTTTCCTAAAATAAACTTCTCTATTACTACACAACTACTTCTATCTAGTGGATGCAGAGTAGCTAACTTAAACATTTCTGTCAAAAACAATTTGCAGGGCTGGTGAGATGGCTCAGCAGCATAAATGCCTGCCTGGCAAGCACGAGGTCCTGAGTTTGACTCGCGGTACCCACATAAAAAGGAAAAAAGGGGCTGGTGATATCGCTCACTGGCACAAGCACCTGCTGGCAAGTGCAAGGTCCAGAGTTCAACCCCTGGTACCCACATAAAAAAAAAAAAAAAAATATATATATATATATATATATATATATATATATATATATATATGCAAGTTTTCTAATTTACTATGGTCTGAATGTATGTATTCCCCCCAATTTTTTTATTTGCAACAAAATTTTTGTTGCAGCCTAATCATCAAAGTGATGGCATTGGGAGTTGCAGCATTTGGAAGGTAACTATCTCATGAGGGACAGCCTTCAAGAACAGGATTAATCCTATTCATAGAGAGCGCCCCAGAGGATCACCTTGCCACTCCCTCCATGCGCAGACTTGCTCTAAAGCACCACCTATAAACCAGAAAGCCCTCACCAGACACGGAATCTGCCAACACCTTGATCTTGGACCTCCCAGCCTCCAGAATTGTGAGAAATCAATTTCTGTTATCTGTAAACCACCCACATAGCTTAAGGTAATTTTTTATAGCAACCTGAGAAAACTACAACAAAATACAACAGGGAAAAAAAATTTCCAAAAAACATCTCTTCTTGTCAGTAACTATTTTAACGTGGCAAATATATAACTTAATACTTCCCAAATTTTCACTGAATATTTAATCTTATGTGTTCTTGAGTATATAAATCCTCATTCCTAAAGAATACTCAATCTGATAGTGTGGGGAGCCATAAATGACCCAGCTTCACATCTGAGCATGCGCCCCCCCGCCCATCCTGATCCTACGTCACCCATTAGACCCTCCCACCGTTTCCCTCAAAGAGATATAAGCCCTGGCACTTCCGCAATAAACTCTCTCGCTCGACTTCCCTGATCTGTGTGTGTGTGTGTCTTCTTTCTCATCCCCATACCGTCGCCCGGGTTCGCATTCCTGCCCCTGGGAGGCCCCGCTGGTCGGAGTCTTCTTGGGCCACAACACAACATTTGGCGCCCAACGTGGGGCCCGGGAAAGATGGATCCTATGAGGGATCACCCTGTAGGGCGATAAATGCCAACGATTGACTGGTCTTTAGTTTCATTTTCATGAGATTCCTTTCTCAGTGATCCGTACGCCAACTCCTTTCTTCGCGTCTGAATCACAGTAAGCATACAGGGTGCAAAATGGGACAAAACCTCTCCGAGAACGAACTTTTTACTAAAGGGGTCTCTGAAGCGCTCAGAGTGAGGGGAATAAAAGTCACCCCGTGGCAATTGACTGATTACTTTTCCTTTATAAATAAGGTTTGTCCATGGTTCCCCTTGGAGGGCACCATTAACATCAGGGTCTGGGACCGCGTGGGTGACGCACTCCAAGATTATTATCGGGTTTTCAGGCCAGAAAAGGTTCCCGTCACAGCCTTCGCTTATTGGACCCTAATTTCAGAACTATTACGGACACAGCCCAATAACCTTCAACCATCACAGGCTCCGGCTCAGCCACTGGGTCAACCGGTTGCCCCCCCCAATTACTGATACCCCTATCCCTAGCCCTCCACCCTCTGTAGTTCTCCAGATGCCAGAAGAAAAAGATGGCCGTTGCTCTCCTACTTCCCCCGTACCCACTTCCACCTTCTTTAACGATAGTCACCCGCCATCTTATGAAACAGACCTCCGCCCGCCATCTTGTCCTGGGTCTCCACCGTTCGATGGCCTGTCATCATGTCTTAAGCCCACGCAGCCTCCTGCACTTTACCCCCCTCTTCCTGACCCCCCGCCTTTCTCCTTACCTCCACAAATACCGCTGCCCTCTGCCCCCCCACCTCCCCTTGTTGCGCCCGCCTTTTCAGTTAACTTCCCCTCCCTTCACCCTGCACCTACTGCCACACCCATGCAAGATCAATTTCTCAGTTCGCTTCTGGAGCGCATCTCCCTACTTGAACGTAAGGCTCAACAGGATCATCTTAATTATAAGTTATCTCTTTCTCAGCCCTCTCTCAAGTTACATGCATACCCCCCCATCACAGAGGTACAACAGGCCCCCGCGGCGGAGGGACAACCGGCCCCTCCGCCCCAGCGCACCAGGGTTCCCTTCCCTTTAAATTCCCTCAAAGAACTCAAAATGGCAGTCACCCAATATGGCCCCACCGCTACCTTCACCCTTGCGGTCCACGACAGCCTTTCCCAGGGATGGGTCACCCCAAATGAACATAAGGAGTTGGCAAGGGCCGCTCTCTCTGGGGGTGATTTTCTACTCTGGAAGTCTAATTTTCTAGATCAATGTGAAATAATCTCCAAACAAAACCAAGAGAGACAGCCCCCCAACCCAGTTACCTTTGCCATGTTATCCGGAACGGGTGATTTTTGCACTGATGAACAACAAATGGGCCTTAACCCTCAGGCGTTTGCCCAAATCTCCCTGGCCGCAAGTAGAGCCTGGCGCAAGCTTCCATCAAAGGGAGAGGGTCCTACCTCTCTTACCAAAATTCGGCAGGGTCCTACTGAAACCTTCTCCGACTTTATTGGCAGGCTCACCGAGGCTGCAGATCGCATTTTCGGAGAACATGAAAATAACAATTCTCTCATAAGACAACTCGCCTTCGAAAATGCTAATCCCACTTGTCAAAACATTATCAGACCCCATCATCATTCCAACACCTGGTCTCTCAGCTCAACACGCTGAACTCCAGGCCATCATTCAGGTTTTCCAAGATTTCCCTAACACTCCCATAAATATCTACACCAATAGTCACTACCTGGCCACCTCCGTCCCCCTTTTGGAGACCCTCTCCAACTTCTTTCACTATACTTCCGTCGTCCCCCTTTTTGCCACCCTCCAGACACTCATCCATGCTCGCACACACTCATTTTTCATTGGCCATATACGCGCACACTCTGGTCTTCCTGGGCCTCTGGCCTCAGGCAATGCACTCGCAGATCAAGCTGCTCGATCCACATCTGCCTTCCCCATGCTCCTCCCCACTCCCTGTACTCGACCTTCCTTATCCAATGTCTCTCAAGCACAGGCTGCGCATGACCTACACCACCTTAACGCCCAGTCGCTGCGCACTCTCTTCAAAATAACTAGGGAACAAGCCCACGCAATTGTTAAACAATGCCCCAAATGCATCACTCACCTGCCCTCCCCAAATTTGGGGGTCAATCCCAAAGGTCTCATCCCTAACGCCCTCTGGCAAATGGATATTACTCATATTCTTTCCTTTAGACAACTCAGGTTTGTCCACGTGTCTGTTGACACCTTTAGTGGCTACATCTTCGCCTCCCTGCAGTCAGGGAAAACAACTAAACATGTCATCGCCCACATGCTCACAGCTATGGCCCATATGGGCTGTCCTACAAGGCTCAAGACAGACAATGGCCCTGGTTATACCAGCAAATCCTTTGCTGAGTTCTGTCAACACCTTAACATTATTCACAGTACAGGGATCCCATATAATCCACAGGGCCAAGGTATCGTCAAAAGGGCAAATCAAAAACTCAAAAAAACCATTTCCAAGCTCTCGACGGTCACATGGTATCCCACCAAAGGATCCCCCCGCAATATCCTCAACCATGCCCTCCTTATCATCAATTTTCTTTCCCTAGACCAAAACAATCGCTCCGCTGCCGATCGCTTCTGGCACCCCTCTACAGCCTCCTCCTTCGCCACAGCCCTCTGGAAAGATCCCCTCACTAATCAATGGCATGGCCCTGACCCCATCCTCATATGGGGAAGGGGCTCAGCCTGTATCTATTCTCAGGCTGACCACAATGCACGCTGGGTACCCAAGCGCCTTGTAAAACAACTTAATAAACCTGCCCAGGGAGGCGCCCCTGAGGGTTAATATTTTTCCTTTATAGATGTTCCCGTCAAGCTTCCTGTATGTTCTTGTGATGCTCCCGGCGACCATCGCTAATCATCAACATGCTTCATTCAGGTGGACACTCAGGCGCTGGGGGGACCAAAAGATACTAGGCGCGGCTTGGATCTACTATTCCTCAAGGAGGGGGGCCTCTGTGCGGCCCTCAAAGAAAAATGTTGCTTCTACATTGACTCCTCTGGTGTTGTCCTACGTGCTATGGACAAATTAAACGATGCCCTAAAAAGAGAGAAATAGCCAGAACGCAAGCCTTATTCCCCAGCGCCGGGTTCTCCACTGTGCTCCCCTACCTTGCCCCCCTTTTTGGCCCCCTTATAGTTGTGGTCCTCGCCTTGACCTTTGGTCCCTGCCTATTCAAGAGACTCATTGCCGCCGTAAAAACAGATGCTGATGAGTACAAACAAGCCGAACCATATGATGATATTCAGGCCCCAGCGTATAAGAATGTTGGCCAATGATGGGTAAGATGGAGTCACAAGTCACTAACACTCTCAGGACCACCTAAGACAGAGCACCACTCTTCGCTGGGACGCTGGCGATGCTAGTGGTTAGCTCAATGACGGGTAAGGCCTGAAAAATCAAATGCGTAAAAACAAAAAGACTTGCAGTAACCTCCACAACCTAAGACAGGCCACATTCAGGGTCATACAAACACTCATGGTCGGCAATATTCTCATTTGGAGAAAAAGGAGCATATGTGGGGAACCATAAATGACCCAGCTTCACGTCTGAGCATGCGCCCCCCCGCCCATCCTGATCCTACGTCACCCATTAGACCCTCCCACCATTTCCCTCAAAGAGATATAAGCCCTGGCACTTCCGCAATAAACTCTCTTGCTCGACTTCCCTGATCTGTGTGTGTGTGTGTGTGTCTTCTTTCTCATCCCCATACCGTCGCCCGGGTTCGCGTTCCTGCCCCTGGGAGGCCCCGCTGGTCGGAGTCTTCTTGGGCCACAACACAACATGATAGCATTTTTAAGACTCAGGAGAGGGGTGAAAAAAGACTTTCACCATATAAGAATAGAATAATTCCACTCTTGGAGGAACCATGAGAGGGATCTATTTATTTCTTCTACTTAGATTCACCATTAAAGAGGGTGCCACATACACAACCCTTAATTTTCTACTGTAAATTTTTACTTTAGCATAATAGTAGCCAGCTGTGTGTCTCAGTACCTTTCCCTGAGGGATACAAGAAAAAATCTTTGTGTTTACCCACTTGGTACAAAGAAAGGCAAGGTGTGTGCACATGTGCAAAAGTATCAAACCAGGATTTATACCCATGTTATGCTCTGTGAAACAGATTTTGTGTATATTTGCCCAAGCACCACAGAGGGTACAACATACACACACCACTCTAGGATTGGTTTGTTTGTTTGGGTTTTTTATGGAAAAAAGCTAAAAACAAAATTTCATAACCAAATAATAGAATAACAATAGTTAATACATGCTGTTATCTTTAAAGTAGTTCCTCAGGGTACCACATATGGGCATACAAACTTCTCTGATCGGTATTAGCACAAACCCTCCTTTTTTATGAACTTCGAGATACTAATAGTATAACTGACTTGAATTTTTGCCTGTTCCCTACTGTTCTTTCCCCTTTAACCCATCCTAGTTCCTTTTTCCTTTTGAACAGTTTCTTCCCATTTCACAATATCTATTGTACATTTTGGATCTTATTTACTCTTTCAGTTTCTCACACTAGGGAGACAACATGATGTTTACACATGTGAATCTGACTTATCACACTTATGAGTATGGTCTCAAGTTGTATCCATTTACCTATAAAAGTCTCCAGTTTATCCTTCTTTATGGCTGAGTAGTACTCTATTATATAAAAAAAAACACACCTTTTTTATCCATTCCTCAGTTGATGGGCATTTGGGTTGTTTCCAAGATTTAGCTGTTACATGTTTAGACAATTGAATGCTGATATCTTGTACCCTGAGTAACTAATTTAAAGATAAAAATACATAATGTATTAACCATTGTTACCCTATTATGTTGTTTTGAAATTTTGTTCTTTATTTTTCTTCTCTTTAAAATAAAAAAAAGGTTAGAAAGAGAAAAATCATACAAAAAATAGATTTAGCTATTACAAATTGTGCTGTTATAAACATAGGTGTACATATATTGCTTTGGTATGATGTTTTAAATTCTTCTGGGAAGATACCTAGAAGGGGAATACGACCTCTAAGCACAGTTTTTTTAGGAATCTCCACACTGATTTTCACAGTGGTTGCACCAGTCTACACTCCCACCAGCAGTGGAGAAGGGTTTTTTTATCCCCACAGCCCTTCCAACATTTGTTATTGGTTGATTTCTTGATGATAGCCATTCTTTCTGGAGTAAGATTGAATCTCAGTGTTTTAATTTGCATCTCTTGGATGACCAATGATGTTGAACATTTTTTCATGTATTTATTTGCCATACGTATTTCTTCATCTGAGAAGTGTGTATGAAGTGTGAGAAGTGTGTATCTCAGATGCCCATTTTTGGATTGGGTCTTTGAATTTGGGGGGTCTGATTATTTTTTGATTCTTTACATGTTCTAGATAGAAGTCCTTTGTCTGAGGGACTATTTGCTAAAATTTTTTCCCACTCTGTGGGTTGTCTTTGCACCCTGTTGGTGATTTCTTTTAATGTGTAAAAGCTTTTTAATAAGATGAGATCTCCAGGGCCAGTGAGATGGCTCAGCGGCATAAGCGCCTGCCTGGCAAGTGCAAGGTCCTGAGTTCAACTCCCAGAACCCACATAAAGGAAACAAAAAAGGGCCGGTGATATCGCTCAGTGGCACAAGCGCTTTCTGGCAAGTGCGAGGTCCTGAGGTTGACTCCCGGTACCCACATTAAAAAAAAAAAAAATGATGAGATCCCAGTTGTTGATTCTTTGAAGTATTTCCCTTGCAGTCTGGGTTTTTATTAATGAACTCTTTACACCTATGTCTTCAAGATTTCTACCTATTTTGTCTTCCAGTAGATTTAGTGTTCCTGTTTTAATATTTAGATCTTTGATCTATTTTGCCTTTAATTCAGTGCATTATGATAGACACAGGTGTAGTTTTAGAATTCAGCATATAGAGAGCCAGTTTTTCCAGCACCATTTATTAAAGAGGCTATCTTTCTTCCAGTGAACATGTTTGGGCCCTTTGTCAAAGATAAGTTGGCTGAGTGTGTCTGTAGTTGTGTCTGCATCTTCTAATCTATTCCACTGGTCTTCAGTTCTTATTTTTTGCCAGTACCATCCTGATTTAATTACAGTAGCTTTGTAGTATAATTTCAAGTCTGGGATTGTGGTACCTCCTGCCTTGCCTTTGTTGCCCAGGATTGCCTTTCATATTCAATGTCTCTTCTGGTTCCAGATGAATTTTAGGCATGTTTTTTCTAGCTCTGTGAGGTATGCTAATGGTATTTTGATTGGGATTGTATTAAATCCATAAAACAATTCTGGGAGTATGGCCATTTTCACTATGTTGGTTCTTCCTATCCCTGAGCAAGGGATATCTTTCCATTTTCTGATATCCTCTTGATCTCCTTTTTCAGAGCACTATAATTTTCAATATATAGATCTTTTACTTCCTTTGTTGATTTCTAAGTATTTCATTTTTTTGGATGCTGTTATGAAAGGTGTGGTTTCCCTAATTTCTCTCTCAATGAGTTTGATTGTGTACAGGAATGCTATTGATTTTTGAGTGTTGACTTTGTATCCAGCTATGCTACTGAATTTGCTTATTAAATCTAGAAGTCTTTTGGTGGAGTTTTTGGGGTCTTCTATATAGAGTACCATGTCATCTGCAAATAATGATAAAAAGAATAAGAATAGGAAAGGAAGAAGTTAAATTCTTTCTTTCTCTTGTCTAATTGCTCTGGTGTTTCCAGAACTATATTGAATAGGAGTGGTGATAATGGATATCCTTGTCTCACTCCTGATTTTAGAGTGAAAGCCTTCCATTTTTGTTCATTTAGTATGATGTTGGCTGATGGTTTGTCATAGATGGCTTTTATCAGATTGAGATAAAGACTATCTATTCCAACTTTCTGTAGGGTTTTTATCATGAATGAGTGTTGGACTTTGTCAAAAGCTTTTCTCTGCATCTATTGAGAAGATCATGTGATTTTGTCTTTGGTTCTGTTAATATGGTGTATTACATTTATTGATTTGAGTATATTGAACCATCCCTGCATTCCTGGGATGAATCCCACTTGGTCATGGTGTATAATCTTCTTGATGATTTGCTGCATTCTGTTTGTAGTTAGGATTTTTGCATCTATGTTCATTAGGGAGATTGGCCTGTAGTTCTCTTTTTTGGTTGGGTCTTTCTCTGGTTTTGGTATCAGGGTAGTACTTGCCTCCAGGAATGAGTTAGGGAGTACTGCTCCCCTTTGGAGTTCAGTAAAGAGTTTGAGGAGTATTGACATTAAATTTTCTCTAAACTTCTTGTATAATTCAGCCATGAATCCATCAGGACCTAGGCTTTTATTTATTGGTAAGTTTCTAATTATGTTTTCAATTTCATTGACTGATATTGGGTTATTCATAATTTTTATATCTTGATTCATCTTTGGTAATTTATATGTTTCTAGGAATCTATTTCTTCTGTGTTTTCAATCCTATGAGAGTAAAGATTTTCAAAGTATTGATGATCTTCTGAATTTTTACAGGATCTGTAGTGATTTCACTCTTTTCATTCCTCATTGCATGAATTTGAGTCTTTTATTTCCTTTTTTTGATAAGATTAGCTAAGAGTTTATCAATTTTATTGTTTCAAAGAACCAACTATTCAATTCATTAATTCTTTGTATTGTTTTCTTAGTCTCAATTGTGTTAATTTATGTTCTGTTTCTGTTCATTTCTGTTCTGTTAATTTCTGTTCAATTTCTCAATTGTTTGTAATTTCCTCCCTTTGGGCTTTGGGCTTGACTTCTTTTTCTAGAAGCTTTGGTGCAAGAGTAAGTTGTTTATTTGCACTCATTCTATTTTCCTGATGTGAGAAGTCACCGTTATAAATTTCCCTCTTAGACTGCTTTCACTGTGTCCCACAGGTTCCAGTATGTTGTATCTGCATTTTTGTTCAATTGTATATATTTTTTTATTTCTTCTTTAATTTCCTCTGTGACCTCATTGGTTGTTCAGGAGGGTGTTATTTGATTTCCATGTGTTTATGGAGTTTTTGTGGTTTCTTTTGCCATTAATTTCCAATTTCATTGCACTATGGTCAGATAATATATGTGGGATAATTTCAGTTCTTTTGCACTTACTTAAGCATGTTCTATGGGCTAGTATATGCTAATTTAGAGGATGCCCCGTGTGCGTCTGAGAAGAATGTGTATTCTGATGTTGTTGGGTGGAACACTGTGATATTTACTAAGTCCTTTTGTTCACAAATTTGGTTCAGTTCTGATATTTCTTTGCTGATTTTTTTTGTCTGATTGATCTACCTATTTGTGACAGTGGGGTATAAAGCTCCCCCATTACAATTGTGTTATTTTTTTTTTTGTGTGGGTACCGGGGGGTCGACCTCAGGACCTCGTGCACCAGGAGGCGCCCGTGCCGCTGAGCGATATCACTGGCCCCTTTTTCGTATGTGGGTTCTGGGAGTCGAACTCGGGCCCTCGCGCTTGCCGGGCAGGCGCTTAAGCCGCTGAGCCATCTCACCGGCCACAATTGTGTTATTGCTCACTTGATTTTTCATGTCTGTTAATATTTGTCTTATACAGTTGGGTACTCCCATATTTGGTGCATACATATTTATGATTGTCATCTCTTCCTTTCAATGTTTTCCCCTAACAAATACGTAGTGACATTTTTATCTCTTTTGATCATTCTTGAAGTTCACATTGTCTGTAAACAGAATAGCTACCCTGCTTTTTTCTGGATTACTGTTGTATGGAATATTATTTTCCATCTTTTGACTTTTAGTCTATAAATTTCTTTTTGAGTTAAATGTGTTTCTTCTATACAGCATATTGTTGGATCTTGTTTCTTGATCTATTCTGCCAGTCTATTTCTTTTGATTGGTGAATTGAGGTCATTTACATTGATGGTTATAATTGATATGTATTGGCTTGTCTTTGTCACATTATTTTTCTGCTGTTGGATCCCTACTTTCCCCCCTCTGTTTAATTGTTTGCCCTGCTTGGTGGCTCCTTTCTGTTGTTGTTCTTGGAATTGTGGTCATTTTTATCTCTGTCTAGAATATCTTTCAGTACCCTTTGCAGTGTTGGTTGGTGGTCATGAATTTCCTCAGTTGTTCTTTGTCACGGAAGTATCTTATTTCTCTACTAATTTTGAAAGATAGTTTTGCAGGGTACATCAATCTGGGTTGGAAGTTGTTTTCTTTCAGGACTTGAAATACCTCACTCCAAGTTGTTCTTGACTTGAGGGTTTGTGTTGAGAAGCCTGCAATGATTCTGACAGGCTTTCCTTTATAGGTGATCTGTTCCTTTTCTATAACAGCTTTTAATATTCTGTTCTTGTGTTGAATTTCTGGGATCTTGATTATAATGTCTGGGTGTAGATTTATTTTGGTTATGGCTAATTGGAGTTCTATATGCCTCACTGATCTCTATGTCAGATTCTGTTTCCATGTTTGGGAAATTTTCTGCTGTTACTTCTGCAAAGAGATTTTTTATGTCATTTTTGTTGACTCCTGCTTTTTCACTGACACCAGTTAGTCTTATATTATTTTTCTTTGCACCATATTGCAGCTGTTGAATTATTTCCTGATCCTTTGTTATTTTCTTTTTTTTTTTTGTGGGTACTGGGGGGTCGACCTCAGGACCTCACGTGCCAGGAGGCGCCCGTGCCACTGAGCGATATCACTGGCCCCTTTTTCGTATGTGGGTTCCGGGAGTCGAACTTGGGCCCTCGCGCTTGCCCGGCAGGCGCTTAAGCTGCTGAGCCATCTCACTGGCCCATGTTATTTTCAAGAGATCTTTCCTTTCGTGATTGCTAGGCACAATCCTGTCTATCAAGGATCTGTCTTCAGTTTCATTCAAGCAGTTTTGCCAGCTTTCAATGGAAATTTTAATTTCCTTGATATCTGTTTGAATCCACTTCATGCATTCTATTTCTTTACCATATTGATTGTTCAGTTTCCATCCTCTTTCTATCATCGTCTATTTTTTTTAATCTATCACTACTCTATATTTGCTGAGCAATTCCTTTATGAATGTTGACATTTCTTTTTTACTTGAGAGATTATTTTTGTTCTGATTTCCTCTATAGCCTCATGGATTTGTTTACTTTGGTTGCTATCATTTCAGAAATGTCAGGTGTGTGTCTTCCATTTTCTTCTATCTCATTGTCTCCTGGACTTGTTCTGGATGGGCTGGAGGTCTGAGGTTGCATTTTGCTTTTGCATCTTGTCATTTTCTATTTCAAAAGTCTTTGTTTTCTCTGTTGATCCTTTTAAGTTTTTGTAACAGGTAGCTCTATCACTAATATTATGGCCTCTCTAGGAAAAGTCTGTTCTTCAAGGATGTCTTCTATGTGTGGTAGATTCTTGGTTTGTGTCTGTCCCAAGATCCTACCTTTCCAATTTATTAAAAGTGAGATGTTGATATCTTTTTGGCTCAGTCCCCAGTCCTTTGGTGCTGTGGTGTGGTGAGGTTATTACCCCAGAATTTCCCACTATTGTTACAGAAGTGAGAACAACTAATTAAAACAGATATGACATCCTAGCTAAAGTAGTATAATTAGCAATAGCAGTAGCATCAAATACAGGACAAAAACTGATAAACTGTGATAACTGTTAATTTTGTACCTTTAACCGTAGAAGCAAAATCTACAGTTACATAACAGAACCAATCATAAATTGGGAGCTTATATGCAAAGGGTTTCCCCTTGGTAGAGTGGTTTTACCCTGTGGTGGGGAAATTTAAGGATAGTGGGTAGAACAGAGATAACTAAAAAGAAATAAAATAGAAGCCAGGCTGGAGGACAAAGGATGATCATGCAAGCTTTGGGAAACTAGAGAAGAGGGCAGAAGAGAAAGAATGAAGGAGTAAGCAAGGGATTATTGAAGTTGACCAGAAAAATGAGAGAGACTATTCACTCATATGACAATATGATTAAGCCTAGAGAGGTAAATTGAGGAAAGTGGGAAAGAAGATGAATCGATTAGAGCAAAAATATAGGTAAAAGACAAAAAAAAAGAGGAAAAGGGAAAAGGAAAGGGAAACAAACCAGCAAAAGAAGAAAAATAAAATAAAATAAAATACCTCTGGTGTCCTTCAAGAGTCCAAAACTACTGGATAGCACTGCCAAGCCTGCAGTAGAGTTTGTGCTGGATTTGAGGCTGATCTTGTCCTCCAGATGTGGGGCCTGGAGCCAGAGTCTTCAGCCAGTACTTTCTGTATGACCCTTAGTGGCCTCCCACTCCTTACCCTGTTTCTCTTGGTGGCATCTCTCTCCCAGTTGCTGCGCTGTTTTCAGACAGAGACTGGGGCTGTTCCCAGTCCCATGCACTTTTGGCTCCTCCTTGTCCTTGTTCAGCCTTCTGTGTTCCTCTTCTGCTGGCGAGTCTCTGTCCTCTGAGATTGTTTGTTGCAGGGTGGGTTGGGATGCTGTGATATGGTCTGGTCCTCTGCTCCTGCTGCTGCAGTCCAAGGCTGCTCAGCCCCAATTCTTACTCCTCTCCCAAGGTGGGGTGCTAACTTCCCATTTGTTGCTTTACAAGTTCTACGCCACCATCACCTGCCTCTGCTGTAGTCTGTAACTTCCTCAGGCAAGATGGAAGGGTGTTGTGTGGTGCCTTTCTGCTCCTGCCACCAGTGGCATGGGGACAGCCTGGGGCTGCACAGTCCTGAGATGCAAGGCTGTTTAACTCCCCGTGCCTAACCACAGGTCATGGGGGAGGGGTTAGCTGCTCCATTTATTACACACCCCTGTATTCTTTAATCTTGTTCCTGGTGGTTCCAGTTAGTGCTCTGGTGCACAAAAGGAAAAGGAAAAAAAGAAAAAGGAAAAGGAAAAGAAAAAAAGGAAAGGTGGCTGATCATCAGGGAGGGAGCAGTTTATGTCAGCAGAATTTACTGCTGGACTGTAGCATCTTCTGTTTGGAGGGAGGCAGAAGAGGCAGGGGGCCTTATATCCCAAGTCTATCCTATATGGCTTGATTTAGCCACATTATTTTAGTATATCCATTTTTTTCCTTCTTTTAAGATTCCAAGTATGGCTGGCAGTCATCCCAATTCATTAAGTCCTTTGTCTATGTTTTACTTGATCTATAAGTCTTTTATGTCAGATTGATTTTAGTTTCAGGGTGTATGTCCCTCCCTTTCTTCCAATTACCTGTGTTTTAGTTGAACTTCTCTGAGTAGCTCTGAACGAGGCTTCTCTATTAAGCCATGTTATCTATAGGATTGGTTTTTTTAAAAAGTTTTCTTTTGATTTTTCTGGTACAAGTAGCTCAATGCAGTACAATGACACATGAAAAACCAGATGCCAGAGGAGGTCAAAAGTGAATCATCAGATTACTCATGCATGGATGATGATTTATTATGGTAAAATACATGTTTTCATAACAGAAGAGTGGTGTGGGCATGTGATGATGATGATGACGATGATGACTTTGATGTTGGCCATGTAAGCCAAAGTTCCTGTGACAGTGAAAAGGAACAAGAATCGATTGATACAGACACAGGGAATGCAGACCTCCTTGATTCAGATGACAAAGAAAACAGCAATGTGAGTACATATTTGACTACTCAAAATCTTGCAAAATGGTCAGGCAACCAAGTGGAACAATACAATGTTAGAACTAGGTCTGAAAATATAGTCAGGGTCTTGGCAGGGATGAAACATATTGGACAGAATGCCAGCACTTCCATTCAATGTTGGTAATTGTAATAGATGAAATGCTACAAGATACTGTGAAATACACAAAGGCTGAGATACAAGTAAAACGTTCTGTATGCAGCAGTAGCCATATTCAAAAATGTATTTATTATGACACCTCATTAACTGAACTGAAAGCATTCATAGGTCTGCTGTAGTTAGCAGGGATTTCTCATGGTAATCACAGGAATGTAAAAGACTTATGAAAGAGCAATTGGTGAAATTATGGCATAAAAAATTATGCCCTTGTAGATGTAAGACTTATTATGCTTTCAATTTAGACATTTATCCTGAAACTCAGCATCAGGTTCTTATTTATATAGTAATAAATTGAATGGTGTTGTGAACAGACTTGTTGCTCCCATCTCCCAAACTAATTGGAATGTGACCAATTCGAAAACTGGTTTACCAGTTTCCAATTGGTGTGACATTTGCTAACAGATTTACATTGGCCTCATATATGGCAAAGAAAAACAACTGGTACTGCTGATGTCAACACTGCACCATGATGGAAAGATTGATGGGAAACCTCAACAAAACAGAAGCCTGAGATGGAAACTTTGTACAACAAAACCAAAGGCAGAGTAGATATTGTTGATGAATTATGAAGCAACTATGATGTCACTTGAAAGCACTGGCAAATGGTTGTGTTTTACTTGATCCTAAACATGTGGCATAAATAGTTGTATAGTTTACAAAGAGAACAACAAGTTCAAAATGCCACAGAGAAAGTTTCTTAGAGGTTTGGGACTAGAACTCATAACTGATCATTTATAGCAAAGGAAAAACTACACAAAAAATTGTGGACCATACTGGTGAATCGACAGGTGAACAGGCAGAAGCAGCATCCCAAAGACCTACTACGACAACAGGAAAACCAAAATGATGTCAACTGTGCCCTACGAGAAAGGACAGAAAACCAAAACATATGTGTTATCAGTGTAAGCAACACTTCTGTATGGAACATGCAATTTTCATGTGTGAAGACTGTGCTGGATGTGATAATTGAAGCAAAGATTATTTTTGTTGTAGAATTCTATTGCTATTTTCACTGTAGTTCAGATAGGCTTATTTCTAATGTTTTTGCTTAGGTTTTGCAAGAAAGTAAACAGCTGGTGTGAAAATGTTGATGTCTATTCCAAGCACTCATTTCACATTTGATATTTTATTTTATTGATACCTTATTTTCTTATTATTTAGGTATGATAACTGAAGTAAAGATTTTGTAGAGTGCTATTGGTATTTTCACTGTAGTTCATATGTTATCTTTTAGATTTTGTAAGCAAGTACACAGCTGATATGAAAATGCTGATGTTTTTTCTAAATGTACAATATATGTTAAGAATTTAATACTTAATTTTATTGATATTTTATGTTCCTATGAACTACACATTGCATAATATAATAAGAGCCTCCTGATAAAACAGGAAGACAAGCCACATATCAAGTATATCCTACAAAAAGGCCAGAAAAGCAAAACACATGTACTGCCTATATAAGTGATACATGTGTATGGAACATGCTGTTGTCATGTATGAAGACTATCTTAGGTGTGATAATTGAAGATTTTTTATTGTAGAGTGGTATTGGTATTTTCACTGTAGTTCATGTAGGAATTTATTTCTGTTGTTCTTTTTTAGACTTTGTACATGAAAAACCAGTCAATATTGACAATTTGATGCTTTTTTATGAACACTCAGTAAATATTAAAAATAGAATACTTAATTTTTGTGATTTTTTCCTGGTAAGCATTCATTGTTTACTATAATAAAACCCATAAAATGAAAATTAATAATTCACCAATAGAAATATTCCAAAGAATAAATGTGAGTATGACACTCCCATGGTTATGTTAATGACAAAAATTGTGTTAGTCTCCGAGGGCTAAAGGAATTCACTTCTTTCCAAGGCAAAGCACATCACAGGTGAGCACCATAACTATGGAACGTTCTTTCTAAATGACCTGACAAGTTTCAAATGAAAACTTTCCCTCACTCTAACCTCTCAAATTTTCAAAAAAAAAGAAACCACTTTCATTTTAATTACAACTGCGCAGAGGTACAGTTGGGAAAGACACTACCACATCCCATGTATGTTTCACCATTTCACTGAATAAGCCCCACTAAAAGGATCTAATCATAAAGCAACTTCAATTTCAACTTTCTGTCCTTTATGGAGTATACATTTTAGCAGGAGTCCCCAGCTGCAAGGCCACAGACAAGTACCAGTCCGTGGCGTATCAGGAACTGGGCCACACAGTAGGAAGTGATTGGTGGTCAAGCTGCTCCCCTTGCTCACCCTAATGCCTGACAGATCAGCGGGGCATTAGACTGTCTTGGGAGGCTGAACGCTACTGTGAACTGTGCAATCGAGTGATCCAGATTGTGTACTCCTGATGAGAATCTAATCCCATGACTATCCCCCATTTCCCTATCCATGGAAAAATTGTCTTCCAGTAAGCCAGTCGCTGGTGCCAAAAAGGTTGGGGACCACTGTTCTATGGGACGACTTATTCCCCTGCATCAGATAAAAACAAACGTTGAATGATTTGGTTACTTTTAAGTAATAAAAAAAAAAAAACACCTGTAGCTGTGTATGGTGCTGCACACCCGTAATCCCAGCACTCTGGGAGGTTGGAACAGGAAGATTAAAAGCTTAAGTCCAGCCTGGGAAACTTAATGACTTAGCAAGACCCTGCCTCAAAATTTAAATATATATATATATCAGAAGGGCTGGGGATGTAGGTCAGTGTGAAAGCCCTGGGTTCAATACTCAGTACGGCCATACTTTAAGACACAAAATGCAGTTTTGATTTGGCAATGAAAATCTTCAGTACTGTGTCAATCAAACCTTAGTCCCGTTACAAAGCTGAAGCTTCTTACCTCCTTTCTCTATCTGCCGCAAGTGGGAAATAACCAGGCAATGCAGTATAGCCAGCTTCCTCTTTCTATTTCAGCCTAGACCTCCACTCCCCACCCCTCAACTCCATGATGGCAATTTTTAATTCCTCCAGAGTTAGAGCAGACAGAGGGAGGAAAGAAGCAGGAAAGCCCTAGCCTGACTGATATTGTCATGAGTCACTATCAACACTGTCCCCAAGGCAGCTGGCAGAACACAGTAGATCTCCAAGTGGTTTCTTAGCACTGGCATAGATGGAGAGCTCTCTTCTGACTTCAGAAAACAAAAGCACAGCTTAGACCTCCCTGACAATTTCACTTTGACTTATTCTCCTGTGATATCACACCAACAGCTCTCTCCGCTGACTTCATTCCCCCAAAGTCATCCTCACATGTCTAATTCCTGCCCTTTTATCATACCCTCTATGTGAGCAGGGCTACGGGGTTGTGATTTTTCCACCTCACACCCATTAGGTGGGCTACTATCAAAGAAAACCAGAAAATAACAACTGTGGGTAAGCAGACACACATTGGAACACTTGTGTACAATTGGTGACTGTAAATGGTGCAGTCACTCTGGAAAACAATATGAATAGTCCTCAAAAAATTAAACACAGATGGACCAGAAATTTTACTTCTGGGTATATAGCCAATGGAAGAAAATCAGATCCAGAGAGATTTTTTGTACATCTATGTCCACAGCAACACTATACACAACAGCCAAAAGGTAAAAACAGCCAAAGTGTCCATTGACAGATGAAGGAACAAAATGTGACATTAAAAAGGAAGGAAATTCTGACACATGCAACTCCATGGATGGGCCTTGAGGACATTATGCCAAGTGAAATAAGCCAAACACAGACAGATAAATACTTTATGATTCTGCTTATGAAGTGTATTAGCCACTTTCCAGTTGCTGGGACAAAATATCTGACAGTAGCAAATTAAAGGATAAGAGGTTTATTTTGACTTATTGTCCAGAGGTTTCAGTCCGTGGTTGGCTGACTCCAAGGCACAAACCTCATGGCAGAGCGGCATGGCAGAGCAAAGGTAGCAGGAAGTAGAGAGCAAGAGAGGAGGAGCCGGAAACAAGAATATACTCCTCTAGGTTATGCCATCACCGCCTCCAACCAGGTCCTACCTCCTAACAAGCACATTCAGCTACACACCCATCAATGGGTCAGTCTTTGATGAGTATAGCACCCCCATGATCCAATCACCTTCCAAAAGCCCCATTTCTGACATTACATATCTACAGTATGGACAAATTCATAGAAACAATATAGAATAGTGATTGCTAGGGACTGGCAGTGGAGGGGAACAATGGGGAGTTGTTTAATGGGTACAATGTTTCAGTTTGGAAAGATAAAAATGTTCTGTAGACAGGTGGTACCGATTACAGAGCAAAGCAAATGTACTTTACGTCACTGAATTATACCTATAAATTTTTAAGGTGGTGAATTGTTTGCTGCGCATTTTACCACAATTAAAAGTTTAAAATCAAATCTTTAGGGTCATAATTTCTTCTGCCACCGCCATCTTTGGCAATATTATGTTTATTATTTACTCAGCTAAAACCTTCATATTCACATCCTACCACAAGTTCATCACTGGGGTACATTCTGAAATGTCAAGATGTGAACAAGTGTGTTGTCCTAGAATGAGCAAGATTCAGAATTAGGTGTTTTCAGGCAAATTGGCCACGACTCTAGAAATGCTTCCAAACGTTGGTGGCTTGTTTACTCCTGAGCCTATGACTACATAATTGTTCTAGCAGAGTATAAGAAATTTTTCTGTGAATACATTTCCCAAGCTCCAACTCTCACCAGGCTGATTTAGAAAATTAACTTGTCTCTCTGGAGCCACTCTGAATTAAAATTAATGTTCCAAGTCTCTTTGACCCACACCCAATCACTCATACACATTAAGTGAGAGGAATTTTATGCTATAGAAATACTTCCACACTTCGAATTTAAAATAGCATTACTGTAACATTTCCAATTACAGAAAACTTACCACCAGAAAAAAGGAATAATTGGATGCTTATCCAGCACCAATATTTTGGGCTGATTTAAAACTATCGAATCTCATTTTTACTCTTGTCCTAAGATATAATAGAAAGTGCCAATACAACATAAGGAAATCCTTGGGAGGAAAATGGTAAATCATTCATATTATTACAAGGAAAGATTTACAGGTGTAGTAGAAAAGGCATAAATTTACCAACTGAAAGATTAAAACATAGTATGCATAAAGTCCAGTTAGTATTAAACTCTGAGCTCTTCCATATATAAATGTGTTAAAAGTGTCTACTATCAGGATTCAAGAGCAATAAGCCAGCCATGACAGGCAAAATACAAGTTTTACATCATACCCAAAGCAGGGAAACACTAATCAATATACATTATCAACCTATGCATGAGCCACAGTCCTCCGCACAAGGAATGTGTAATGGGAAATTAAGAGTCCATACAGTGCAGCTTACTAGTTAAGGCCAAGTTCATTTTGTGAAACTCCCTAGGTTCAAATTTCAGTTCTGCCACTTATTAGCTCCAAAATCTTTAATGTGATTTTTAATCCCTCTGTCTCTTCATCTGTAAAATGGAAATTAAAATAGCACTTAATTAATAGGCTGGTAAAAAAAAAAATCAAGAAATAATGCAGCTAAAATACTAAGCATACTGCCATGCTTATGAAACTTTTCAATCCATGTTTTTTATGTAATAAAAAATATCCATTTTTTTTTAAATAGCAGAAGTTGGAAAAACTTGAAAAGTGACTTACCTAGCTTTTGACTCTGCTGCTCTTCATATTTATGTAAGTGAGCCCAGAGCCATCTCAAATTAACCGGTAGCTAGTTAACTCGAGTGTTCACCAGAGTTATATGGAGAACTTGTTAAATGCAGATTACAGGGCCGGTGAGATGGCTCAGCAGCATAAGCGCCTGCCTTGCAAGCGCGAGGGCCCGAGTTCGACTCCCGGATCCCACATACGAAAAAGGGGCCGGTGATATCGCTCAGCGGCACGGGTGCCTGTTGGCGCGCGAGGTCCTGAGGTCGTCCCCCCGGTACCCACAAAAAAAAAAAAAAAAAAAAAAAAAAAATGCAGATTACAGATCCTCACCCGCAGAATTTCTGATTTAGTAGGTCTGCAGTGTGCCTGGGAATTTGTACTTCCAACAAGTTCCCAGGGAATCGTCATGTCCTGCCTGGGCACCACACTTGCAGAACCACTGCCTACAATGCTCTGCACCCCAGCCATGACCAGCACCTTCTTTCCAGAGCTTCGCTCCTACCATTCCTTCAAATCCCAGGCACTAGCCCTGTGTGATCACTCTAAGGACTGGCTATCTCTATTCTGATGGCTGCTGATAATGATACTGTACTCTATACTCTCGACAGAACTGTTAACAACAGGCCAGCCGCCTTCAGACTCCAGCTTTTCAGAGCTCTGAGCTCAAGGAAGCCAGAACTTGTGGTGCATTAGGAAGAATTCCCAACAAATCCTATTCTTTCTCATATACTTTTGTAGGTGTAATAAGTAAATCTGCTTATTAAATGCTATGTAGTCAGAGATATGATCTTAAGGGTGATGCTATTGTACTTGATCTTAGCCAAAAGTCAGGGAGCAATTAAGAGTAATGTTTGAAAGAACCTCCTGCTCACCCATGGGAAGCCACGCTTCCTCATAATCTAGGCAAAGGTGTCTTTTAACTACAAAATCCCTGGCCCAAAATTATCTCTCATTACTCTTCCATCTACCATTGCCTTTATACTTTAATTTGTTTTTACATAAATTCCTTAGTAGTGAAATCGGAGTAGTAGCCCGTTTTAACATTTTACCAATTCCAAGGTCAGCAGAGCATAATAAAATTTTTTAAATGCAGTAAACATTTTAGTTGCTTACCACATGCAGTTTTTCTGTAGAAAACCTTATTGGAAATTCTCAATTTAGTTTTTACTAGTGCCTGTGTGACAAAACCTTCCCACATCTTCCCGAACCTATTTAACACCCCCAGCCGTAGAACCAAATTCAGTTTCAGATATCCCTATGGTCTCTGCCCCACAACCATTCGATTAACCATTTCACACTGGGAACGCTGTGGTCAAGTACACTACCCTTGCTCCCGTAACTTCCATCTTCTGCTCGGACTGAGCCTTTCACCATTGGGCGCTGCAATCTGTGTCATGAGTTTGCTACCTGCCGCTAGATTCTATGCCTAATGTGCAGCTTCCAGTGCTCCTGTCACTGCCCCCGGACAGCCATACTGATCAAAACCCAGACTCCTCTCTTCAGTAAGAGTTCTATTAACTCCAAAGACAAGGCTGGGTCACTGTAAACATGCATGAAAAACCGAAGCCTGTAAACCCAGTGCTCTGGGGGGCTGAGGCAGGAGGAATTGCCAAGTTTCATCCCAGCCCAAGCACTTTAATGACTTAAAGAGACCCTACCTCAAGACTAAATAAATAAGATCTGGGGATATAGCTCAGTGTGAAGACCTTGGGTTCAGTCCCCAGTACTGTAATAAATAAATGAAACTTCCCACAGAAGATCCACCTCCCCAGTAATCAGGACAATGAAATAATAGCATAATGGCAGACTAGAATTTTCTCTACCATCTGACCCATCTGACATTGGATTTTTCAAAAGATAGGGAAATAACCATTACCAAAAGATGATATTGATTGGTTGTATAACATATGCAAGTATTTAATCAGGAGTCCACACACACCTATTCTGAGAAACTGTCCCTTCCTCCATGCCTCAGAATTTTAGGCCTCTTATTTATTTTTGATAGCAGCCACTCAATAGATACTGTTTTAAATTATTAAACAGAGATACACAATTATGCTACTTAAAGCTATGAAATGACCCGCAGGAAAAAAAGCACCCATTCAAAGTGTTTACTTCTAAACAATTTGAGTAGATATGAAAGTTTTGCTTTATACCTTTCTGTATGTTCATATCTCTTATTAAAAGTATGTATTCTTTTAGTAATGTGAGAAACATGTATATAATGAATAAATAACCCCCACATTAATAAAAGATTAGCTAAATAAAGTATGTGCAGTGCAAGTATAGTCTTATTCAACCAAAGTAAAAAAGAGAGAGGACTTGAGAGACTTGTATGAACACAGATACATCAGAAATATACAAAACAACTGAAATTTGGATAAATAGGGAGATCTCAATCAATTTTTCTATGCTGTTTTACTTTCTAACTTAATACACTGAGTATATATTATCCCTACAATTTAGAAGATAACATGCTTTAAAATAAATACACATGTATAAATATTTTTTAAGACTCAAAAAATATAAAGCAATGGGCTTAAATTGCATATGTAAATTCATAGCCCATAGCCAGGCATGGTGATGCAGGCCTGTAATCTCAGCACTCAGGAGGCTGAGGCAGGAAGATTGCCCCCAAATTCAAGGCCGGCCTGGGCTAGATAGTGAATTCGAGGTCAACCTGAACTACATAGCAAGACCCTTTCTCAAAAAAAAAAAAAAAAAAAAAAAAAAAGTTATAGCCCCCGAGGGAGAAAGAACAAGACCAAGAGAGAATTGGTGCCTTCCTCAGCACCACACTGCTGGCATGTGTTAGAGTCACGTTTAAACCCCAGTATCCCGGCAAGAAGAAAGGCCCAGCCAACTTCTAACAAATAACCCATAACCTCTGTGCCTTCTCCCTGTTCACGTACACCTTTTAACATAACAGGAAGGGGCCAGGTAAATGTTCTACCCCTTTCCATGTAAGTCAATGTCCTGGGAGGAGAAACTCCCTTAAAGTCATGTAGCTATTAAGCAGCAGAATCCACTATAACCCAGGGCCACTCACCCTTGGTCAAAGCTTATGTGATTTCTACAACATAAAAATCAAACTTTTGCCGGGGATATAGCTCAGCAGCACAGCACCTGCCTGGCAAGCACGAGGTTGTGAGTTCGATCCCTGGTACCAAAAAAAAAAAAAAAAAAAAAAAAAAAAATCAAACTTTTTCAAGAACAGAACATTGTCCTACTCTAATTTCATCCTTTCTTCAAAAAAATATTTAGGGCCGGTGAGATGGCTCAGCGGCTTAAGCGCCTGCCCGGCAAGCTCGAGGGCCCAAGTTCGACTCCCGGAACCCACATACGAAAAAGGGGCCGGTGATATCGCTCAGCGGCACGGGTGCCTCCTGGCGCATGAGGTCCTGAGGTCGACCCCCCGGTACCCACAAAAAAAAAAAAAAAAATTTAATGACTCTTGAAGGAGAGTTTTCCATGCAAAGCATTGGGAATTAGAAAAAGAAGTGTTCTTTACGGTTAAAAGGCAAGAAGAGGGAAAGTATGCTTATTAAGCCTTGATTGGCTCACACACTATCTCCTAACAGCCCTGTACCACGAAGCTTGTCAAAGTCAGCAATTTATCATCCAAGGAAGTTTGATTAAATAATAACTAAAACAAAGGCCCCATCACAGGCAGAGGCCACAGGTTACTCTGCAACCAGCTTAAAGACTGTTTCACCTCACAGGGTCCCAAAGAAAACAGAAGTGATTCCTGCAGCTTTGAAAAGACATTTAGTGGCTATTTCTACCTATCAGGCTTTCCTCTGAAGGCACGAAAACAAACTTACCATTTTCCCGCCTCTTGTGTTAACGCTGAGAGACAGGACGCCCCAGCAAGGTGCTGCCTGCCATTTTCTCATGTAAAGTAGCACAGAGAACAGCTGGGCTCAAGAGAAGTCAGCGCTGTCACTCGAAAGGAAGAAGAGTGGATTTTAATCACAGAGGTTTCCTACATAGATTGCTTTCATTTTCAACATAGACATGAGTTTGCATATTTAATTTAATAGAATTTGTAGAGCAATTGTCATAGCAAAACTGAGTGGAAGGTCTAGCCCTCCGCCTCCCACACACACACAGCCTCCTCCACCAATCTCCCCACAGAGAGATACTTTTTTAAAAAACACAGTAAATTAACTAAGAATGAAACATTATCAAGCAAAGTCATAGTCTCTTAGGGTTCATTGTTTGTGTCCTACATTCTCTAGTTCCTAACAAACATGACATGCATCTATAATTATATCACACACAATAGTTTCTCTGCACTAAAAATCTGAGCTCTGCCTTTTCAGCCCTTTGTTCCCCCACCACTGAAGGATGAGATCCTGCAGGAGAACTTCTTAGAGTTCCTAATACCAATATTAACCATAATTTTTTTGAACTGAAATTCAGGCTGATGAACAGTATTTATAAGCAGACAAAATTCAGATCTGCCCGAGGAACCCCAGGATACATGGCTGTCACAGTGCAGGCTGGGAGGGGCACTGGAGGGCAAGCGAGGGGACAGCAGGACTATAAAAGGCAAGACAGCCTTTGGATGACACCACACGGTTAGGGTGACACTTTCCTTGAACTTGTGGCCCTCTGGAAGTTCATAACTTATATTGGTTTGAACTTCTCAAAAAAAGGCTCTGTCTCCATCTGCAACCCCATAGCTCTCCAGCACCTAGGACAACACCCCACACACCACAGAGCCCACTTACTCATGCTCAGAGCCACAGAATTTCAGAATGGAGAGTGACTCAAGGCAGAAATGCTATTCAAAGGAAACATAATGCAAGCCACACATTAACATCCTAGAAGCTACATTTTAAAGAAATTGAAATAATGTTTATCTTTTACTTAATGTATTTAGCTGTCTCACTGCAGAGAAAGAATACCCAACACCCACAATTTAAAGGAGGAGAGATTTAATATGGCTCATGTCTTAAAGCAATTCAGTTCATGGTCAGCTAGGTCAAAGGCAGAAACATTATGGCAGATGGGCCATGGTGGAGCAAAGCTATTTAGTTCATGTTGGCCTGGAAGCAGAGGAAGGGAAAAGTGCCAGGGAAGAAGGGGTGAGGAACAAAACATAAACCCCAAGGCCACCCCTCTATGACCCATCCAAACACAAGAAGAAGTGTGCTCCACCAATACCCCAAGCAGAACCCAAAACCAATCAAACTGACACTCCACCCTAACCACCACACTCAATACAGTCAAAATGTTATTACTGTATTCCAACATGTTGCTGATATTTTTAAATTATTAATAAGCTCTTTTATATATATTCTGTCATAAGTCTTTGAAACTCATTATGTAGTTAATCTCAATTCAGATTAGCCATCTCTCCAGTGCTCAATAGTCATATGTGGCTAGTGGCCAAAGTATTAAAGCTTTAGAACTCATCCAAATTTGATGTTTTTCAGACTTTCAAAGATCAGAAAGCCTGCAAAGTTCTACATAGGCACAATGTATAAAAAAATAAAGGGAAGGTGGCTGTAGTTGTCGTGGATGCCTGGACCCCTCCTCAGCTGGCCCTCCAGGGCCTCTCCAGCCCCCGGCCACAACTGTCTTGAAGATCACTCTGGGAAGTCCCTGGCTGCAAGGAACAAAGATTGAAAGTGATTCCACTTTCATTTAACCCCATGTTGCAGAGCTAGTGAGCTGAAATCATTCACCTTGCTGGGGACAAGACTGAAACTGCAGACCTTTTGGCTCTCAGCTGCCTGCACTGCTAGTCTGGGAAGAAAACAAGCCTGTCACAAGCACTCCAGTTACAACACCTATGGTCCTCATCAACCCCCAGCTGCAACCAGCTCCACTGTCAATTTCAAAGGCAAAAGCACCAACCATGAGAGGGGAAAAAAGCAAAGAAGAAAGAATAGCCTGAGAACATATTGCTACCCATTCATGTAAAGTACTTGTGAAACAGTGAAAGAGGTCGAGGGCAGCATCATTTATTAAGCATCTATTGTGTCTGATGGGAAGGCACTGTGGCAGGAGGACATCATTTCCTTCTCCTTCCTTTGGGCTCTGCTCTCACAGGAGCAGATGATTCAGGTTGATGATTCCAGGCCTATCAAGGGGCACTGAGCAGTAGGAAAGAGCCTATGTAGCACTGTTCTTGCCTAATTCAAGTTCCCTCCGCACTTCGGGACTGTGACACTGAACAAGGACCTCCTACAGGTCAGCCCTGTTGTATCCTTTTATTTCTTCCCCTCACTTTAGATTGGGGGCACATGATGAGATTGACAGACACTAGGGAAGGGACAACAGTAAAAAGAGAAGCCAACATGGCCCTTGAACCCAAATCACAAGTTGAAACTCAGCTCACAAAGTAACCCTTGCAATAGAGGCTTGAGAATCCACTTGCGATAAGATGACTCGTCTCTTCACTCATATGTTCAAGTATCTAAGAAGTGATAAAGAGATTACCCCAACCTGGATAAGGAGAGTCCTAATTCCATAGTCATAATTCTATTATATATCATGAAACTCCCCCATACAATTTTTACTGCTAAACATTAATTAGGCATTTTATAAGATTATATCATTAACTTATAACCCTGTGAATTGGGGGCTATCTTCCATTTTATGGATAGGAAAATCAAGGAACATGGGAACAAATTTGACCACATTCTAGCACCTAACAAACAGAGGACATGGATTCAGCACAAGTGTTATGGTTTGTGTCTAGATGTCCCCCCAAAGCCTCATGCAGTCATGGGGGGGGTGCTCCTCGAGTCTGTGATTGATTCATGGTCCAATGCTGGGATTATAGGTGTGAGTGCTACACCTGCCCTGGGGCAGGTAGTCTGCATACAATATAAGGGAGGGAAAGAGGTATGCTCTCCATGCCTCCCTTTTTGCTCTTGTTGCTTTTGCTGTCCATGAACGGTTGCCCCTCTGCCGTGCCACCCTGCCTTGGAGCCAGCTGATTATGGACTGAAACCTCCACAAACTGAGCTAAATAAACCTTTCCTTTCTTAATTTTGGGCATCAGGTATTTTGTCTTAGCAAAGAGAGAAAAGTAACTAAAACAATGAGTCTCTGATGTTGAAGCTTCTGGGATTTCCATTTAACCATGCTTTTGTCTAGAATGTTAATGCTTTAAAAAGATACTCTTCCAGATATGGCCATTTTGCTTGCTTACAACGTGTCACTTCCATAGAATAATGCAATTAATAAATGCACAATATAGGTAATTGGCTAGACCTAGCCAGCTATATCACTGTGTCTCCAAATCCAATTATTGGTCTATATAGTTCTTTACTTTTTTTGGCGAACTAGAGATTGAACCCAGAGCCTCTCCACTGAGCTACATCCCCACCCTTTTTATTTTGGGGGACAGAGTCTCACTAAGTTGCCAGGAGGGACTTGAACTTGCAATGCTCCTGCTTCAGCCTCCCAAAGTGTTGGGATTACAAGTGCATACCAATGCACCTGATTTAGCTCTTTACATTTCTTAAACAAGCCAGTGTCACTGCACTCACTTTCCCCTGTCAAAATGGGGGCTGGTGTCCCTGGAATGAACACAACCTCTTCATGCCATTCCACTAGGGCCACTCAGTAAGCCCACAATTCGCAACAGACTTATAATGCCAAGCTAAGGGAAGAGAAAACCAGCAGAAGTTCTAGCAAACAGGTCATTATGAAATTAAAACGTAGTAAGCACCCACTCTGCACTAGGCTTGTGTCTGCGCTATCTCAGTTGATTCATAGTGACGTTTTAACACTTTATTGAAATAAACAGGGGCCTGATGGGTTAGGGAGCCATGAGAGGTGTTGGCTGCAGTTCAGATGAGACCAGTGTTACCTCATAAAAACTCAGCCTGAAAGGCTCAGATGAGAGAGAACAGATACTCCTGATTCAGTTAGAGAAGTCAGAAATCTGTGAGCCTCAGAACTCATCATATGGATCCAAAGAGTAATTTCAGCTAAAATACTGAAGACTGGAAATGTCACAGGGCAGTGATGGTGAACATTTTAGAGCTTTGAATGATACAAACAGCCCACTGTGACACACGTGCCCTAGGTTCACCACCACTAGCAAGAGGGAATGTACTTTTTTTTTTTTTTCGGTGGGTACCAGGGGTCGACCTCAGGACCTCGTGCGCCAGCAGGTGCCCGTGCTGCTGAGCGATATCACAGGCCCTTTTTTCGTATGTGGTTTCCGGGAGTCGAACTCAGGGCCTCGCGCTTGCCAGGCAGGCGCTTATGCCACTGAGCCATCTCACTGGCCCGGAATGTACATTTAGAGGAGAGGCTTCAGAAGATGAAAACACTCAGGTAGTGAGTCGATTCCTCTCCATTCCCAACAATTATACCAATTGCTCATGAACCCAATGTAGCACCCTCATCATTCCGAGCAGAAATTCGAGACCTCCATTGTTTGACATATCCAATTAACTGATATATTTTCTCGCCAGACAAATCTGCTCCTTACCTGCCCATTCAGTTTGTATATTTCTACCTTGCACTGACTTGCTTGCTTTACTGATACTTTCCATCTCAGTTTCTGAAGATTTTTCAGTGAACATCCAATAATCCAGCTCTGACTTGTTCTTTCCACTCATGGCATCTTTTCCTTCCCAAGCAGGCTCTTGGGATCCCCTAGAGGGTAGAAACCAGGTATTGTGCTTTTCTGAGGTATTTCCCACAGCCACCTAGCTCACTGTGGGACTTGTGGTCCCAAAGATGTGCTACATTGTATACTGATAGAAAACTGAGGGAGCAAGGAGTACTCTGAAATGTTTGTCCAGGGATCCAAGATTTGGACCCATAGCTTTGGATATAATATCATTTCTCATATTTTTAATCCCTGGAATTGAATTCAGCATTGTCTCAAGCGATTTGGATTTATATTCTAGCTGATTCCAAGAATCATTTTGTCTTGATTATTCTTGTTTTGTTTTGTTCCTTGACAATATTCCCAGGAATTATTAACACTCTAAGAAGCTTGGGAAATGCAACCAGACAAAAACAACCCTGGCAGACACAGCCCTATCATAATCTCGTCTTACAGGAAGATTAGCAGATTTTAATAGTTGTTTGTTTGTTTGTTTCTGTTTTGTGTCAGGAGAAAATATTCATTCCTTGTATCATAAAGTACTCACAGCCCATTTAACTGAACACCAGTTTCTTGTAACATATTAACCAAATGCATATACTGACCTTTTGTGGTTTCTTTCTATGGTATTCTCTCTGTTTTCTTTTGGCTTACATTAGAACATTCTACTTAAAAGGGGAAGCCAGCTTTAAGCTTCACTGCCTTTCAGATGTGGTGTGATATGAGGCTGCAAGATCACCACTGAAGTTAAGAGCCCATCTTTCCCCAGGAAAATTGTCCAAAACCCTACACTGTACAGAGCAGCCCTGCCACGAGGCCTCCCAGAGCACACACCATCTGGAATTGCCATCATCTCCTCCTCCTCTCAAACACACTATCCCAGGCAAGGCGCTGGAATCTGGAAGGAGAAACCCTTGGCTTTTTTGCTGTTGTTTTGTTTTATATAATATATAACTGAGAGGCAAGCTGAAAGAATTACGGATTTGCTAATCATATACAGAATAGACCCAAACTCAAACTAATAACACTAATCATGAGATCGAACAGCTGCTGTATACCCAACATGAACAAGGTTCCATGCTTGATGCTTTTTTTTTTTTTTTTTTTTGTGGGTTCCGGGAGTCGAACTCAGGACCTCGCGCTTGCGAGGCAGGCGCTTATGCCGCTGAGCTATCTCACCGGCCCTTGATGCTCTATTTTAGTAGAAAGATTTTGATTGCTGTATATGTTGACTTTTTTGTGCAGAGAGAGGCTTATTAATCTGCTAATAACCATCCCCATTTTACTTATTAGATTGAGTCATGTCCATGGAAGGTAAAGAATCTTACCAAGTCTCAGCCTGACCTCTTAAATTCCTCAATAACCACTTCATGCTGATTCTCAAAGACTCAGCCCTTTTCACTTTAAACTTGCAAAATCATTTTAAAACCGAAGCAGCTGAGTGCCGTGCTGCTCGGTCCTCACACTTGCTCTTCACTCTTCCCCGTGTTTTCCTCCATCAGTTGGGGGTGGGGGCAGGGGGAAGAAAGCAGGTCAGTTTCACTCCGTAAGGTCCCTACAGTCGGGTATGGGCCCCAGCTTCTCTGGGTGTTGCCTGTGTGTGGCAAGTGTCCTATGCCAGGTCTCATGAGCATTTGTACTTTTGCAGGAGCTCCTGGGGCCTCCTATTGCATAGCCCCTAGAAGATACAACTCCTGCTGTCCTCCTACCTCCCTGCAGGAGACTGCTCAGTGCCGGAAATTCACGCAGGAAAGCTCAAGCATCCTGGGAAAACTGAGCTGCCTCATTCCCTGCAGCCCCTTCATCTCAGCTCAGCACTGGAGCTCTCTGCCTCCAGAGGTCTATTCCAGTCCCAACACAGTGTAGTTTACACTGCAGGCAACTCCAAAATTGGCAGCTATTATCTTCGGGTTTCCCACAGGGAGTGTGGGAAGGGAAGAAAATGTTAACGACGAAAGAGACTGGAAGAAGTCAGCACCCAGGAGCAGCGGGTACACCTAGATCTTAGTTTTAAAATACAATTCTCTAGCGAAAGGAAACAGCTTCCTGGAATGATGGGTGACTCTTAGGCTGGGGCAGGAAAAATACAAAATAAGCTTGAAGTATCTTACACTGACAGAAAAAAACGTAATGAAACTATCCCAGTGGTCAAAACTAGAACAATCTGAGCAACAAAATAAATAACATAGTATTAGGTTGCACTCCAAAATGCTACAAACACATTGATATAGATGGTTGAAAAAATTAATGGTGGCAAAGGGCCATGTTTTACTAACAGAAAAATTGTACGTGAGTAAGTAGGTTCTCCCACTTACTCTCCCATGCTAACATGGGCTGGACTTGGTGATTCTCTTTCATAGAGTGTGGAAAAGGACAACAACTTTACTACATGGAGAACCTGACAGATGCCACCTTAACCAACTGGTGAATACTACATGTGGATATCAAGTACCTTTGGGTATAAGAAACAACTTCTATGTTGTCATAAAAACTCTATTATGTCAGCCTAATCATGAAACACACAAGTTGATACTGTACAAAACACACTGTTAATACTCCTCCAAACTATCAAAGTTACAAAAATCGAGAAGACTGAGAAATTGCCATATAGTAAGTGTAATACAGTTGTGTAGTTAGGGTTCTCTAGAGGAACAGACTCAATAGGAAATATAAAATGTAGTTATGCAAGGATATTTATCAGGTAGGCCTCAGGAGGAGAGGCAGGAGAGTCCACAGTGCCCATCTGCATGCTGGAGAGCCACCTAATCAAGTAGCTGCTCCATCCAAGATGTTGCGAGCTGCAGAACAAGAGGCATCCAGGATGTGGCACTAGTCCAAGAGCAAAGGCCTGCAAGCTCACTGGAGAGTTGCGTCTGTGTTGGAAGGCTGAAGAAACTGTAGACTGATCCCCAAGGGTGAAGGCAGCAAAGAACACACCTTCTCAGGGAGATTGGTGCTCTCCCAAAATGCCCACATTTCCTTCTTTTCCTTTTTTATTCCATCCAGGCCACAGGCCTATTGGTTGCTGCCACCCACAACCAGGGACAGTTTGCTGGGCTATATTGATCACCCACATCCACAGACACACCCCGAATCGTGCTTCACTAACCTGCTACACATTTCTCACTGCTGTCAAATTGACATAATTTATGGTCACAGTACTATCCTGGATGGGTACTGGAACAGATTAGGGGCATTAGTGGAAAAACTGGTGAAATATTAAAAATCTAGATGCCGTGCAATCTCTAGCTGTTCGGATTACCTGCAAGAAGCTCCTTAGGAGGCCAGTTACTTGGGCGATTTCTATAATGTAAAATGGAAGATATTGTACCTGCCCACAAGAGAAAACAGACGCCTCATCACTATCAGAACCTAGCACTAGAAGAAGAGATGCAAGCAGAAATGAAAGTTAAGAAGTTTTAATTTGCTGAATGAGAAAGAAAAGTCTCTTAAATAATCTCAAGTGATTGTGAGCCGACACTACAAATCTCTTTACTTCGCAAGAAGGGAACACCATGCTGGAATAGGAAGCCATATGCCTAAATGGGCTTTTCCTGCAACATAGAAGGGCCAGAATTACTAGGAAATTTGTCACAATTGAATTTAAATAAATCAGTCATCCATTGATCAGCATAGTGATAAGGCTAAAATTAAAATATTACCATCTTACTGGTATAATTTTTGGCAATATGCAACCTGGGTTCAGAGAACATAATGTAGCCTTATATTTTAAATTTTGGACCTGATAATATAAGAACCTTTTGAGTCTTATTACCACTATATACACTTTAAAGAGTCAATTTTTTAAAAAAATAGTATATATTAATATATATGTTAATGCCTTGAAGGAATTACACTTATTTCCAGCTGTAACTATGAGAAGAACCCCAATTCACCCAGGCATCTCCAATCAGCTGAATGAGACAGTCAGTGAGGACCCACAGAGAACACCAAAACCTTTGATATTTAACACACAGGAGTAAAAGAATGAAGCGGTAAACTTGAATAGATTTAACTTTCATCTTGCAAGGGGCATTAATATCTGAATATTAAATTCTGGCCTACGACAACAATTTAAACACATGCATCTAATTTTACTCCCTTCCTGGGGCCCAAGGAAAACAGCAAAATGATTTAAGTAAGCCTCTTTGAGAATAATTTTAGATTTATAGAAAATTTGCAAAGACAGCACAGAATTTACAAATCTCCTTTTTTCTACTTCCCCTATCATTAACGTCTCACATAGCCATGGCAAATTTGTCCAAACTAAGAAATTAACACCAGCACATTATGACCAACTGAACTGCCCATCTAATGCAGGATTTCACCCATTTTTCTACAGTCTCTTTTCTGTTCCGGGATCCGTTGCATTTAGTTGTACTGTCTCTTTATGTCTTAGTTTGTGTTGCTATGAAAGGACACCTGAGGCTGAGTAATTTATAAAGAACAGAAACGTAGTTCTCACAATTCTGGAGGTTGAGAAGTTCAACATCAAGGTTCTGACAGGTCCACAGTCTGGTGAGAGCTACCCTTTCTGCTTCCAAGATGGCGCCTTGTTGTGGTAGCCGCCAGAGGAAGACTACTACATCCTCGTGAGCCCAATGGTGGGAGGGCAAAGGAGCCCCGCGCACCATGAAGCCTCTTTTATAAAAACCTTAATCTCTTCCACCAGGGAAGAGCCCTCGTGGCCTAATCAATCACCCCTTAAAGGCCCTACCTGTTAATACTATCACATTGGTAAAGACCAAACTTTAGAGGGGACACATTCAAACCGTAGCAGTACCCTCAGTTCTGAGACACTGTGCTTTCTCAATAGTAAATAGATTTTTGAAACAGCTATAAACCACAAAAACACAGAAGAGAGTGAGGAGATAATATTAACAAAAATTTGAAATATGAATCCTAAACTAACAGAGGGAAGAGCAATGGGATCCATGCTACTGCTTTTTTCAGAAGGCTCTATCCCTGGAAGTGATGCAGGAAGAAGGCAGAAAGAAAAAGCAGGAAAAGACTAAGAAACTACTTAAGACGCTTACCCATCCTGGATGAAGTCTGAAGTTTTAAATTATAAATTATGATCTATGATCTTGAGAACACCAATTGTGGTTACTTTGAACCTTTACAAAAGAAATTCTGTTTAATGTTTCAGCTGTAAGGAAAAACACTTAGCAAATAACTTTCACGTGGTCATTCTTTAAATGAAACAATCTATGATTTTTTGCTGCAACCATGTAACCAAAACCACAGAGCTTATTTATATATTTGCTCCCTTCTAAAAATAAACTAGTGCGGGCTGGTGAGATGGCTCAGCGGCGTAAGCGCCTGCCTTGCAAGTGCGAGGGCCTGAGTTCGACTCCCGGATCCCACATACGAAAAAGGGGCCCGTGATATCGCTCAGCAGCATAGGTGCCTGTTGGCGTGCGAGGTCCTGAGGTCGACCCCCCGGTACCCACAAAAAATAAAATAAAATAAATAAAAATAAACTAGTGGAATTTAATTTATTCCTTACTTCTGTGTGGGAAATACATTTGATATAAGCATAAATTGATGTATATCAACTAACATATAATCATTGAAGAAATGGATTTGTAATTTTAAATGATCATAGTTTTTTCTTTGCCTGGAACCCTATCATCACTGCCTTTGTACCTAGCAATATCGTATACTTCTATCCAGCCAAGTTCAAGAGCCTTCTCTGAGGGCTGGTGAGATAGCTGAGTAGCATAAGCGCCTGCCTGGCAGGCATGAGGTCCTGAGTTTGACTCCCAGTACCCACACACAAAAAAAGGGGCCGGCGATATCACTCAGCGGCACAAGCGCCTACTGGCAAGTGCGAGGTCCTCAGTTCAACCCCCGGTACCCACAAAAAAAAAAAAAAGCCATCTCTGCATGGCTTTTATTATTTTTCTACTTGTCTCACTCCTTCTAGCACCCCTCATCCATATGAGTGTGTATGTAGGTAAAATGATAGCTCTACTTGTATCTATCGCTTATTTTTATACTCTCAAATTATTTCATATGTACTCCTCTTTGGTCCTATATCAAATAGTAAGCTGCGTAAATCCTGGAATAATTTCTTACATGTATTATTTTCCTTGTGGTATTTAACAAAGCTCTAAGCTCCACTGTACCAATGTTTCACAAAATAAGGTAGGGATTCTGTGCCTCAGTATCACCCGGGGTGTTGTTTTAAAAGCATATTAAATTCTGCTGGTAGAAAGTAGTGCCGGCTGCACAACAATGTGAGTGTACTTCCTTGAACTGTGCACTTAAAAATGGTTTAGAAGATGGTAACTTTTAGGCTATACATATTTTACTGCAATGAAGAATACATTTTAAAAATTTTAAAGGAGCATCTTAGACCCAATGGATTAATGAATAAGCACCTGAGAATACGGTGCTGGAGAACTTACATTTTCATGGTTCTTCCTCAGTTATTATTTAGGCAACCTGGTCTGAAAAAATATGACATTAGACCGCCCATAAATACTAACAGTTTGTTTATATGATTGATTAGGGGCAAGTTTAATCTACATTTTGATTAGACCTAATGTTGACTCACAAGGTCAAATAGCTTAAAAGACTAAGGTCCCAGACACAAAGTCTTACTTCTACTGGCTAGAAAAATAACTCTTTATAAGCTCTATTTTTTTTTCTTGCTGGGTATGTGGCTCAGTAGTAATATGCTTGCCTATGAGCTCTTTTTTTAAAGCCTTTTATGAAAAGATCTTGTACATATTCTCTATCTCATGAAATATGAGGAATCATAGAAGAAACATAAAACCCTATAAAATAAAAATGCAACATAAATTATTAGCAATATGTCCACAGGCACCTGACCTACCCCTGCATGATTTTGGCCAAGTTCATCAACCTTCAAACATTCAAGGGAAATGTTCTTAATAGGAATAAAACCATTCTAAAGCTCTCCCATCACTCAAATGGCTATCATGAGTGCCACATGAGCAGTGGTTTGTTGAATTGAATGATAATAAGCAGAGGTCTGCTGAGTTGAATGATGCAAGGTTTTCTGAATATGCTTGATAGAGATTGACTACCAATCAAACTAGCATCTATTTTAAATGATTGAAAACCCTGAAATGGTGCTGAGACCGTATTATTCTCCATCAGGCATGTAGTCAGACAGGGCTCCATATGCTTAACCTTCCGCCAGGCTTAAGTGCTTCCAACTGCTGGGGAGGCCGATTTATCCATCCATGAGTGGCTGCAAGAAATGGCCTCAGACTACACCTGAAGGTGACTCATAGCCATAGCTCCAAGTGGAAAGATTTCAAAGGTAACCTGGGAAAATATTCTGAAACTCTGGAGCAGTCCATATACCAAAAGCAGAGTGGTAGGCAGTGTGGAACATACTGCTCTGGAAAACGAAATGAGCAGACTGTGCAAAGCACGTTAACCACACAGAGCTGCTTGACACGTGTGATAAAGTCCATATAGGAACTGAAGACAAATGGCAGAGATGTGAGTTAGGGGACCAGGTGAATACAGGTATGCATCATCTAGAGACAAAAGGAAATATATAGTGGGTGAAGACTTGGGTAGAAAAAAAATGGTGGGCACCAGAGCTTAAGGGCAGGAGAAAAGGGGAAAAGTTCTGTATAACAGGGATAGAGTTTCAGTTTTGCAAGATGAAAAAGTTCTAGAGATCCATTGCACAGCAAGGTGCATACAGTTAACATAACTGCACTACACACTTAAAATGGTTATGGTGGTAAATTTTGTTTCTGACAATAGTAATAATCTTGCATAGATTTTATTAACAATGGCCTAGGCAACATAGTATAGTCTTTCCTCATAGCAATATTCAACAAATTGATCTAAATTTCAAAATATGCCTCTAAACAAATAGATGATTTTATATCATTGTTACCCGACTGGGGTAAACACAGAAAAAATAAATTCACCCTCCACAAATACATTGAGCAGCCCCAGCAGGTATGATCACGTATTTAATGATACCAGGTTGGAATATTTGATAGACAATAATCCTGCCTGGGAAACACAAGACCATAATTTTTTTGTGTGTGTGGGTACCAGGGATCGAACTCAGGACCTTGCATGACAGCAGACACCCATGCCACTGTGCGATATCACCAGCCCTTTTTCGTATGTGGGTACTGGGAGTCGAACTCAGGACCTCACGCTTGCCAGGCAGGCACTTATGCTGCTGAGCTATCTCACTGGCAAGACCATGATTTTTAAAAAGCTTTTTCAACCGTTTTCTGGCTAAAATTATAACTCAGCCTGAGCAAGTGGCCTAAGTTGGCCTGAGACAGGAACCCCTCTCAACTAATAAACTCTACCTCAGTCCCACTTGAAACAGATGTCTGGGTTGAAAAATATTCATGACTGTTTTAAATATGTTCAGACACTAAATCAAAAATATATATGAACTAATTATGTAGTAATAACCCATGCTTCTATAGTAATTGCATCCTACTATTTGCTAAATTTAAACCCTCTAGTTTAAAAACCTTAACATGTCAATAAAACATCATAAAAGTAAGATATTAATAGAAGATAGAATTTATTTGCCACATACCTAAGCTTCACAGCAATTCCTCAAGATAAGAATTATCCTATTTCAGAGAAGGAAACTGAGACTTGGAGTGATAAGTGACTTAAATAAACCATGCAGGCTGGAGGCAGTAACCCGAACTCTAGATTTACTTGACTTCAAAGCCTCTCCTCATTCCATTTCCCAGTCCTGATGGTTGAGAAGTAGAAACATTAAATCATGCATAATAGATTAGAGCCGGTGAGCTTGAAATAATTTTTTTTTGTGTGGGTACCATGGATCTACCTCAGGACCTCGCGTGCCAGCAGGCGCCCGTGCCGCTGAGCGATATCACCGGCCCTTTCTTCGTATGTGGGTTCTGGGAGTCGAACTCAGGACCTCGCGCTTGCCAAGCAGGCTCTTACACCTCTGAGCCATCTCACCGGCCCTGAAATAATTTTTAAGAGTTTTTTGTCATATCTATAAAACACCTAGGCATTTGAAAGTTGAAAAGGAAAAACATTATACAACAGCATCAGAAATTGTAGACCTAACAGTCCTACAATGGATTAATAATTTATTATCCACCTACATTTATCTTTATTAAAAATACAGAGAGAATTTAGAACCACCAACCCATTTCCTAATTCACTGACCACATTAATTCTGTTACTTTAAATTCAGTACTCACCAAACACTTTTGATCAGGCTTCCCCTTTGGTTAAAAAAAAAGATACACCTTCTATTTACTGATTATGTTGATACACATACAACTACTGCAATATTTACTTTCTTAAAACAACCACAATTTTGTTAGTGCAGAATTAGGATACAGCTCAGTTGTGGGAGTGGTCTACAGCTTTGCTGGGGTTCCTCGAGGTATTCCCCTGATGCCTCTGCCAGACTGGTCTTAAAGGTTCAAGACCAGGCCTGGTGCACTGGAGCACACAGCTGAAATGCTGGGTTCAGCTAAGCCTTTCTCTCTTTCCATGAGATCTTTCTGCCCTGACACCTCAGGTCCTTCCCACATGGTGTCCCCAGCAGGGGACACTTCTTTCATAGCAACTCAGAATTTCATGAGTGAGTATTCTCTAAAAGGTGAAGTGGACACTGCCAGTGTCACGATGGCTGGGCACAGACACTGAGAGAGCATCACTTTTATTCTCTTCTATTGATCAAACAGTCACGGAGCCAGCACAGATTCAAGGGTAGGCAACAAAGAATCCCACTCCTCACTGGAAGGAGTTGCAAAAATATTTGAAGCCAACTTTAATCTGCTATACTGTATTATAAACTTGTACTATTGAACTAGTGTAGCATGATGATTATAAAACACACAGAGTGGAAAATGTTTAGCAAAGAAACAAACAAATACACTAGTAAATGTGTTAATATTTTCTTCCCATAGCCTTTGGATCATATAAGCAAATAATTACAAATTACTGTGAGAAATATGATTACAGAAGAAGACACTGTGGGTCATAGGAGCATGAGAAGTATGGACAACATGATGAGGGAAGGGTTGAAATGCCCAAATCAAGCAGTCTTTCTGGACTCTATGTCTCTTGTCATTGTTTTTATAGACGGGCCATGGCTTTTCTAACCCTCCAAAATTACAAACTCCCTGAAAATGGGACAACATGTACATTTCTTTGTCATCCTACACTAAATGCTTGGTGAAATTTTTAATTGATATTTATGGATTGGAACTAATTAACTGATAGTAGTTCCAATTGATGAAACTGATTAGGGTTTTTTTGTACTGAAAGTATAAAACTGCACTCCTAACCATGGTCAGTTTGTTGGTCAAAGGGTAAGGGAGTAAGAGTATAGAAGAAATAAGTTAAAGTATATCACACTACAGGAAATAAAATGATGATTCATATCTGAGAGCACTTAACAGACTGCAATCAGTATTCACAACTGGTTTTCAGGACTTTAGCATTGAACCAAGGTACTGAAAACTATTTTTACAATGGGAAAACCGGGGTTTTATATATTCTCCTTAATAGTATTCACAGAACATTCCTCCCCACATCATTCGTATTACTTTGTGCATCTGGATGCTTTTGAGATGTGCGGATACAACCAAAACCTCTTCAAGATTCACGGACAGAGGGAGGAAAAAGAAAGTCACTGCAGTTTGTGAATATAATTCACTCCACCTATCAAAAGTACCTGACTTTACTTTCTGAATCTGCTGAAAACTAAATTTGACCAAAGAGTAGCATGTGAACCAACAGGAAAAATATTATCACCATTATCAAATAATACTTGCACAATTACAACACTCAAGATAAAGTGCAGTAATAGATGTGAAATTCTTGAAAGAGTTTGGTGGCAGAGACAGAGGATTGTCTCAGGGACAGTCCCTGGGGAGCTTTAAAAATAGGTTAGACAAATAATCCAAAGTGAGTTAGGTGAGGCCCAGCCTAGAATCACAATCAAATGCATGATGTTTCAGGACACCATCCTTCTAGTTCTTTCTATGCTTTTTACAAATAATGAGATAGAACTGTTGGCTTTTAACGTTGTAGAGAACTTCAGAGAATATCTGTCCCACACATCTTATTTTATGGAAAGGAGGTAAAAGTCCACTCAAGGGTATTGACTTGCCCAAAGACAGAGTTACACAGAGGCCCAGAGTTACCAGATCTCTAGATTCTCATTTGCCCTGCATTCCAGGCACCGATTCCCATAAACTATCTTGGATGTGTGACTTTGAAATAACGCCGAGAGACTAGACTCCAAAAAGAATCCTCACACCTGAACAAAGCATTTGACACATATGGTTCCCACACCAGATCTCAACGGGTCCTCCTCTCAAACAATGTCAGTGTGCCTCCTGAGGGAGCTTCTGGCTGGGCTTATAGAAGCAAGCCTTGTCTTCAACTTTGTGAATGCAGTGGATAACAGAATCTAAACATACATTTTGTTAAATGCAGCGTTTCCTACCCTAATTAGATCTAAGAAATGTGTCCATGTTGCCATTTGTATTCATGGATTTCAAGAGTGAAGCAATGTAGGGGACTTGGCCAGAGTGAATGGTTAAACTGCAGGACAAAAGTGCATAGGCTTTCCAAGGAGTGAATGTTTAAATTGGGGGACAAAAGTGCACAAATAACTAAACTGTGGGGCAAAAGCACACTGGCTGTGTGAGAATCGAATGATTAAACAACAAGAATTTAGATTAGTGAAGCATCTTGTGTCTGGCCGTATCCTTCCCCTTCCCCCAAGAAAACCTGCCTAGCCTTGAGACAGCTCCTGGCCCAAATTGCTTTTCTCCTACCTTTTTCTTTTACCCTGATATTCTATATAAAAGCCAGAGAGTTCTCGGCGTGGTGGCTTTTTCTTCTCCAGAGAGCCTCCCTAATGGCTGGGCACTCTCGGTTTAGAAAAGCCCCTCTGGGCCTCTCGGCGACTGAACTAAGTCTTGTCTCTGAGTGATCTTTTTCATCCTCTACACCCACCAGGGTTGCACACTGCGACAGGGGAACATCACACAAGACAGCAAAACCCTAGACACAAACATATGAGAAACTACAAAAATCATTTTAGCCCAGTATGACTTAGAAATATGGTTTAAGACACGAATAAATAGAAACTGCTGAGCTATAAATTCCTAACAATGGCTATATTTCTCTATAAATGTATCTCAATAACAGTTTGAAAGAAAAAAGGGAAAGTGGATTATACCAAACTATTATTTAATGGTTGATTTCAAATTTTTCCCATTCAACTGCTTATTTGTTATATGATTTGTATTTGAAATTCAATTAAGGGTTAATGAAACACCAACATATCTACTGAACAGTGTTTACAAAGAGATAGGAAACTTGTAGCTTTTCTATTAAGATGTAATAATTACTTTTGAGCTTATTTGCAATGTTTTTGGAACATATTTGACTGTTTTGTCACTTATAATCAGTCTAATCCAATGTGGTTTTTCCCAGTTTGTTTTTCTCCTTGTTTTGGTGTCTCATTTAACCAACTATTCTGTCCAATGCTCATTGTCTCTAAGAAGGAATTTAAAGCAGAAAATATAGTGACAGAGAGAAGTCTCTTACTGGTTTTGAGGTTTTTTTTTTTTTAAAACTTAGTAAAAAACAGAAATATAAATCTCCTCGCCTACTCGCAGCTCCTCACAACTACTATCTCTGATTCCAGCGTTACAGTGGAAGCAGGTGGAAAGGCAGCACACAGAGAGGAGGTAGAGAAGTAGGTGGAGCCCAGGAGGATGGGGCCAGGACAGTGGAGCAGAATCAGTACCCACGGGACTGTAAGGGAACAGGCGTCATCCACGGCAAGCCCTGCCTCCTCACCCTCGTTTTGTACATTATCCTTTCAGAAAGCATCAGCAAGAGCCTCTCTATGCCTGCAGCCAACAGGAACATCTGTGTAAGATTCTGTTTGCTGTCATCTGACTTACCCTGTGTGGATAACCCCTTGCACCAATGACACACACTTCTTTCTAGAGGAGGAATGTAACCTTCAAGGAGGAATACAGAGGGCAAGTTCTCCTACCACTGGAACAAGGGAGGGCTGAATGGAACCAGCTAGTGATTCATCTTCCGGAACCAGGACACAAAATAAACATACTAAGATTCCTAAGACACAGTATTAAGAGTTCTCCCAAATTCTATAGTGGGATTTCTTAGTTATTGTTATTAGAGTTCTCTAGTAAAACAGAACCAATAGGAGTTATATGTAATTCCTATTATATATGATATAATATGTACTTTAATTATATATTATATTTATAATATTCAATTGTAGAGTATATAGTTATATACTAATATTACTGTATATTATTATTGATAATTATATGTATTATATATTAATATTTAATATATTAGAGAGAAATGTATTACAGTGTGTCAGCTCTCACCATTATGGAGACTGAGAGGTCCCACAGTCTGTTTCTAACAATGGGGACACAGGAAAGCCAGTGATATAGCTCAGCTCGAAGGCCTGAGGGTCAGGAAGCCAATGGTGCAAATTCTAGTCCATCCACATCTAAAGATCTGAGGACCAGAAGCCCTGAAGGCAAAAGAAATCAATGTCAGGGCTCAAGGCAGTCAAGGCAGATGGAGAGTAAATCCAGCCTTCTTCCTTCTTTTTAGTCTATTCAGACCCTCAAAGATTAGATGATGCCCACCCAATAGGTGAAGATGCTTTTCATTATTCCGTCTGCCAGTTCAAATGCTAATCCTTTCCAGAAACACCCTCGCAGACACACACAGAAATAATACTTCATCAGTTATCTGGGTACCCCATGGTCCAGTGGAGCTAACACATGAAATTAACTGTCATGGGTATTTTAGGATTCTTTCTAGCTTCAACTCTATTTCAAGTAAATAAACTAAATCTTAATTGATGAATTGAATAATCAGTAACAAATACACTTATAATAACAACTCCAGGGTCTGGGATCTGTGATTGGTATCAAAGTCACAACTACAACACAAAATAACCTACTTAGGTGCTCCCATTTAAAGGACAGTGGCAAGGACAGAGGTGGAGTGTGCCTGAATGCAGCCCTGGCTATTAGTGACGAGATGGCACCAATGAGCAAGATGAATGAGGACTGGTCTTTTTTCAAAACGTCAGTCCATAAACCTGCTCCCCCTTCTATACTTTCATCCCTTTTTTATAATACCTAAATATGCTTTGGTATTTAAGATATAAATTGAATATCTGCTCACTCCTTTCAAAAAAATGTATTCTCAGGCAGAAATGGTCAAATAAAAATAGTTTTCGATGACAAGGATCCAAGGACTGGCTTGCGCTGACTCCTCCCGTTCTCACTGGGAAAGAGACTCCTGCCTCACACCTTTTGTTCTCTAAACAGTATCTGAAATCAATTGCAGGTGATACTCAGAGCCTCCAAGCCCTGGAATACTATATCCATTTCGGCAACCAAGTAGTTTCCTTATGCTGGAGTTCTATTAGATATTATTGAACGGTTATTTCCATCCTTTATCCCCAGGCATTGGCCATTGGCCCGTGAAGCTCCAACCACTGGTCCACCTTCCATAGGCTCATCTCTCCACTGACCTGCAGTCCAACCCTCCCACTGCCATGCTCACAGTCTACTGTTTCACAGAATTCTCTCGAGTCTCTATTTCTCTATCAATAAATTCCATGATGCCTTCAATCTCTGTGAAGACCTCTCACTTCATTCTTTGCCATAACTGAATTTTCCCCATGATCTCTACCTCCCTTGAAGACCTCTGAAGTGGAATCTTTTCTCTCTTCTCTGCCCACATGGTGGGATCAGTATTCTTATAGTTGCTTATTCCCAGGTCAAGGCCATTACACATGACCTTTCTGAAAAAAACTTCTCTTCATTTAAAATACATGCCACTAGAAATTTGTCTTATTTCCAACATCTATTGTCAACACCCTCATCCACTCAAATTGCCGATTTAGTTCCTGACCCTTTCATTATCCTTTTGCCTTTCCAGTTTAACTCTTCCACCATCATGGGGACTATCAGACATGTATATAAACGATTTTCTGGGACCTTATGCTTTCTCTAATTCTCTACTTCAATGATTTCTATCATTATGTCTCCTTAGTCATGCACTGCCATGAACACAGCCTGGAACTTGTAAACACCACAACTGCTCCATTCCATTAACCTTCAACTATCACTCTTCAACATTGAGCTCTAGTCAATTAAATTCTCTTGCTCTTATTTCTCCCACTGCACTCACTCTCTGAGCTCATTCAAAGCTCCAGACTCTTAACTCTTCCCATTCATAAGCACCTAGGATCTTCCAAGCATCTTTTCCCTCCTTGCACAGGCAAGACCCTGGGTAACTTGTCATAGTCACTCTCTCAACGACGTGCTCACTCCCTTGTTTTATTGTCATTCCACTGTACTCTTCTGATAGAGTCTGAACACGTGTTATTCCACCCAGTAGTGGCCTTGGCTTCCACAGGAGAGTTGGAGGATAAGGTTGGGCTGATGTTAGGTGGGAACCCAGGTATACCACCCTGGCATTTCCTATCAAGCACCTGGCAAGGATCAGGCAATAACATAGCATTTCCTGGCAAGGACCGGGCTTCATGGTTTCACATTTAATTTATTTACTAGGAGATAACAAGGATGGTTCTTATCTTGAGATATTCTAGCAGAGCATATTTTCTCTATCTTGTTGTAAATACAACAGGAATACTGTATATCAATTTATGGGATGCAGCTGGCTAGAAAAGAAAAGTTAGTCAAGGAGTCGTTCTATCCGAGTGACTAACCAATATAAAAACTAAGGAGAAAACTACAATAGCTTCCGCTGAGCTGACATATTTTGCTCACATTGTTCACTCTCATCTTTTCCTCTAAAACTAGGAAGTGTCCTCCAGGTAGGGAAAGGAGCTCTAAGAAGTTCACATCTCAGGTCAGGGTCCCTCTAAGAGAAAGTTGCTTTAAAATTTAACTAGTAAAGCTTTTTTGGGTAGGATCTATAATTAGAGGGTGTTTACTTGGACAATCCAGCCCTTTGTAGTCCTGCAGAAATCCGGGTGAGGTCCTTTTCTTCTTTTGCACTGAATCTAAGATGACAAAATCTGCCTTTTCAGAGCCAGAGTAGATGAATAGATGAAAAGACCTAGCACGTTGGCCAAGACCAGGCAAGAAGGTCAGAGGTATCAGGTAAAAGAGAAAATGTCCTGCCTGACCAGGTAGAACTGATACTATGTGGACTTATCCCCTCATGCAAAAGCCCTTCATACACATAGAAATCAAGAAGAGGAGTACATGTATGATGATACCTGCAAGAAAATTGTGGCCCTGACGAGGTCACATTGAATTCTGCCCAATCAAATATGGTGATCCTCCTCTCTGAGAGAAGGGTGGGTACTTGTCAAGGGTGTGAGAAAGAAATAAAAATCTTGAGGAGAAAGGTTAAATGTTCCCCTCCCTGTATTAGTCAGGATTATTCATAGAAATAAAACCAATAGGACAATAGGTGAATGGATAGATTGATTGATTGATTGATTGATTGATTTTAAGAAATTGTCTACAAATTGTGAGTGCTAGCAAATCTGAAATTCACAAGGAAAGGCAGCAGGCTAAAAACTGAGGCAAGTGTTGTCATTAAAAACTTGAGTCCAAAATTTGTAGGTCAGGAGAGCAGCTGGAAATTCAAAAAAGGAGTTGATATTGTAGATTTGAGTCAGTCTAAAATAAGTAGAGAAGACCAGAAGGCTAAAGTCGGAGGTGGAATTACATCGCTCTCTCTCTCTCTCTCTCTCTCTCTCTCTCTCTCTCTCTCTCTCTCTGTATTATTTAACCCAAAGTCAATATTGCCACATACACGCTCAGATAATTTTCCCGCTATTATCCTCCCTGTTGTATATTCAAGTACTTGGACTTTATTAGTTTATGCTTGCCAGCATACAGATATAATCAAAGATCTCCTATCATTGAAAGAAAATCTCTCCTTTAACTCTCTGAAATCTGCTTACATCTACATTTTTTAAGAACAAGTCATTCCCCTACTCCTTATTTACCTATCTGACAGGCAAGTCTACCCTAAAGGGTGTGGACTCTGAAGCCAGATGACTGGATTTAAAAGCCTAGGCTGGAAAAAGGGCAAGTTTCTACATCTCTCTAAGCTTCAATCTCCTCTTATATAAAATGAGGATAATGACAGTAACTTCTTCATGGAGTTGTAAGAATTTAAAAAGTTAATGTATGCAAAGTACTTGGAACAGTGCCTGGTTCTCAGTAAATGTAGTAATGCTAATAATTATTTATTCCAAGAACTTTTGTGATTTGAATTCTGATATTTTCACTCCACTGAAATTCTCTTTGAGGCCTAACATTATGATAAGCTCCCACATACATCAATTCACTTTAAAAATTAAAGGGAGGAGTCCTATGTCCCTAGACACAATAGACACAACCTTGAAGGAAAAAAGTTAGTATAAGCTCTTTGAAAAATGCAAAATTCTAGTTAATCACCTTTACTTTAGGAAAAAAAAGAGAGACAGGGCCGGTGAGATAGCACAGCGGCATAAGTGCCTGCCTGGCAAGTGTGAGGTCCTGAATTCGACTCCTAGTATCCACAGATGAATAAAGGGCCAATGATATCACTCAGCAACACATGTGCCTGCTGGCACATGAGGTCCTGAGTTCGAACCCCAGTACCCACAAAAAAAGAAAGAAAAAAAAGAGAGAAATATTCCTTACCTATTGTTTTATGTCCTAAATATCTTACAGCAATATTAAAATAAGGAAGGTTAAAGGATAACTATAGCTCAGTGGCCATACAGAGGACTAGGCTATGCTTTCAAACTGATGCCATTGTTTAAACTGGATTTATACTTTTTCTCTATCGGCTGGAAAGTTTGAAACAGCAGAAGACTACACCCAAGCCATAAGACTATGAAGGTAGCATTTCTTAACATATTTATTGCAAGAAAGTCTGCATTTTTCATAGGCATTGCATTTTCTTACACCTTCTGTGAAAATTAACCTACTGGCTGTGATCTCACTACTCAAGCTGGAATTGACCTACCTCATATACTAACTGTGAAATGTTTGGTAAGTTAGAAATGTGTCTTAACCTCCCTCTTCTAAGTTATATGGTCCAGGAAAATAAATTAGTAGTTCTAATTACTGACTCTTAAAATGTAATGAAAATTCCATTTTCATCAGAATTCCTGAATTTGATGATTACTTCTCAGTCACCAGACTATCTGATACACTTAAAGTATTTGGCTTGCTTCAGAATATTTTTCATTTACTTCATTTTCTTATCACTCAGTGTAGCTCAAATTTAGCTGCACATAAAAAAAAATCACTTGAAGAACTTCTTTAAAATGTGATTTCTGGGTTGACGGTGCTGTCAAGCACAGTGTGAGTCTGCACTCTGCCCTTCCTCCATTGTCCCTCGGACAGCAGTGCCAACAAGAGGAGTTGAGTGGAGTGTAGGTCCGTGCTCTGTGCTGCCTCCATTGATCCAGGATGGCTAGCCAGTGAGAGGAGTACAGCAGTGCAGATGAGAAGAGTATGGCTGTGCTGGTGGGAGGAGCAACCATGATGCCAGCTAGAGGAGACATCCTGAGGAACAGATACCTCCTAGGAAAGCCTCAGCATCAGTGATAAGGTTATCTAATATTAGAAATCTAAAAGCATCAACACAGAAAACAAAATAAAGTAGAAAATAGAAAATGACAAGATGAAAAAGCAAAATGCAATCCTGAAAGCCCAGCCTACCCAGGACAAGTACAGAATACAAAGAGATAGAGGAAATCAGAAGCCAACAAATGGGACTCTCTGAAATGGCAGCAGCAGAAGTGAAAAACACATGGAAGAGGCCGTAGAAAAAATAATCTGTAAGGTGCAAAGAGAAATGACTATCAAAATAAAAGACATTAAAGCAGATACAGATAAACAAATAGAGGAGCTCAGAAAAATGATGGAAACCATGCCAAACATAGACAAGAAATGGAATCAATGAAACAGATACAAACAGAAATGCACGAGATTAGAAACTCCACTGAAAGTATATGCAGAAGAATGAATGAAGATGAGGATAGAATATCAGATCTAGAAGACAGGAATGTAACTAGCAACCAGGAAAAGAAAGATATTTTAAAAATTGCAAGAGAGCATGAAAAATCAATCCAACAGCTACAGGATGAAGCAAAGAGGAACAACATAAGATTGATTGGAATCAGTGAGAAAGCTGGAGACAGTACAAAAGCCATTAAAAACCTCTGCACAGAAATAATGGCAGAAAACTTCCCAAACATGGATAAAGAACTTGACATACAAATAAATGAAGCATATAGAACTCCAATTAGCCATGACCAAAATAAATCCACACCCAGATATATAATAATCAAGCTCCCAGAAATTCAGCACAAGAACAAAATATTAAAAGCAGCTAGAGAAAAGAAACATATCACCTGTAAAAGAAAGCCCATCAGAATCACAGCAGACTTCTCAACACCAACCCTAAAATCAAGAATAGCTTGGTATGAAGTATTTCAAGCCCTAAAGGAAAACAATCTTCAAGCCAGATTGATGTACCCCACAAAACTATCTTACAAAATTGATTGACAAATATTTCCATGACGAAGAACAACTGAAGAAATTTATGACCACCAAACTGGCTCTACAGAAAGCTTTGAAAGACATATTAGAAACAGATAATGAAGACTACAAACACAGGAACACCAATAGAAAGAAGCTGCAAGGCAGGGCAAGCAATTAAACAGAGCAGAAAGATGGGGAACAAACAATAAGGAAACAACATGAAAAAGAAAAGCTAATACATATCAGTTATAACCATCAACATAAATGGTCTCAACTCACCAATCAAAAGAAACAGACTGGCAGAACGGATCAAGAAGCAAGATCCAACAGTATGCTGTATTCAAGAAACACATTTAACCCAAAAAGAAATTCATAGACTAAAAGTCAAAGAATGGAAAACAATTCTCCATGCCACAGGAACCCAGAAAAAAAGCATGGGTAGCTATTGTGTTTGCAGACAATGCAAACTTTAAGCCAAAACTAATCAAAATAGAAAAAGAAGGTCACTATATACTCATTAAGGCAAAATTCCAAGAAGAAGAGATAACAATCATAAATATTTATGCACCAAACACAGGTTCACCCAACTACATAAAACAAATATTAACTGACATGAAAAAATAAATAAACACTAACACAATTGTAGTGGGGGAACTTAATACCCCACTCTCACAAATGGATAGATCAACTAGACAAAAAATCAACAAAGAAATATTAGAATTAAATCAAGCCTGTGAACAAATGGACTTGGTAGATGTCTACAGAGTGTTTCACCCCAAAACACCAGAATATACATTCTTTTCAGCGGCAATGGGACATTCTCCAAAATAGATCATACATTAGCTGACAAAACCTGTTTAAGTAAATGTAGAGGAATTGAAATCATCCCATGCATACTATGAGACCATAGCACAATGAAACTGGAAATCAATGACAAAGGAAACCACAAAAACTACATTAACACATGGAAATTAAACAACACCCTTCTGAACAACCAATGGGTCACAGAGGAAATTAAAGATGCTATTTAAAAGTATATACAATTAAATCATAATGCCTATACAACATACCAAAACCTATGGGATGCAATGAAAGCAGTCCTACAAGGGAAATTAATAGTGATAAACTCACACATTAGGAAAACAGAACGAGCTCAAATAAAAAACCTAATGTTGAACCTCAAACTTCTAGAAAAAGAACAAATCAAACCCAAAGCTCATATGAGGGAGGAAATTATAAAAATAAGAGCAGAAATTAATGCAATAGAGACTAAGAAAACAATACAAAGAATCAATGAATCAAAAAGTTAGTTCTTTGAAAGAATAAATAAAATCGATAAACCATTAGCCAACCTCATCAAAAACAGGAAAGAAAAAACACAATGTCAAGGAATTAGGAATGAAAAGGGGGAAATCACAACACATCCCACAGAAATCCCAGAGATCATCAATACCTACTATGAGAACTTATATTCCATTAAAATGGAAAACACAGAAGAAATGGACAGATTCCTAGACACAATCAAATTGCCAAAACTGAATCAAGAAGATATAAAATTTCTAAATAACTGATATCAGCCAATGAAATTGAAAATGTAATTAAAAATTTACCAACAAAAAAAAAGCCCAGGCCATGATGGATTCACAGTTGAACTCTACAAGAAATTTAAAGAAGAACTAATGCCACTAATGCTGAAACTCTTTAAAGAAATTGAAAAACAAACAGTACTTCCAAAGTCATTCCTGGAAGCAAGTATTACCCTGATTCCAAAACCAAAGAAAAACCCAACCAAGAAAGAAAACCACAGGCCAATCTCCCTAACAAACACTGATGCAAAAATCCTTAATAAGATAATGGCAAACAGAATGCAACAAACCATCAGGAAAATTATACATCATGACCAAGTAGGATTCATCCCAGGGATGCAGGGATGTTTCAACATACACAAATCAATAAATGTAATACGCCATATTAGCAGAACCAAAGACAAAAATCACATGATCATCTCAATAGATGCAGAAAAAGCATTTGACAAAGTCCAGCACCCATTCATGATAAAAAAAAAACCCTACAGAAAATTATGATAGTCTTTACCTCAATCTTATCAAAGCCATCTATGACAAACCAACAGCTAATATCATACTAAATGGTCAAAAACTGAAGCTTGGGCCAGTGAGATGGCTCAGCAGCGTAAGTGCCTGCCTTGCAAGCGTGAGGGCCCGAGTTCAACTCCCGGAACCCACATACGAAAAAGGGGCCAGTGATATCACTCAGTGGCACGGGTGCCTGTTGGCGCGCAAGGTCCTGAGGTCGACCCCCCAGTACCCACAAAAAAATAAATAAATAAATAAAAAACTGAAGCTTTCACTCTAAAATCAGGAACAAGACAAGGTGTCCACTATCACCACTCCTATCCACCATAGTTCTAGAAATATTAGCCAGAGCAATTAGACAAGAGAAAAAAAATAAAAGGAATAAAGATAGGAAAGGAAGAAGTTAAATTATCATTATTTGCAGATGACATGATACTCTACATAGAAGACCCCAAAAACTCCACCAAAAAACTTGTAGATTTAATATCCAAATTTAATAGTGTAGTTGGATACAAAGTCAACACTCAGAAGTCAATAGCTTTCCTGTACACAGGCAACAAAGTCACAGAGAGAGAAATTAGGGAAAGCACACCCTTCATAATAACATCCAAAAAAATGAAATACTTAGGAATCATTCTAACAAAGGATGTAAAAGATCTGTACAGCAAAAATCACAGTACCCTAAAAAAGGAGATTGAAGAGGATATCAGAAAATGGAAAGATATCCCTTGCTCTTGGATATGAAGAACCAACATATTGAAAATGGCCATACTCCTGAAATTGTTACATGAATTTAATGCAATCCCAATCAAAATACCATTAACACACCTCCCAGATCTAGAAAAAACATTCCTAAAATTCATTTGGAACCAGAAAAGACCTAGAATAGCAAAAGTAATTCCGGGCAACAAAGGCAAGTCAGGAGGCATCACAATCTCAGACCTGAATTTATACTACAAAGCTACTGTGATAAAATCAATATGGTATTGGCAAAAAAACAGGCCTGAGGATCTGTGGAACAGAATAGAAGATGCAGACACACCCCCAAACACACTCAGGCACCTTATCTTTGACAAAGGAGCCAAACATGTTCACTGGAAGAAAGATAGTCTCTTTAATAAATGGTTCTACAAAAAATGGTTCTCCACATCCTGAAGACTAAAACTCAACCCATGTCTTTCACCGTGCACTAAACTAAAATCAAAATGGATCAAAGATCTAAATATCAAAACAGAAACAATAAATCTACTGGAAGACAAAGTAGGTAGAAACCTTAAAGACGTGGTGGAAGGCAGAGACTTCACGAACAAAACCCAAACAGCACAGGAAGTACTTCAAAGAATCAACAACTGGGATCTCATCTTATTAAAAAGTTTTGCACATCAAAAGAAGTCACCAACAAAGTGAAAAGAAAATGCACAGAGTGGGAAAAATTTTAGCTAACTGTCCCTCAGACAAAGGATTTCTATCTAGAACATACAAAGAACTGAAAAAATCAGGCCCCCCAAATTCAAAGACCCAATCCAAAAATGGGCATCTGAGATGAATATGCACTTCTCAGATGAAGAAATACAAATGGCAAATAAATATGTGAAAAAATGTTCAATATCATTGGTCATTTGAGAAATGCAAATTAAAACAACACTGAGATTCCACCTCACCCCAGAAAGAATGGCTGTCATCAAGAAATCAACCAATAACAAATGTTGGAGGGGCTGTGGGGAAAAAGGAACCCTTCTCCCCTGCTGGTGGGAGTGTAGACTGGTGCAACCACTGTGGAAATCAGTGTGGAGATTCCTCAAAAACTAGGATTGGAGGTTCCATTTGACCCAGGTATTCTCCTTCTGGGTATTTTCCCAGAAGAATTAAAAACATCACACCACAGAGATATATTTGCACCTATGGTTATAGCAGCACGATTTGTAATAGCTTAATCTTGGAAACAACCCAGATGCCCACCAACCAAGGAATGAATAAAAAATATGTGGGTTTTTTTTTATATAATAGAGTACTACTCAGCCATAAAGATGGATAACTGGAGACTTTTATAGGTAAATGGATGTAACTCGAGACCATACTCATAAGTGAAATAAATCAGTCCCACATGTGTAAAAATTGTAATGTCTCACTAGTGTGAGCAACTGAACAAGTAAATAGGATCCTAAATGTATAATAGATATTGTGAATTGGGGAGAAACTGTTCAAAAGAAAAGATAAACTGTGATAGGGGAAAGGAAGAAAGGGAAAAAGAAAAAATATATATGTATACACTAGATAGATAAGATAGTTATACAATTAGCTTCTCTTAGTTCCTTGAAAAGAATGTTTTGTGCTAATATTGTTTAGATAAGATATCATGCCTATATCTTATATTCTGAATAACTACTATGATGACAACAATATGCAATGTATCAACAATTGTAACTGTCCTACTAACTTGTTTCAAAACTCAGTTTCATTGTTTGTTTATCTTTTTTCTCTTTAAAATAAAAAAAATTTAAAAATGTGATTTCTGGGTCTCCTACCCAAAGATGCTAAATTCCCTTGGTTTGTAGTAGATTCAAAGGATCTGCATTCTTAACTAGGAGGTAATTCTGAGGCAAGGAGTCTCCTGGTCACATTTTTGGAAGCTATTTCCTTACTGGATGATTTTATGTATTTTTGTGACTTTGGTTACCAACAATTTACTAGTAACTTTCAAAACTATATTTTAACTCAAACTACTTTTGATATGCACATTTGTATATATTCCCTACTGGACCTTGCCACCTAGTTTTCCCACTGATCCCTCAGAATAAATTTATCCAAAACTGACTTACTCCTCCCCTTTTCTCTAAAAACACATTGGGGGCCGGTGAGATCGCTCAGCGGCATAAGCGCCTGCCTGGCAAGCGCGAGGGCCCGAGTTCGACTCCTGGAACCCACATACGAAAAAAGGGCCGGTGATATTGCTCAGCAGCACGGGAGCCTGCTGGCATGTGAGGTCCTGAGTTTGACCCCTGGTACCCACAAAAAAAAAAACACATTGGGCCACTTTTTATTCCCTATTCCCTGTCCTTCCCTGCTATTACTCTTTACATACAGTAACCCCCAAGACCAGTCAAATATCTACCTCATTCCCTCCTTCCCACTACCACAGCCCCATTGCTTCATCAGTTTTCATTCAGACTAAGCTTTTCAATGAAACCTCAGAAAGAACATGTATTAAATATAAGAACCAAGTCTTATATTTATTCCCTAACGCTAAAACCAAAAAACCAAAAATAGACTCACCACTAACAAAGCATAAAATAAAAACTGGACAAGATCAACATAATTTACCACACAACTCAGCCACATACTAAACAAACACCAACACTTTACAGATAAAGATAATAGAATACAATGTCTAACATACAACCCAAAATTTACAGACATGTAAGAAAAAGGAAAATGGGATTCATAATCAAAATGTAAAGTAGTCATTATAAGCATATCCACAGATGTTCCAGATGTTACAATTAGTTGACAAAGATTTTAATATAATTACTAAAAATACATTTTGAAATTTATAGTAAAAGACAGTTGTGACAAATAAAGACATGGAATTTCAGGATGGACACAAAAATACTAAAGGTGAGTCAAATAAAGTCCTAGAATTATATAACTATATATAAGCTATCTCTATATGTAATAAATATTATATATTATATATATACAGTATATGATAAAATTCACTGGGTGGAATTAAGAGAAGTGTGCACAAGAAAAAGTTTCAAAAAACCTGATAAAAGGACAATAGAAATTATCAAAACTAAAAAACAATAAAAGGGATTGAAAACAAGATGAACAAAGCCTTAATGGCTTGAGACACAAAATAAAGATTTTATATATGATGATATATACAATTGGAGTTACAGAAAAAGAAGAGAGAATGGAATAAATAGAAAATATTTGAAGAAATGTGAATTTAAACATTTCCAGATTTTATTAAAAATACCAACTCATAAGTATAGTAAATTCAGTAAACCCAAAACCGGGTAAACACACACATATATCACAACCATCCATATCACAGTCGAATTGTTCAAAAGTAATGATAAAGAGAAAATCCTAAAAAAAGTCAGAGAAAAGACTCCTTATAGTACATACATATGGCAAAATAATAATGTAACTATAATAATATAAATTTTAAAAATTCATTAAAAATAATGTGAGCCAGAAGGTAATATTTTTAAGTAATTAACCTAGTGCTCTAAATCCTTACCAAAAATTTAAAAATCCAACCAAAATATCCTTCAAAACTGAAGGTGGAATAAACGAGTCACCTTCAGATCAACTGAAAGCAAAGAGAGTTCACTACCAGCATCCTAAGAAGTGAAAACAAAGTTCTTGAGGTCAACTTGAAATAAAATAGTACCATATGGAAATTCTAATACACAAGACAGAACCACCCAGGGAGGCCCAAATTACAATAATGTACTTTTGCTTAATTTCTTTGAAATACAGAGGACTATTTAAAGCAAAAGTAATTACATTATAAAGTGAGATTTATGACATATAAACACAAACAGTGAATGACAACATTCAAAAGGGGTGTGTCAGCTTCCTGTCACTATAAAAAAAAAAAAAAAACTGGACATAATTGACCTATAAAGAGAAAAGAGCTATTTTGGTTCATAATTTTACAGATGCTAGTGCCTGATCTGCTGACCTCATTACTATGGGCCTGTGGCAAAGCAGCACATCACAGTGGGAGTATGTGGCCAAGCAAAACTGCTCGCTTCATGGCCAGGACACAAAAGACAGTGAGGCGGTACCAAGATCCCACAGTCCCTTCCAAGAGCATGTCCCCCATAAGCTAAAGACTTCCCACAAGACCCCAATTCTTAAAGATTCCACAGCTTCCCAATAGCACCACCTTGGGAACCATGTCTTTAATCTATAGACCTTTGGAAGACAATCTAGATCCAAACTATGTCTTATGGCTTGTGTCTAGATTATCTGTCCCCCCAAAGTCTCATGCAGTCATAGGTGGGGCTTTCTCAGAGGTGGCTGAATCTAGAGTATGTGACACTGGAATTGCTTCATGGTGCAATGCTAGGCTCGAGGGCACTAGGATTAGGGTATGAGTGCTGCCCCCTTGAGCAGCCCTGGTAAGATAAAAGGGGCAGAACGATGCTGTTAAGGCCCCTTGCTTGCTTGCCTTTGCTGTCTTCTGGTGCCACGAACTGGCTGTCCTCTGCAATGCCCCTCTGCCAAGCCACCTTGCCTTGCAACCAGCAGACCATGGACTGAAACCTCTACAAACTGTGGGCAAAATACACCTTTTACCCTTTAACTTTGGGTGTCAGGTATTTTGTCTCAGCAATGAGAAAAGTAACTAAGACATTATAGCAAGAGATATTAAGTGAATCATAAATTTCTTATAGTGGTATAATATGAATTCAAACTACAGCGGCACCTCGGTTCATGAACTCAATTCTCTCCATGATTCTGGTTGTAAACCGAACTGGACAAGAACTGAAATAAAATTTCGCCATAAAGTCAACATTGAACCTAACTGCTGGATTTGATTCAGTTCTCATCCAACTTGCTTTGTGATCAGAATTATGGAAAGAATCAAGTCTGTGAACCAAGGTACCACTGTAAACCATAGCGAGAACATATATTATAATCCTTAAAGCAATCACTAAAATACAATACAAATGGCTATAGTCAAAAAGCCAACAAATGATTAAAATAAAATATAAGAGAATATAGAAATAACCCCAAACAAAAAATAAAGAGTACATGAGCCCAGTATAAAACAAATATGGGGATTAAGCCCTCTAATTAAAAGGCGAGTGGTATCAAATTGGATTTTTTAAAAGTAATATTCAACCATATGCTGTTTACAAAATATGTACTTTTCTTTTTTTTTTTCTTTTTTTTTTTTTTGTGGGTACCGGGGGTCGACCTCAGGACCTCGTGCGCCAGCAGGTGCCCCTGCCACTGAGCAATATCACCGGCCCTTCTTTCATATGTGGGTTCCAGGAGTTGAACTTGGGCCGTCACGCTTGCCAGGCAGGCACTTATGCCGCTGAGCCATCTCACCAGCACAAAATATGTACTTTAAATGTAAAGACACAGGCACACCAAATGTAAAAGTGAGAAAAAACAGCATGTAAATACTAAGCATAAGAAATCTGCTGTGCCCCCATTTAGATTAAACAAGGTACACTTCAAGGCAAGAAGTTTTAACAGAAATTTTTTTAATGTTTCAGAATCATAAAAGAATCAGTTTCTCAAAGGAGACGTCATTCCTGAATGTGTGTGTATATATATATATATATATTATATATATATATATAATAACAGAATTTCAAAAGATATAAAGCAAAAGCAAAATTTAACAAAAACAAGAGCAAAAAAGTACATGAACATATATAATATACTACATATTATATATAGAGAGAGAAAGATAGAGAGATCTACCAGCTTCTATAAGGTTCTGATTCCAAAGATTCCATGGTACCTTATTGTGCAAGTAAAATAATACAGCATTTAAAGTAGAGAGAGAATACGAAAATAGAATTAAAGTATATAGTCTATGCATTGCCCGAGCAGAGGTGGTAACCTCTAGAAAAAGTTTATTGGTCTGATTCATAGATAGCCTCTGAAAGCTCTAAAATAAAAAAATCAAGCTTAGTAAAATTCCTCCAGGCTTTTTGTTTTCTAACCGAAACCTAGGTCTTTTCCAGCAATTCCTAAATATGAAAGTATCACCACTACTTAAACTAGTCTCCACATAAAAACACCTTTTAAATCAACTTCCTTTCTTCCTTCCCAGAATCTAACATACAATCACTCCTATTATATACTAGCATTATTACATCTTATTTTTAATTTAGAGTAAGTATCTTTCAACCCCCATTTATTTTATATGACTTTTTAAGAGCATCAGTATCATCAAACTAATTATCAGAGGCAAAAGGCTTAACATAAAATTAACCTTCTCAGCTCCCCTTGGTTATTATTTAAATTAACCAATTCTTTTGTCTTCATGTGTAATTACTTTTAGATGTGTGAATGAAGATGATTAACCACAAGTAAAGAATGAATTTGTGAAAATGATTCATATGTTCTACTTTTCAGTATCATTAAATATTTCTCAGTCTCTCTAAAACTGAAAGGACCATTAAGCGGAGAATGTCTGCTTAATTGTCTGCGGACTCATATTTGTAACCTCTTTCCCTCATTTTGGTGCTCTTTCGATGCCCCTAAAAGTCCCAAGATTTCTTTCCTCCATTTTGGTGTTCCTTCTTTCCCCTAAATGTCCCAAGACCTTCCACAAACACATTTGTGTGATGGTGTATGTGTTAGTTTTCTAACACTGTGGCAAAATATATAAGAAAATCATGTCAAAAAAGGAAAATTTATTTTGTCCAGAGTTTCAGAGGTCTCATGGTGGGTAGCTTGTGGTAGAGTAGAGCTGCTCACATCATGGCAGCCAGAAAGGAAAGAGGAGGGGAGAGAGAAGAGAGGAAGATGGAGAAAGAGAAAGGTCTGAGGACAAAACACCCTTCAGAAGCACACCCTCCTGTGACCTACCTCTTCCAAATAGGCCCCACTTACTAACATTTCCACTACTTCCCAGTAACACCATCAAATTATGAATCCATCAATGAATTAATCCATTTATGAAATCAGAGACCTCATAATCCAGTCACTTCTCAAAAGACCTACATCAGAGCATTGCTGCATTGAGGAAGAGCCCTTCGGTACATGCACTTGGGGTGGGGAGGGTGTCCAAATTTTAACCCTGTATGTGCCAGCCAAAGAAAGGAAAGCATTACTTTGTAGGCTGAGTCCTGGTGGTACAGAAAGCATCCGCTTCCTGTTCAGGGTAGAGGATCTAGCAAATGACCACACTTCTTTCTCAAAATTTCACATATAAAAAAATTTGTGCTGAGTCATTGGGAACATGTCCACAGAGAGATAAAGTCCAGCTCTGAAGTTATGCCAGCTATTTGACGTGACAAGTTCTTTGCCCATCATCTGTAAAATGGTAATATCCATTCTAATTCACCAATATTTGATAGAAGGTCACATGAGTTAAATGCTTATTCAAGAGGAAACTATCATAAAATGGAAAATTGTCTTACACAGCACTAGAAATTATTATAAAATCCCATTACTTAAGTTTAAAGTAATAGTAATAGGACTCAGATTTATACATTCAACAACCATTAAGTTTTTTTCCATCTTCTTTTTGTCCAGTTTTTATAAAATAGGAATATGAAATTCAGAGTCAGCCAGACCAGTTTAGAATTGTATTCCAATTCTAAATAACCTATATTGTTGTTTTATAAAACAAAAATAATAGTCCCAAACTTCCAAAATTGTTCTAGGAATGACACATATGAAGTGTTCAACAAAAGGTCTAGCATATAGTAGATTCTTCATAAATAATAGTTTTCAATATTATTCTTATTTATTGTATTTGGCCAACTATAGAGCAGATAGTCATCTAATTTTAGATTCTTTAAATGTCTCGGTCTTGGCTTTCTTTAAATACTCCTTAGAACCTGGAAAATTGCCAAGACCACAATTAGTATGAAATAAATTCCAGGAAGAAAATGAATGAATATGAAGGAGAGAGAGTAAAGACATGGACCTAAAAATTAATTTGCTTTAAGGTAATAGTGACTATAATGAAAAAACCTGAGGACAAAAGCTAAGGCCAAAAAGGGGGGTACATCCAGAATAGTTATTTTTGTTCTAGTTTTCTTTTTTAAAAAATACAACTGAAAAATTCAGTTTTATATTATTTTCCTTCAGTGTTGTTGGTACAGATGTTTAAAATCTTAATTGGGGCCTGATACTTCAATTTTTGGTCTTAATCACAATTTTAGATAAACACTGGGGCAAAAAATTCCCATGTTCTCCATATATCAATTCCTTATTTCCATCACCTGAGACAGAATTCTGAGTCATATAAAACTTAAGGGTGACTCAATGCGGCATTTCTCAGCTTGTTAAAAATCTCATCAGAAAACCAATGCATCACATATTGTGCCTCTACCTAGCCATTTAGCAACATGAAGAAGTGCTCTGACTGGTGTCCAAAAAATTATTCTTCTCAAATGAAAAGTCATTCGAGAAGTCAGAAACCCAGCATAGCCCCACAATGCCAAAACAGCCCATTAAAAACTGAAAAAAAAATCAAATTATTTATTTGATGTAATAAAAAACACAATAACCCCATATCTGAAGTAAATAACCACTCAGTTGAATTCAACCACCTTCTAATTAATTCATTAGACACATTAATTTTGCATGTATAATCACTCTTGGTAAATTTACCTGGAAACATCAAAGAAGGAAATAGAAAATCCATACTCCTTGGAAAATACGATCCAGATTCCTGTGTCTCTAATCTACATCGCCCCCTCCCATAAAGTGATTTGACTTCCCTGAAAGTTACCACTGCCCCAATTTTCTGGATATCTCAAGTATAAGAGATTAAAGCATAAATTATTTTGCTAATGTATTGGTTAGTATTCTCTAGAAGAACAGAAGTGGTAGAAAAAAAGTATATATATAAAAACTCATAAGAGGGGATTTATTATATCAGCTTTACAAGATCAGAGGCTAAATAGTCCCGCAATGGCCATCTGCACACTGGTGAGTCAAAGGATCCAGGAGCTGCTCAGTCTAAGGACTGGAAACCTCAGCACAGAGAGGGACCAAAGACGCAATCCCAGGCCTAGGCTGAAGATCTGATGCCCCCCGGAGTTGCGACTGTGAGTCTGCAATGAAAGGCTAGAGGAGTCGAAGTCTGATGTCCACAGGCAATGGCAACGGGAAAAGATGTTCCCACTCAAACCAAGTCAAGGTTTTTAGTACAAGCCAACTACCTCCTTTTTCCCTTTTCAGTACATCTGAGTGCAAGCCCACAATCAAGGTGGGCCTTTCCCCCCTTAGTTTGCCTGCCTACATGTCAATTATCTCTGGCAACACCCCCACAGACCCACGCAGAAATGTGCTTTACTAATCTCCTAGGTGTCTTTCAGTCCAGTTAAGTTGCCAGTCAAGATTAACCATCACAGATAATTACCTCAAAGATGCATTTTATTTCTCAAAGAAGCTACAGAAATTCATCCTAAAATGAATCATCCTATTGTGATCTCTCTCTCTCTCTTTTTTCCTCAAACTAAAGAAATGCTATTTTTCTTTCTTTCTTTTTTTTATTTTTTGTACCGGGAATCGAACTCACAACCTCGCAGTTACCAGGCAGGTGCTGTGACACTGAGCTATATCCCTGGCCACTATTTTTCTAATATATGTAGTTTTGAAATTTATCATGCCTATTATTTACCTAGAAATTTGATAACATGAAGATTTCTAGCTGTCTGCAGATATGCTGATGGAGCTAGATTAGGATTCTGCTTTTTTAAAAACCCTTCCAGGGCCGGTGAGATGGCTCAGTGGCATAAGCGCCTGCCTGGCAAGTGCAAGCTCCTGAGTTCGACCCCCGGTACCCATAAAAAAAATTAAAAATAAAAACCCTCCCAGATAATTGAAGCCAATGTCATTGACTGTACTTTGAGAAGTAAGCCATAGTATAATTGAAATATTAATCAATTCCTGATAGTTTTGATGGGAAGTAAAAGTAGAAAGAGCTGGGGTTTTATAGGGAGGAGAGTAACAGAGATATTAAGAATTCACTATTTGAACCTGGAGGAATAAATAAGACAAATTTCACCTGGGTCATCAGCTTGCCTGGTGCTGGCTACAGCCACGAATGGATCTATGTCAAACTTTCGAGCAGCTGACAGTGTTCGGACATTGCCTCTCACACCATAACTTTTATTTCAACTTTGAAAACTGAGACATCACAAGTGTCAAACAATCTGGTACCAAAATATAAAGCTCAGCAAACAAATTCCAGAATTTATAATGGTTTGGCTCCTTAAATTAGAGCTCAGTACCATATCTATTCTAGAATTCTAAGAAAGCTTCCTTATTATAAAGAAAAATGTAGATAAACAGGGGGACCGAAGTTGTGGCCAAAACAGTTTGCAAGTAAAATTTGTTTATGGAGGATGCTGAATCTACCTAAGTTATTGTCCTCCAAACACGGCAATATTTATAGTACTAGTCATGTTCTGCAACTAATAAAAATGACCTTAAAAGATGCTGCACAACGCCTTATATTAACGTGAAGTTATTGGTGAAAAGCAAAGTACAAATGAGTTAAAAAAAAAAAACACAGCATTAGACAATAGACCCAATAACACCTTTAGCTCAAATATTTTGTCCTTTCTGTAGGCAGTTTTTAAAATATCTGTGCTTTGTACACAGAGAGATACTATATATCCTCTGCAGGTCATTGTGAGTGATTGCCAAAGTAAAGCATAAATTCAGGAAAACATCGGCTGGTGGGAAACAAGGATTGTAAATCTGATCTCCCTGACAACTAAGGTTGAATTTCCAACCATTGTATTTCATTATATAAAGGAAGGACTTTTCAAATGCACCTTTATTAATTAACGACTTAAAAGTATTATAATAACACTGTAACTTCCTAGTATGGCAAACGACTTAAACCAAAAACACAAAATGAGATAATATGAATCTCCGCCAATGGGTAAGTCTTGTAGTATGTTTTTCTAGTGAAGATAAATGTGCCATGAAACAGGGGTTACTAGAGCTTTGCCACGCAAAGGGTCTGTGACGAGTTATCAAGTCACAACGGCAGTATGTGTGTTTTACTTGCTGTTGGCAACATTGAAGTTTCTAAGATAAAAATAAAACAGCTACCATTCATCAGGCACTTACTGTTTGTCAAGTGCAGTATGAAGAGGTTTTTATGATTTAACTAACTTAATTCTTACCATATCCCTGTTTTTATAGAAAGGGCACTGAACCTGTAAAAGTTTAAGTAACCCTAGTAAATGAAGTGGTACAATGAATTTCAGACCTGATTTCAAATGATGCTATACCATCTTTTAATTCTGGATTAAAACTAATCATGCTTTCTAAAATTAGAGAAGCCAATCATTACAAGCTTCAGGAATCATTTGAAAAACTGCTTGGGAGGTGGAGAGGCCACAATAAACAGACCCATGAAAAACTAAAAGTTACGTCTATACCCAGCAAACTTTCAAATGTGAAATAAAGTGTGTACATCTCAAAATGAACAACTCTAGTGACTCTTCCTCATCTTTGGAGATGGTGATAAAATAGTTAACTGGCCAGACCATCATCCATATGGCCGTCCTGATGCATGTGTTCGTCATCTACGTGGGAGGCCCCAGGGCTTGTTAACCACCATTTGAATCCCCAGTGACCTCCCCCATCACTTGTCTTCTGTTATCTATCCTCATGATTATATCCATAACAGTCCCACCTCCAAGATCGCCGCTTTAGACGTACCACTTTCTGATCTCATCTCTTCTCCGTGTTTCTGTTCCTACTTCCACCTCCTGAGCACTGATCCATCTGCTTTCTCATAATCCGTAAGCCCCTAGCTACATAGCTCAGATTAAATTCTATTTCACACTGACAATACCCTTGAGGTGACTCTAAGGACTTTGGTCCTCTTGTCTTTTCTTTGCATTCATCCGTCAAAAGTCCAACCCCAGATGAACACACATATCCATTTTCCCCGCACCCAGATCCAAGCACCTAAATGTTGGTGAAAAAAAATCTTCCACAGTAAGATGGATTGATTCCTTTATAAAATCAAGATCACTAAACTCCAAGTCAACCTCAGCCCTGTTCATCAGTCTTATAATGCTACCTGTCTTGTACCTATTTTGAAATTTCTTTGCTCACCTCAATTCTCTCATCTCTCCCTCCTCAACCTCCTCTTTTGTTTGTGTCTCCTACTTTACTGAGGAATTGGAAGCCCTCATCAAAAGATTCACTCATTATCCCCATAGCAAATATGTGAACTGAACACACCTGCCCTCAACTAGTCATTCTCTCCAGCCCCCATCCCTGCCCCATTTAAAGTTATACTCACGGGCTGGTGAGATAGTTCAGTGGCATAGCACCTCCCTGGCAAGCGCAATGTCCTGAGTTCGACCCCCGGTACCCACAAAAAAATAAAAAGTTATACTCACATCTCTATTTGGACCCCATCTCCTCCTGCTTTCTCAGGAGCCCCACATAATAATTTGTTTTATCCTTTATATAGACAATTTTGTCTTTTCTAATTAGATGGTTTCTCCCATTCTTTTTTTTTTTTTTTTTTTTCTTTTGGAGACAGGGTTTCACTATGCAGCAGGCAGGGCTTGAAATCACTTTGTAGCCCATGCTGGCCTTGAACTCACAGTGTTCCTCCTGCCTCAGCCTCCCAAATACTGGGATTACAGGTTTGTGCCATCATGCCCGGCCTCCCCATTCCTTTTTAAATATTTCCAATTCTCTCCCACTAAAGAAAAATTCACTGGGACTATCACTATCATTTCCCCACACCGACTCTTATCTTTGTCCTCTACTTCAAAGCCAAACTCTCAAACTAATTGTTAGTATTTGCTATCTCTGTTTCTTCATTTCCCACTCAGTTCTCAACTTACCCCAACCTGACCTCGAGACCTATTATTCCATAGAAACATCTTGCAAAGACCATAGGGCCATACTTTTTCTTATTTCCTAGGTCTCCAAGCACTACTGAACTCCTTATTTAATTTTTTTATAATTAATTTATTTTTTTAAGACAACAAGTGAACATTCTCATGTATTAACAAACTCAAGAATTAGAGAATGTACAAATACCTTTTGGAGAAAAACATTACTTAGTATAGGATTAAGCCATGTAAAAGCTAGGTAAAAATAGAAGACTAAGGAATGGAATAGTCACAGTGAAATTGCATTTTCATACTAGGGAGACGATACGGTGTTTACAAATGTGCGTCTGGTTTATTTCACTTGTGAGTATTTTCTCGAGTTGCATCCATTTACCTATAAAAGTTTCCAGTTTTCTTTATGGCTGAGTAGTACTCCATTGTATAAAAGTACCACATCTTTTTTATCCATTCCTCGGTTAATGGGCATTTGGGTTGTTTCCACAATCTAGCTATTACGAATTGTGTTGCTATAAACATGGGTGCACATATATCACTGTGGTACAATGTTCTTAATTCTTCTGGGAAGATACTCAGAAGAGGAATAGCTGGATCAAATGGGACCTCCAATCCTAGTTTTTTGAGGAATCTCCACACTGATTTCCACAGTGGCTGTACCAGTCGACACTCCCACCAACAGTAGAGAAGGGTTCCTTTTTCCCCACAGCCCCTCGAGCATTTGTTATTAGTTGACTTCTTGATAATAGCCATTCCTTCTGGGGTGAGACGGAATCTCGTGTTGTTTTAATTTGCATGTCTTGAATGACTAGTGATGTTGAACATTTTCTCATATATTTATTTGCCATTTGTATTTCTTCATCTGAGAAGTATTTATTCATCTCAGATGCCCATTTTTGGATTGGGTCTTTAAATTTGGAAGGTCTGATTTTTTTGAGTTATTTGTATGTTCTTGATAGTAATCCTTTGTCTGAGGAATAGCTGGCAAACATTTTTTCCCACGTTGTGGGTTGTCTCTTCACTCTGTTGGTGGTTTCTCTTGCTGTGCAAAAGCTTTTTAATAAGATGAGATCCCAGTTGTTGATTCTTTGTGATGCTTCCTGTGCCGTTGGGGTTTTATTCATAAAGTCTTTGCCTACACCAATGTCTTCAAGAGTTTTAACTATTCTATTTTCCAGGAGATTTAATGTTTCTGTTTCAATATTTAGATCTTTGATCCATTTTGAATTTAGTTTAGTGCATGGTGAAAGATATGGGTCTAATTTTAATCTTCAGCATGTGTAGAGCCAATTTTTCCAGTACTATTTATTAAAGAGGCTATCTTTCTTCCAGTGAATGTGTTTGGCACCTTTGTCAAAGATAAGGTGGCTTAGTATGTCTGGAGTTGTTTCTGCATCTTCTAATCTGTTCCATTGATCTTAGGGTCTGTTTTTTTGCCAATACCACACTGTTTTTATCACAGTAGTTTTATAGTATAATTTCAAATCAGGGATTGTGATGCCCCCTGCCTTGTGTTTGTTGCCCAGGATTGCCTTTGCTATTCTAGGTCTCTTCTGGTTCCAGATGAATTTTAGGATTGTTTTCTGTAATTCTGTGAGATATGTTGTTGGAATTTTGATCGGAATTGCATTAAATCTGTATAACAATTTTGGAAGTATGGCCATTTTCACTATGTTGGTTCTTCCAACCCAAGAGCAAGGGATATCTTTCCATTTTCTGATATCCTCTTCAATCTCCTTTTTCAGAGTACTGTAGTTTTCAATGTAGCGGTCTTTTACCTCCTTTGTGAGATTGATTCCTAGGTATTTCATTTTTTTGAATGTTATTGTGAAAGGCGTTGTTTCCCTAATTTCTCTTTCAGTGAGTTTGTTATTCATGTAAAAGAAGGCTATTGATTTTTGAGAATTGACTTTGTATCCAGCTATACTACTGAATTTGCTTATTAAATCTAGCAATTTTTTTAGTGGAGTTTTGGGGGTCTTCTATGTAGAGTATCATGTCATCTGCAAATAATGATAATTTAACTTCTTCCTTTCCAATCATTATTCCTTTTATTTCTTTCTCTTGTCTAATTGCTCTGGCTAAAGTTTCCAGGACTATGTTGAATAAGAGTGGGGACAGTGGACATCCTTGTCTTGCTCCTGATTTTAGAGAGAAGGCTTTCAGTTTTTGTCTATTTAGTATGATATTGGCTGTTGGTTTGTCATAGACAGCTTTTATCAGATTGAGATAAAGACCATCTATTCCAATTTTCTGCAGGGTTTTTATCATGAATGGGTGCCGGACTTTGTCAAAAGCTTTTTCTGCATCTATTGAGATGATCATACGATTTTTGTCCTTGGTTCTGTTAATATGGTGTATGGCATTTACTGATTTACATATGTTGAACTATCCCTGCATCCCTGGGATGAATCCAACTTGGTCATGGTGTATAATCTTCTTGATGATTTGCTGCATTCTGTTTGCCAGTATCTTATTGAGGATTTTTGCATCTATGTTCATTAGGGAGATTGGTCTGTAGTTCTCTTTCTTAGTTGGGTCCTTCTCTGGTTTTGGTATCAGGGTAATGCTTGCTTCCAGGAATGAATCTGGGAGTATTGCTTCCCTTTCAATTTCATTAAAGAGTTTGAGAAGTAGTAGCGTTAGGTCTTCTCTAAATTTCTTGTAGAATTTGGCAGTGAATCCATCAGGGCCTGGGCTTTTCTTTGTTGGGAGGTTTTTAATTACATCTTCGATTTCATTGGTTGTTATTGGTTTATTTAGGATTTTTATGTCTTCTTGGTTGAGCTTTGGTAATTCATATGTATCTAGGAATCTGTCCATTTCTTCTGCATTTTCCATCTTATTAGAATACAAGTTTTCAAAGTAGGTATAGATGATCTGGATTTCTGCAGGGTCCATTGTGATATCACCCTTTTCATTCTTAATTGTGTGGATTTGGGTACTTTCTTTCCTTCTTCTAATAAGGTTGGATAAGGGTTTGTTGATTTTATTTATTCTTTCAAAGAACTAACTCTTTGATTCATTGATTCTTTGTATTGTTTTTTTAGTCTCCAATGCATTCATTTCTGCTCTGATCTTTATAATTTCCTCCCTTGTACGAGCTTTTGGCTTAGTCTGCTTTTCTTTTTCTAGAAGTTTGAGGTTCACCATCAGGTTGTTTATTTGTGCTTGCTCTGTTTTCCTGATATAGGTATTTAATGCTATAAATTTCCCTCTTAGGACTGCTTTCATTGTATCCCATAAGTTCCGGTATGTTGTACTGTCATTATCATTCAGTTGCAGAAACTGTCTAATTTCTTCTTTAATTTCATCTGTGACCCATTGGTTGTTCAGTAGGGTGCTATTTAATTTCCATGTGTTCAGGAAGTTCTTGTAGTTTCTTTTGCCATTGATTTCCAATTTCATTGCACTATGGTCTGATAACATACATGGGATAATTTCAATTCCTTTGCATTTACTTAAGCAGGTTCTATGAGCTAGTATGTGGTCTATTTTGGAGAACATCCCATGTGCAGCTGAGAAGAATGTGTATTCTGATGTTGTGGGGTGGAATACTCTGTGGGCATCTACAAAGTCCATTTGTTACAAAGTTTGGTTCAGTTCTAATATGTCATTGTTGATTTTTTGTCTAGTTGATCTGTCTTTTTGTGTCAGTGGAGTATTGAGATACCCCCAATACAATTGTATTAGTGCTTATTTGATTTTTCATGTCCATTAATATTTGTTTTATATAGTTGGGTGCACTGGTATTTGTTGCATATATATTTATGATTGTTATCTCTTCCTCTTGGATTGTTCCCTTTACAAGGATGTAGTGACCTTCTTTATCTCTCTGAATCATTCTTGGCTTGAAATTCACTTTGTCTGCAAAAAGAATAGCTACCCCTGCTTTTTTCTGGGTTCCTGTTACATGGAGTATTGTTTTCCATCCTTTGACTTTCAGTCTATGAATTTCTTTTTGAATTAAATGTGTTTCTTGTGTACAGCATATTGTTGGATCTTGCTTCTTGATCCAATTTGCCAGTCTGTGCCTTTTGATTGGTGAATTGAGACCATTAACATTGATGGTTAAAACTGATATGTATTGACTTATCCTTGTCATATTATTTTCCTGTTGTTGGCTCCCCCTTTTTATTTTTTTTCCCTCCCTCTCTTTAATTGTTTGTCCTGCCTGGTGGATTCCTTCTGTTGGGGTTCCTGGAGTTGTAGTCCTTGTTATCCCCTTTCTAGATTGTCCTTCAAAACATTTTAGAGTGCTGGTTTGGTGGTTACAAATTTTCTCAGATGTTCTTTGTCATGGAAGTATTTTATTTCTCCATCAGTTTTGAAAGATAATTTTGCGGGGTACATCAATCTGGGTTGAAGGTTATTTTCCTTTAGGACTTGAGATACATCATTCCAAGCTCTTCTTGACTTGAGGGTTTGTGCTGAAAAGTCTGCTGTGATTCTGATGGCCTTTCCTTTATAAGTGATTTGTTTCTTTTCTCTAACAGCTTTTAAGATTCTACTCTTATGTTGAATTTCTGGAATCTTGACTATGATATGCCTGGCTGAAGAATTTTTTTGATCGTGGCTAATTGGATGAAGTCCTTATTTAAACAGTTCCTTTGCTGAATATGAAATACACTTTTCCAGTTTCTCTTGCAATACTCTAACCATAACTTTTCCTTCTTTTCAGATGTTCCTCACCTTGACCAAATAATGTCAGAGTTCCTAAATGATAGCTTCTAAGCCCTTTCCTCTTTTGTTTATCCATTTCTTCTTTAGATAATCTCATTCACATGCAGGACCTTAATTACTACCTATATGCTTGCAGAAGATTCACTATTTTATCTCTCCATCCACCAAAAAGCTTTCCACAGAGTCCCACACTATATCTCTGCCAACGAGACATGCATACTTCAGTGTCTCAAAAGCTCATCAGACCCAACAAGTTCTCAGTAATATTTATTCAATGAATGCATGAAAATGACCATATTCACACAAAATTCTGTTAGTGCAGGAAAAATAAGCAGAGAAGACAGTCAGCATGTTGCAAGAATCAACTGGTAACACACCAGAGCTCCACGTACAGAAAAGAGGCTATAGACTAAAATTAGTAATGTGTACACATATCAATGAATGAGAAGAATAAACTAATAATAAAAATAATAGAGGTAGCTAGGCATGGTGGTGCATGCCTGCAATCCCAGGACTCAGGAGGCTGAGGCAGGAGGATCACAGCAAGTTCAAGGCCAGCCTGGGCTACAAAGTGAGTTTGAGGCCAACCTGAACTGCATAGTGAGACCCTGTCTCGAAAAGACAAAAAAAAAGAAAAAAGAATAATAATAAAGGTGAGACAAAGAGGAAATGAATGATTGAAAATAGAGACAGAAGTTAGACAAAGTAATAATGACCAACTAAAGATGGAACGACAATCTAGAGTTAACATCCAATTAATGTCAATCAACTGATCATGGCATCCTATATACTGATCAAAACCAACTTTCATACTTTTTCATCTTTTTTTAAAATTAATGTAGCTTTCTCCATTCTTTTTATTTTTCTCTAAGTTATTTGTTCAAGATGCCAGCAGGGTCAGGGACAAGTGAGAAAGGCAGCCAGGGAAGGTGGTATCCCTGTCAGAATCCAGAGTCTGTTCACATGTAGCAGAATTTACCAAACATGTAAATATATTGAGAATACTGAACACAAAATGCTTCAGTGTCAAAGAAGGGAGTTACAAATATGGAAATAAATATTCAGGTGTTGGATCGAAAATGAAAGAATCAAAGTAAATTCATGGTTTTCAGTATATACAGAAAGGTACAGAAATAAATACAGAAGTAAGCACATATAATACACATACAAATTCTTACATGTGCTTAAGTTTTTGAGCTACTTATCCACCAACACACACACACACACACATTTATCAGTGAATCTGTTATTTTAAACCTTCAATATTCATCATCAGAATCACTTTGAGGGTTTGTTAAAACACAAATTGCCGGTTCCACCATAAGAGTTCCTGATTCAATAGGTATAACATGAAGTCTGAGAATTTGTGTTCCTGGTAAGTTCTTCAGAGGGGCTAATTTTGCTGATCTAGTGACAACACAAACCACTACATATGTACACACACATATGCACATATACATATGTGTATACATACACATATTCTCAAGCTCTGTCCACTAAGAGAACAAAAAATAGTGAGACCCCAGTAGCAATAAGCATTTCTAGCGCACATATCTTGGTGGGTGTTTTTGTTGTTATTGTTGTTTTGTTTTGTTTTGTTTTTTATCTTTTTGAAACAGGGTTTTACTATGCAGTTCAGGCTGGCCTTGAACTCACTTTGTAGCCCAGGCTGGCCTCAGCCTCCCAAGTACTGGGATTACAGGCATGCACCACCACGTGGGACCTCATATCTTGGTTTTTAAAAGACAATTCAGTGCTAAAAGGAATGAAGGCTCCTTGAGGAAATGACTGGTTTGAGGACTAGGGCAAAAAAAAAATTAAAAAGTGAAAAATGAAACTAGAACACCATTTTGTGGGAAAAAGTAAAGAAATGCTGTAAGAATGTAGAATGAAGCTAACTTAAAATAGACTCCTGATGGCCAAATCTAGGACAATTTCAGCATCAAAATAAACACTGACGATGACTAATTATTATTCATTAAATGAAGTAGAAACCCATGAGTATAACTGATACAGTTCTATCTCATATTTGAATCCAAGCTGATATCACTAATGAATGCAAAATACTTCTTAATGAACTCTGCAATAGAGAAACCTGGAAGATACCATTTTTAACTGATGCTAAAAGTTAATATCACTAGGCTGGTGAGATAGCTCAGTGGCATAAGTGCCTGCCCGGCAAGCGCAAGGTCCTGAGCTCAACTCACAGAACCCACATAAAGGAAAAAAAGGGTCAGTGATATCGCTCGGTGGTACAAGCGTTTGCTGGCAAGCACAAGGTCCTGAGGTCGACTCCCAGTACCCACATAAAAAAAAAAGTTAATATCACCAAAAATGTGACATTATGTGTACACTGAAATGGTGCAGAGTACATTATATTTGACATCTTCTCTATAAACATACATGATCTCACTTAAGAGGAAATACCAGATGAACCCAAACTGAGAAACATTCTACAGCATCACTGACTTACACTCTTCAAAAGAGTCAAAAACCCATGATGAGACTGGAACTGTTCCATACAGAACCCCAAGAGACCCAGAAGACTGCCAAAGCAGTCTTGGACAACAAGAGCAAAGCAGGAGGCAACACATTACCTGACTTCAAGCTATACTACAAAGCAACAATAATAAAACAGTATTGTACTGGAACGCAAACAGACATGTGGATCAGTGGAACAGAATAGAGGATACAGAAACATCCCCAAACACATTCAGCTATTTGATCTTTGACAAAGGGGCCAAAAGCATACATTGGAGGAAAGATGGCTTATTCAACAAACAGCATTGGGAAAACTAGATACATTTGCAGAATATTGAAACTGGACCCATTCCTTTCACCATGTACTAAACTAAAATAAAAATGGATCAAAGATCTAAACATTAAAACAGAAACATTGAATGTACTGGAAGATTAAAAATAGGTAAAACACTTGAAGTCATAAATGTAGGAAAGGATTTCCTAAACAGTACTGCAGTTGCACAAGAAATAACAGCAAGAATCAACAAATGGGATTACATCAAATTAAAAAGCTTCTGTACAGCAAAGGAATCAATTAATAGAGTGAAGAGACAACCTACAGATTGGGAAAAATTTTGCCAGCTGTTCCTCAGACAAAGGACTAATATCTACAACATATAAAGAACTCAAAAAAATTAGGCCACCTAAAACAAAAGATTCAGTCAAGAAAGAGGCAAGTGAAATGAACAGACATTTCTCATAGGAAGAAGTAAAAATAGCCAACAAATATATGAAAAAATGTTCAAAATCCCTGGCCATTAGAGAAATGCAAATTAAAGCAATGCTAAGATTCCATCTTACACCAGAAAGAATGGTAATCATCAAGAAATAAAATAAATAAATAACAAATGCTGGAAGGCTATGGTGAAAAAGGAACACTCTTACATTGTTGGTGGGAATGTAAACTAGTACAACTATTATGGAAATTCCTCAAAGAACTAAAATTAGAAATTCCACATTACCCAGCTATCCCCCTGTAGCTATCTTCCCCAAAGAGCTAAAGACACCATACTATACCAATACATGCATACCAATGTTTATAATAGCACAATTCATAATAGCTAAATCCTGCAAGCAGCCTATAAAACCCATTGACAGGTGACTGGATAAAGAAAACATGGTATCTATACATAATGGAATGCTACTTGGCTACAAAGAAGGACAAATTTGAGGTATTTATTGGATATACCTGGAAAATATAATGTTGAGTGAAATAAATCAGACACACAAGTTTAAATACCATATGGTATCTCTCATTTGAGTAAGGCAAAGTAACAATAAAGAACACAATAAAGGATGGGCAAAGGAGACAAGGGGATGGGTCTCTTGCAGATGGGAAGGGGTCCAAGAGAATGTGGGTGAAGGAAAGGGGGAAGGGAAAGGGAAATGAGAATAAAGATTTGCCATGTCCAGGAACCTAATAATTTAAATGAATGTAAACATTACGTGTCATAAACGTGAGATAAGATTAGTAATCTCAGTAAGAACAAAAATGGGGAAAGAGGATTTAGAGGAAAAGAAGGGAGTTGGGAGAGGAGGGGATTAAAACAAATTGAGCTATATTATGGACATGGACCCACTCCCAAGATGATTGCAAACTGCAGTACTGCAAACATGAACTAATAAAAAGAAGAAAAAAGGAAGGAAGGAAGGAAGGAAGGAAGGAAGGAAGGAAGGAAGGAAGGAAGAAAGAAAGAAAGAAAGAAAGAAAGAAAGAAAGAAAGAAAGAAAGAAAGAAAGAAAGAAAGAAAGGAAGGAAGGAAGGAAGAAAGGAAGAAAAAAAAAGAAAGGAAGAAAGACCAAAGTGACATCATGGCTAAATGAAATGTATAAATCTGGATCCTGGGCATTGATAGGACAATTGGAAAACTTTGAATGGGTTCTGTGGATTAGACAGTAAGAGGGTATCAGTGTAACTTCTGATTTAGAGGATTATACTGTGATAATAAGGAATAGGCTTTGTAGGAAATATCCCTCAAAGTATTTAGGAGTGACAGGCACCATATCTGCAACTTTTAAATGGTTCAACGGAAAAGTTTGTAATAATATGTACTTACAGAAACAGCCAGAATGATAAGCCAAATGTTAAAAAGACAACAGTTGAGACGCTCTCTCTCGGCTGCATCTCCTGCAAGAATGAAGACCATTCTCAGCAATCAGACTGTCTACATTCCAGAAAATGTCGACATCACTCTGAAGGAACGCATAGTTATTGTGAAGGGCCCCAGAGGGACCCTGCGGAGGGACTTCAACCACATCAATGTAGAATTCAGTCTCCTTGGAAAGAAAAAGAAGAGGCTCCGGGTTGACAAAAGGTGGGGAAACAGAAACCAACTGGCCACTGTTCGCACAACCTGTAGTCATGTACGGAACATGACCAAGGGTGTTCCGCTGGCCTTCCGTTACAAAATGAGGTCTGTGTAGGCTCACTTCCCCATCAGTGTCGTTATTCAGGAGAATGGGTCTCTTGCCAAAATCTGGAATTTCTTGGGTAAAAAATACATTTGCTGGGTACGTATGAGAGCAGGTGTTGCTTGCTCAGTATCTCAAGCCCAGAAAGATGAACTAATCCTTGAGGGAAATGACACTGAGCTTGTTTCAAATTCAGTTGCTTTGATTCAGCAAGCCACAACAGTCAAAAACAAGGGTATCAGAAAATTTTGGATGATATCTATGTTTCTGAAAAGGGAACAGTTCAGCAGTCTGGTAAATAAGATCCAAGAGTTGCCCAGCCACAGAAACAAGCTTCTGGATTGTAAGACAAATATGTATATTTTAATGATGCAATAAAAGATCTTTATTGATTTGGGGGGGAATGGCAACAGTTGAGAATTCACATGAAACGCATACCTCACTCAAAGTTCTTTGCAACTTTTATGTAAGTATAAAATTATTTCATAAAAAACAAAAAGTTAAAACAGCCCACAAAATTGATATGAATAGAAATGGCAACCTCCAGTTCATTCCAAGACAGTTCCATCCTTGACAAGATTGTGTTAAAAGGCACTTTAGGAGACAGAATAGGGCTCACATGTGACCTTGACATTTCATAGAAGTTGTGAGTTGTTTGTTTTTTTTTTTAATATGCGGGTACCAGGAGTCGAACTCAGGACCTCAGCCTTGCCAGGCAGATGCTTATGCCGCTGAACTATATTACCGGCCCCGAAGGTGTGAGTTTTAAGCAGAATTCTGATGCAAACTTAATTTCTTTTAATCATGGACTTATCTCTTCATACTTAGATTTATTTTCAGGCAGAACAGTAATGGTGTTATTGTCATTAACATTTAAATGCTTACCCTTTCCAACTGTGAATCGTAAAAATTTGGAGGAAATTTTTCTTTCACACATTTTTTTCCTTATTAACAGTTTAGTTTTGTAGCAGAACATGAAACACGTTGCATACAGATGGAAGAGTCATTTCCACTCTAGGCAGAGAAAACACCTAAACTTCTCTCGTATTTGGCAATGTTATCATTTAGATTTTTCTTTCCCTTTGAGGAGAAATAAATATGTTTCTGAAAAACAACTTGAAAATGGACATGCTGCCAACTCCTGTATATCTTGATGATTTGCTGAAGTTTTCTCATAATCATGTAGACAAATTTGTTCATTCTGCTTGCCAAAATGCAGGTTTATTATAACTTGCAATGTAGTAACTTTCATCAAAAAAATTTTTTACAGCCTTACCCAACCATACATCTTTATACACCAAGCAGCAACACAAATCACTGTCCCGGGATCACTGCATAAATAGCGATGTTAACATACTGGGTCACAGATGCAACTGACTTAAATGTTTCTTTGATCCACGTTTTAGATCCTGCCCTCTTTCTTCTGCCCTTGTCTCTGTAGATCGCATTTCTATAAATTTTACATCGTAACATATACTCAGGAACAGAATATGCAGATGTAGAATTATAATTTCCGGGATAGCATGTCATGTGGGAGTATGCTTTTTTATGATGGTGGTGGTTATTCTTAAGCTAGTAATATTTAATACTTTTGTGGCACTTAATACACATTGAAGAGCGTCTATAGTCCAAACTTTCCTCTTCTTTGTCCCCAGTCTCAGCAAATTTTTCTTACCACTTGTCCATAAATAAACTTAGAAATGTTATACATTTTCTTCCCCTCTCTCTGCTATGGTCTGGGTATAGTTAGTCCCTGCCAAAGTTCATGTTGAAATTTAATCACTAATTTAACAGTATTGAGAGATTTTGATGCCTTTGAAAGTATGGGGGTTGAGTGGATTAATGTCTTTCTTGAGAAAATGAGTTCTTCTGAGACTGGCTTCATCTCATGGGAGTGAGTCAGGTCTTTTGTAACTGGATTAGTCGCCAGGAGAATTGGTTGTGTCTTTCTTGCACACATGTGTTCTTCGATCACTGCTCCCCTTCCATTTTTCTGCCATGAGTTAACAGAGAATGAGACCCTCATCTGGAGCCAAGTCGATACTGTTACCTGCAGAACTGTGAGCAAAATAAGCCTCTTCTCTTTATAAACATCCCAGCCTTGAGTATCTTGTTATAACAGGACACCACCTAAGACACGTCCCATCACCATGTTACATATGACTAACTGTAAAAGAAAAAGCCCAAGGGATTGCACCATTTGAGAGTATGCCTGGGCTAAGAAGAGCTTGGTGCATATAGGGCACAAAGTATGGAAAAGAGCTAGAAACCGTGTGAAGCCAAGAACTCGGAACTGATGGAAGGGGATGGCCAGAGGGAGCCAAGAGGACAGGACGCCTAAAAACAAAGGCTCCTTTTGAGATATCTCAAAGCAGTCAGTCCCATTCAACAAATTGATTAAATGCAACCAGGTAAGAAAACCAACTTCAAGACAAGAACTTTGGGGCCGGTGAGATGGCTCAGCGGCTTAAGCGCCTGCCTTGCAAGCGCGAAGGCCCGAGTTCGACTCCCGGAACCCACATACGAAAAAGGGGCCGGTGATATCACTCAGCGGCACGGGTGCCTGTTGGCACGTGAGGTCCTGAGGTTGTCCCCCCGGTACCCACAAAAAAAAAAAAAAAAGACAAGAACTTTACCTTGGAAACACTTAATGCTTTGATGATTTGATTTCTTTTTTCTTTTCTTTTTTTTTTTTTTTTTTTTTTTGTTGAAACAAAAAGCCTTGAACTGGCCTCGAACTCACTTTGTAGCCCATACTGGCCTCGAACTCATGTCGATCCTCCCGCCTCAGCCTCCCAAGTGCTGGGATTACAGGCACGTGCCACCACACCCGGCCAATTTGATTTCTTTAAATATGGGTTATTCCATGCAAGTCTAGGGAATGAAATGCGTGATCAACTTCACAGACACTACATTGGGTCAGGAACAAGGTATGATAAAGTCATATGATCGACATTCTTCTTTAGTTCTAGCTGTAAAGGGAATCTCAAACGTCTTAAGATCTAGAGTTAATACTTTAAGATTCAGAACATCACTGAAATGAATGAATAGCTTCTCAAGATGACTTCTTGCAAATGGAAAAACAAAATATTTGAATATATCTTTTAAATGTTTGCTGAAAAAATCCGTTACATTTCAGTTATGAGCTTTACCACATGTATAAATTTGTACCACACATTCACTCACTCCATTGTATGGGGAAAAGGAATATTTCTGTGCACGTATTAGTTTGGGAAAACATGAGTTAATCAAAGTCTCTTTCCTGGTGTTCTTTTCTTTGTCTTTTGTGTGCTAATGTACCTGTGGCTCTTCCCATAGAACCAGGATGCCTGGTTGGTGAATTGTCTCTTTCACAGAAATTCTCCAAGAATTGGTTCCACAGGACGTGTAGGCAAAGAGCTTCTGTGGAAGGAAGTTGGGTCATGATTAAATTCTAAGTTGTAGGTATGCTACTTTCCACAGCACAAGTCAAGAGTTAGTGAAAAATGTACAAAAGTTATGTAATGCGTTACTCTGTGTTTCATTGCCTCATCTAAAAAAATGGAATGATAATACCTACATCAGAGGTATGAGCTAACACAGGCTAAGCACAGTACCTGGCACATAGTAAGTGCACAATAAATGTCAGCTATTTTTATTTTTACTGACAGCAGGAGAGAGCAGAGTACCAGCATTTAGAGCTAGAGTAGAAATTCAAGACGAAGGAAGCAGAGATGCAAAAGAGACTGCATACGGATGCAAGAGAGAAAACCACTGATGGGAATATGTAAGAAAAGTGGGAAGGGAAAAACAACAGCAATCAATCCTGTCCGCCACTTAAGATTCACAGCTTTACATTGGGGCCAGAAAGCTAAGTTACCTTGAATTGGAGAATCTTCACCCTCAGCAAATCCTTATTCAGATTAAAGGCTTTGCTACCAGCTATATTTCAGGTAGTGATGAAGATTAGTGGACATCAATTCGAATTCTCTAACTTGTGTAAGCAGATCCTGCTGAATATGACGGAACAGTCACTCTATAAAAGCATCAGTAAGAATCCGTTAAGTGTACAAGGTACACTTAAGGATAAAACTTGAGATGAATGTTTAAATTTTTTAAATTGTTAGTATAAGAGACATATTGCCATTAATCACACACACACACACTTTGAACACACTTATCCCATAATTCTTGCTACTTTTGAAACAGTTCGAGAAGTCCTCTTTCATAAACGTTTTTAGATGGGCTATGGTAGCTGCACATTTTGATGTCTTGAGTGGATTCAAAATGTTTGCCTTTCCTGGTCATTCTGATTTCTGGGAAAAGTCAGACATCCCATGGTGCTGGACCTAATTAATAAGGTAGGTGAAGACACATATAATGTTTTCATTTGAAAGAAATTGCTGTGAATAGTGTAAATTGATTCAGGACATTGAGCCACCAAAAGACACTCATGAAAGAGCACTTCCAGAACTGCGTCAGAAAATGGCAAGAATGATGGGGTGTGTCCAAAGCAATGGGTAGTAAATTAAGGAGGGCCAAGGGCAATGTATCTTTTACTGTAATAATTTTTAAACACACTGTAGTTTTTTTATCAGCCCTTGTAGCTAAACAAAAGCCCACACAACCAACCAGTCAGCTCCTGGAGCTAGCTGCTATGAATAAAATTCCTTCTCAGCATTAGAACTATCCCTTAAAAGTTAACCCACACAGGGAGGAAAGAGGAGAAAAGGGAGTTGTTCCATGGGCAAAGAATTTCAGTTTTGCAAGATTGAAGTATAGCGACCTATTGCACAACAAGGTCCATGTAGTTAGTGTTAGTGTACACTAAAATATGATTATAATAATCAATATTGTGGATTTTTTTATATCACGGTAAAAAATAAAAATAAATATTAACCCACAAATATCCTCTGGCATGTTCTAGAGTGAGGAGAATAAGAAACTTGCATTTGAAAAGAGGGGATTAGGCAAAAAGAAAGTAAGAGTGGAAGCATGGGCCACTTTCCATCCAGAAGTAAGTTCCACGGAGAGGCCCAGGCAGCCATCAGACCATAGAAAACTGCTGAAGATATTGGGGGTGAGAACATGTGAAGAATGGAAGGGAAGTTGAAGGAACAACGCCATGAAAGGGGGATCAGGCATGGATCACCCTGTTGAATCAGTTGATCTGACTGAGGTCCACTTCTTCATTAATCTTCATGCATATCTTTACCAAGGATTTACAGTTTAGAAATACCATCTTTCTTTGGCCAAAGATAAATGAATAGCAATTCCTTCCCAGGGCTTCCAAATAAACCTTCAAACCCATTTGTTGAAATCCACAGGCACCACTAACATTTTTGTTTTTATAAATGACTACTCTAAAGTTTGTGTTTTATATACCTTAACTGACTTAGATTTTTTTTAAGTTACTATTATTTACATATTTAAGTAAGGAAACAAGATCAGAGAAGTAAATCTATCCAGTATCACTCAGTTAAAAGTGACAAAGCTGAGAATTAAGTCCAAAATATCTGACAAAAGTCCACAATTGATTCCATTAATGCAGAAATATCTTATCATTTGTTGGGAAACATTTGTTGAGTGTCTACAATTACATAGATTGTACAAAGAAGCTTTGCATTGTGGAGGAACAAAGAGATATAAATCAAGCTGGGAAGATAAGCCATACATGCATGAGATTGTTGCCACAAATTCAAACCAACAATCATTCATGGAGCTATTATTTATTGGCATAAGGAGCTATCTAACAACCTCCCCCAAAGTAGAGTGGCTGAAGACAATCAATTTCTCTAGCTCACAAGTATGACAATCACTCGTGTGGACTGGTCCCAGCCTGGCCAACTCCCATTTCTGACAGTCAGTTAAAGTTCAGCTCTTCCACTAGCAATGAAAGGTTCCTTTCTCCACACCCCCACCAGCCTTTATTATTGGTTGATTTCTTGTTGGTATCCATTCTTTCTGGAGTGAGATGGAATCTCCGTGTTGTGTTAATTTGCATTTCTCAGTATGGTGATTCCTCAAAACACTAAAACTAGAAATTCCATTTCACCCAGCTATTCCCCTTTTAGGTATCTTACCAAAAGAGTTAAAGACTTCAGGCTGGTGATACAGCTCAGCGGCATAAGTGCCTGCCTGGCAAGCATGAGGTCCTGAGTTCAACTCCTGGTACCCGCATATAAAAAAAAAAAAAAAGAGTTAAAGACATCATACCACAGTGATGTATGCATATCCATGTTTATAGCAGCACAATTCATAATAGCTAAATCTTGGAAATAGCCTATATGTCCATCAACAGATGAATAGATAAAGAAAATGTGGTATTTATACACAATGGAGTTCTACTCTGCCAGAAAGAAAGATAAACATAAGCCATTTGCAAGAAAATGAATGCACCTTGAGACCATAATATTAAGTGAAGTAAGTCAGACACACAACTTTAAATATTACACGGTTTCTCTTGCATGAAAAACTAAATATATAAATAAAATACAAAATCAAAGACAGATAATAGGAAAAAGGGAAATTGAAAAAGTTATTATAATTCAATGTGAGCAATGTATCTATAAGTGTACCTTGGCTTAGTATAATTGTCTTACATGTTTTATATGTTCTTTGGCCTATTCGTCTGGTTTTCAATCTGTATATATGATAATTAACTTTATAAGTTCTTATAAGATAAATAAATGAATATGATGCTGAAAAAATAAAATGGGGTGGAGGGAAAGGAAAAAAAAGAATTGAAAAGTGTTAGGTACATGTGTCAATCCCCTACAGTGAATGCAATCATTATGGACTGCAAACATCTGTTAATAAAGGACAAAAAATAAAAAGTAAAAGAAATAAAGTTCAGCTCTTTTAGGATGGCTTCTACAGGGATGACAGGGTCAGGCTGGACCCTCTTTGTGTCATTCTCCAAAAGCTTTCATGGTGGGAAGGAGGGGAGCAGAGGCATGAGATAAGCAATAAAAACAAGTGCTTTTTCAGGTCTCTGCAAATATCCCGTGTGCCAATGCCAGTCGCATGATGGAACTTGGATGGAAGGTGGGGGAGGTGGACCCCAGCACCATAGTAATGGGAACTGCAGAGTCACGTGTCCAAAAGCACAGACACAAGACAGGGGAATATTTGGTCCAATCATGCAATTGTTCTGCCACAAGAGCCACTGATGGCTGTAATAGGAAGTCTGAGTATTTGTGGGTGTAGGGCAAATGCACACAATTCTAGTCATGTATTTAAAGCTATTCTATGAGGGAATAATTGCTATCTGCATTTCACAGATGAGAAGACTGAGGCTGAGAGAGGTTAATTATGCAGCTTCTGTCAATAAATGACAGAGCCTCATTTAAACATTGGTGTACCTAACTCCAATGCCTTTTAGTTTCAACTTAGACTTCAGAATAAATTAAGATAAAGTTAAAAGGTCAATTTAAAATTAAAAATCCAATTTGAAAAACAATGAAATTTTGTAGAAATTCTAATCATAAGCTCTAAATTGTCTTTAACAAAGTTTCACAGCTATTCAGCAATAATATTTGATAAATAAATCAATCATTGAATATGTGTTTGGGGTGAAAATGCATCATCTGATTTGCCAAATTCTTTATAAGGATTCATAAAAACAATGGGGAACATAAATACCAATTTTCTTTTAGCCTTGAAGCTGGAGAATACTTAGAGTTTTATATGCTTAGCAAAAAAGAAAAAGAAAAAAAAAATAGGCTTAGCAAATTTTTTTTAAATGATGCCTGAGAGGGCCAGTGAGACAGCTCAGCGGCATAAGTGCCTGCCTGGCAAGCACGAGGTCCTGAGTTAGACTCCCAGTACCCACATAAAGGAAAAAAGTGTCAGTGATATCGCTCAGTGGCACAAGTGCTTGCTGGCAAGCGCAAGGTCCTGAGGTCGACTCCCGGTACCCACCAAAAAAACAAAAAAATAGTACCTGAGAAAATGTAGTACTTGTTATGGTTTTACATATACAAACTCAAAAAGGTATTCAATGCATCCTGTAAAATGAAATTAAAAATTTTCACATGATCAGAACACCATTGCATGGGATGTAGAAAACCGCAAGTGGGAATGCTACAAGCCATGCCATTTGCCAACATAGTCCATTACATTTTGTTCATTAACACAACGCATTTATAACCAAAAGTAATAAATCATTGAGAAGTACAGGAGATTCTGATCCCTGAAACAGATGACGTGTCAAGATTTGATCAATGCAATCCTCACACAGCTAAGATTATAACTCACTTTTGGCACTGATGGATACATTTTCATTTCCTTTCCATCATTTTGTTGCTTCTAGCTCCTACCTGTGATTGTATCACTTGGTTTGTGTTATGCTCCTCCAGCCTAACTAGCAACAGGCTAGGGAGGTTGAAAGAGAGGAAAGTCCTAAGAACCATAAGTTGTGGACGGTGTGTGGAGTGACGAAGCCAGGCAGCTCATAGAAGGACTTTGAGGAAAGTGGTTCTGGCGTTGGTTTCCTAGTTGGACATCTGCTTGGCAGCAGACTGACCAAGTGGACAGCAGGACAGACACAGGTCTGCTGAATAGCAGCCAGAATTCCCGAGGTTTAACACAACTGCAACAGTGAGTGTTGCATTGGCAAAGGGACACTTGAGTAGCAATCAGCTTAAGCAATCTTTTCAGGACCCCGCCTAAGAGGGCTGGCGACCAAGCAGAGACAGCGCTGAAAGACTCTGCTGGGCAGAACACCAACCTTGAGAGATAAAGTTGCTGACTGTACAGCAAGGGGCCATCCACAGCTGGACCTCGCAGAATCTCACTAAGTCCTCCAAAGAACTCACACGTTCGCCTCGCAGGAGCCAGCATTTGGACACCTGCCACAGAGAGAGCCATTGAACAGCAATACCCACACAAGACTGTGATTCCATGACAAGTTTTTAAAAATAAATACAAAGCAAGTCCTTTTTTTTCTACCATCTCCAACTCCAGAGAAGCTAGAGACACAGTAGAGAGAGAGAAGAGTGTGGGAGCCACAAGACTGCACTCCGTTCCCTTGCCAAGTCCTCTAGAACCATGCCTGGCCCAGGCTCGGAGGTGGGGAGACGATAATCACTTACGCCCTATGAAGACTGAAGTTTGAAACTGGCCTGGACAAGATCAGGATTGTTATTAACTGAAAGTGACTGGAAAGCTGTGGAATAAACCTAAGATGTCATGGAGGGATAGAAAAGGGAGACTCCGTTGAGCATGGCTGAAGCAATGATTGGAGAAAAATAATATGATTTATCTCTATGCCTTTCCTAAACTGGACTCTTCAATGAACCCATTACTCCAATCTGGGTCTCAATTTTCCCCTCTGAAAATTGGAGCCCTTCCAGGTCTGACGTTCTCTAAGAGCCAGTCTCTCAATCCTACACGGCTGGGTTTTTCATATGACAAATGGATATTTTAATGCTGAGCACAATGTATAAAATAGCCACGTTCCATCTCCAGCTTCAGGTTCTATAATACACAAAAACAACAAAATTAATACTCAAAGCCATCAGAAATGAGTAATGAACTTTCACCACCATTGACATGATCACCCTGGACCTCAGTGCCTCAGAGCATGAGGCACTAGTCCAGGTGTCAAAAGACGATTAGCTTTTGGTTCTGCTTTAGAATAAAATTAAGTTTCTCACTTTCTCTATCTCTTCAAACCAATATATGCAGTCGGGCTTCTGACAGTTATTTAACAGATGTAGTGAAATTTTACAATGCTCTTTTTAAGCAGCTAATAATGCTTCCTTGTGCTGAGTTTTTTCTTTTGGGGGTGTTCAGTTTTTAATGGAAGGAAATAATGAGCCATTGGGTTCCCACTAATAATTAACAAATTACTTGATCATTTCCCTTATGACTATTTCTGCCTTTATTAAACAATGACAGCAAAACTGTTCTGGGTTCTAATGGGATCCTTTTGCTGGTAAGAGTATACAGCTTTTGTATTAGTGTCTAGAAAATTTACTAATGAATCAAGTACATATATTCATGTGTGTGATTAAAAGGAATCCCATATGAAATTACTTTATAAAGTAAACTATCCCTAGTTTGTTTTCTTTCTGAAAATTATATTCCCTATTCAGCTGGCAAATAATTAAGCTCAGTTCATTTTCGAGTGCTTTGTTTTTGGTAGAGCTAAGAAATGCCAACACCCCACCTGCAGAACTGTACATTCTAGAAATGGATATCTCCCATCCCTCGGGCTCTAGGGGTGCATGAAAGAACCACTGGAAGATGAGCTTGGATTGTGTTTTCTTTCCCAAATCAGAAGCCTAAGAACTGATAAGGAGTTCATGGTAGTCTGAAAGACAGGTTTTTTTTTTTTATGCCAGTCATCTGTAAGCAAAAAATAATCAAAGCAGGTAGCTTTAATGAGAAAGAAGTGAGTGACCTAACAGATCAACCTCTCATCTAAGGTAGACATCAAAAGATTACAAGGATCATGTCATGGAGGAACCCATAGAACATGAGGATAAATGGGTCGTTGTCTTTACTCAGCTGAATTCAGGCTATATATTTTACAGTATAAAACAACCCAGTTTGTAGGATGACTTTTCTTTGTAGGATAACTTTTTCTTCTCTAAAATTCAAACCTGAATCATACTTGTCGTTTAAGTGGACATTAGTTTAATTTCTACCATTTGAAACAAGTGATAATTAATAGACCCTCAGTATATTTTTATTGAATGAATAGCTCACCCAGCCCTGAACTCTGTCCCCCCAAACCGTTTACATTTGTAATTGTAAATGAAAGGATTGGCTTCCCACAGACTGCAGCTACTGAAAGTTGGGTTTACGAGGTCTCAAACCCAGAATTCCCGAGGAAGAATTCACTTTACCATCAAAGGTCAGAGCACCAAAGGAATCCATATGGCTCAGTCATTTACAAACATATTCCAAAGAGATAGTTACGATACAAGAAATACAAAAAAAAACCCATAAGCTGAGTACTGTGCTAATTGTTCAAGTGGAGTAGGGGTTTAAAGAAAAGCACGTTCACCTGCATATGACTTGCTGTTTACTGCAATAAGCTCTAAAGGTATGATTTCACCCAAGGACAGCAATAGGTGGCAGCTCAAAGTCAGCCTCTGAATCGCCCTGGAGACACCTACGGAGTATTAGCACATCACTTAGTCCGCAGTATTCAGGTGCTACTTTCCAATTACCACAGGCTAAGCAGATAGGAGTCAGGTAGACAAGGTGAAAGAAACGATACTGTGACCACAGAGAGCACCAAGGGTATATGCATCTCTTGAAAGTAAACTTTCAAATGAGCAAGGCAACACCACAGGTCCTAAAAATGAGTGCAGCTCCTCAATGTCCATTACCGCACCAAATTATTGCTTCTGGGATTGTGCTGCTGGACCACTGAGGCAGTGGCCCCAACTTGGGTCACACTTCTGTTCTGACTGCAGCGAGAGCCCCATCCAGTGGCCCACCATGTACACTGTTGGGCCAGGGATTCTTGTCTATCTAGAGTGGCGATGGCTGGTCCTGCCTCAAGGACAAGGGACCAGTCAGCTTCAGAAGGCTCCCACTTCCCAACTCAGAACACTTCCACTATCCATCTCTACCAAAACATGTTATTTAAAATCAATTTTTCAAAGCTTTTCATTGATTTTCCAAAGTGAAACACAAAGAATAAGCAGTAGACTCATCATTTAATCACTGGTGAAGTGTACAGGGCATGTCACATGTAATTTGTGTGAAAGCTACACTTTTGTGGTATCAGTTATGAGTGCCAACAAAACAGAATCAAGTTTAGAGCTGGCCAAAGCATCCTGATTTTATCGCTGAGGATGCTGTGTTTCTTTGGGGGCCGTGGGGAGTGAGAGGTTCAGGCAATGAGTGCATTGCAGAACTGGAACTGGAACTTTGGCTTATGCGCCACTCACTTCCACGTCCCTGGCACCATGTCGAACTGGGTCTCCCTGGTTATGTCTACCACCTGCTGAAACCCTTAAGCAATTTCAGCCTGCCCCAAAGCACATGCTGAAAAGCACATAATAGAGTCCCTCTCTCCCTCCGCTTCACATGGTCTTGTTTCTTTAAGACTATAGATTGGTTCTTGGGGCCGGTGAGATGGCTCAGCGGCTTAGCGCCTGCCTTGCAAGCGCGAGGGCCCGAGTTTGACTCCCGGATCCCACATACGAAAAAGGGGCCGGTGATATCGCTCAGCGGTACGGGTGCCTGTTGGTGCGCGAGGTCCTGAGGTCGACCCCCAGTACCCACAAAAAAAAAAAAAAAAAAAAAGACTATGGATTGGTTCCAATGAGCTGAGACTCAAAGAAAGGCCATCCTTGATCTCAGCCTTCACATCTGGTCTCACAGAGTTTGTCACATTTTTTTTCTTTTTTAGCACTAGCCTCACATATTATTTTTGTATTATGCATTGTCTTGACTACTTGGATTCAATGCATATGAATATTTTTCTAATTGGGACTCTGGTTCCATAATGACAATATTTCCACAGGTTGCCTAACGTAACATACCTGACCTTATATTGGGCTTCTCTACCTAATTTTCCTGATGTAGTATTTGTGGCTGGTACCTGCTCTGTTCTGAATGTTTATGTCTCCCCATGATTCACAAGTTTCAATCTGTGAGAAATAAGTACTTGCTTATATACCACCCAGTCTGTAGTATTTTAGTATAGCAGCCCAAACGGCCTAAGACAGTACCCCATCCAGATGACCAGACTGATACAGCCGCCTCAGCTGGTTTGGTGAGTGCGTTAGGCCAGCCTACCGCCCTCGAGGAGGGCCAGGGGTGGTGTGTAATTTGGTTTATGTTCTCGACGTTTTCACCCTGCATGAACCATGCTATTTCCCTTTGACCACAACATAGCTCATTCTCTTCTTCCTTCTTTCCTGCTTCCCTGTCTTATAGATTTTTCCTAAAGATTCTTCCTCATTAAATAACCCTACATCCAAATCTCAGACTGCGCATGTAGGAAACTCACCTCAGACACCTGGCCTTGCAGTTTGTTGCTTGCCTCTCACTGAAGGCACTAACCGCACCCACAGTCAGCACGTCAGGCCCTGCACCATCGGGGCATTTTAACTCAGATTCAAATTCTGAGATTTACTAGATGCCTAAAGTTGGCAAATTTTTAACCATTGTCAGTTTGTTTCCTCGTCTCTAAAAAGATGTACTAGTTGAAAATTGTTGTGAGAATTAACAAACTCAAATATCACATGGTTTATCTTACATGGTTTCATACATATATATGTATATATGTATATATATTATATGTGTGTGCATATATAGAGAGAGAGAGAGAAAGAGAGACAGAGAGAAAGAGCAAAATAGAAGAGAGATAAATAGGAAATAGGGAGTTCAAATACTTCCCCAAATTACAAATTCCAATGTTTTAAAAATATTTCAATATATATACAAATTGGTTTCATTTATACTACTTGTTTATCTTAGTTCATTGACAAGAAAGATTTGTGTTATTATGTGTTTGTTTATTGTCTTTGTAAGAATCTGTTTGATTTATCTTTGGTATTTTAAGTAACTATTTTGAAGATAAGGATACACAGTTTAATAACTTGTTCATCTCTTATTTGATTATGAAATTTTGTTTTATTTTTATAAAATAAAAAAGCTACAATGCTGCTGAAAGCTTTTAGGCTGCTGTTAAATGCGTTTCCTCTGATATTTTAATGTTAGCAATAGCTAACGCAGTATTTTTGGTCATTTATTATGTCCTAAGCTCTGCGTTAAGCATGCTACATTCATTATTTTATTTAATCATCATCAGCCCTTTGAGATGGGTTCTGCTATTACCCTCACTTCGCATATGAAGAAACCGATTCTACAAACTGACTAAAGTCTCCTACTTTTTAAGGGGCAGACCTCAGATTTAAAGGCAGATATTCTGGCTGCAAAGATAGCGCTGAGCTGTTCTCTCCCAGAGCAGTGAACCTGCTTTTTTGTAGCCACATCTTCCTTTTTACGCCCATTCTAAACCCTCATTTCCTCCTTCCTTTAGGAAACTCGCTCGTCAGTAACACTTGGCAATTAAAGGCCCACGCTCCCTTGGCCTTCACCTTCCAGTAAAACTTCACGCTCCTATGTCCTATTCTAAATGAGCAGGCCAGTGAGCCCTGGCTTGCAAGGTTTTATGTGACTGGAGACAGTGGCTTTGTCTTATCAAGCACAGATAACCTTTGCACTTTAAACTTGTCCTTCAATGCTATCTCTCCAAGAGTTGTGTAATGCCATAATTTCAGGCATCTTGGTGGGCCAGTGAGATAAAAGATATTTGTGGGCAGAATGTTTATTCCCAATATTTCAGAAATCCTCCCACATTGGTTATTGTCACTTTCTCTCTGGAAAACATTCTCAGCTGAACCCCTGTCTCAGAGGGATTATGTACCTGATCATTGGGGGATCAATTTCCCATTAGCTCAGCTGGACAGGTTCCATTCAGTCATTTCTGCCATCACAAATATTACGTATTCCACATTTTAGAGACAGAAACCTGGCTCCTATTTCTGAGAACAACCCAGGTCAGCTTCAACATCTTCCTTAAAAATAGGGGAGAAAAAAGAAAGAGATGGAAAATGAACAAAAATTAGATGAGATCTTCTCTTTTCTACCACATCTTATTTTATTTTAGTGCAGTTGCACGATTACCTAGATTCTGCTTAAGCAGCAGAGCTTCCTCTGTGCAGCTCCTTGCAGACTTTTGCATTAGGTAGAGGAAAGAAAGGTTAAGAAAAAGTTCCTCTGAACAAATGAGCCTTTAGATGAAACCTTTCATTAGGCACACGGCTCGTTGATTCTAATCGGAGAGAGTCAAACGAGAGTCACACTTGACCTCAGCCCTCTTCCACTGGGGTACTAGTGGGAGCTCAGCCTGGCCTCAATTTCTGAGTATCAGTTAGAGCAGAAATATCCATAAGACATGCTTACATGGGTTATACATAATGAAATGAGGCCTTTAAATCCATTTTTCCTCTTTCTGTCCCCACAGGGAGCCCAGTAAATTTCCTTAATAATCAGAAAATATGCTTAGCAATTCAAAAAAGCATTACAGGATCACATTGCAGATATAACAGCTAGAAACCACAGTAAATAAGCCAGGAAACAAGAGTTACAGAATGAAACAAAAGAAATCAATAGTTAATCACCTTAGAGTATTAACTTTGAAAAAAGTGGCTTTACAAAACAGTATACATACAGTATCATCTCATTTAGGTTAAAATATACACAAGTATGTACACGTGCACTAAAAAAATCTGGAAAAACAGACAATGAAATATTCCCCTTTATAGTAATTCAGTAGCTATCTCTGAATGGTAGGAACCTATTTTTTATTTTAATCATAACCACCAACAACGTATCTTAAAATCCTAATGCCTAGTACCTCAGAATGTGACCTTGCTGGAAATAGTGTTGTTGCAGACATGATTAGTTAAGATGAAGTCATACCGGAGGGGAGGGGCCCTAATCTAATGTAACTGCCAACCTTATACGAGAAGGACACAGGGAGGGGTGGGGGAGGACTGTCGTGAGGAGACAGACTCATGGGAACAATGCTATGTGATAACAGAGGCAGAGACTGGAATGAAACAGCTGCCAGCCAAGGAAAACTAAGAATTCACAATGGCCCCATGAGAAGCGAGGAAGGAGGGATAGCAAAGAAGGATATTCGCCTACAGGTTCCAAAGAGGCTCCATGCTGACCCCTTGACTTTGGACTTCTGGTTGCCAGAACTGTGAGAAAATAAAGATCTGTTGGATTAAACCACCCAGCTGTGACTCTTTGTCACTGTAGCCCTAGGAAATGAATATGATAATGCTTTCCAAACTTTTTACTTTCATCAAAGCATATATACTAATTTTATCATTTTGAAATTTTCATTTTATATAAAAAAAAAGAAGGAAAAGAAATCAAGAAAAGTTGATGAGGCTAATTTTTATTCTTGTTAACTACCTTGGATGAGATCATAGAGGATATTTAATAAAAGAATAATAAAAAAATCACAGCTGAAATGCCAACAGCACAACTCACAGGGGTCTCTCTGTAGCTCTTGGTCACTCCATTTGCTGACACACAACTGTGTCTTATCATCTGTTAACTCCCTCCAACACTAGCAAAGAGCCTTCTGATCCTCTCCTTCCGCACGCTCCTCTTCCATCAGTAAAGCCTTTCCCGCACTCAGCCGCGTTGCCCTGAGGCCCTCCCTCTGAGTGACATCCTTTTATCTATTCTTTCATCGATCATTTGCTGAGCAATAATCTGGGCCAGGCAATGAGCTGGAGACGAAATAAATAAGAACAGTCCTTGCCCACACAGAGTTCATAGTCTAGTGGAGCAGAAAGACAAGAAACAGCTAGTTCATTAGAGGGCAGGGAATGACTTGGTATGAACAGTCTGGTAGGGGCAGAGTGTGTCGTAAGAGCATGGAGCTAAGCCCCTATCCAGCCTCGGTAGGGCTGGGGCCAAGGGAAGGAGCCAAAGTTTGAAGCATATGTAAGTGCCAGTCTAACAAAAAGAAGAAAAGGAATTTTCAAATAAAGGAGGAAGCAACACTTTTAAGATACAGAAATGCAGGAGACCCACAGTAAATTCAGAGAAACCTTGAGATGTACCTGGAATGGGAGCCAGAGATCCACAGCCCATGGAGCAATGAAGGGGGTCAGAAATGGCAAGATTAGAGATCTGAACTTAACTCCGCAGGCAGAAGGAAATGTTGGGAAATTTTAGGCAAGATGGTGTTATGTGATCAGAGTCATATTGTAGAAAGATTACTATGGGAGCAGTGTGGGACACCCTTCAGGGGTTCCAAGAATGGATGTACTCGGTATTACTGGGAAGCCAGACGAGACTGAGGCAGCCTGTACGACAACAACAGCCGTGGAGTAGAAAAGAATGAGCTGCAGCAGAGTGGCTGAAAAGGGGAATTCTCTCACACATCCAAGACGTAAATCCTGCTTCTGCTATTTACTTTTTGGATAAAGTTTGGAAAAGTTGCTTAACTTTCCGTGCCTCAGTTATCTCTCCCTAAAATGAGAAAAATTACAGGATTTATCTGTGATGATTAAATGAGTCAATATGTGTCAAATGCTTCAAAATGATCCAGTATGCCTTATTACTAAAAAGTATTCATAAACACATATATAATACATATTACATATTATTACATTATATATATATATATCAGCAGGTTTTTGTGAAGGGATGTGGAGAGTAAGGGAAGGAGAAAATTTCTAATGCAATTCTGATTTTTAACCTGGGCACTGGTGTCTACTTCCTCTACTTCCTTATTTCTGGCTGACTTCTTTCAGTCTCTTCTTTGGCATGATTTCTTGTAGGAAGCTCCTCTAATCACTCAAATCCCATGAGCACTATGCCCTGCCACATGTTGGTGCTGACCTTGTGACCCTACAATGATTCTTTCCCTGCCCGAACCAACCCCTCCACTGGGACTGCAGGAGTCATGAGGACATGACCAAGTCATAGTATTCATTACTGTATTGCCAGCACCTGGTTTGGTTCTGGTATTTAATATATTTATGACAAATTCATGAGTGAGTGAATAATTTAATCAATTAATTCAGATGAAGGAGAAAAGATGGCAAGATCAGATTTGAACATGTCCATATTGCAGTACCTATAGAATATGTAACTGAATTACCTCATAGATGATTAGAAGCAGGATTACGGAGTTCAAGGGAATATTTTTGGACTGAAAATAATCAGCACTAGCAGTTTTTGTAAGGAAACAAAACAGTAAGAAGACCTGGGGTGAAACAGATCAACTAGTAGAGACAGAGTGATGAGGGACAGCGAGCTGGTCTGAGGTCTTGGCCTCTGAGTTGTGGCCCTGCTGTTTAACAAAAACCAATAGCGGGCCGGTGAGATGGCTCAGCGGCATAAGCGCCTGCCTTGCAAGCGCGAAGGCCCGAGTTCGACTCCCGGATCCCACATACGAAAAAAGGGCCGGTGAGATCGCTCAGCGGCATGGGTGCCTGTTGGTGCATGAGGTCCTGAGGTCGACCCCCCAGTACCCACAAAAAAAAAAAATAGCAAATCTTTTATGGCTTTGGGTCTTTCCACCATTCTGCTTGTAGATGGAGTTCTCTTGGAGCACTCAAGAAACACCATCTAGGCAGTCATATGTTCTACATGTCTTAGTCAGTTTAGGCTGCTTCAACAAAACACTATAGCTTGGGTGGCTTATAAGCAATAAAAATGTATTTCTCTAAAAATGTATAGTCCTGGAGGTTAGGAGTCCAAGATCAGAGTGTCAGCATGGTCAGGTTCTGGTGAGGTCCTTCTAGGTTGCAGATGATCATCTTCTTGTCACATGGCAAAAAGAGGGTGAGAGAGATCCTTAGGGTTCCTTTTAAAATGGCACCAATCATAATTACAAGGACTCCACTTCCATGACCTAATCACCTTCTAAAGCCCAAGTTACTACTACCATCGTATTGCAGGTTAGGATTTCAGTATGAATGTGGTTCAGGGATACAGACACTTGGTCCATTAGTAATATATACATTACATTGAACTACACATACATTAGTCTACCTCTAGTTGCTGATACTGAGTGCTTACTTTGCACCAGATTCTATTCCAAATGCTATATATAAACAGATTATATTTATAATATGCATATATATAATTTACTTAATCTTCATAACAGTTCCGTGAGGCAGATTTTTTCTTCCCCATCTCACAGCCTTGGAAACTGAGGCCTTGAGACTGTGACTTCCACTTAAACCATAATGGCAGCTTTCTAGATACGTTAGGAAACAAATTATCTAGTTGGTAAAACCAACTGGCCAGAGAATGAGCACAACTCGTTCGTATCAATGAGCTCCATGAAGTTTGTCTACATGATCCAAGGGTTTCATCCATTAGAAGCAAAGTCCCATCCCCCCTTAATAGAACTGCCTCTTCTTGACTGTTCACTGGCAACGCTTCCCTGGCATCTATTCCAGGCAGCTGATTGAACCCATTAAATCAGCCCACAGGAATAAGTCAAACTCTATTAGTCACTCTGTAAAAATGCTAAGTCTACTTATTTATTACGAGTTATTTGTAAACATCAAGACTAGACTCTATAATTTAATACCACCTGCAATGATTCCTGAAAGTGGCAATATTTTACCGCTACGATCTGATTAATTGACCTGTTCAAACAGAGCTCCAAATCAAGCATAACTTCCGTTTGACAGAAGTGTATTCATGTTCATCACAAAGCCGGCCTTCTCGACTTATCAAGGGAGAACGCAACAGCTCATCTAAGAGAGTCAATTAAAACCGAAGTAATGCGGACATCCCACTGAAGAAATACTGATCAGCTCTTAATATTTCCTGTTTTGAAAGACCTAAACAAAGTAGAACACAATGTGTGATTTCAGTCAGATATGTTCAAAAACACACAAATGTGATTCATGGCATCAGAAGTCAGGACAACGGCTTTCCTTGGTGGCAGAGCCTGGCAGACCCAATATCCGGGAAGGGGCATGAGTGAGGCCTCTGAGGGACTGGACAGGTTCTGGTTGCTGTGTCATGGCTGTGTTTGCTTCGTGAAGTTCATCATATTCACCCTTTTCTTTACGTTACATATATATAATGTAATTCCTACTTGGTAGCAACCTCAGCCAGAGATTTATCTGAAGATGATCTACCCAACTCTCCCACCTCCTAGATTCTTTTGGATAAGCAAGTCATGTTAAATGAGCCTCGGTTTGCTCACTTGTAAAATAATATCTATTTCATAGGTGGATTAATATATATTATATATAAATGTATATGACTATACATGTTTAGCATGTGTTTATACATAAATACATATATACACACATAAATATATACATACATATAAAGCATGCATCACTTAACAAGGATACATTCTGAGAAATGCAGAGTTAGGCAATTTCATAACTGTGCAAACATTATAGAGTGTACTTACACAACTGAGACAATGATGACATCTCTAGGTGATATGTTAAGGGACGACCATTGTATATGTGGTCCATTATTGATCAAAACTTTATTAGGTGCATATAGATATATATACACACACACACACGCACAATCCATCATCTTGAAACTCGTTATGTAAGTTAAGATTTGTGTTGTTATGATTATTATTATCATGTAGTCCTTACTTCCAACAATGGTGCCTACCATCCCTTCTGACAGAGACAGCACAGAAGTTAAAATGTTGATTTTTTTAAAATTCCTGGCTGATGAGATGGCTCAGCGGCGTAGGCGCCTGCCTGGCAAGCACGAGGGCCCAAGTTCGACTCCCGGAACCCACATACAAAAAAAGGGCTGGTGATATCACTCAGTGGCACAGGCGCCTACTGGAGCGCGAGATCCTGAGGTCGACCCCCGGTACCCACAAAAAAAAGATAAAAATAAAAAAATAAAATAAAATTCCTATTCTGGTCAATCCATGTAATAATAAATGGGTGCCTTGGTTACTTTTCTGTCATTGCTGGGACAAAATACCTGACACCCAAAATTAAGGAAGGAAAGGTTTATTTAGTTCACAGTTTGTAGAGGTTTCAGTCCATAATCATCTGGCTCCAAGGCAGGGTGGCACAAGGCAGAGGGGCAACCGTTCATGGCGGCAAAAGACAGCAAAAGCAACAAGAGCAAAAAGGGAGAGGGGAGAGAGCAAGCCTCCTTCCCTCCCTTATATTGTATTCAGGCTGCCCGCCCCAGGGCAGGTGTAGCACTTCCACCCATAATCCCAGCATTGGACCATGAAACAGTCACAGACTCTAGAGACCTGCTCCCGTGACTGCATGAGGCTTTGGGGGGACATTAGACACAAACCACAACAATAGGTAACAGTAACTAGCAACCCCGATTTTGCCATTTGCTGTGAGTCTTGAAATCCTGTTCTTCATGGCATTCCCAGGTGAGGCCAGGACAAGCGAGCAGCCCCTTCCGAAGGACTCTTCTGAACCTTCCAAAGGACTCTTCTGGACCTTTTCCTCATCCCTCACCTAAAATTCAAACACTCCTTTGATTAACAGTAAAGAAGGATTCTGTTCAAAATTTGGAAGAGAGAATCCCATATACCATTCTCAGTCATTAAGACCTATTCTACAATTACTGAATGTTTTAGCCACTTACCGGGAAGGGGGATCCTGGGTGAAGAGAAACAGAAAAGGGAGATCTCTCTCTCTAGAGGATCAGATTCCCCATCATTGTTTATTGGGAGTGTGGAGGCTGACATCTGGACTTTTTCATTCATAGCTGATTTCCACAGACAAGTGCCTTCTGATCAATCCATTCTTTTTAATGACCTGTTATTACAGTCAAAGTAATTTACATCCAGCAACATTCATTCCACAAATTATTATGAATACGTGTCAGGTATGGAGGGCACTGTTAAGAAAAATCTCCCTGCCTTCACCCAATCTACAGGAGGCTATAAAATGACTATGTGGTCAACATTGATAGCGGATCCCTAAACAAAGAACCATCATATTTACTAGTCATAAATGAGCCTAAATCTCCTTTCTTTTGGGGGGGCTTGTCCACAGACATTTTTATTTTTAAAAATCAAGGAATGTTGAAGGACTAGTAGATGAAGTAAAGATGTAGAAAATGGAGGGAGGGATCACTCTGAGACCTCACTACAAGCAAGAGCTTACCTCAATCCATTATTTCATGTGCCTGGTGGCGCCTCCTTTCTGTTAACCACCAAGGTTGGTAAAAATCTCTTTTCTTATCACATTTCAATCTCACTGGATGCTTTTATCATGGCATACCCTGAGAAACTTCTGGAACCCTGAGAAACAGGGATGTGGATTCAGATATTTCCAGGTTCTCCTCAGCTGCTGGTGAGTGGCCAAATGACAAGTTTTGACACTATGGCAGCAGAGGCCACACAGACACTGTAGGGTCACCACTGCTCAAAGAGAGTCTCACAGTTGAGACTCAAGTGGGCGGCCAAAAACAAACAAAATATAAATTCAAGGATCGGTGAGATGGCTCAGCGGCGTAAGCGCCTGCCTGGCAAGCGCGAGGGCCCGAGTTCGACTCCCGGATCCCACATACGAAAAAAGGGCCGGTGATATCGCTCAGCGGCACGGGCGCCTGCTGGCACGCGAGGTCCTGAGGTCGACTCCCAGTACTCACAAAAAAAAAAAAAAGTATAAAATCAAATAGCCCCAAGAATTCGGGGGAGGGGGAAAGGAGGAAAGACCGGTGTAGGCAGAAAGACTACAGTGGAGGAAGTGAGGTGTGGCCTGCATGACTTGGTTCTGTGTTCTGACAGTTTGCCCTCAAGCATTAAGGATGAGTTTTGGCCTCTGTTCTACTTAAAACATTTAATGTGAACAAGCTGGGAACTCAGCCGGCCCCTCGAGGACATGCTTGACCCCAGCCTGCCTACACCATAGCATAGCTACCTATGTCTACTCCTTGGGCCACTTGGACCTCCCTAGAATGAGGCGGAAGCCTCCCAGAGGAGGCCTTGCCCAGGAGAAGGGAGGAAGTGCAAACATTGCCTATTTCTTGATTTCATCTAAAGCTGACATAGTGGCCAGTGAAGCAGCCACTAAGACACCGGATCCAAGGAGCTGGCACACCTTCTACCTCACCTAACCTGCAGAATGTCACATTCTCTTCAGGCAAAACCCAGCTGGTTATCCCAAGTATCTGGACAAGTCTCAAAGGAGCAAAGAGCTGTTCATTCACCAGAAATGGTATTTTATTACTTCATAGCAATTCCCTCTAACAATCTAGGTAGGAGTTTTCTCACCCAATAAAGAGTTTAAAATCTTTCTAGAACAGTGTTTATGTAACTGTGGATTGCAGGCTAAGAGTAAAATCAATTCAGTGAGTATCCACCAATGGTTCCCTCTAACCTGAGATAGAATGGTAGAGAATACATGAGAAGATACCAGACCCTCAGAAACAAAGGGGGTAATTATTTGATGAAACATTTATTTATGCTTTATGTTTCTAATCATGTACAAGTATTTGTGTTCAGGGTTATAAATGTAAAACGCACTGTTCACTGTGAGTTACAATCATAATATTTAAAAGCTAATAGTGTCGCTGGGGCAAGATGATGCCCTCCTGTACTACCAACTACTGGGGAGGCCGAGGCAGGAAGATCACAGGATCCCAGGAGTCTGAAAGCAATCTGACCAGCTCGGTTAGACCCATCTCAACCAATCAATTAATCAACGTCAGTAGTACAATCTAATGCCCAGATTTTATATATTTTATATAATATTTAATTTATGTTATAGTATAATATAATTAAATCAATATAATTATATTATATTAATATATTATAACATTATATATATATATATATATATATATATATATATATATATATATATATACATGAGTATATTTAAGCCCAGAGAAGTAAAGAAATTTGCCTCCAAACACACTACAAGTGAAAGACAAAGCTAAACAGTGTCTAACTCTCCTGACTCCTTGGAGGTTGATTGTTATGGTTTATATCTAGGTGTCCCCCAACCCAAGGCCTCCAGTGCTCATAGGCGGGGCTGTTGGAGAGGTGACTGGATCACGTGCATATCATACTCATCAGTGGAACAGATGAGTTTATAGCTAAATGTGATGTGGGAGGTGAAGCCTGGTTGGAGGAGGTAGATCCCTGGAGGTATGGCCAGGAAGGGTTTGTCTTCCTCCTTCCTCCCTTGATCTCACTCGCTGCTTCCTGCCTACCCTGCCATGGACTGTTTCTCCTCTCCCATGCCCTTCTGCTCTGCCGGCCTGCCTTGGAGAGAGTCAACTATGGACTGAAGCCTCTACAAACTGTGAGCCAAAATAAACCTTCCCTCCTTTAACTTGTGGGTGTCAGGTATTGTGTCTCAGTGACAGGAAAGTTAACTAAGAGATCTTTACACCAGCTAATCAGAAACAAAATTATGCCTCATTTCCACCTTTTAAAATAGCATATTCCTGCCTCTAAGTCTTGTTTAAAGATGTATTTTCAATAACTCTCCATTCATTGTCTTAAACTCTAAACACAACAGTGATATTGACCTTTGCTGAGATTTGTGCCGATGAGACATGGAGCCTGAGGCAAAAACTGGAGATGTGTAATCTTTTGCCTTGTAAATTTGCTCACTAAATATGACAGAGGGAGAATACCTGCAAACACTGTAAAAGTCTTACTAAAGAATACATCTGTTAAATACGTACTGCTTACAAAATAAACCATACAGTCCCATTTTCTCCTTTATGGTCTTATTTTCTTCTTGGCAGAGCTTAGATTTTTTTCTTAAAAAGAAAAAACTTACTACAGCTGAATCTGTGGTCTTAAACCCAACCAATGAGAACTGCTATAAATAATAATAACATGATCCTGAAGATTCCTAAAAGCCTTCAAATTGCATAGAATTTTCTCAAGAGATTTGAATAGGGAAAAAACAAAAATGTAACATTTTTAATTAGGCTGCATATTGGCAAAAGTCAGAGAAAAGGAGAAAAATGGGTAAGGGTTTTCTTCTTGTTTCTTCATCTTCTTTAAATGTTTTACAAATAATTATGCAAGAAATTCAAGCTATTTAAATTGAACTCTGAGCCCAGAAAAAATATTTATGCTTATGTTTCTGAACATAAACTCTCCAAAACAATAACTGGCTCATAAGAAAATACGTGCTGACATGTATTTCAAAGACAAGAAATTTTATTTTTGTTTTATTTTCCCCTCCAGGACAGGTTTGTAGCCATCATGTTACTTGAAAGGTTTCTCTCCCCTGAGGTATTCCATATATGCCCTGTAATAAAAGGGAACAGACACAGCTCAAAACGCGTGTAACAGAGGGTATGCACAGAGTGGATCTTAATAAGATGCCCTGCTCCTGGCTGAGTGCTGGGTCCCTGTTCACTGAGTTTATGTTATGACGGAAAAAGAAGAACTCTCCTTATCAGTGTCCATCCTGTCCCTGGTTCGCAGGTCCGTGGAGCAATTGAGTTAATTAACACGTCAGAATGATTTTACCTAAGTCACTTACTAAGCCCTGACACAGCTCTAATAAAAGCAAGTCTTGACTTACCAACTGTTATGGTTTGAATCAAAAATGTCCCCCAGATGGCTCATGTGTTCAGAGGTGAGGCATTTGCAAGGTGATCGGATCATGGGGCCCTAACCTCATCGGTGAACTAATCCATTGTTGAATTCATATCTGAATGTGCTGATAGGAGGTGGAGACTGGTTGGCTTTGGGGGCCGTGGCTTTGAAGACTATACTATCTTCCCTCTGGCTCTTTCCCACTCTTCTCTCTGGCTACCGTAATACGAGTAGTTTTCCTTTTCCATCGCCTTCTGCCGTGATTTCTACCTTGGAGCCTGCTGAGTATGGACAGAAATCTCTGAATTTGTGAGCCAAAAGAAACTTTTTCTCCTTTAAGTTGTATTATATCAGGTATTTGGTTCCAGCCAAAGAAATTAATGCACCAACATCATCTTTCAAATACTTGATTTTAATTTGGTTATTTGCTGGGAGTATTTCATTTTCTCATTTGAAAATAGCTTAACATTCATAGCAATAATAATAGAGATAATAACTAATATTTATGAAGTACTTTTTTTGAGGCAGTCATTGTTCTAATTGCTTTACATGGTTTAACTCATTTCATTTTCAGATTAGGTAGGCTGAAGTTTAGTTAAAAATGGGCAAAGGTTTTCTGTTTTGGTCATGGTTTTATCTCTACCCCTTAAGATACAAGTAGTAGATTGAAATATATGGTGAATATTTAAATTTTTTAAATGTATTGGGGTAAAATATGGTCAAAAACAATAAGATAAGCATGTTCAAAGTAAGAGGAAGTATTTTGAGAGGATTAATATCAACACATCTTTTACCGTATAAATTTTTTTAGTTACACATTCACCTATTTTTATCATCACCTGATCAAATGTCTACAGTAACTTCTGTCAAATAAAAACATTGTTTATTTACCAGATCTGGCACCATATGACCTCTTGCTCTTCCCAAAGTCAAAATGACCATCAGTTCAGGACATCAAAGAAGCCATAACAGCACCACTAAAGACACTCATGAAAGAGGACTTCCAGAAGTGCTTCAGAAAGTGGAAAGAACAATGGGATAAGTGCATTCAAAGTGAGAATTTTGAGGGGGATTAATGGCAATGTGTCTTCTACTGTAATTTTTTAAATTTAAACATCCATTGTATGATAGAGCTCAATTAATGCCCACTGTTGAAAATCCCCAATACACACAGGAGAAAAGTGAAGCAGAGACAGATCTCTTTTCCAAGATCAAAAAAGAAAGACATATTATAAAATAAGTCTACAACACATACCTACTGGTTTATAGTTTTATTCAATGGTTACTTTCTATTTGTTATTTCTAAATACTGTGTTTTTTTAATATTTGGGGTTTCTAACTTAAAAGTTTCCATCATATGTGAAATTTTGAAGATATAGGAAATAAGAAATTGCTTTTCATCCTACTATTAAATGGTAACCTCTTTTAGCATTTTAGAGTTTAATTACTTGACTAAATGATATGATCTCAAAATTATACACTCTGAACTGTAATTAACATGACAGAGCCTTCTGTCCACACTGAAAACCAGGAATACCTTGTCATGGTTTTGACTTGCATTTCCCTGATGGTTAATGAAAGTTAGTGGCCATTTGAATTTCTTCTTTTGAGAAGTGTCTACTTATATCTTTTGCCTATTATTTTAATTGGGTTATTTGGGGATTTTGTTATGGCTTTTTTTGAGTTCCTGTGATATTCTAGGTATTTGTGCTTTGTCAGATGAGTAATTTGCAGGCATTTTTTCACATTCTGTAGGTTGTCTCTCCATTCTGTTGTTTCCTTTGTTGTGCAAAGCTTCTTAGTTTGATATAAGCCCACTTGTCTATTGTTGCTTTTGTTTCCTGTGTTTTGGGGTGCTAGCCAAAACATCAATGCCTATGTCTGTGTCTTGAAGTATTTTCCCTGTGTTTTTTTCTACTATATCATAATTTCACAGTTTCAGGTCTTACACTAGGGAGGGAAGGATGGGGGGTGTCTAGATAGCAGATACCCAAACACAGTTTGTTAGAAGTATTCTACAGAACAGTGGAGTGACCATACGATATACGATAATCTATGGTACATTGTCTATGTAAGTAAAAGAGAGGAGCTTGAAGGCTCCAAACACAAAGTAATAATGGAAGTGTTAATTACCTAATTTAATCAGTACATATTGCATACATGTATTAAAAGATTCCCTTGTGCCCTATAAAAATGGCCAATTATTATGTGCTAATCAAAAAATTAAAGAATGCTTAAGGATATGGAAATGTTAACTACCCAGATTTGATTTTTAAATACCATATACATGTATCAAGTTAGCACACTGTACCCCATAAATGTATAAAATTAAAATAATAATTCATTTTAAAAAGGAGAAACGCCTTGACAAGTACTGATGAAGAAAGTGTGTAGTTCCCAGTGATTCGCTAATTGGGTGTTTGTAAAAACAAAACTCCTGTCATCGAAATTTAATCTCCCAACAACCATTTTTTAATTGTTTTGTGGTACTGGGGATTGGACTCAGAGCCTTCACACTAAGCTATATCCCCAGTCTTTTGTTTGTGTGTTTGTTTGTTTGTTTGTTTTTCTCTGTTTTTATTTTTGTTTTTTAGATAGGGTTTGCTAAATCACTCAGTTGCCCATGCTGACCACATCAGGCTGTAGTAGCCATTTCTTAATATTATTTAGAATAAGAAAGTATCTTTATTAACAAATTTAAATAATATGGAAATTTTTTAAAGCCTAACAGAAGGACCAGAAAGACCAGATATAATGGGGAGATGCCCTAACAGATTAGCTCACACTAGAACACAGCCTCCTGACAGCATGTCCAGTATCCTTCCCACTGTGTTGCTTCATATCAGGATAGGATCCTTAGTGCACAGGTTATAGCACTGAGGGAAACTGGTCGGGTGCCCTTCGCTGGATGTCTAAGTAGTCGAAAGTAAGTTTTAGAGGTTCAAGGGTACTGAGTGGTCAGAAACAAGATAAAGACCTGGGAAAGACTAAGTAAGGTGAAGAGGAGAGAAGGAGGGAGAAATACGTTGCTGTATTTCTAAGTGTGGCTTGCCTTAATCAGGGACCTGAAGGTGCCCAGCCAGTGATCAAGACCCCAGGGTCAACTTTTGAATGCATAGACTGGCAAAAAGCCAAAAAGTTCAATGGTCATTGATTTACCTAACGAAAGGGACTGAGATTGGATGGCCATTTGACTGGATTCAAACTACCAGGAAAGTAAGTCAGTATCAAGATGTGCAAAATTAAATTAATTACTTAATTAATTTAATGCATGAGGATGCTCAAAGCCAGATAGCCTGAGACACAATTTTACCTGTAACCTCCACTAATATTTCTGTTATTCAACACTTTCAGGAAAGTACTTTTAAGTACACATTTCTAGTATAAGTATTTTTATTATACATGTATGTATCACTGCACTACTATACGCTGAACATTACAAGACCATATGCACAAAGTGGATGGTTTTAATGAGATCAGTACAAAACTATTTGCCTATAAAGATCATTTTTCCCCAGAATTAGATTTTAATATGGAAGGAAAATGAGGGATGAGTTCCTAATATACGAATTGAAAATTCTGTAAATCCCTACAAAGGTTTCTCAAAGGGGAAAGAAAACAAATAGTGAGAATGATGTCCCGTTGGCCAAGGTAACATATTTAAGAGATGAAAATTTCAAAATTATCAAATCCCCAAAGTGAACTATCTTACAACTTAGCACTACCTTATTTGTCCACTTCAAAGAGCTATACTTGACTTGAAAGCATCACATCCATTTTGCTCTTGAAAATTTTTGTATATGTTTCCTATATATTAAAGTCCCATAATCAAAATCATTTCACAGAAGAAGAAATTGACAGTCAGACAACCAGTACATTGTGACTTGATTCAAATGCTGAGTTACTCATTATGAATTCATTAGTTTTCCTACTATAACCAGCTATATTTTCCTTATAATGTTTAATGAATTTGCCTTTAATTAAAATAAGTGTAATATTCTTTTCCACACATCAACAGATCATTGCACTCCTGGAAAACATTCACCCTTCTATTTTAAATCACTGATAAGTTGACTGAGGCAGTCTGTGTTTTTTAATTATTGTGCCTGCTTCTTTTTAATTCATGCCATCTCTCTCTTAAACTTCTTTGCTCATAGTAGTCACAACTTTAATTTATTTTTCTGTTCGTGATCTTGTGTAGTCTAGTTTTTTTCACAGAAAAGTCAATAAAAGACAAAGAATGCACTGAAACACTGTGCTCCATCCTGCATCATAATTTCATTTCATGTCACTCATTCCCCAAAGCCAGGAGAGATTAAGAAATGTCTTCCTTCTTCTTTCATAATTCAAATGAATATACAATTACCTGCGGGCATTAACAGACAGTTGAAAACAGAAATGGTTAAATTATGGAAAGAGTAACTAGGCCAGCATGGCGGCACATGCCTGTAATCCCAGCACTTGGGAGGCAGAGGCAGGAGGATTGCTGAGTTTGAGGCCAGCCTAAGCTACATAGTGAGCCCAAGGCCAGCCTGGACTACAGAGCAAGACCCTGTCCCAAAAAAACAAAAAAACAAATAAACAAAGAGTAACAAAACAATGTTGCAAAACAAGAAAGTTAAAGGACTCATACTTTCCAATTTCAAAACTTGCTTGCTTCAAAGCTGCAGAATCAAGATAGTGTGGTACTGACATAAAATAAATTAAGAAATATATATTTCCCCTTGAGAAATATGTTTCTCCTGAGAACAACATATACATATTATATTTCCATTGAGAAATACACATATTACATTTCTATTCATAAATACACATATTTTACTAAAATATATGTCCAAAAGTAAACCCATACATTTATGGTCAACTGATTTTTGACAAAGGTGCTGTTACATTTAAATAAAAACTATCTTCCAAAAGTCTCCTGTCTGCAGAGTGGAGGGAGGCTTTTAGAAGTTGATTCAATCATGGGGGCACCATACTTATCAGTGGATTAATCCAATGATGAGTTCATTGCTGAATCTGCTGTTAGGTAGTGGGGCCTGGTCAGAGGAGGTAAGTCACTGGAACCCAAAATGCTATAGTCTTGTCACTGGCTCCCTCCTTCTTGCTCTGTTTCCTGGCTGCCATCTAAGGAGCAACTATCTTCCTCCAGGCCCTTCTGCTATGTCATTGCTGCCTTGGAGCCAGTCTACTATGGACTGAATCCCCTGAAAACCATAAGCCAAAATAAACCTCTCCTCCTTTAAGTTACAGGTGTCAGGTATTTTGTCCCAGTGATGGAAAAGTGACTAATACAGAAAATTCATACTTGGAGTGGAATCATTACTGTCACTGTACCTGATCATGCTGTTTAGAAGTCTTTGGAATTACTTTTCAAGAGGAGTTTGGAAAGCTTTGGGGATACAGGGTAGAGAAGCTATAGAATGCTTTTAAACAGAACTTGATGGGTGATTCTGGTCAGAGCTTAGGAGACCAGAATGCTGATAGGAATACGGACACTAAAGGCCAGGTTCAAGAAGTTTTAGATGGGCATGAGTGTTCTGTTGGAAACTGAACTAGAGGAATTTGTCTACATTTTGCTTATGTCCTGGGAATGTGTATGAGTCTAAACTTAAAGATGGTAGAATAATCAATCCGGTGGAGGAAATTTCAAAACAGCCCAATGTTCAGACTGTGGCATGTATACTGCTGGCTGCTTTCAGCCAGATTTACAATGAGAATCAGAAGCAAAAAGCAGAGCACAATGATGTGAAGTTTGGCCAGAAAAGAAGCTGTAAGGTTGTGGCAATAGATTCTGAAAAGATTGGCATTAAAAAGAAGCCAAATACTTTGCATCAGGACAATATGAAAGATGGTTTAAAGGAATCTCAGAAATTGGCTAGACCCCACCCATGACAAGATCAAGTGTGGAAAAGACTTTGCTTTGAGAAGCAAGACCCAGGGTGTCCTGCTCATTCAGGGTCATAAGCCTAAGGAAGTATTTCCCTGAATTCAGCCATTCAGGCACCTAGGAGCTGCTGCAGTTATGACCCACAGTGCCCTGGCTACTGCTCCAGCAGGTGGCAGACCTCAGAGTCACCCACATGGTGCTGGTTTTTCAGGCATACAGACTCTAAGAATTATGAGTTCATGCAGGCTTCCACCCAGATTTCAAAGGAAGGCTTGGACTGCCATATACTGTGCCCCTGTGAAGGTAATGCATGCAGCTGTGACAATGAACCAAAAGTACAGTGGAGAACCCAGGAAAATGGAGATGCCAAGAAAGTTAAACATGTGCTCAGGAAAACTGCAGGCAGTGAACAGAACCTGCCCATGAGAGAGGTCATGTGAGCAGCAACCAGCAAGACCATAGGGGCAGGGATGCCCAAGTCCTCTGGAACTCAGAGCTCACTACCACCTGCCCTGGATGCTGGACATGAAGTTATAGAATTTAATGTTGGCCCTGTTGGGTTTCAGTCTTGCTTTTTTCCCATTCCTAATCCCCCTATTTCTCCCTTTTGAAATGGGAATGTTTACCTTGTATCATTGTATGTGGAAGTATTTAAATTTCCTTTTGATTTTTTAAAAGGGTTTAAAGCTAAGAGTTTGCTTTGAGTCTCAGAGGAAATTTTGAAGTTGGACTTTTCAGCAATGCTGGAATGATTTAAGACTTCGACAACTCTTCAAGATAAATTTGGTACGTTTTACATAATCTGATGGACTTGAGCCTTTTGGGGGCCAGAGATAGAAGTCGTGGTTTACGTCTAAATTGTCCCCCAAAAGTCTACTGTTTTAATCCACTGATAAGTTCATAGCTGAATGTGCTGCCGGGAGATGGCTGGATGTAAGTCATTGGGGACATAACTTAGAAGGGCATATTCTCATCCCCAGCCCCTCCCTTTTCTCCCTACTTCCTGGCCACCATAGAATGAACAGCTTTCCTCCACCATGCGCTTCCACTATATCATTTCTGCCATTCCCATCAATCATGGACTAAATTCTCTGAAAAATCATGAGCCAATATAAACCTCTCATCTTTAGGTTGTGGGTGTCAAGCGTTTTTGTACTGGCATCAGGAAAGTCACTCGAACTCAGTAGGAAAAGAAACCGTTTCAAAATAGTGCTAAGACTAGATAGTCACATCTCAAAGAATAAAGTTGGGGGCCGGTGAGATGGCTCAGCGGCTTAAGCGCCTGCCTTGCAAGCACGAGGGCCCGTGTTCGACTCCCGGAACCCACATACGAAAAAGGAGCCGGTGATATCGCTCAGCGGCACGGGCGCCTGCTGGCGCGCGAGGTCCTGAGGTCGACCCCCCGGTACCCACAAAAAAAAAAAAAAAAGAATAAAGTTGGACCTGTCCCTCATACCATGTAAGAAAATTAACTCAACATTGATGAAAGTCTTAACATAAGAGCTAAAATTATAAAACTCTCTGAAATCATGAAAAGATATTTAAAAGCACTAATAAACAGATATTAGAAATTGAAATAATGAGAAACTCTGGGCACTTTCTAGAAAGCAGTTTGATGACAAGAATTAGTTTTGGAACCTGTGTACAATTGGACTCAATAATTCCATTCGAAGGACATTATCCACCTAATAATTTTAAAGAAAACAGAAAATCAAAAGGCAAATAAATGCCCATCAGTTAGGGTTTGACTAAAAACAGATATATACTGGAATAATAGACAGACATTAAAATTACTGATTAGTAAGTATATTTTATTGACTTGAAAACGTGTTGAGAATTTATTAATTAGGCAACAAAATAGTATTTTCAATATAGTACTAATTTTGTAAAAGCCCATACATGTGGGTGTGTATATAAATGAGATGTGATTAAGAAGTGCAGTGAATTTTTTTAATTTATTATAGTAAAAGATATGTTACCATTAATCCTTCTCAAAATAATCCCCCTCACTTGAAACATACTTATCACATTATTCTTGCCAGTTTCTGAAGCAGTTCTGAAAGTCCTCTTTCATGAGCATCTATACTTACAGTGTCATGGCTCCCTCCATGTCCTAAACTGATTCAAACCATTTGCTTTTCATGGTTATTTTGACTTAGAGAAGAGGCAGAAGTCATGCATTGCCAGATTTGGTAAACAAGGTAGATAAGGACACACTGTAATATTTTCATGAGCCTGCCTTTCCATTGTATGGCACTTGGCAGCAGTATTTACCATATTTTTTATCATACCTCGTAAACACATTCACAAAAAAAGATTTCCAGGACTGCTTCTGGAAGTAGCAAGAATGACGGAATAAATGTATTCAAAACAAAGGGGGGTATTTTGAAGGGGATTAATGTTGATGTCTCTTTTAATGCAATGAATTTTTTTAATTTTAAAATTCAGCATAATTTTTGATCATCCCTTGTACATTTCATACTAACTCTCATATGGTTGGCTTCACTTGCAAAACTAATATACAATTAAAAATATCTCCCAAATCCCACAATTTTACTCCTTCCTATAAATGAAACAAAGATTTCTTTAGAAAAAGAAGCCCCTTGAACTAGATACGACAATGAAGTTACATTTTCCCAGGATACATAGCCTATAACTCTATCTTGTTCTTACTTATCCCGCATAATTCTGTCCATCATGCCACTATCCCCATCCCAACACCAGTATATTTTGCTCAATAAAAATCTGTTGAAATATCTGTTGAAAGATACATCTGCAGTCAAACAGTGTTCTAAAAACTGGTTTCGGTAGGATGATATGGATAGAACAAAGGAAAAGAAGATACAAGATAGAATATTAAGCAGCCATTAAAATTACTAATGGATATGTATATTTTATTTATATAAAATGATGTACACAACTTATTATTAAAGTTTAAGAAAAGCTAGACATCCCCACCCGAGACGGAGAATACAGAAAAAAAATTACCATTCACAGGGAACAGCCAAGATACAAAAGTTAAACTATGCCTTCCTCTCCACTTTTTCCTGGATCAAACCTGTCTGTATTCTTCCTCCAATACGCTACAGTTTGATTTTTCTCATGCAGATATTTCCAACAAGCACGTCATGTACTCCAACCAGCTTTTTGGCTGGAAATAAACTGAAATTGAGACCAACAATTACAAGTTAATGCAATAATTTTAGATTGGCTGGTAGATTTTGAAAAGCCTAGATGCATCATTAGACAGCTTCTTTTTATTACTCTAGCCTGCGGCAAGAGTGTCTAATCTTTGGATAACTGGGATTGATGACCTTGAGTTATTTGATAATCCCAATGACTCTAGATCCTTCAATGCAAAAGAGATAACAGCCACCACTCTCAGCTAACTGGTGGTAATCTTTGGTAGTATAAAACATGAACCCGAGAAATTATTCCATGTTTACTCTTAGTTAGAACCCTCTGGAGAAAGAGCCTGTCTGACCCAGAGAAGAAATGTATTTATTCTTCTAAACTAGTTCCCTGGGGACAAGCATCTGTCGATACAACTAAACCCTAACCCACCCCAAATGGAGCAAAAATCAATAGCTTTGCTTCCTATCTCCTTCAAAAGAGTGCTTACAACATTGAAACAGCCCATAAAAGATTAGAAATCGACTCTTTTATTACGTGTCAGCTGCTTGAGCGACATTTCATAATTATTTTGATCGCACTTCGGAGAGTCGCATAAAAAGGTCCCTAGATGTACCACATTATAAAGGTGTCCAAGGGATCAGTCAGTTTGCAAAACCTCAGAGTGAAAAAGAAAAAATGCCCAGGACTCAGACACAAAAATTCCCCTTCCCTTCTGGGTCTTAGGCTAAAGCATATATTTTCATTATCTATATAGGCATCCTTGCCCAAATAAAAAGGGTTTGACAGTCTAGGGAATCGGTCAAGAGTATGTTTAGTTCACTTTTGAAACATTCAATTAGACATGGCTATAAATTCTTAAAATTAATTTTTTTAAAAAAAAATTTGAGTAATGTAAATATTCCCAGAAAGATTTATATATCCAAGCATCAGTTATTTCCCAACAAGGAAGAGGAAGCCTGCTTGCTGGGTAATTCCAACAATTACTAACAAGAACTGCTTAACTATTTTTCTGTTCCCTTCATGAGAAATCTGGTACTTCTGGGCCATTGCTTAGGCCAGCTCCATCATCCTCAAAGATTTACTGCACGATATTTTATCTTCTTCTGTATTCTGCCCATTCAAAGTCTTTTTGCCACCAACTCTGTTTTTGAAACCCTATGGGATATAAGGTATGGATTTTTCAAAGAGAAGCACTACTTAGTGCTGCAGGTGGGAGAGGGAGGTATTTAATCGTTTGCAGTGAAAGCACCTGGTGCCCAAACTCTCTCTAATAGAGGACCCATTTTCAGCCCTAATTCTCATCAGAAAGTTACTTTTCCTGTCAGCAGTGGTGAACATGAAGCTTACATCATGGAAAATACAAAAGAGGCCAAAGCCTTGAGAACAATTGGAGTAGAGGAGGAAAAAGCTACAGGAACAAACTGCTAGTCTCCCATTCTTGACTTAATAATAATAAACAACAGACACTTTGCAGAGCCTGCCGGCGACAATAGACTTCATTAGAAATATGATGGATGAATAGTGTAGGTAAGAAAATAGTTTTCCTCTTCATAACCACAAAAACTTGATATTTTCTGCCAACTAGGGCTATAATAGAAGCAACTGAAATCTCTAAATACAACAGCATGGGGGCAATACAAGAAATTCCTCAGAGCAGAGCTGTACTTCACATAATGGAAGAAGAGATATCCAGGCCAAACAAGAACAGGGCCCTTTTTCTCTATTTGCATTCATCATTTTCTTTGGAAAAATTAAAAGTTTCTACCAGAACCCTGCTCTATCACCTTCGACTTGCTGTATAATGAAAACTTGTGTGGCTTTCATGTTAAGGCATGAGTTTAATCATTATGTACTAATATATCTTCACAAATTTCTGAATTAAAGGCTATCTCCAGATGGCTTGGGAGGGACACCTCTGACTATGGTGGACTCAAATGACTACAGTAGTCAGAATTCTACTGCTTAGAGAGGAAGGCACCAACTGCGTGAAGAATATTACTGTGGAATGTCACCCACCTCCTAATATGCTGTCTTGGCCGGATGCTTTCTGTTTGAGAGGAGTCTTCATTTAGTTCGGTACTTACATGACAAAAATGTGATTCCGATTCTCCCTTCTAAGCAAAGCCTAGAAAAGATGTTCTATTTTTTTAAAACCTTATCTGTCTGTGTGAACAAGCAAATTTCCAACAGGGCTGAGCTCTCTGTATTGACTGAAGAAATGACTCGGCTCTCAAGCAGTACCGCCACTGGGACAGACAGGCTGGGATGCAACCCAATAGTCTAAGCTTTTCAATGGAGCAGCCATAGTTTTCCTCCTCTTCAGCCCCCTTCCCACCTCCCCCTCCCCACCTTTCCCTATTTCCTCGTCTTCCTATTTCTCTTCCTCTTCCTCCTCCTTTTTTAGTTCTTCTGTGCTTCGCAGCTATTAATGTTCAAATACAGGTGTGATTTCTCAGCCAAATACTAATTCATGTTATCTGATACTATAAAAGTACCATGCTCATTTGTGAAAAGAGATACCGACCTTCCTTTCCCCAGCTTTTTGTAGCTCCTCTACTCAGACATCCAACTCCTGCTCCCTTCTAAAAAGATCAGAATCTACAGAGTAGATTCCTAAGTCATCCAACAAGCTTGTGTGAAATACCATTATGTGCTGGGCCCCGGGCACATGACAAAGAGAAAAACACTCCCTGCCCTACAGTAATGTAAGTACCGTAATAGAGAAATGAACAAGGACCATGAGACTGCAGAAGGAGTTAGTAATTGGAGCAGCCGTTCCAATGTGGTTTATTATAGATAATATTTTGAGGCTTGAGAAATATTTTTGTGCCGTTGTTCAAGTTCTGTAGGAATGTATTCACTTTCTCTACCATGGTTTTACTAGCAGAGAGGATTTTGCAGGTTCAAATCAAGGGTAATACCCACCATTATTATTCATCAGGCTAAAGGGTCATTTTTCTTGAATTCGTCTTTAAGCATCTCCTCTGTTAATTCAATCTCTATGAAGTCTTTGGCTTCATAGGTATCTGAAGCAATAGAATGATAGGGGTTGGTAGATAAATAAAAAGAAATGATTTCAGATTGCAGACATAGAAAAACTAGGATAAAATGGGAAAGAGAAATGAGGTGAGTGGTCAAAAGCTCTTTCAGAAATGTATTAATAATTTGCCCAAAACCACTATCTATGCAATCATGTCTCAATTTATGTATTATATGCCACCTTCAAAATTGGACTGTGAATCAACATTTGAGTCAAATTCTATTGCAAATGTACCCCAAGGCAATTTAAAGGAACAATTTAGAAAATTTCCCTATAAAGCAAAAATTCTTTTGTAATGCGAATAATCACTTTATCCTTTTATGTCTTGTAAGTTGGAGTTTTATCAGGTTTGCTTAATGAAAGTCAAACTGCACCTTATATTTTATAGTAAAAAATATAAGCAGTATTGCAGAATGGCAATATGCTGGCACATTTTATATGCCATTTAGTCATTAGGTTCATGAGATCACTGTTCTGATTTGGGATACCTTGCACCAGGAACACTAGTATCCAGGAAATTACCGGAATAGGAAGGGGAGAACCCTAGTTTGAAGAATATCTATGTCACTTAAGGCAACGCTTTTCAGACTTCAATGGACACTTATTCACCTGCATTTTGTTAAATGCAGGCTCCGATTCCGGATACTGGGGATGAGGCACAAAGTTTTGAGCTCCCCAGTAGTGAGGCCCAAGCTGCTGGCCAATGGACAATCTTGCACAGCAAGGATCGAAGATAAGTCACTAAAATCAATGGTTAGGAGAATGCATTGTAATTCATAGTTTATTAGCAACTTATATGTCCAGGCAAAACATCTTTGAGGTCACCAAACCTTACCAGTGGGGGTAAAAGACAGGGAAAAAAGAGAACTTGCTGAGGCAATATTTCTTATTCTTCCTCTTTTCTCCTATCACACTCCCATCCCCACCTTCACTTTGCAGCCAGGGCTCTGTTTGGAGCAGAGAATTGGCTACCACACCATTTCCAGCAGCCTTCATATTTCACAACATCAGTGAAAAAGCAGAGCATACGGGGAACAGTCCAAGGGTTTAGCTTTGATCTCATGCAGTATCACTGCACTGAGCCTCCCCATGCTCACTCTTTCAACAAAATTAATGCAATGTCTTTTACTCTGGCCCCCTCCCTGTCTTGAGATGTCTCTGGAACAATAGTGTGGTCCTGGATTTGTAGTTTTTCCTTTGAGAGAGTACATAAACCCCAGAATACCCTTGAGCTCCAAGCACAGTGTCAACTTTAAAACTAAGAGACTATAGGTCTACGTTTTTGGAAACAGGTATTTACTGGAACATTATAGATATACCATTGCATTAACTTTTTTAAAACCCTGGCCAAATAAAGGCACATGAAGAACTTCCTGTTATCTGGACCTCAGGATAATTTGTATACTTGGGTTTATTCAGTAGTCAATGAGTGAGCTGTAATAAGTTGTACCTCATGTTGCATTATAAGGCTTCTATTTCCACATGATTTAGAGAACCCCTTAAACCACAAATCAGCCTTCACATTTATCACAATTTATTTTCCAATCAATAGAAATCAGTCAACAAAAGTGATACTCAAAAATCAAAATATTGCCACTTAGAATTTGCAGATAACTCTTCTCCAAGCTGGAGAATAATCTTGAAGTGACAAAAGAAATCAGTGTATCAGAATTGTTGTTTCAAAGACCCATCAGCCAAATGTAGGACATGAAAGCAAAAATTCTTGCAGACTAAGCATAGATTTAGTTCTTCTCAAAATCGCCTTTTGTATGATAACCATTTTATGCTTTAAAGAAAAGCTAGGGTATATAAAACCATTTCTATGTTAAATACCTTTTGTGAATTCATAAAACCATATTAAGGGAAAATACAAGTAAAACCACCATAAGAATATATATTTGCTTAGGACAGTTATCAATAGTATATTAACTAATATAATCTAGGAACTTTTAAATCCTAAGATACACAAAGACCTAAGAACATAATTTTTAGGTTAAACTTTTGTAACACAGGTTTTACATAAAATAGTCTGTGTGTTTCATCAGATGTGACATGTCTGCTCTCTGCTGGAAGGATGGAATTAGCATTTCAGACTTGCTATTCTGGTTCCTGAGAGGGAACTTTGCCGGCAACTACAGGGACATCTTTATTGAACTAGGAGAAACGTAAAATTCCATCCTGATTTGAGGTTACATTCATTCTAGGGGAAAGGCACATCTGGGTATATCTTTCAGGCTTATTAAGCAGCTTCTGCAGAAAAAGGGACCTGAGAGACAGGAGGAAAGGAGAACTCTGGTAAGAGCTCATTCTACAAGGAGCGATTAGGCCCATATTCTGGGACCCATGACAATGTCCTAAAATTCACTGGGAGGCATTATTTTGAGAACTGCATGTACCTTTCTTTCAGACTGTCAATTTGCCCAAGGAGTTGTGGTCTTACATGAGGATCTTGTGAAGCTCAAAGGTGCGTATAAAAGCTGGAAATTTTATTTTTAGTGTTATTTTGGGAACAAAAAGTAGCTCCATCCTGGAACCAAGCAAGTGTAACACGCGGCTGGGGAAAGGGTGACCCAATACTCCTGTCGAGGAGGAGGAAGGAGGCGCACACGGTCCTCCTACCTCAGCCTCTGACGTGCCTGGTATTGCAGGTTTGCACCAATGTGCAACCCATTTTTAAAATCCACATAGACATCAGCCTTCGCTCCTCTTTCTTTTCATAGCTATTCCTGCAAAATTAATAGGACCTCAGAAGTACCCTAAGAATTAGACACATCAAAATCATCAGGTACTAAAATTTGCATCCATAATTCCTGCCTTATTCAAGTTTTCTAAAATACCCATGCATTACTTTTTAAATAAAAATTTTAAAAATTAATCCTCCCAGCTTAATTATCTTCCCCCACACCATTTTCACCTACATTTTTATTCTCTGTTAATGGCAAGACAGAAAGATTTTCAGTAGAAAATCCTCCTCTTTCTTCTGGGCCTAAACCAAGGTACCCCTATTCAAAGACTCTCTCTGTGAACCCCTAACCTCATAGCAGTTACTTTCTCCTGTGAACCTAGAACACTCAACTGTCCATATCACTACACTTCTGACAGTGTTCCTAAGTGGGACCCCATATCCCAGTGTAGGACAATCTTAATGTACATCTGGACGTCTGAAATACAGTACTGACTAGCAGCTTCTTTCACATTCAAAAATGTCTCTGTTTGAGTGATGAAATATGACTACCCTGCTTATCTAACTTGCCTCTGAAAAAGATTTCACCTCCCCAGCTGGATAGTAAATGGCCCAATGATGAAACCATATTTCATTCCTCCAAAACCCTTTTCTACACATTGCTCTGTGCTTTGCTCATGGGAGCAACTCCAATAGTACTTGAAAATGAACTGGTCTTACTACCCTTGACAAGAGAGAATGCTTATTATGCTAATAAGCATGGAGCATTATTAGCTATGGAGAGCTGCTTACCCACCCTTACACACACACACACACACACACACACACACACACACACACGTCTGACCACAGTACAGAGAGCGTCTAAACCCTTCCCACAAACCCCGTCCTATTTGCTCCTCACTCCAGCTGGGCAAAGGTGTGATGTGGGCCTCCTTTGTCCCTTGCAGTGTAAGAACTACAATTTTAGATTCTGCATGTCCTTACTAAGAATTGGCCTGAAATAAAACTATAATGAATAGCTTATCATTGGTGATGTTCATTTCCTCTTTTAACACGTCCACTGCCTCCTTCATACGCAATACAATTAATGAACACCTATCATGGGCTGGACATGAGGCAAGGTGTTGTGCACTAAAACAATAATCAATCTGCCTTAGGGCTTAGAATTTGATGGCAAAGATAGAAACCCAAGCAGTCAGTGTAGACAGCTGTTGAGAAATGGACCAGGTGCTAGGGGAACACAGAGGAGAGAGCACCTAATTTTTATCCCTCTTCTTGGATGAGTTGCGGAAGGTTTCAAGGAAGTGACATTGAGCTAAATGGTCAAAGGGAGAATTAGGAAGAAAAGATATCCCAAATAAAAGTGCAAGAAATATGTCCAGAAGCATCAACCAATTCCCTGGGCATGTAAAATGTCAGTCATGGGAGCTGGATGCTGGGGGAAAATAAACAGTAAATATAGTTAGGAAGAACAGTGCCAGACAGAATCTTGGCTAACTTGCGAAGGGTTTGGGCTTTATGTTATAGGCAAAGGGAAAAAAAAAAAAAGTAAGTGTTTTGCAAGTTAGGGGATGGTGTGACAAGATTTTTGCTTTCAATTGTTTTCCCTTAGATACACAAATGGTGAAAGACTGCTTCCCTGTAATGAGAGGTTAGAAGAGGAAACTGTGTGCAGGCAAAGTACACCATTATACTCAAAGGGTATTATTATAACATGGGATGGCTGGGTGGGAGTGGTGGTTTAATGGAGATTTTGAAGAAGCCAAAGCTCTCTCAGCTAAATAAGTATCCATTTTACTCATTTGGTACCTATCATATTTGCGATGCTGCTGGTTGGATGTTGAGGGAGAAGGTAGCAGTGTTAATGGTGCAAAAAGGCAAAGGATTGAAGAAAAGGAAAAGAGGCTTCTCATTTGTGCTACAGGATGGATGACACCATTGACAAAGCTGGAGAAGACTGGAGACCCAGATTTGGGGGTGCATGATGAAAAGCTTGGTTCTGCACATGCTAAATTAGAAATGTTTATAGGAGTTCCAGATGGAGAAATCCAATTGATTATGGCACTGTTAGTGTTAGAATTCAGAGGAACAATTAGTCCTAGAAATAAAGATGGGAGTGTTTTCAGTTTCTGAGTACTAATTAGAACTGTGGGAATGGATAATGTCATCTGGGGACAGGCTAACTATCAAAATGAAATGGAATCAAGAACTGAAAGAGAGGCACAATTAAGGGATGCTGGAAATGAGGTATCATCCATCATGTCAACTTCAATCAATTGGTAGTGTCTGCTTGGAGCTCCAATCAAGATTCCAAGACCACATCCCAGGTGCCAGGATGATTTCACAAGGTCAGGGAGCAGGAGTCTGGGAGTGGTGACATCGCAGACCTAAGAGGCTGGACAAAGAAAACAAGGAAGTGAGAAGCAAAAGCGTAATAAGCACACACATCACAAAGAAATGTCCCGCAGGAGTAAGTGCTTCAGAGAGATCATAGAGAATTCAGGCTGAGAAGAAGATGCTGGAATGGGGACATCTGTGATTTAATTGAGTCCTCAGTGATGGAAGGGGGAGTACTGAGGGGATAAAGAAGTAAAGGTGAGGAATTGAGGTGACCTCAGTTAGAGAAGTAGAAATCCTCAAGAAATTCCCAGTGTGTTTCCCAGTGATCAAGCTGCAATGTTGGCCTAGGGATCTCAGGTGAATTCCTCACCTCAGGCTGCCATTTTAGTGTGTCCTGTACTTTTTTATCATTCTCTCTCACATACCCTCTACCATGCCCACCAGGCCTAAAACTCAACTTTGATAACATAATGAAAGAAGTTAGAAATTTTCAAATTTGAAAGAAAAAGGCTAACAGGGCATAATGTATACAAAAGGATATATCCACTCCCCCAAATCAAGGGCTGTCTTAGTAAAAGATAGAGAAGAGGGGGCAGTTAAATAGAGGTAAAATGACAGCAGGTATCTGCCCATTCCGGGATGAAGCTTTGAAAAGATAGTGAGAGGACGCAACCTTCTAGGTTCAAACAGAAAAGGTGAAAAGCTTCTTATTTGAAAACAGCACTACCAGTCCTAAATTTCAAATTAGAGCTGCCTTTGATTGCAAATGTTTAAACTTATATTAAAGGAAAATGGCCATCAAGAGAATTGCTTCTGAAGCCAGGCTCAGCATGAGGTAATAGAATGGTTCCCTCATTAGAATGAAATAGAGACTAAGCTGTGATTGAAACAGTAACAATCTAGGGCCCAAGCACTGGTCATTTTTTACACTGCACTGACCCCTAGAGGTTCTCTCTTTCCCTTACAATGTGCTATGCACTTGGCCCACCAGGAAATAAATTGACTACTAAGGGATAGTATTGCCTCACTTTCCTACAATCAAAAGGAGTATAAAGAATAGGGAAAATCAGGGAAATACAACCTCACTGCCAAGTGCTATCAATTAAAACCAACTTAATAGCAGCAAACTTTGTGAATTTCTCACGCCTCTAGTGCTAGTAGTAAAACTTGCTACAATAATAGTCAAACAGATTGGAAAGAAGCTCTTGCATTTTAAATGCGCATCTTTGACTTCCTGCCCCATGTAACAGCTGAGACCCTAAGCCAGCTGCCAGCTGCCAGTGTATCCGGCGCGCCCCACCACACCCCAATACAGGGAAGGATGTGGGAAGTCTTGGTCCTGTGTGAAGCCCCAGTGGCCTGGATTGCCTTGTCACCTGTCACATTGCTTAATTTCTCACCTGAAAAAGGTAGGGTCCCCAGTGTTCTCATATGTCACATTAAGTTGAAACACAACGCTCTGTGAAAAAGGAAGCTGTGTCATTTCTATGGACTGGAGGAAAAATGTCTGTCTTGTTAAATACTCATAAGAATTTTAATGACACATTTCTGAAAATGAAATGCTTGATTTTTAATTCACAGGCTACTCAGGGATCAGCCCACAGAGAAAGAAGGAGAGAAATCAAGCATGTGGAGGATTACGGGAGCTGGGATTCCCAGTCTGCAAGTGTGACTTGGGGACAATTTTGAGAGTACATGCCTGGTGTTGCAGTAAGGAATTTAGCTTCTTAAGGCAGACAGTACAGAGCAATAAGAGGATCTGAGACGTGCTCTAAGATTCAAGTGATGTACCTTTGTCATCAGTGTCACCAACAGGGGTGAGGGGAAAATGGAAAGGCTTTGGAAACAATAGCTCAAAAACAATAGCTCTGTCACTCTCTAAACATAATGTATAGACTATTTTAGCCTTGAGGCAGCCCAAGTTACTGAAAGAAGCTCTGCCCTTTCAAAACAGTATTTCTGGTTTCAAGTGGCTTTGTTTGGACCTGGCCCACATCAGGGCTCAGAGATACCCAACTAAACCTAGAGGGAGGAAGTTCTTCAAAGGGAGGCCAGGTGCCATAAAGAATTCACTGGAGTCGGTGGGAGAAGCTACCTCGTATCTGGGCCCCTCATTCCTGGATTATCTGTGCCTGAACACGCAAGAGCTCTAATGAGATTCCTAATCAGTTTTCCTCTGGGTAGAAAGAGTCTCACATACAGACAATGACTCTAAAGCCCCTTTCCTCAGCAGTGGTGATTATTAACATCTCAAACAAAGCCGGCCTCTCCGGAGCACGCACTGAGGCAGAGGCTGACTTTATTGAACATTGGTGTGCCTGAGAAATATAAATACAATCTTAGGTAAACCTCTTTATCCCTGTGAACTCTGGAAGAAGTATTTTTAAACCTTTACACACAAGGGGGAATATTCTTATTTTTTAAATGAAAAACTACAAGGAGAAGGAGTTATATCTAATCTAGACATTTGATTTGACACCAAAAATAAAAGCATGGAATGTAATTAGACAACTCATGCCCTGTAGCTAAGCCAGTTGCCTGTTCTATGAAAATAACAGTGGTGCCTTAAACACTGGTCCAAGCACCATCTCTCTGAAATTTCAGGCCATTTTTACTACTGATCATCTAGTCATTTATTGAGCAGTGGTCTGTTTTAATGGGTGAGTTAGCTGAAATAATTGGATTGACAATTTTCAAAGAAGAGAAGTCCACTCATAACCATCTTTTGCCCATTAGGATGTCATGCATTACTCCAACAGATTCAAAGAGCATCATAATTATTCACAAAATATTCTAATTTCCAACTGTGGCTGTCACTCAGAAAGTATGCCAAGAAGCTAAGCAGAAGAAATTCATAAATATGTAAGCCCTTACCAAATGATCCACCTCACTGTTAGCAGTCTTCACTCTGAGTGCCCCCATTTTCATTTACTTAAGGATTTCTGATACAATCCCAAGGCATATACAACTACTCATGCCTCAAAATAAAAATTGTCCCCACATATATAAAAAGTATCGGGACAAACACTGGTTGCAAAATTGTAAGGCTCCATGGTATATCTATAATTTCTGGAAAACTTCTAGAATACAAATCTTTCTAACTTACAGAAATATGCTTATTTCTTGCTTTCCTTTCTGGTTGTGTTTTGTTGGCTGTGCACCCTTTGCCCAAGAGAATAGAGCACTTCTTGCTCTCCCTGGAGTTGCAAGTTACAAGTAAGTAGAGAGAAGGCAGCCAAGGAGGGACCTAAAAACTAGTAATGACTGGCTAGCCCTATTCCCACCCCAGTTCAAGGCAAATGGAACTTCCCCTTTAATTTAATCTTTTGATCTGGAAATGTCAAAATGTTCTATTTAAAGAAGCCCCATGATAAGACTGCAATCATCCTTCGGTGATTGGAGTGAGATTGGTACCAGGACATCTGAGTATACCAAAATTCAAAGATGTTCAACTCCTTTATGTAGAATGGTGTAGTACATGCATATGACCTCTGCACATCCTCCAGGACACTTTAAATCATCTCTAGATTACTTATAATACCTTTTGCAATATAAATGTTAGGTAAAGAGTGGCCATACTATGTTGTAATGGAAATAGTAACAAAAAAATTTTTTTTCCGCATATTTTAAATCCATCATTGGTTGAATCCAAGATGCAGAACCACAGATATAGATCTGAAGCACAGATACAGAGCGCCAATCGTTCTTCTAAAGCTGAAGGGATGTTAAAATTGTCCTGAGAAGCTGTTTTATCTCCTTTGAAATGTTGGGTCAATATGAAATGGTTATGACATTATAGAAAGCCTGATGAAGCTTTAAAAGTTGTCATTTACATTATTAGAGTGATTGCTGATCGTTATTTAATTTGGAAGCAATTACCATTGTCCATACTTTTCAGTCAAGTAGAATCGTTTGATTTAGAAGAGGCATGGTAATAGAAGGCCACAAAATTATTGACTGAACGGAGTTAGAGATCACTAACCCTGACAACAAAAGTGACACGCGTCACTCCGAAGGCTTTTACTTAGTTCTCAAATGGTTTCTCAGTGTAAGTTTTGGGTAAAGGTGTAAGTTATGTCAGCAATTGAAAAGGTCATTGGTTCTATGGATTCAAATATGACTTGGAATTCTCATGACTAAGATGGGAAGAGTGTCTGTGCAGGGTAGGTTAGCACTCTTAAGCCAGACTACCTGGCTATAAATTCTGCCTCCACCATTTGCTAGCTCTTGTTTGTTTGTTTGTTTGTTTGTTGAGATAGGGTCTCACTGTGTAGTTTAGGCTGACCTTGACCTCACTATGTAGCCCAGGCTGGCCTCAAACTTTCAGCAATTCTCCTGCCTCAGCTTCCTAAGTGCTGGGATTATAGGCATGTGCCACCACACCAGGCACAATTTTCTAACTCTTTGACCTAAATTATGTAAACTTTATGTTCTTCAGTTTCTTCACCTGTAAAAATTATTTCCTTCACAGTGTCCCTGTAAGGAGTAAATGAATTTATATTTTTGAAGCACTTAAAATAGTCCCTGGTGCACTGGAAGAGTTGTGCAATGCTGTCTGTATATATGTATGTTGGACACAGACAAACATTAGAGTGTTTATTTAGAATTTGTAGGAAAGGCATTGTGACACAAATAAGAAAACCTTTTGTATCAGTATATTAGTCCATGTTTGTTACTGTAACAAAATGCCTTAGGCCTGGCAGTTACAAAGAAAAAAATTTTATTTAGGTCACAGTTGTTAAGCCTGGAAGTCCAAAAGGCATGGCACTGGCTCTTACAGGGAGTCCTTGGCTGCACTGCATCACATTTGCTGGCATGGACGGAGCACATGCAAGAGGATGAGAGACAACCATGCATGTGTATAGATCCTGATTTCTCCCTCTTCTGATAAAGCCACCAGTATCCAATGATGGAAGCTGCACCCAGATGACCTAATCTAACCCTAATCACCTCCCAAAGGTCCCACCTCCAACCATAGTCAGATTGAGTTTTCCCCTCAAAATTCTTTGCAATGGTGCATAAATGCCACTGAGCCCCTGAGGGAATGAACCATACTAGTCCATAGCAATCAGCCATTAGATCTCAACTTTGTGTGTGTGTGTACTAGAAACCGTTTAAGAACCGAATGAAAAAGTACACATAAATAGAACACAGTAAGTTTTGGCATAAAAATTCAGCAAGTAGTAGTGCATGGGCTCTACATAAGAAATCTTGCATTCAATTGAAGTCATGTATGTGTCAGAAATATGCTGACACAGTGAACTTTTCATATAAATTCCAAAAGTGTCAGGATTGAAGATGGGGTGTCAAGTATCTAAGATGTTAAGAGCTGAATTGTGGTTCCCAAAAATTCCTGTGTTGAAGTTCAAACCCCAGTACCTCAGAATGTACCTATGTAGAAGTAAGACTTCTAAAGAGGTAATTAAGTGGAAATGAGGTCATTATGGTGGCTCTAATCTGACTGGTGTCCTTAGAAGTGGAGGAGTGTAGGACAAGACCGGAGAAGAGGGATGACCATAGGAAAGTGCAAAGAGGACAAGGCCATTTGCAAACCAAGGGGAGAGCCTCAGAAAAATATAGCCCTACCAACAGCTCAATCTTGGGCTTCCAACCTCCAGAACTGTGAGGAGATAAACCTCTGTGGTTCAAGCCATGCTGCCGTGCTTTCTTATGGCACCTTAGCAAACTAACACCTAGGGTGATAGAAAAGGTGGGAGCAATGGGGTACACTGTGCCAAAGGGTACAAGAACGTAGCAAGGGTGGTAAAAGAGAAAATGACTGCTTGTTCCTCTACACTTTGATGTATTGATATGGAAGAAAAAAAGAGTTGAAGAAAAGCAGTGAATTCTACTAAACTGCTTTTACAAATTGCTTTTATGAATTGTACTGACTTATTTTGAAGTCCTTTGAAATTCCTAAAATACCATAATGTAATACTCACAAGAGTTTCCTGATGAACCAGCCATAAATACAAAGCTTTTCATAGCAAGATAAATGCAACTACATGGTAAGGCAGAAAGACATCATAGGCAAGTACTTACAGCACAAATGATGTGGGTGTAGGCACAGTACTCGTGTCTGGGTGAGGGGAAATTGCAGCTGTCCTTCGTCCAAAATACTAGTTGGGTTTGGCCAGGAAGCAGAGATTGTATTTCCCTGTGCAATGTTTATGTTACCACCATGGATAACTGAGGAAAATGAGAGGCATGCACCTTCAGCCAGATACAACGTGAATGCTAACGATCTGTGCTGGTTCAAGGAAAATAACAGCACGGTTCTGTGAGCCAACTGTGACTGTTTCTCTGCATACTGTGGTGCAGACTGATGAGAGAAAAGGGGAGAGGAAGAAGGAGGAGAGGAGAGGAAAAGAGTAGAAACCCTATCATAGAACTGGTACTTGGGCTCCAGCCTGTTCCCGTAGCAGCTCTGGAAAGGAATTAGGACAAGACGTCAAAAAGAGTGTGGAAAATTCAAATAGAACCTCAGAAGAGTTATTTTAGAAACTCAGCCCTGACTTTTTAACGTCTGCTTCATGGAGCGCATTTCATTTTTAAGTATTTTGTGGACATTGATAAATGAGCTTGCAACGCTCATCTTAAATTTCCTTGAATAAAAACAATCCAGAAACCACCTTGCATACATTTTTATATCATTTTTAGAAAGAATGTAACATTCAGGAAAGATATTAAATTGATGGCTTATTCTCAGGAGAAGGTTTCCCATTTACCCTGCCTGGGTCATTACCTCAGCTTGGCCCATCGGAATCAGAGGCATTCAGACAGCTAGTAAAAAATGAAGGTAATGAGGCTGCCTTTCCAACCAAAGGCTAGAAAAAGTGAAGCATTCAAGACATAAAGCAGGCCATTTAGTGGAGTGCAAAATGCTGAAGAAGCAAACATTTCTAAATTATCTAAATGTGCTCCTCTCACCATGGGACTATGGCTCCTGTGGGATATTTTCTCTGAAACTTTGACACAGGCTTCTTGTGTACATTTTGTTAAAAAAAAAAAAAAAAAAAATCTAGTACCACGTCACATTTTCTCACCTTTCTCATCCCTACTTTTCCTCTCAATGTCCATTTGCCATTGGTTGGAGGTTATATTCTTTCTCTCAGTTCTGAGGTTTTTACAAGAATATTGTGCCCCGCAAAAGTTATCCTCATGCTTTAACACAATCCGTTCCTCTCTAAGACTGCAGAGGCTCCTCCATGTGGTTATTTCTCTATGTACTAACCTGACCCAGGCAGAGAGAATCGCAAGGAGGTGGGTCCTGCATGGGCCCTGGCACTGTGCTGCCTGGGTTCAGGTCCCTGCTCTGTTGCCCACTCCCAGCTGAGTGGCTCTGTTGAGTGTGCCCTCAGAGTCAGTATCCTCTTCTATAAAAACGGGGGCAGCATTATCTCCCTCGCGGAGTTACTGTGAGTCTAAACTCACACCATGAGCCAGCCTCAGGAAGTTTCCATCTCAGAAAGAACCAATGAGCCTTTGTCATGGAAATAAACTTGAACTGGAGCAGTAAACAGGAAAGAGAGCAATGTCTACCCTGGGTGTGCTTGGTCTTTGTCCCTTCCCAGGCAGGAAGACCCCTGTCACTCCAGGAATCACTCACCTTTTCCAATGTGGCACTTTAATGTGATCACAAGGGACCTTGAGCCTAGGCCCCTATCTTTCTTCTCACTTATCCCTTCATACAAAATTCTAAAATTAATTGTATCTTTTAAAAACACACCCCTGGGGCCGGTGAGATGGCTCAGCGGCTTAAGCGCCTGCCCGGCAAGCGCGAGGGCCCGAGTTCGACTCCCGGAATCCACATACGAAAAAGGGGCCGGTGATATCGCTCAGCGGCACGGGTGCCTGCTGGCGCGCGAGGTCCTGAGGTCGACCCCCCGGTACCCACAAAAAAAAAAAACAGAAAACACACCCCTGTGTCAAGCCGGGAGTTCTTTTCTATGTTTACTAGTCCAGCCTGCCAACTTTCCATCATGTAGAATCACCATAGAGGATGCAAGCAAATTTCAGCACTCTTCTCTTTAGAAATTAACCAAAAACTGTCCCATAAAACCATCCAGCAAAACAAACTAGTCTGCCACCAAGGAAGCAAAGAAAATTAAACTGAAATTCATGTAGTAAAGAAGATGCACTTATGACTTATAAGTTCCATGTTTGACTAGATCTATCTGGAAAGTTTCCACTTCACAGAGTTGCAGAGAGCCACACATTAGCAATCAGAAAGGGGACACAGGTTACTCATTGTGCCCTGTGCTTCGACCCATCCTCCTCTGCCATGGCCATCGATCCAAGAGGCTACCTCTCCAGAAATTATCACACTTGCCCTCTGGCTTCCTAGTATGGCTGATGTCTGGACATTGGTTAAAATACTATCCATACTTCTGCAATAGTCTCCTCATTGAGTCCCTTCACTGAGCAACTTTTAGCCAATCCCATTAAGGGTGATATGATACCAATTTCCTGTGGAGTCCCGGCTGTCATGCTGGGGTGCATATCACGTTTGGAGAGTGTTTTGTATCTTCATGATTGCATCCCGCACAATCCTGAGCATATGTGTGTTAAGGTAAATGAATGCAATTCTCTAAAGCAAAAGATAAAATAGCTAAATTGCCTTATATGTGTATATGACTGATATTCAATTTGGAAATTCACTACATACAAAACATGAGGCTAGTCTTTTCGATCCTTGTAGAAATGAGCCAATCTTCTAAGATGTATTAAGGTTATTGAGTTTTGATAGTAAAACATGAGCAGATAACAGTGGATAAACAAACATCCATAGCTATAAAAGAATTCTGATGCATGAGTTATTATCAGATGCATTATGCTAAGTGAAAGAAGCTAAACACATTGCATGATTCCATTTATACGACATTCCTGAAAATATAAAATTATAGGAACAGCAAGCAGGTCAGTGTTTGATAACAGGTCAGGGTAGGGAAGGGGTTGATGACCAGGGAGGAGCAAAAAGGAATTTAGAATGGTAATAGGACCGTTCTTCATAGTTACGGTGGTGAATATATAACTGTTCACTTGTTAACACTCAGAACTGCACATGAAAAAACTGAATGACAGGGTATAGAATGTAAAATGTAAATTTACATTTTTTTCTTAAAAACCAGAATGGTCGGTTGTCCTTCAGGAATGCAAGAGCACTTTACAGCTCTCTACCCTCTTACTCATCTCTAGAGACTGACATTTATAAAGATAAAATAAAATGCTTAGACATTTCCACATAGCCCTTAACTCTCTCTCTCTCTACGACAGGGTTTTAGCAATACTTGCATTTGTGAAGGTTGTCTCATGTGTTGTAGCACTTTTAGCAGCAGCCTGGCCTCTAACCACTTGATGTCTCCAACTGTGACAACCAAAAATATTTCAGTATTGCCATATGTCCCAGTAATGGGGGGGATTGCCCTAAATTAACAATCACTACTTTAAAAAACTAGAATTGGAGGTCCCATTTGACCCAGCTATTCCCCTTCTGGGCATCTTCCCAGAAGAATTAAAAACATCGTACCACAGTGATATATGTGCACCCATGTTTATAGCAGCACAATTTGTAATAGCCAGATCTTGGAAACAACCCACATGCCCATCAACCGAGGAATGGATAAGAAAGATGTGGTATTTTTATACAATGGAGTACTATTGAGCCATAAAGAAGGATAAACTGGAGACTTTTATAGGTAAATGGATGCAACTCGAGACTATACTCCTACATGAAATAAACCAGACGCACATGTGTAAACATCATATTCTCTCCCTAGTGTGAGAAGTTGAAAGAGTAAATAAGATCCAAAATGTACAATAGATATTGTAAAATGGGAAGAAACTGTTCAAAAGGAAAGAGAAACTGGGATGGGGAAATGGAGAAAAGGAGGAAGGGAAAAGCAAAAAAAAAAAAATGTATATATATATATATAAAAGATAGTTAAGAAAGATATATTACTAATTTCTCTTAGGTCATTGAAAAGAAAGTTTTGTGCTAATATTGTTTGGACAGTTGAATGCCAATATCTTGTACTCTGAGTAACTAATTTCAAGATAACAATACGCAATGTATTAACCATTGTTACCCTCCTATTACGTTGTTTTGAAATTTTGTACTATTTTTTCTCTTTAAAATAAAAATTAAAAAAGAATCACTACTTTAATTATTAGAATTACTTTATAGAATTTTATACATAATTACACAGAAATTTTTAGGATTATAGAGTTATATAAGCCTAGTTGGTGTACTTTATAGAAGGCTTAGAAAATTCTCTAGGGTAATGTTGACCACACAAGAAAGAATAAGAGAGATTTTTATTCACTATTATGCTGACTTTGGAACCTCAGAACTCCCCATAAATAATGACTGCATTGTAAAAAAACGATACATTTTAAAATTTGTTCTCCTATCCTATAGCTGCTGAGTTGGTTTATCCTTTTCATGATTGTAGATTAGAACCAAAAAAGATCTAATACAGTATAGCAAAAGAATGGATTTAAAAAAAGATCTAGAAATATTAAAGATAGGGAAGACCTATGCCTTTGTAATTGCTGCAATAATTAAGCATTATTACTGAAGTTTAATGGAAATTGTTGCTTTTTTCTTACCAGGAGGTAAAGTGTTTGCAAGAATATTCAGATTATATCTTCGTTATTTATTCCTAAACCATTTATTTGCTCCAAATTAAGAAAAATGGCAATGTATCTTAATTATCTTGTGTAATTTGTTCTCCTTTTTTATGCGATGATTGCAAGGAAGTATTCCTCCATAGTAACAAGAGCAAAAAAATAAAGCTTAAAGTAATGGCATTAAATGTTAACTACTTTTGAAGTATAATTATTCTAGAATACCTACATATTAATTTGATTATCAATGGAATTTTCTGAGTGGCCTAGTAATAGCCAAATTAGTATCTGCCACCAAAAACTTATCACAGAGTGCATATTAAAGAATTCAGCATTACCCGAAGAGAAGACTGGCCTTTCTTTGCCCGTGTCTTCTAGGAAGTATCCTAGATCATATCTGGTAACAGCATTGTTTGTTAGGGTTGGATCTGGTCATAATGAATTTTAGAGTGGAGCCAACCATACCCGACAGTAATTGAGGGGTGGCTGGTGGTTTATGTTAGGAGTTTTGAGTTACATGATATCAGTCAACCCAAAGACTGAGTTCAATTACACGGGCAATCAATCAGTCAACCATGCCTCCCTAGTGAAGCACCAGTTTTATAAAAAAATTATCCTCTGGACATCAAAGCTCAGCTGGGCTTTTCTGGTTCACAATAACCAGTGCATTTCACACACAACAGGAAGGGTTATGCACTCCTACTCAACCGAGAGAGGGCAGTGGAGGTTTCTGGAACTCTCCCACACTCTCCCCTATGTATCTGTCTTGTGGGTGTTAATCTGTATTCTTTCCTTGCAATAAAGATAACCATAAATATAATAGTGTCTAATGAATTCTTTGAGTCTTTATAAAAAATTATCAAATCTGAGGGTGGTTTTGGAACTCTCCTAAACTTGCAATTGGTGTCTAAGCGAAGGTGGTCACGTGCAGAAGCATGCCCTTCAAATTTGCAGATGGCTTATGGCAGGTACTGTACTTACTGTAACTGCTGAACTTGTCCCCGAATTCATTCCTTTTCAAAGTCATTGTTCATGTGCTCCAGGAACTTGCAAAGTAGTTACGATGAGAAACATTTGAGGAACAGGCATATACAAATATGTCAAGCAGAGTCATGCTACTAAGAAGGGACACATAGGATGAAAGAAGGCACTTGACAAGCCTTTAAGAAAGAAATGTGATGCTTTGGGCTTAAAGAAAACAGGATTTGGACTGAAAGTGAGGGGGACAGCTAAGTCTATAAAGAAACAATGAAAAGTGAAAGCACAAAGGTGAGGGAATGTATGGCACAAAAGAACAGTAAGCAGTGTGAGATGGAAGACTGAAGCAGGTGTTTGTGGTTAACTCCCCAACTGCCACGCCACTGCCATGATTAATCTAAGCTGTCGGGTAATTCCAACTCCCTTTCTCGGAGACTTGTTTAGGAATGAGCACATTACCCAGCTCTAGCCAACGAGGTATGAAGGAAAGTATTTGGAGGCAGGTGAAGCGCATAAACCAAGGGCCAAATGTCATTTAAGAGATTCAGACTGGATACAAAAGGATAAAAGCCCACTGTAAATGTGACCCAGAACATCATAGAACTAAAGAGTATATGAAAAAGATCTGGTAGCAATATACAAAATGGAATATAAAGGGGGGGAGCTGGAGGGAGAAAGAACAGATAGAAATTAACAGAAACCTGCACATGAGCAGTAACATGAAACCATGACAATGGAAAAAATGTTAACAGGGATTCCACAGACCAATTGAGAATGAGCGTTCCAAGCTAAGTCTAAAGTTTGAGTATGTGCCAGTTAGCACTAGTTTTAAAAAAGAACTAACGAGGCATGCACGCATGTATTATTTTTTTTAAGAGAAAAAAACAATGAAAACAATGATACAGAATTTCAGAACAATAGGAAATTAACAATGGTTAATATATTGCATATTGTTATCTCATAGTTGCTCAGATTACAAGATATAGGCATGCAAAATTGATCAAACAATATAAGCACAAACCGTTCTTTTCAATGAACTAAAAGAAATTAGTAGTATAATTATCTTAGCTATCTTGTGTGTGTATATATATATTTTCTTTTCCCTTCTTTCTCTACTGCTTTCCCCCATCCCAGTTGTTCTTTCCTTTTGAGCAGTTTCTTTCCCTGTCACAATATCTATTGTACATTTTGGATCTTATTTACCCTTTCAGTTTCTTACACTAGAGAGACAATACAATGTTTATACATGCGAGTCTGATTTATTTCAGTTATGAATATGGTCTCTAGTTGCATCTTTTTACCTATAAAAGCCTCGAGTTTATCCTTCTTTATGGCTGAGTAGTACTCTATTATATAAAAAACCACATCTTTTTTATCCATTCCTTGGTTGATGGGCATCTGGGTTGTTTCCAAGATTTAGCTATTACAAATTGTGCTGCTATAAACATGGATGCACATATATCACTGTGGTACGTTGTTTTTAATTCTTCTGGGAAAACACCCAGAAATGGAATAGCTGGGTCAAATGGGACCTCTAATCCTAATTTTTTGTACTCAAAAAACTCCACACTTATTTCCACAGTGGCTGCACCAGTCTACACTCCCACCAACAGTGGAGAAGGGTTCCTTTTTCCCCACAGCCCCTCCAGCATTTGTTATTAGTTGACTTCTTGATAATAGCCACTCTTTCTGGGGTGAGATGGAATCTCAGTGTTGTTTTAATCTGCATCTCTCGAATGACCAGTGATATTGAACATTTTTTCATATTTTATCTATTATCAAGATTTCTACCTATTTTGTCTTCCAGTAGATTTAGTGTTTCTGTTTTAATATTTAGATCTTTGATCCACTTTGACTTTGGTTTAATGCATGGTCATAGGCATGGGTCTAGTTTTAGTCTTTGGCATGTGGAAAGCCAGTTTTTCCAGCACCATTTATTAAAGAGGATATCTCTCTTCCAGTGAACATGTTTGGCCCCTTTCTCGAAGATAAGGTGGCTGAGTGTGTTTATAGTTGTGTCTGCATCTTCTAACCTGTTCCACTGATCCTGAGGTCTGTTTTTTAAGCATGTATTATTGAACAGAAGGGAAGTATTATCAGGGCTGGTAAGCATGGAAGAATGCCATTAGGAATGGAGGCCCTTGCTGGCTTTCCCATCTGCCAGCCTTATAATATCAGCTTCTCAACCTCACGGCTTCTAGTTAAGGTCACACAATGGTCGCTGGAAATCCAAACATGGAGTCTTAATTGGGAGGATAAAGGTGGCATAAAGGTGAATGGCTGTTTGGCTAACCCACCTTAGATGCCTGCCACACACCAGGTGGTTAAAGACATGAAAAGGATTAAAAGTCTTGATTTTTATTTGAGAATATGAGCTAAGTCTAGTTTTGAACATTTGAATTAACAAGAAAGTACTAAGTAGGCAGGTTCCTGAGTATAAATTCCTTCATTATTACATTTATTTCTTCCTCAAATCTTCCTTGATGTACTGAATCAAGGAGAAATCTTCCTGAGTAGTTTGAATAATCTTCCTGCTCTAACACTTGCCCATATTTCTTCTTGCCTCTCTACAGATATTTAGGAATATGACAATAGACTATATGGAATTTATTTTTTAAAATTTCAGAAAAATAAATATTATGACTGCTATAGCTGAGATAAGTGACTCTCAAAGGCCCATGTGCTAAAGGCTTGGTCCCTAGTGTGGTGGGACTGGGAGGTGACAGAACTTTTAAAAGCTGGTTCCTAGCTGGAAGTTAGATAATGGGGGGGGGGCTTGAAGGGAATATTGGGGCCCTAGCCCACTTCCTTTGTGTTTGCTTCCCACCGCTGTGTGCTTCCTCTGGTGTACACTCCCGCCATGATGCAGGACCTTACCACAGGCCTAAAAGCAAAGATCAGCCAGCAATGGACTGAAACCACCAAAACTGTGAGCCAAAATAAACCTTTCTTCCTTTTAAATGTATTATCTTAGGTATTTTATCACAGTGACAGAAAACTCATTAATTCCTTGAATGGATTTAAAGCTCCAGCAAAGTTGAGTCTGTTTTTAACTGAGTAATAATGTGCCACCCTGACACCATGTTAGGTGTTTTCGGTGTTAGATGACTAATTCATCCCATTCCCACAGCAGCTTCTGATAAGTCTGTTTTCCTCCAAAAGCCACAGTAGTTTTTAAAAATAACAGTCATAGCTGCAAGGTTGTGGTTTTCTCATTTACAACATTAAGTAACTCTCTGTGTTTGGGGGAGACAGAGGAAAGAGAGGGATTTAATCATAACCCTGTTTACGATGGTTTGCATCATAAACAGCACATTCTACTATACTGCTGTTTGTAGCCTTCCTATCAAATTTCTACATTTCCATTTTAATATAACTAGCTTTTGTTGAGTCTAAAGCCTTTGTATAAATCATGTCGTGTCCAACAAGGCTTCCTACAGCCTCCTCTCAACCTCCCTAACACACACGAACTCTTTACTTTGGTTCTGTCACTCCAAAGGATCAAACCAGTCAGCAAAATGCAAAGCAATTCCCCCAGAGTATATTCCAATCCCTAGAAAAAATCACCAGGGTTTTTTGTTTTGTTTTCTGTTTGCTTTTTGAGGGAAAAAATTACTATTTGTGAAATACATTACCACTAGGGGAGACAAGCACTATTTTGGGTACTTTATTAGCATAAATTCATTAAACCTAAACGGAAAATCAGGGTACAGATGACCTTAATTTGTGTCAGCCTAAACCAGCACAAGCTTCAACAGAATGAAATCACCGACCCACCCCTTGGTGGCTCGTTCTTGTTCAATTACATTCCCTGTGGGGAATTTTATAGAAGCTATGGCTACAACCCCAGGAAAAGGGCACATCATTACACAACTTTGCATATAATGGCAAGAGGTTGGCAGGCCCCTTGATTCCAAGGGTATGGGGTCCCCAGATGAAGAATCCTGTAGGGGAGCAATGGTCTCAAACTTTTAGTAATATTTAAATATATATATATGTCCCAAACCTATGGATATTTATTTAAAAATTTTATCAGGTAATACTCTACAAATATGTACATAATAAAACACTCAAAATAGCAAAAGCATGAGATGAAAACATATATTAGGCCAAACATTTTCCTCCCAATGAATGGTTTTTAGACATCCCCTACCTGTGCATACCCTGCTTTGAATATTCTTCCTCAGGGGCTATGGTTCAGTCGCACATAGCTGCCAGAATTCCCTGAGAGTCAGGTTCATGAAGCAAAAAGCTGCAAGTGTTACAGAGGAAAGCATAGCCAAAGCCCAAATAAAAAAAATTCTCAACATTCTGTGACTAACAAGCTATGTGTTCCCCATCTCTTACATAAAAGATATAATCCTTGTAAAGGATTTCTCAGCAGAAGATTTTGTTGGCAAAGATCTGACCATTCACACAGAAAATGACCAGATCTCTGAAGAATCACTCCACCCTCTATTAAACTTTCAGGCCATAGCCATACTGTACCTGAACCACTAAACTGTACTGCTCTCTACTACAGAAAAGCAGCTTGAGGCCTGAGTGGGGGAGTCTTGGAGGGCATCGTATCCTAGAAAGAGAAGACCTCTGTGTTCAAATCCCCCTCTCTACACCTTACTAGTTTGGGTAAGTCATTTCATTTGTCTGAGTTTTTAGTTTCTGTAACTCTTAAACGAGGATAATGAAAAGAATTTGTACCTATTGCATGGTTAACCCTCAAAGATGACATTAATGGTGGTGAAAGTGTTCTGTAAATTATAAAATGCTATGTGAAGAACAAAAACTTTTAGGCTCTTATCATAAAAGCAAAGCTAAATAATTGAAAAAAGTAACTATTACCAAAAAATGTACGTGTCTTTATAATCAGTGTGCAAATTTAAATTTTACAGTTTGCCCAAGACCCTATGAGATATGTAGCTTGATTAAATCATCCATAATTTCAAGTCCCAATTCAACAGCTACTCTCAGCTAACCCTAATATAACGGATGTTCCTTGCCCTACCTGTGGACTTTGTAGAGGCAACTGGAGTATTTTTCTTGCATAGAGGTCACATATACATTCCAGAAAAAAAACAGGCAGGAAGATTAAGCTATGGCAGCCCCGTTGGAGGCTTAGAGGAAGGGCCCACACCAAGATTAGGGCAGCCCTCCAACCTCCATCCCCACTTCTCTCAACCCCCACTCTGCAGTACACTCTTGCAGTCCCTTGTTTCCTAGGCATGCCAGCAGAATGAGCAACTGTCGACAGAAACGCTTTGAGAGCTTTGGGGCCCTGAATGCCAGTCTCAAGTCCCTTGTGTCCAGGAAACACAGGCCAGAGATGTTCTTCGTGGATTAAGTCATTGAAGATGACTTACACAAACATTTTTAAAGCTTCAAAATTTATTGCTGTACATTTTCTCATAGCATTTACTATGGAAATATAATAGTGCAAATATTTGGACTTTATAGCATTTGAAAGATCACAAAGCTTTTGATATCTTTTGCAATAACTTATGAAGATCTATATTATCCAAGTTATATTACTTTTAAATTTAAACAAGTAATCTTGTATTCAAAGCGATTACATATGCTCTCTAGATCTCCTCTCTAGAGCAAAAAAAAGAAAACAAAAAAGCCAAAAAAACTCTGGAAGCCACCAGGGCACTCCCTTTCTTGAAAATACACACATCCAACAGTTTTCCAACTGCATGATTCTTTGTTAAATCACAAATTCATTCATCGCTTACTGACAGGCTTGTATGTGCCAGGCACTGTGCAAGGCCCTAGGGAAATTAGAATGAAAACACGCAATTTCTGCTTTCATGGTGCTTACAGTGTAATAGTAGAAACAGACATCCCAAAAAATTTACAATACAATACAATAAAGTGCTTCTACAGAGGTATTTACAAAGTGGAAGGAGGAAAAGAACATCTGCCTGGAGAAATTTGGTACGTCACAGAGGAGGTAGCCACTGAGCTGAGACTTGACCAATGACCAGGAAATTGCCATGTAGACGGGCAGGCAGAGGAAACAACAGGTGCAAAGAAATGGAGGCTCAAGGGGATAGATAAAAGGAGCAAGTAATGCAGTTCTTCTTGAGTCGAAAGTACAAAGGGACAGTAGTATAATGAGGCTAGACAGTGAAGCGGTTACGAGATGATGAAGGGCCTTTCCACCATTCTGTTTATTCTGCAAACATTTATGGAGTGCTCACTACGCACCAGGAACTAGGCCAAGCGCTGAGGCTGAAACAGGGAACAAGACAGAAACATCCTTGCTCTCATGGAGCTTACATTCTAGTAAGAGATAGACAAAAAAAATCAACAAATAAATAAAATACAGATTTAGAAATTTTCTACAAAGGAAATAAACAGAGTAATGAAAATATAGTATTAGGGTAGGGGTAGTAAGGGTTATCAAAAAGTGGCTCTTAGAAGTGACATAAAAATGACACCGGGTAACAGTAGCATTCTGTGTACACACGCTGCACACCAGGCACTGTGCTGAACACTTTATAGACACTGTCTTACTGCATCCCCGCAATAACTCTATGAGGTAGGTATTCTTATTTCACTGAGGAACAGGATCAAAGTTCAGTAACCTGGTAAGTCACACAAATGGCAAAACCAGGATGCAGACACACGTTCTCGTAATCTCAAAGTGCTAGCTCTTAAAAATAACTCTAAACTACTCTATTGCTACTCGTGAGGAATTTTGAGCAGGGAAGGGACTCGACCACATTGCCCTATTTTGAGAATCACTCTGATGCACTACATGGAGGAGACAAGAGGAAAGAAAGGGACGGTAAACATGTGAAATAAAGGAAGCCACTGAAAGTCCAGAGGAGGGAAGGCTTGCATGAAGATGGGACGGACAAGGGATGGGGTGTACATGTGAAAGGTTCAGTTAATATAGTAGTTCTAACAGGACTGACAAATGTCACAAGCAAGGGAAAAAAAGGGACATGCGGGATCACTGCTGGGCTGCTTCTGCTTTGCTTTTGCTCGAGTTGGGAAATGCAAGATGGTGCTAAGTTTGTGGGGATGAGATGATAAACTTGATTTTGGACATGTCCTGTCAGTATATCTGGAACATCCTGGACTTTTAGAATGGTCCCCAGTAGCACACCATGTAATAGTTTTCAGATCTTGTTCTCTACCTGAGCAAAGTATACAAGAAATATGTTTTATAGTGTGTATACTGTGTTTTTACTTTTACAAATCTGTCTAGAAAAGCACAGATATCTTGGTTGGATTGCATTGTAAAAATATATGATCATCAAGGTGAAACTACCCCAGCTTGATTACAAATAAAGGCTCATGGACTTCAGGGAGGAGGAGAAAAACCTTTGGATATCCTTATTAGTCATAGTAGCTCTTAAAAAGAAATTGATATTAACTCCCCACCCACCCCACTCGGGACACTGATAGACCCAGAAGCAGGGACCATCTGCCAACAGTCCTCCCGGAGACTGCAAATCTCCCTGCTCATCCACTAGCAGGGCTGTTCCAAGGAAATTTGTGGCCTAAGGCCTAGGGATCAAAGTTGAATATAAATCAGGAATTCCAAGAAGTATTTATATAGTTTGACAATAAAGGTCCAGAAACACAGCACCCCACATTTAGCCAGTCATATTGCTTTAACTAATCTCCTCCTCCTCTTTCCCTTTGAGAATTAAAAGAAGCTGGAGGTACTGATATTAAAATGTACAGAATTGGTCACATCCTTCACCACATCACCTGGGGGTCTAATTTTATTTATTTATTTATTTATTTATTTATTTATTTATATGGTGGTGCTGAAGATTGAACCCACAGCTATGCTAATAAGATAATAAGAGCTCTATCAGGTCTAATTTAAAAAGAAATCATAAGTAAGTACATAAACTATTCCTACAGAACATCTTTTGCTCCATTTCTCAAATTTTGCTTCAATTTGCTTATAACCACTCCCCCTTTCTTGGATTATGTTTCAATTTTTTTTTTTTTTATGCGGGTACCAGGAGTCAAACTCAGGACCTCGCGCTTGCCAGGCAGGTGCTTATTCCGCTGAGCTATCTCACCGGCCCTATGTTTCAACTTTAAAATTAATGAATATAGTAATGCCAGCTTAAGCAATTGGGCATCACAAAATTTAACTGAAAGAAAGAAATTTAAGTGGTAATAAAAGTTAGGTATATGAGTTTGAACAGGAAAAAAACGTTAACCCTTTGGAGGCTGGATACTGATTAGTAAAGGTCACAACCTGGCTCAGTAAGCAACTCTGCCTAGAAGGGGCCTCTCACTGTGTAAGGGTCTGACCTGCACTTGTGAACTTAGTGAACTACTGGATGTTAGAAAGTGAAAACTGTTTTAGCAAAAACATGAACTTCAAATAACACCTAACAGGTACCTGTGTACCTAACTCATGCTGAAAGAAAGAAAAAGCCTTATTTTTTTTTTAATAGAAATGTCAGAAGTACTAGTCACAGGCAAGAAAAAACAAATACACTGCTAGATGACAATGTAAACTTCTGGTGAGAGCACGATGCTCAACGCGTCTGGAGGCACAGCACAAATGCATGGATTATTTTCCACCACCTCCATTTCACACCGAAGGCCCAAGGATCAGAGCTGAATGTGCATCAGGAATGTTAATGAGGGGCTACTTACTGTGTGTGCTCTTTAACAGAAAAAGTTCCAATCAGTCTGTGAATATAATCATTTATTTTTCTTTACAGTGATGATGGAAGAATGTACAGGTGTCCCCTTGCAATAAAGTATAAAAATCTGTTTATATACAGTGAAGTCACAATAATCTTTCATTGGGAAATTTATTTGGTACTCTTCGTTTGTTTATATTAAAATGGGGGGGGAAACAAATATTTCACGTAAGTGCTACATTTCCAGTAGATTGCACCTTGCATGAAAAGCTCAGCTTCATCTTAAGGGTCCTTCTTGATATTACAAAACACTAATTTTAGGTCCTAGGACTCAAAATAAACATCATTTTTTAATAATAGATATATACATCAAAAATACATCTAAAAAGGCATTGGTTAGTGCTATTATTAAAAAGCTCTATGGGCTCGGGTACATTTTTTTTCTTACAGGCAAAACCCAGTGGAAACATTTTTATTCAATTTCTAGTAATTTGCTCTTGGGGAAAGTCAGTCCAAAGTTACCTGTAAGAAAAAACAAACAACTTAAGTAATTCAATGATTTCTCAGTGAAAGTTCAGCAAAACTAAAAAAATAATAATAATAAAGTTAAATTTCACTTAGAACCTGCTTTAACTCTTTGCCCATTTACAGTATTTTGCAAATAAAAAGTGCTCAAAATACTCCCCAATGTTTCAAATGTTCTATTTTGATAACCTTATTACATTTAATTTTCAAGGAAATGATATGTATCCCTTTGTATGGTTCTGCAAGTGTTTTCTACCTACAATTAACTAAATTAGCACAATAAGGGAATTCAAAGGGCATACAAATAAAAAATCATAACCACCAAATCCAACTATACAGTATTTTGAAAAAATTTCTACTTCCAATGATTTCACTTCATAATGACTGATTTTACTGTAGACCATTTATAGATGATAGATATGCACTTAGTCTTATTTATTCTGAGTGAAATCATACTGTACAATTGAAAACTGACTATGACATTAGTGTATCTTCTTCACAGTTAAATATCAACACCTTTTTTAAATAGTTATCTTCTTGCAATCATTCTTAAAATGTTTGAGGACCTCGTCACTCCTGCATGATGTAAGTGACACAGTAAATCTCAACCTGTTATTTAAATAAATAAATGTAGACCCACCTTGCTAATAAGGAACATCAGAGGGGCTGTGGCATGAAGAGACTGACAGACCTGAAGCAAACCACAGGCCAGAAGCCTCAGAGCCCATCTCTTACAATCCTCGTGGAGTTGGCCACATCCCGCTCTTTGCCAACCTAAGTCAGCCCTAGTTCACACTATGAACATCTAAGTCACGCAGCCATGCTACACTTTCTTCAGCATTTTATGTACATTTGGGGCTAAGTAAGCAGGTAACTGAGGAGTACTTCTGACTCCTCTACAATCTATAAGTCTAATGACCCATCCTAACGCCATTCTCAAGTTTAGAATATGACAAACATAACAGGAATCTTTCCCTACCTAATATACCACTTTCAAGGACTAAAACTCTTATCACTCAACAGTAACGAGTTTATAATTACTACTATCCACATTTGTGCAAGGCAATGAGCACCTGCCAGCTTCTATACATGCAAAGTGCTTAACACACGTGCTTGCTTATGTAAGTGATTTGAGTGCTGCCTTGCTGTCAATCTGCAAAGTCATCTGCAAAGGAAGCACAGGTCTAGCTAAGCCTTAGCTAGATGATGGCCTTTGATTATCCCAAGTCAACTTCACAGGAGAAGTCTGAGGGCCCAGTTTGTAATAATTCAATCTTGGAAACAGCCCAAATGCCCATTAACTGATAAATGGATAAAGAAGATGTGGTTTTTACATACAGTACTACTCTGTCATAAAGAAGGATAAACTTGAGACATTTTTGGGTAAATGGATGCAACGTGAAACCATACTTTTAAGTGACATAAATAGGACACACATGTTTAAATATTTCATTGTTTCTCTGCTGTGAGAAACTGAAAGGGTAAATAAGGACCAAAATGGATGATAGATACTGGGAAATAGGAAGAAAATGTTCAAAATGGGAAAGGGAACAAAGGAGGGGAGAGGAGGCAAAGAAGAGAAAAGGGAAACAAAATGTAAGCAAAGCTTTTGTACATAGGAGGGGAAGAAGGGTGAAGGGAGGGGAGTGGAATGGGGAAAAAAATCAAGATATATTATGTACAGATACAAATTCCATATAATGAGTGTGATCATTAGGTATATCAAAAGTGTTCCAATAAAACTGATTTTAAAAAACAACAAAAAATGGCAGAAAAGTATATTAAAAAAAAAAAAAAAAAGCCTCTGAGAAAGACCTGAAACTAAAAGCTCCGACAGAAGGGGAGGGCCTTCTCAGCACTCCAGCAGTGGTCCAGACGCGGGCACAGCTGCAGTGTTGCACATTCCCTCGCTGCACTCAGGGACGGCACAGCTGGGCCTCAGACAAAAGAAACGTGTCAGACTTCTCCTGTCGGAGTTCACACACAGTGAAGACGCTTACTGAAGCCCATTACAACATGTCTGTGCTATCTTGGGAAACAAAATCCAGAATGTCAACACATTATCTTCCTGTCCTTAGTAAGAAGATAGAAACTTAAAATAGGACTGAACTGGATTTAAACAGTTTTATGTGGTCAGAAAATTACGTGACACCATGGTGCTGCTTCGCCAGACATGTAAATGCTAGGACGTTCTACCTATTACTTGGAAAGGAACATGTTATCAACAGTGAAACTCACCTCGCTTCACTCCCTACTCTTAGCCTGTTCCTCTACCAAACAGAACTCTCCCTTCCTTCCAGGGGCTCAAGTATGAAACCTGATTCATCCTTGCCACTCTTTAAACCTCCCTTTCAATCACCTAGACAAGACAGTTCTGTCCCCAAATATATCTCAAATCTAGCCTCCTCCTTTCCTCCCCACAAACTGTCAACATTTTGGGAAGCCACCAGTGTCTTTTGCTAGACTACCACAATATCACCTCAACTGGCCTCCTTGCTTCTAAGCTTTGCCTACTCTAAAACTCTTCTGCAGCAGCCGAAAGTATCTTGTAACTCATTAAATGTGGTCATGCTCCTGACCCTCAGCAGACTCCCACTGGTTTTAATAATCAAGTTCAAAATCTTTAACCATAACCCACAAGCCCTGCATGATTAAGTAGATTGCCAGTATACTCCCTCTCCCTGCATTCAAACCACACTGACCTTTTGTTTGTACCTTAAAGAAACCAAGTTTCTCTTTGCTGTCCCTTCAATGGGTCCACTTTTACCTGAACTTCCCTCGACTCATTCCTATGCATCTTCAGGCTCAAGGCAAATGTCACTTCCTCAGAGAGGCCTTGTTGACCCTTCACATCATGTTAGCTATTCCCTGTTGCTACCTCTCCATTTTGGCTTCAAAGGGAACAAATAATTAGGTTACAAGTGGCAGAAAGCAAGAGAGGCCTGCCAAAATGCAGGATAGAAGCTGGGGAAGAAGAAGCCATATTGAAGCCTTAAGATTCAAGTGTAATGATCGAAAGAGAATAGATACTCAATGAAACAGAGCCCATGAACCTCGTAGGTGAGTTTAGGGTAAAACCAAATTTGTATTTTTAGGGAAAAGTATGTGTTTTACTTGACAATGCCCTTCTTATTCTCTGTGCATCAAGTGTCCAGTAGAGAGGACCTAGAAAGAGGGAAAGATCTGGCCTATCGTTCTACCATAATCCTAAAGAGGGAACAATGTACCCCAGAAGGCAGCTGCCTTACTCTCCTGGAACAATGCCTTCACACCTCACAGAGCCCTTCTGCTTTTCTTGAATGACACCTTAGAGATTTTCTATGATTTGAATAAAGAAGAGCTGCATGGGTGTGAATGTCCTCACAGAATGAGACAAATGGATGCAGTAACTTCTGTGGCCCTTAAATCAGAGAGGGGCCAAACAACAGCACATGCATAACCTTTGTAGAAGAGTGTTTTCTAAGTCACTGATGAAGAGGCTACAAAGTCAAACTAACAAGAAAATAAACAGCTTATGTTCTAAGTGTCTCTGTGTCTGGTATTAGTTTACCTATCATATTCTTAGGCTTCATCTCCACTGTCCATTTCAATATCCATCTCTTCTGTATCAGCAGCCCGGGACAGGATGTCTGCCATCAGTGCTTCTTCCAATTTCTTACGTACTTGTTGTACTCGCTCTTCCTGTTTCCTTTTCAAAAACAGAAGAAAAAGACACTGTAAATTTGGCAAGTAATGACAATATGAAGCTGCCTCAAAAGTTCATCCTTACTTCACAGTCATTAAATTCCTAAGAAAAATACACTTTACTCCCCTTAAGCTTTGCAAATTGCTTCTACACTTGTAGACCAAATGCAGTGCCTAGCCTTGGCCAAAAAGAGAGAGATTCACAAGCGGTTATCCTTGTTTCACAGAGAATTCTGGAAGGAATCAATTTATTTCAAATGATCTCATCCTCAACTTCAAGAATTTCAAGTTATGTGGCCAGGTACCGTGGCACACACCTGTAATCCTAGCTATTTGGGAGGCCAAAGAAAGCAGGATTTCAACTTTGAGGCCAGTCTGGGCAACGTAGCAAGACCCTTAGCAAATCTCAAAGTAAAATATTAATTAATTAAAATGGATGGGGATATAAGTTAGTGCTACAGCATTTGCCTAGCATGTACGGGGCCCTGGGGCCCAGTACCACCAAAAAAGAAATTAAAAGAGAATTTCAAGTGTGTGGAATTTGGGTTTATTTCTATAAAGGAAAAACAGAAGTAACTTGGAAGCAGGGATCCAAGAGGGAAGTAATATGGAAGATGAAGGAAAAGTGACCTTTTTGATGAAACACTGAGAAAGACACCAAGCAGAAGCACAACAGACTGGGATTTGCTCTGGAGTTCTATGGCTATGTTAGGGGAGAGCCCTCCTGGGTTCCCAGGCCTGCAGGCAACATTTCAGCAGGAAAGTCCCAGGATCACATGAGCACAGAGACCAAAGCACACCTCTTCAACTGAGACGAGCTGAGGAGATCAAGAACGTCAGTGAGTTTCTCTGTCTTAGTGCCTACAAGGACGCTCCAAACACGGGAGTTAGTAACTCCAAGTTATAAACAAGGCTCTGAACGTTAGATGGAAACAAAGTCTAGGAGAAAAGCTGTTCAATACATTTCATCTTTAAAAAGCAGAGACAAAAGCTGAGATTAGTTCTCTGAGAGGGCAAGAGAGAAATTTACATCCAGAACCAAGTAGGGAGGCAAAAGCTGAAGACACACAAGAGAAAGGGAAGACTGGTGGGTAAAGGTCCTGGTGAAAACAAGAAATAAAGAGGTGAAGGCAGAGGTGGGAGAGTTAAGCTCAAATAGAGGAGAGGTTAAGCCCTCCCCAGAGAGCAGAGGAAAGATGGCCGCAATGGATGCAGAGCAGGGACGGAGCAACACAGTGACAAGGAAGAGACACAAGGAAAACTGATTTACTCTACCAATAACTGAGAGAGACAGGTGCAGCACTACCCAAATCTAGCACAGCAGAAAAGCAGAGAAGCCACGTCATGAAGGATCCATCAATAGTCACTGAGTGCTCACTTCCTGAGGCTCAGCCACATGGCGTGACATCTGCTGTCCCCTGACCACATCTGTCTGCATCACAGGAGACTATGCACAAGGCCGTAAAGATCAAATATACTATATAGACACAAAGGCTTAATTAAACTTCAGGAAACTTTTCTTCATTAAACTCCAAAAGCAGCACAAAATGTTAAAAGAAACAGACTTCTACTTTTAAATGTATTTTTAAAAAATGGGGCAGAGAAGATTAAAACTAGATCCATATCTTTCACCATGCACTAAACTAAATTCAAAATGGATCAGAGATCTAAATATTAAAACAGAAACATTAAATCTGCTGGAAGGTAGGATAGGTAAAACCCTTGGAGACATTGGTGTAGGCAAAGACTTTATGAATAAAAACTCAACCGCACGGGAACTATCCCAAAGAATCAATAACTGGGATCTCATCTTATTAAAAAGCTTTTGCACAGCAAGAGAAACCACCAACAGAGTGAAGAGACAACCCACAATGTGGGAAAAAATGTTTGCCAGCTGTTCCTCAGACAAAGGATTACTATCGAGAACATATAAAGAACTCAAAAAAATCAGACCTCCCAAATTTAAAGACCCACTCCAAAAATGGGCATCTGAGATGAATACACATTTCTCAGATGAAGAAATACTAATGGCAAACAAATATACAAAAAAATGTGCAACATCACTAGTCATTCGAGAGATGCAAATTAATAACAACACTGAGATACCATCTCACCCCAGAAAGAATGGCTACTATTAAGAAATCAACTAATAACAAATGCTGGAGGGGCTGTGGGGGAAAAGGAACCCTTCTTCACTGTTGGTGGGAGTGTCGACTGGTACAGCCACTGTGGAAGTCAGTGTGGAGATTCCTCAGAAAACTAGGGTTGGAGGTCCCATTTGACCCAGCTATTCCCCTTCTGGGCATCTTCCCAGAAGAATTAAAAACATCGTACCACAGCGATATATGTGCACCCATGTTTATAGCAGCACAATTTGTAATAGCCAGATCTTGGAAACAACCCAAATGCCCATCAACTGAGGAATGGATAAGAAAGATGTGGTATTTTTATACAATGGAGTACTATTCAGCCATAAAGAAGGATAAACTGGAGACTTTTATAGGTAGATGGATGCAACTCGAGAAAATACTCATAAGTGAAATAAACCAGAAGCACATGTGTAAGCATCGTATTATCTCTCTAGTATGAGAAACTGAAAGAGTAAATAAGATCCAAAATGTACAATAGACATGGTGAATCAAAAAGAAACTGGTCAAAAAGGAAAGAGAGACTGGAATAGGGAAAAGAAAGAAGGGAAAGGGAAAAAAATTGTATATATATATATAAGATGGTTAAGATAGATACACTACCATTTTTACTTAGTTCATTGAAGAGTAAGGTTTGTGCCAATAATGTTTGGACAATTGAATGCTAATGTCTGGTGTCCTGAATAACTAACTTAAAGATAGTAATACGTAATGTATTAACCATTGTTACCCTCCTATTATGTTGTTTTGAAAATTTGTTCTTCTTTTGATTTGTTTTGTTTTTTCTTCTCTTTAAAATAAAAAAAAAAAAAAAAAAATGGGGCAGAGACAGGGAGGGGGTTACTGGTGACCTGTGCTTTGTAGCATCTGTCAGATTAAAAGAAAATGGAATTGAACAATTGAACAAATGTGAAGAAGAACACATTTATTTCTTACACAGTTAGTCTCCCCTCCAGCCCAGTGACTCAACGTTTGTCAAATGGCACATCATTCTCACAGGCAATCTCTCACTCCTAATACCGGTGGCAAGAATACGTACAGCTCCCTGGGAGCAATCACATGAGGAAATACAGCAAATGGCACTTTCGGATGAAGAAGTGCATCTTAAATTCTTAAAATTTGCCACTGATTTTCTTTATCTCAAGTATTACTTCCCACATTTATGAGAGCTGAAATTAAAGTCTTTGCCCATTGAGACAGGCAGAATTCCAAGATGTCACCAAGAGTCTTACACCCATATACACTCTGTATACACATTCTACCCTTACGGGTGGGTGGAATTTGTGGATATGGCAGGACATCACTTCATGATTAAGTTACTAATCAACTGGCCCTGAATTAGTCAAAAGAAAGATTAGTATACTAGGCCTGAACTAATAGGAAGAACCCTTAATAGGGCCAGGCCCCTCCTGAAACAATTATGTAAGGGTACATAGAGGAGGCCATGTGACAAGGGACTACAGGCAGCCTTTAGAAGCTGAGAGTGACATCTGTCCCACAGCCAACAAAAGAGCAGAGATCTTAAGCCTACAACCACAAGGAATAAATTCTGCAACAATTCTGTGAGCTGGAAAAAGAATCCCAAGCTCCAGTCCAGCCAACTTTGATATTAGGCTTATGAGATCCAAGCAGAGAACCCAGCTGCTGAACCACTGAACTGTGAGCTAATAATAGTCTTGTTTTAAGCTGCAAAATTGTGTAGATTTGTTACAAAGTATTAGAAAACAAAAATACCAATGAGTGAAATATTATCAAGTATTCTTCAAAAGGTATACACTTAATATCTGAGATCTCCAGTTGGAAGCTTAATGTAAACAGAATACTGGCTACACAATTAGAGAAAGGGTAACAATTTTATTTGTGGTCATTTGTTTTGATCGTGTATTAATTCAACAAGGAATGTTTGCTTAAGAATTTCTGTTAGGGGGCCGGGGATATAGCTCAGCAGCACAGCGCCTGCCCGGCAAGCACAAAGTCCCGAGTTTGATTCCCAGTTCCAAAAAAAGAAAAAAAGAATTTCTGTTAGGACAATTAAATCAAATAAGCAATTTGTTTGACATATTTACCCAAAAAGGAAATCATCCAAAGATCTGGCTTTGAGATTTTTTTTCCCCCCTTGGTACTAGGAATCAAACTCAGGACCTTGCGCTTGCCAGGCAGGCGCTGTGCTGCTGAGCCATCTCACTGGCCCAAGATATTTGCTTCTACTATCAAGAGATCTGGTGTTGAAGCCCTCAGCATCCCCAGGATATCACTCAGAGAACCTCAGTCAACATCCATAATGATCTGGTGGAATCCCAACCAATTCCATACTCATTCCAAGACAGAAAAGAATTTGTCTCCCAAGTCATTTTCTTCCTCAAGGGTAAGAACAATCTAAAGAGCAAGCTAATACCTTGCCTTGATTTTACATTTTGTTATTTTAATTTCTTCCAAAATAAAATTGATCATAAATCCCGTGCAATCAAGGCATATGAATACAACTTTGAGTTGTTTTATATCTTTGCAAAAGGAATTACTTTAAAACCAAAGAAGGATTTTCCCCTTATAAATCTAGCTAGATTCATACATTGAGAAATATTTTATGTCAATTTTTATAGATTTAGAAAAAAACACAAATAGAATATATTTTTAAATTGTATGATTCATAAGTACCATCTGCTGGTTTTTTCTAGGAATAATTCTCAAGTAAATCTTTGATTTATATTCAGAAAATAAGAACAGTGAAATATACACAGTCATATTTTTAAATATAATATACTACAGTAGCATTATCATCATTATAAAGTAATGATCTTCAAGTTCATAAATCCTAGACAAGAATTTCTTTGCTGTCTTACTATCCAGAATAGGTTTGCTTCTCCTAAGCAATGCTTTGCTTATACCTTTCGGGTATTATCAATCTGAGTTGGATGTTTTCCTTTTACAATTTGCTGCTAAAAACCTAATTTGTGGCTCAGCCTTAGAATAAAAAGATGTTAATAGATGCAGCTTATGTTCTCTCTCACTCTTGCTTTATTGCTTTACTCTTTGCTTTAGCTTTCCTCACTTTAGCGTGTGTGTGTGCGCGTGTGTGTGTGTGTGTGTGTGGCCTCCTTAAATCTTTACTTGAAACAAAGTAAAACAGAGGTAGATAAATCTCTACATTGAGCTAAAGTGAAGAAAACATAATCAATGTAACTACATTAAACTCTGAAAACACAACTGAGCTTAAAGCAGCATGGATATCTATCGTCTGCTTTAAAAGGGAAGTTGGTCTGCACACAAACCAATGAAGGAAGCAATCATAAAAAGCATGACTGAGTGGAAGGGGGTCCTTATAGCAGAAACTCAGAAACCCAAATTGCAAAACACACTGCAGAATGATGTGTGTATGATTGATCTGATACCCGTCCTTTGGACATGCTCATGATGACCCCATTACTTTTTTAAAATGTGTGTTATGTTAAGTAGATTATCACACCCTCCCCCGTTGGTTTCAGAAAACCTTTGTGGGGCCGGTGAGATGGCTCAGTGGCGTAAGCGCCTGCCTGGCAAGCGCGAGGGCCCGAGTTCAACTCCCGGAACCCACATACGAAAAAGGGGCCGGTGATATCGCTCAGCAGTACGGGTGCCTGCTGGCGCGTGAGGTCCTGAGTTCGACCTCCGGTACCCACAAAAAAAAAAAAAAAACCCTTTGTGAAAAAAACGTAACTTTCTGGGGGAGTCATCACTTACAGATTGAGGAACCTTCATCTGATCCACCTGGGACAAGAAGGATTTCGGATTTTTTCTGATTTTGGAACATTTGCATATGCACAATGATATTGTGGGGATGGGACCTATGCCTGAATGTGAAATCCATTTATATACCTTATATCATAGCATGCAGGTAATTACATATGATTTTTTTTTTTTTTTTTTTTGTGGGTACCGGGGGGTCGACCTCAGGACCTCGCACGCCAACAGGCGCCCGTGCCGCTGAGCAATATCACCGGCCCCTTTTTCGTATGTGGGATCCGGGAGTCGAACTCGGGCCCTCGCACTTGCAAGGCAGGCGCTTACGCCGCTGAGCCATCTCACCGGCCCAACATATGATATTTTTAATACTTTTGCACAAGAAACAGTTCCATGGTATGGGATTCTTCACTTGTGCCATCATGTCAGAGTTCGAAAGGTTTCAGATTTTAAAGCACTTGAGATTTCAGATTTTTCAGATTAGGGATGCTCATCCTGTACTAGACGTGACATTGAACTTGATGGGCAGTATAAAATCTACCCACAGGCAAAAATCACACTTTTTAAAGTCATGTTAAACGGCTTACCTAATGTCTTCATCTGTGACAATGAAAGCTTTGCAGAGGGGTTGAGATGTGTTAAGCCACACAGCGGGGTTCTTTTCCACAGCAGCAGAAACTTGTCCTGTGATTGGTGCAGAGCTTGTGTGCAAAGCACTGGCAACAGCAGATAAAAGGGTCTCATCGTTACTACCTGGACCAACTCCTGCAATTAAAAAGAAGCACCACTTAAAGGAAAATGCTGAATGTGCTGAGCAAGCGTTATGTGACTTACAACAACCAGTAGTTTTGTGTTCAATTGGCATCATCTATTTAAAATGGAGCCAGGGGCCCGGTGAGATGGCTCAGCGGCCTACGCGCCTGCCTGGCAAGCGTGAGGGCCCGAGTTCAACTCCTGGGACCCACATACGAAAAAAGGGCCGGTGATATCGCTCAGCGGCACGGGCGCCTGCTGGCGCGCGAGGTCCTGAGGTCAACCCCCGGTACCCACAAAAAAACTAAAATAAAATAAAATAAAATGGAGCCAAACCAAAGCAGCAAAGGACAATGTGATATCCACTTAATAGATATTATACAGCAGAGAATTAACACGAAAGAAATCATCACAAAAAGCTAAGCATTTTAATGAAATTTTAAAATACATTTTCACAAGATTAAAGTTGAAAAATTGGCTACATGTCCTCAAGCAAGGTCAATTATTTTAATAGTGTAAGTCCTTTATAAAGGCATTATACTCATGCATCCCTATTAATAATTTTTCTTTATGACTTTTAAAATACATATCCAGCAATATCCAATGTTTAACATCTTTGCTTCTCTTTAGAATAGTTTCTCTTTGTGACTTTTAAAATTATTTCTAGCAGCATCCCAGGGCTTATCTTCTTTGTTTCAGGAATTCAATGCAAACACAATGTACCTGCAGCTTTAACAGCTTTTTCAAATGCCTAATAAAATATCCGGGTTCACAGAATAACTGCACACCCTATTTGCAGGAGACACCACAGCAAAATTTAAATAAATTGCTTAAAGTCCTAAACTTGCTTAGTTAAAGCAATAATTTCCAAGAATATAAAAGGATAAGAATTTAACTGTGAATTATGAGGATTTTTGAGTAATCTACAATATATCAAAATTTAGAAGCTGAAGCTCAAATACTTGAAAAATAATGCTTCTCTACAACTTGGATTTACCATGTGATTTGACACGTAGACTGGTAACCGAGTTCTCCACCCCAGATCCCACCAGCTGCTACTGCTGAGCCAAAGTGCATGTTCCCACTGCTATTTATGATAGCAGTTTGTGGAAGAAGGGGCAGAATGAAAGCAGTTAGTTGCTTTTTCGGTAAGAGGATAAGAGAAAGAACAAATGTTGGGGCCAGATGCTGCTGTAAGCAGGAAGCTTGGGAAATCCTGTTGATTATCTGTATTCAGTGCTAAAAGCAGTGTGTGGGTTAAACTGAATGACAAACTAATCTAGAGCCAAAATTTTTACACAGAAAAAAAAAAAAAAAATCTCAGGTAATAAACCACATGGAAGAATCCCTACAACACACAAGTTTTCCTTGTTTATTTCCCCTGAGTTTACTACAACACAAAAGAAATGCCAACCAGCAAGGACCTGGTATCAATTCTGCATCCACGGCATCTAACATAGTGCCTGGCATCATTATAAAGCCACCTATGGCACTTGATAGATATCTGCTCAACTAAACTTAGATAATACCTTGAAGACCTTTAGGTAGTTCCATGGTTTTTATAATTTGTTCTGTTACATCTGATGCACTAAGTCCTTGTAGCCTCTTCTCCCAGAAAAGCTGTAAGGCAAAATATCACTGTTAATAGATACATTCTTGAAACAAGAAAGTAGCGCATCGATGCTGTTGAATAATGAAATTTAAATCATTTCAATAACTTCCTATAATTTTCTCAATTTTTCCTTACAACAAGCTAAATGATACTCCAAACATGAATTATTTCAACACATCATAACTCTTTCCAGTGACATTACTCAAAAATGTTGTCATTTTATGCAACCTACTCAGTTGTTGCAGTATTATAAATTGTTATCTGCTATATACTATATACAGTTCTTTAGAACATATCTTCCAAAGAATATAATTTGACTTTTAAAGAACTCATTTGTAATGAAATTTAAATGTTGAAATTTATCAGGGAAAAAGAAAAAATGTATCTCTTAACCCCTTTATCTAGTATAAGTAGGGAAAGAGCTACTCCACATGGCTTTTAAGACACTGATTTTAGCCCTTCCGCATGCTTTAAAGGGAAAAAAGAATCACATTTTCTAAAACATCTTAGTACTATCTTAGTTTTTAAACTGGATGTCACGGCTATGAGGGATTTTTCTCCCTGTGGCACAGGACCTGGGTCCCCAGTCACTCAGCAGTCCTGGATCACTGATCTGGGCATCAGTGAGCCCAATGCCTTAGGGGGCTACGGAGGTGTACAAGTGCTTATTCAAACACTAAGTGGCCCCAATAGTTCTGCTTCTCTATTGTGTATCCTTTTTATACTTTAGTCTTTCTCCCAGTTAGCTCTTACTTCTCATTAATTTCACTCATCCATTCATCATACATGTATTGAGCTCCCATTATGTGCTACACCTGTCCTGTGGATGCAGTGGCCAATCAGGTAGACGCTGTCCTTGTACTCAAGCCTTATATACATTTTTTGAACCACTTCATAGTTTCATGTTTACTGTAGACAAAGATTTTAAGGACAAAAGGATTATACATTCTGTCTTTAATCCTAAATACCAGGGCCGCTCACATAGTTGTTACCGCAAAAACGTTTGTGTTACTGACTGAAAAGGGGAGCAACTGGACTCAGCACGAGGATGTGATAGACATAGCAAACCATACTGAAAGCCCAGATTGATGCCCACAAAATGCATGACCCTGAACATGTTTTGTTTTTTTTTTTTTTGTTTTTTTGTTTTTGTGGGTACCGGGGGTCGACCTCAGGACCTCATGTGCCAGCAGGCACCCATGCCGCTGAGTGATATCACCGGCCCCTTTTTCGTATGTGGGTTCCGGGAGTTGAACTCCAGCCCTCGTGCTTGCCAGGCAGGCGCTTACGCCGCTGAGCCATCTCACCGGCCCCTGAACATGTTCTACAACTTCTTCAGAAGCTTCAATTTCCTCTTCTTTAAATGGGGGAACAATGGCTATCCCATAAGATCACTGTGAGCATTAAATAAGGCAACGTACATAAAGCATCTCTCATATAGTAGGCAAAAAGTTTATTGAATTTACTTTTAGCAAATTTTGGCTACTCTCAGGGCTTTTTGGGTTTATGTTCTGACTTCCGGATGTATGTGGGGTATCATAAAATTACCTTCCAAATGAGAAGGTATGGTAATGTAATTTTATTTATGGCTGAACAGTAATATTAACAACCTTAATACTAACACCAAGAGAACCTATAACAGAATGCTTAACTCTCCTCCAAAGACCCTGGTATATGGAAACAGCTCCTCTATCTCCCTACAAATTCTATCCCCACATATCAGTAGAATATGTGGCAAATATGAACAGGTCAACAAGATGACCTGAGTACATAAATCATTATGTATATAAAGATGTTGGATGAGTGTAACAACTAATGAATGTGATAAATACCCCATGAAATGCTGTCTGCTTTCTATTTACTCTTAGGTAGAGAAATATCATCTTTAATTTGAATATCACGGCCATAGGAAACAAAACCTGGTTAAATTTCTGATCAGTGAATGCAAAACCTATGGATACGTAAGTGCATATACATGCATACATACATCATGCGTATAGTCATCCCTTTGTATCTGTGGGTTCTACATATAACTTATTCAACCAAATATAGTGGATAAGCTTTATTCCTTGTCATTATTCCCTAAACAATACAGTGTAACAAAAACTTGAATAGCATTTACATTGTCTTAAGTATTATAAATAACTTATATATGACTAAAAGTAGAGGAGAGGCTGTGCATAGATTATATACCAATATTATATCATTTTATGTAAGAAATCGGAGCATCTGTGCATCTGTGGATTTTGGTACCAGCAAAGGGTATTGGAACCAATTCCCTGAGGATACCAAGGGATGACTCAATATATAATTTAATTCACAAAGATAAATCAATACTGCCAAAAAAATAAAACAGCTGGGTTTAGTGGCGCACGCCTGTAATCTCAGCATTTGAGAGGCTAAGGCAGGAGAATCACAAGTTCAAAGCCAGCTTCATCTACATAGTGAGTTCAAGATCAGAAAGAAACCAAAACAAACAAACAAAAAATATAAATATAGAAATGGTGGAGAGATATGACTGCTAATATTGAACAGCTAAAACTCCAATTTCAGATAATTTCGAGCCTATCATTTTTAATTCTTAACTTTTAAATTTACATCATTAAGAAGAAATATTATACAAAAAGTTAGGAAAATTTTGCAAAATAAATCTTGGACTGAAACATGGGTGTATGACTCTAGATTGTATCAAGTACCCCCAAGTCATCCAACAGCCCTCAACTGTAGCTGAAGTCAGAATATGGTATGCCCAGATGGATTCTGCACATGTTCCTTCAATGCTAAAAGCACTGTCACCAGAGTTCAGAAGCAGAAAAGATGTAAGGTTACACCAAAAAGATGGCTGTGTGTGTGTCTCCAGAGAAGCCAGGCAGGAATTGGGGGTGGGAGGGAGTTAGAGAAGGGAAGATTAGCTTGAGAAAAGAAAAAATTAGGAGGTCAAAGTAATTTCTCCCATCCTTCCTACCAGGTGCTCAAAGCTAATAAGCTCGGCTCATTTCACTGAGAACTACGAGTCCCCCATTAGGTAAATATGTTTGTATCTCAGCACGTTCCTAACTCATCTCAGATTCTTCCGTTTTATTATGGGGGGGGCGGTCTTTGCATTTTAAAAAACATTTTAAATGTACAAATAGTGGCCTTCATACTGAAAGAAGACAATCATTTCCACATTGTGTGATTCCACTGGTATGATATTCTGAAAAGACAAATCCATAGGGATGGTTGCCAGGGTGGGGTGGAAGAAGGGCCTGACAACAAAGGATCATCACAAGGCACTTGTTTGGATTGTTGGGATTTTACTCTCTCATTTTTAATAAGAACACACTTTATCCAGTTGATACAATAACCATGCCCCCTACCCCAGCTTGTTTCTCTCAAGAAATGGCCAGTCCATACCACCATCTCCCTTCCCCCAATCTCATTTCACTCAATCAGTTCATCCTCTTTTCCAGTTTTCACTAAATTTACTCTAAAAGACAGGCCTCTCCTCCTCCCAAATTCTATATTTTTCATTATTTTCATCCACTTTATGGCCCCCACTGATTTGGAGGGAGCATGGGAGGGAAGAGGTCTTCTACTGCCTAAATTTAAGGTTTCCCAGACTACTAATTTATTAACACCAAGGTTTTACTACATGATTGTGTTTACCTAGGATTCTTCCCAACCATCTCAAGTGCAAAGACAATAATATTCAAAAGATTAGTCTCTCCAAATTTGGAAGGAGTCCCCTTTATAGCTTCCTAGTCTCTCTCGGGCACACTTCATAAACACCTCTACCATCAATCCTAACCTACCTGCTGAAAATCTGGTTTTACCTGCCTAATCCAATGGCTTTCTTGGCTTAATTTTGCTGCCTGGTGTGACACGAAGTAATCAGTAAATATAATACTTAAAAAGACCAATAATTTAATATGGAGGACCACCAGGATGGTTCTCCTTGAAAGAGCATTTGGCTCCATTTTGGCTAAAACTGGCCCTATTTCCGTGTATTGATACGTACAGAGCTGACTAGGATATTTCTTTATCCCCTCAATTGGCTTTAAGCAATGCAGATAGGTCTAGCTGAGGTGCTGGGATGTGTAGTCTTTAAAGCAATGTGACAGGTCAATGATTCCCCACCTACAGCTCCCAACTAGTATGCGTGAGCTAGGCCGTGTGAGCAGTGCTGTCTGCTGAGACTGAGGCTTGAGAAGGAATCTATGACAGATGAGGGCATGAAGATTACACATCAAAGCTGAAGCACTGACCCCAAAACATAAGATACTCCCTCAAACTGTGTTATGCAGATTACTCTCTCTGCATCTCTCTCTCTCTGCACATTGCAGAGGTGCTATCTCGCCACCTACCTAGCCCAGCTCACAGCATTCACATATTTCCCGCCATTCTCACAGTCCCTCATCCCCAAGCCACTCCCCTCGTCACGAATTAATAAAACCCAGGTTCAGCCCTGGGTCAAGGTCTTTGTTCCACTTAGCCATTGTTCTGACTGGATTTAGGACCCCCTTGGCTCCCCACAACTACAAATATGCTTTAGTGTCTTTATTCTCGCTGTGGATTGCACTGGAAGTGGTAGATTGGAATTACTTATTGGAATTCCAGTAACTTTTCCCTGGGATTACAAACGTGGACTCCTCCAGACCACGACGAGGTCCAGGAAGGACTCCCTATAATTTAATATTTGGAGAAATCCTCAAAATGTGTTATTGTCCTCAGTTATTATACGCCTTCTCTAATCCCCACCAACCAGACTCTAAGTGCTTCTAACTTCTGCTCTTCGTCACCCCCCGGTATATTAAGAAATTGGGGGCCGGTGAGACGGCTCAGCGGCTTAAGCGCCTGCCTTGCAAGCGCGAAGGCCCGAGTTCGACTCCCGGAACCCACATACGAAAAAGGGGCCGGTGATATCGCTCAGCGGCACGGGTGCCTGTTGGTGCGCGAGGTCCTGAGGTCGTCCCCCCGGTACCCACAAAAAAAAAAAAAAAAAAAAAAAAAAAAAAAAAAGAAATTGGATAGCTTCCATATGTGCATCACCTTCTACTGCCAATGGTCTAGACATGCACAGTCTAGTAAACAAGCTGACAGGAAAAAACATATGATGGGACTAAAAGTCATCTAAAACCACAAGAGTGCCGCCCTAAAACATCACCGATAGGGTAACTCATCTTGGGAGAAAGCACCTTGCTAATCACTTCTTCTACAGCTCATCACTGTACCTTTTCTCATGACAGTTCTCTCAGGGATGACCTGCAGGACCCCAGAGGAAACACAGCTGCATGTACTTTATCTATTTTAGCCTTCCGGAGGACAAACATGTGATGCCTCACAAACGCTGCTTCTTTGGTCAGATGAGCAAACGAATATGTTAACTGAAAGAAAAACTAACCCAGAATACAACTGTAGCATTTTCACCTTTTAATTGCTATGGATTTAACTTAGGTTTTGGGGATTTGTTCACTTGCCTTATGAAGAATATTCAAGAAGATGAGGAAGAAACTTGGATATCTCTCTCTCTCTCTCTCTCCCTCCCTCCCTCCTTTTTCTTATACACACACACACACACACACACACACACACAGAACCACCAACCTCCTCGCAAACATTTGCAAACACATATCCCTATTTTGATGTTCTAAACTGAGGCTGATAATATTTATTATTATTATCCTCCATCTCCCTAGTAATAATAATAATCTTTATTAAGATATACTCCAAACACATTTATCCTCTTTTTGGAGGTCAGAAGGAAATGGTTTACAATGAAAAAGTAATTGAAGGATCAATCCAAATTCAAAAATTATTCTTTGAGTGCCCACTACATGCAAAGTATTTTGCTGGGCACTGGAGATGGTTGTTAGTATAGCAGACAACTACGGCCCGCAAGGAGCTTTCTGGCAAAAAGCAAACAGAACTCTACAAGGCAGGTTGCAATAATGAAGATACAAAATTAACCTTAATTTGGGAGACTCTAGGAAGGTCTTTTAGAAAGAAACAAATCTTGAAAAATACTTAAGAATGTGCTATAAGCATACAGAAGAGGAAAAACTATCTCTAGCCAAGAAAGTAGCTTAAGCAAAGACCAGTATTTCTAAATGAGCCACAAAGTGGCTTATTTTGAATGTATATTCTGAAGTTTCGTTCTCAGAAATTCTGTTCCATAGGTCTAGGATTAAGTAGCTAGCTTTATTTTATTCCTTTATAAGCACCTATGGTTACTGTGATTCAAGTATAAGTATGTCATTTGTTTTGGGGTGAGATTGTCAGTGGATACAAAGAACCATTAAATAGTAATCACCAACCTCTCCAAGTTTTAATCCTAATTATGCCAGATGATTAAAAATATATATATTATTTGATCTGTTCCTTGAAGAAAACCAGAGGATGGTATATGCCTTCCTATTATTTCACTGCTGAAGGACATGTGTTGAAGTTTATTTAAAAGTCTATGTAATTGTTCACGTGTAGAGAAAGGACTTACCGAAAGTTCTGTTTTGCCAGTGAGACTATGCCCAAACTATCCTGATGACACAAGAGGAAGAAAGGAAGAAGGAACTATTACTTAGTCACTGTGCCTTTTTTTTTTTTTGCCCCATAGGCCTGTTACTGTGCTAAGTGTTTTAGGTACAGGAATTCAGTTGCTTTTTCCTACAGCAGTTTGGAAAAGATATTATTACTCCTATTACAGGTAAAGAAACTGAAGCCTTGAGAGGTTAAGTAACTTAACGAAGGTTACACAAATAGTTGGTAGAGCAGCTAGATGATTAAACAGTCCTGCTGTTATCAGCAAAAACTCTGCAAAAGTATTTACATGTTTGGTTCTGTATCTTTGAGTACAGGCCTTAGATCCTGCTATTCATATCAAAGGCTAATAACGGATCAATAAATGCTAAGAAACTATCAAGTTATTCTTAATCCACTTCAGGGTAAGTATCCATTTCAGGAAGCTGTGTTTAAACCCTAACGTTGTCACTAAGTAATAAATACTGTGTAATTTAGCAATCCTAAGCAACGTGTGCCTGATGCCTGCCTTCTCCTGTTGCAGAGTTAAGAGGCCAGGCTGGTGATATATTTAGCTAAAACCAGTATGGAGTTTTAAGGAGATACCAAACTGTAATTTGAGGTAATTCACATGATAAAAGCCCCCAAAATGGTGTTATGTATATTTTCCACAAGTTACATTTCTTAGCCCTCAATGAAAATGTCAACCACACTGCATGCAAAATCTCATCCAGTGGATGAAAATTAAAGATTGAGATCTCTCCTCTAAGAAAATACTTCCAGATAAGTGACAATAACAGTATGTGCAAAAAAGTGCTTTATAAAATGAGGATGGAAGGACTGATTTACTGAACCTATGTTACTGAAGGCTGAGTACTGTTATAGATTAATTACAATAATGTTACTTGTCACGACCACAGTGCAAAGCATCTATATCAAATACACCAGCACTACTTTCATCTACCGATACATCTGTTCAGCATTTTTAAAAAATTGCCAGCCATAAAAATATCAACGTTTCATGTTTAATCATGACCTCAACTTGACAGTCAACTCTAAGGATAGGAATTTCTAACTTCTGAGTGACACAGTGAATGGGACTGGGCCTTAAATTCAGACCAACCTATGTGGGGGCGTTGGCCAGAGGTATGCATGAGATGGATATGCAGAGATAAGGGGCTTTCAGAGCCACAAGCCTAAAACCTTCCAGAATGCATGGTTAGAGATTTACAGATAGCCTACTGGACCACAAGTCAGAGTAGGATCAAAATGCATTGCCTTAAGGAGAGAATGCTCTGGCCTTTGTCCTCCCGGTACTCCTCTATCACTTAATTCAGTCCCAGAGTCAGTCATTTAACAGACCATCCTCACGGCCCTCTGTTCTTCCCCTGTCACTTACACCAGTCCCTGCCCTTTCTTCTTTCTTTGATTCTTGCTTCCTGGTTCTGTCAATGGGCTTCGTATGGGGCTGTTTGAGACTTCCTCACACTGAGGAGTCTCGTTTAATGGCAGCCCCTCTAGGCCCTCCTGGAGCACGGACTGGACACTGACTCAGAGTTAATCTTCCATGCTTTTGTACCATGCCATGGTCACAAACTGAGAGAAACCAACATTCAAATTCTTACTTTATCACTAGCTTTATAAACCTTGGACAGCTAACTTAAACTCTATATAGTTCCCTACTCTACAGAATTGGAAAATAAAATATCGAAGCATTATGGAAATTAAATGAGGAGGATTTATAAACACTTAAACACACCCAACATAGAAAAATCCTCCTATACATTGTAGCACACTGTGGATCACACAATAGCACTAATAAATATATAGTAATTTTAGTAAAATTAGTAAATATAAACAAAGCAAAAAAATTCTGAAAGACACTAACAACTGAAGAGTCAGAGTATATGCATATGAATCTGCTCTTCTCTCTCATCTGGAGATTTCTTGCTACTATACTTTGGTAAGGATAACAAAACACTCCTAACCAACCCTGAGAGGCAGTGTGCTTAAATGAGGGGGAAGAGGAAGAGTTTTAAGATACTTACAATAGCAGGCTATTGGCAAGGCCAGCAGAAAAAAAATAAGGCTCCTTGTTCAAACTGTATAAAGAATTTCAAGAGACAATAGCAGAGCTTAAACCAAGCATGGAAACCTTCTAATTGAGGGACTCTTCAAAGAACCAGGCCTGCTGCAACTGCGCAGTTCATGTAAGTGCCTGCAAGGGCGCTGGTGGTATAGGGCAAAGGCAAAAGAAAGAACAGAGAGGCTGGGCATGGTGGCACATGCCTGTAATCCCAGATCCCAGCACTCAGGAGGCTGAAGCAGGAGGATCGCTATGAGTTCAAGGCCAGCCTGGGCTACAAAATGAGTTCAAGGCCAGCCCGAACTCCGTAGCAAAATCCTGTCTCAAAAAGACAAAAAAAAAGAAAGAAAGAAAGAAAGAAAGAAAGAAAGAAAGAAAGAAAGAGAGAGAGAGAGAGAGAGAGAGAGAGAGAGAGAGAGAGAGAAAGAAAGAAAGAAAGAACGAACAGAGAAAGGAGGCCCCTGGGCTGAGCAGATGATCTTGGGAAAATGCTGTAATATAATCTCATTTTATGAATTTCATAAACAAGGAGGGCAACAGAAAATAGTTCTGGCTGGAACAAAGGGAACCTTCTCCTAATTGCTCATTAAAATAACCCAAAGAGTTTTCCTCCCCACCATTCCCCACTGGGAAGAAGAACAGTGAAGAGCCTCAAGGCTCTGTACAGCTGAGCAGTAAGGCGGGAAGGAGGGAAGCCCTGGGGACAGAAAAACCATCCCTGGAAGAATGGATTGAAGCCTACGGAAGATCAGAACTTTGCTCTAGTTCAAGTCCAGTGGATAAAATGGCCAGCTTTTAATTAAGGTTTCCTGAACTATAATTTTCTTGTTATTTTTAGTCTATCTGTTCCCATGTTGTGATAATAGTAAAGCTCAGAAAAACCTCAAAAGTGCTCTGAGCTTGTTTCAAGAATAGAAAGCGGGAGACAATCAGGGACTACAGACTGCGTTCCTGTGCTGCCATGAATCAAGAAGAAAAAAACATGCCCTGACCACTTCCAATGGTTCCTCATTCCTGGAATTACTGGCATCTAGAGTCAATATTTAGCAGCATCTTTGATCTACACTCATTAAATGCCAATAGCACCTCCCAGTGGTAACAACCAAAAATGTCTATGGACATTGCCGAATATCCCTGATGTCAGCAAGAGGCAAAGGCAAAATTGGTTCTGGTTAAGAACTGCTGGTCCAGAGAAAGAGAAAGACATAGAAAGGTGGGACATTTACAATAGCAGGGGCCCAGATCTCATACGAGAAACAGCAGGGACAGCCCTCCGGGGCGTATACCAACACCACAGGGCGCCGTTCTCTCTGCTTTGGAGACACCCTATCCCAGCTCCTCATTTCTGGGCTTTGTGAGAATAGCCCATGTTTGGTGCCTCTTTTTTCAATGCCAAACAACCAAGGAGTTAGGGGATGGGTGGTGGGGTGCAACAGTCCACTAGCGAGTAGAATAAAGCAGAATGGGGAGACACATTTCTTATCTTAGAAGTTGAAATGCAATGTATTTTCTGATAGACACATAGTTATAAACAGTAAGTACTGTTAATAATTCAGATATTCTTTAGATTAAATAGTATTTTATGGGCTCACCTGAGATGCTAGAACTATTTTTTTTTTTTGGTACTGGGAATCGAACTCAGGACCTTGAGCTTGCCAGGCAGGTGCCTGTGCTGCTGAGCTATATCCCCAGCCCCTAGAACTATTATAATATTGTTGCTTCTGGAAGATGCAGAGTTCCAAATATCTGAAACATGAATTTTTATATCATACCCATTATGTCAGAAATTGTGTCTATTTGCAGAGGAGGCAGCCTGGCAGGGAGGGTTAGGAGTGTGGCGTCTAGAAAGTTGTCTATTTGTACAGATTTTAGAAGACGCTCTCTATATTTACCACGGATCAGAGAACATATCACGTGGTAACCTGTCTCTACTGAGACAGGCACAACTCCGATTAGAATGACTTTCAGTGTTCACGCATAGGGACAGCCATAAAGTACAACAGACAGGCTGCTCTTTAACATGTGCACTTCTACCAGTTCTTAGTATGTGGCTATCAGTAGGCCTGGCTACTTCTAACCTGAAGACCAGAGAAAAAACATCTTACCAAACTGAGCCACATAAAAAATAAAACATTTTGGCCCTCATAAGTTATCTTAAAATGCGTTTCCCATTTAAGAATACAATCTCCATTAGAACAAAAATAATTGACCATATAGAAACATGTTGAAGTTCAGTAATGAAACTAAATAAAATTCATCTAAACCTTTCATATGTCCACCTTCCTCACATGGGAGTATAGCTCAGTGGTAGAGTACTTGCCTAGCTTGCACAAGGCTATGGGTTCCACCCCCAACACCACAAAACAAAAAAATTTATTTTTGCTTATCTTAAATACCATAAACTGAGTATTATCTGTTTACTCACTGAGCCTATAACAATTGACTCTACCGCAGACTAGAAACACCAGCTAGAGGTCCTATAATTGTCCTCCCTCCACCTCAGGTGGCACCTTCCCTCAAAGAAATAGGTATCCTGCTGCCTTGAGGTTGTCCCCATCCCCTTACTCTTAATCTCTCTGCCTCCTCCTGAGTTTGGCTTATCATTTTGCTCAACTTTTCTCACATTTCCCATCCTCCCCCTCCCTCTCCTGGGGCTTCTTCCCTTGAAAGGACAAGTACACTTGAACAGGACAACCTAAAACATGTCCTTATTCATGCTGCTTCTCTCTCAAACCATGTCCACCTTCCTCCCCCAAGTGGAGAAACTTTTCTCGCTTCCTTACTCCCCACTCATTCCTTTCTTTCTAATTCAGGATCTGAGCCTGCTACTATATTAACTCTGACCTTGCTCAAGGTTATGGTAATGTTCTGATTACCACACCCAATACTGACCCAAGCCGCCTCTGCCTTACTTTACTGTCACACTCACCTGCTGGAAGGGGACTTAGGAAAGTCTGCCTTTTATGGTGGTTCTCTGGATAATTTGGCATTCTCTACTACTGTTAAGCAAGAAATTAGAAACCTGATAATAATTAGCAAAGAAAGATGACTATAAGCATTTTTTCTTTTTGAACCAAAAATATTTAAATTCAAAAGATGTGATACACTTTTTAAGTGTGTAACAAAAAAGTATTAATGCTCTGTAAAATAGAAAAAAATGAAGTTACTCTAAAAATGTTACTGAGTTTTAATCTGGATATTTTTCATGTCTGTCAAGAGCATCAGGCTAACACAGTTGCCAATCCAGCAACTAGCAGCATGGCACAGACATTAAGTTATAGCTGGCACTCAAGTATCTGTGAGATGAATTTGTGGCTCAACACAGGGAATCCATACAGGATGACAGCACTCACATGGCAGCTGCATGCTCCAGTCCTGGCTCAGCCATTTAAAAAGATCTGTGGTCTTAGGCAAATCAGCTAATCTCTTTGAGTGTATTTTCACTAGTGAACTAGAAATACTAGTAACTCATATCTATCACAGGTTATCATAGCACTAATAAAATATGACAGTTCTTTGAAAATACAAATTTTTATCAAGTTGCTCAGAATTTTTTTTGTTAGGATTACATAAATTCAAAGAATATCTTATTTACTTTTATAATATATTTATTAAATCTAATAAAAGAATAAAGGATGGGCAGGGGTATAGCTCAGTGGCACAGCACCTGCCTGGCAAGCACAAGGTCCTGACTTCGATTCCCAATTCCGAAAGAAAAAAAAAGAAAGAAAGAAAGAAAAAGGATGGAGGCTGGGAATATAGCTCAGTGGTAGAGAGCTTGCCTAGCAAGGCCCTGCATTAAATCCCCAGCTCTATTAAATTAATTAATTAATAATAGCATCTTGTCACATACTTGTAGACTAAAGCAAAATCCAGAAAATGTACTTTATTTTCACTAACTTAAAAAGTTAAATCTACCAGACAATAGGTTAAGGCTATCCAGATGAACGATGTTTCTGCCCAGAAGAAATTCACGGTCTAGATTATAAACTCCTGTATTTCAAATCAACCCAATATAGTATTTGAGTTAGTTATGGTGAGCAAATATGACTTAGTACCATGGCCTGCAAACATCAAAGGTCAAATATGAAAAACCCCGTTTTTTGTCATGGTGTCCTAGAAAGAAAGGGCTAGAAAATGACAAGAAAATTATGAAGCAAACCAAAGCAAAGATTGATTCATGTGGCTGTGCAAACTACACTGCAATCTCTTGTTGAAGTAAAAATAATGATTTGGGCTAAAGTGGATAGAGGAATGGAGCAGGAAACAAAAGCTAGGGTAGTTGAAGATGAAGGAGCAGTAAACCTTTGCTGTGGTTGTCTCAATTTTGCCGTGAATTCTTTCTAACTTACTCTTTTCAAATGCCTGAAAAGTACAATTATCTTAAGATGACCATGAAATCATTCACAGTGCCTAAATGTTTCATGTGTTACTCCCATGGAAAGGTTATATTTTTTTATTAGTACATAAGTTCATATAGGGACATAAGTATGTTCGTCCTCTTTTCATGTATTTATCACCTGTCAGTATACTTGGAATCATCTGTTTGATATCTGTCTTCCTTATTAGACTGAATGTTCTGTGAGGACAATATGCAGGTCTCACTTCTTTGTTTATATAACATTTATAATATAACCAACAATATAGAAGGTATAATCAAAATACATGGTGAATATTTAAATTTTTAAAAATGTATTACAATAAAAGACACATTACTACAAATCCCCCTCAAAATACTCCTGGCTACTTTGGACATACTTATCCCATCATTATTGCCACTTTCTGAAGCAGTTCTGTAAGTCCTCTTTGGTGAGTATTCTTAACGAGGTATGATCAAAAATATGGTGAATGCAGCTAAGCACAATAAGAGGAAAGTCTTGTAAAAAAACATCCACCATATTCACCGTATCTGCCACCACGCAATTTCTGGCTCTTCCCAAAAACAAAATGACTATGAAAGATAAATGTTTTGAATTGATTAAAGAAATCAAGGCAGGCACACAGTGCAAACAAAAGGGACGAAAGATAGCTTCCAGTACTGCTTTAGGAAGTGCCAAGAATGATGGGATAAGTGTGTTCAAAGTAAGGGGGAGTAATCTGATGGAAATTAATAGGAATGCGTCTTTTACACTAATACTTTTAAACATTTAAACATTTGATCATACCTCACATGCTACTGAGTAAATTAATTATTTCAAAACCCATTCAACTTTGATCTTTAATACATGAAGATTCTTTGTTAGTTGTTTATCAGAAGAGATGCCCTTAAGAAAAGTGTTCTTAAAGTTTATATAGTAGCATAATTCGCAATAGCTAAATCTTGGAAGCTATTCTCCTATATGTCCATCAACAGATGAATGAAGAAAATGTGGTACTTACACACAATGCAGCACTACTCTGCCATAAAGAAGGATAAACTTCATTCCTTTCTAAGAAAATGGATATACCTTGAGACCATAATGTTACATGAAATAAATCAGACACACAAGCTTAAATATCACATGGTATCTCTTATATGAGAAATACAAAATATAAATAAAGGGCAAAACAAAAGACAGGTAATGGGAAGTAGGGAGATAGACCCTTCTCAAATGGAAAAGGAGCAAGAGACGGAGGGAGGAGAGGGGAAAGGGTGAAAAAAAAAAGTAAGACGTGTTATGTACGTGTACCAACCCCCACAGGCAATGTAAACACATACTGCAAACATGTCTAATAAAAACAAGAAAAAAGCTAACTTCAGTAGTGTGAAATCATTCCTTTTCATAGTGAGACACTAATGGATACTAATTCTTTTATAATGCCAATAAGTAAGAAACAGAAATACATATGTACTATTTAAAATATGCCATTAAGCAATGACTGGAATTTCTGAAACCAGATTATAGTCCTCAAAAATTATCAGGAGTATGAATTTAAAAAGAAAACTGAGACCACAGAACAAAAATAGAAATATCAGAAAATAACAACAAAATATTTTTTAAAAGCATATAAAGACAGTGGTAGAATTAAGACTGAACATATCTATAACAGCAATACTAAATACAGTGGTAAACTCACCAATAAAGTAAAAAATCCTTAGATCAGATTAAAAAAAATCTCAATTATAAGTTTTATGCATGTAAGAAACACATCTAAAACTGAAACTCAGAGAGCTAAAAATAAAAATAGCAAGGAAACAGCAAGTAAATACAGACATAAAAACCAAAGCTCCCGGGCCAGTGAGATGGCTCAGCGGCGTAAGCGCCTGCCTGGCAAGCGCGAGGGCCCGAGTTTGACTCCCGGAACCCACATACGAAAAAGGGGCCGGTGATATCGCTCAGCGGCACGGGCGCCTGCTGGCATGCGAGGTCCTGAGGTCGACACCCCGGTACCCACAAAAAAAAAAACTAAAGCTCCCAAGACTACTTCAAGGCAACAAATGGCAAGATAAAATATAACCTATTACAATGAAGTAACTTCTATAAAATGTTTTCTTATTAATAAATTCATAGAATTGGAATTGGAATTTTTGTGGGAAAAAGTACATATATAGACTACATTCAAAACTTGTTAGAGTCTCCTTAATAACTCATTCCACCTTTCAATGTCAGAAAAAGAGAACAGATGCCACTAATAGTAAAAATATTATTAGAAGGTGAAGACATAGTTCAGCAACGGGGCACTTGCCTACCATGTATGAGGCCCTGGGCTCAATCCTCAATACGTGAGGAAAAAGGAAAAACTAGAAAATATATGAACAACTTTATACCACTAAATCTGAAAATTATGAAATGTACAAATTCCCAGAACACATTAAAAGACTGATATAGAAAGAAATACAAAATATGAATATCTATCAATGTACTTATTAAGTACATTGAATCTGTAATTTAAAACTTTCTCATAAAAAATTAGTACAACATGACTTCACACTTAATTTTTTCAAACATTTAAAGAAAAATACAAATTTTACACAAATTCTTGTAAGAATGAAAGCTCATTTTACAAAGCCAGCAAAATCTTAATACTAAATATGAAGAGAAAATGGTAAAAAAAATGTAAGTTGGTTTCTCTCATGAATATAAATGCAAAAACTTCTGAACCAAATGATAGCAAGTTCAAAAAGATACAAAAATGGTAATACATCCTGGCCACACTGGGCTTGAATCAGGAATTCAAAGTCCACTTGACCTTCAAAAAAATCAAGCAGTGAAATTTATCACATAAACCAGTGAAAAAATGATGCCTAAAATTAACAAAAATATAGCCTAATAAGTATATTATTTAGAAATATGAAGGTAATTATAAATGGAAATGATAAGAATAAATGCTTCTGAAAATGGGACTAAAAGACATAAAAAATCTTGAGAATTAAACTACTGCTTTGAAAAACAAGTTTTTTAAAATGTTATTTGATTTTTTTTCATCTTTAGTCCTGTTACTTTGAGAAAGATAAAATTTCCAAAAAACTTCATGGATCTCCACATAATAGCTGTCATATTTTAAAATGGACTAGAAAACACATCACGATTAGAGGTGCCAATGAATGTATAAACTATGCATAAATTTTTTTTTAATTTCACATATAATATTTCAGTTACAACTCTTACTTCTATAAAGAATGGTAAGTTGACATCTCAAAACTGGTTTTCACTTTTAGGCTCCAACTCATCATCTTTTACTGCCCGGATATCCAACAGAGCTAGGGATGTAGCTCAATGGTACAGTGTTTGCTTAGCATGCATGAGGCCCTGAGTTCAATCCCTAGTACCACAAGAAGGAAGGAAGGAAGGAAGGAATTTTTCTAATGCTCAAATTAATATTTTATTATTTTTTTAAAATACTGAGCTACCCTTCAGTATTCTCATATTTCTGTGAATTACATCATTCTCTCAGTGAGTTTTTAATTCTAAGACTCTTCACACAGACACAGCTGATCAATAATATAGCTCAGCGGCATAACGCCTGCGTGGCAAGCGCGAGGTCCTGAGTTCGACTCCTGGTACCTGCATATAAAAAAAAAAAAGCCTTATCATTTATGTTCTAACCTCCTGTGAGAGTTTTTTCAATGAACTCCTAGCCCTAAGTTCTCTTAAAATGTTCTCTGCGTATTTCTCTGCTTTTGAAGACCATGTATTCTCAGTCCTCTATTTTTTTTTTTAATATATGCATGTACCGGCAGTCGAACTCAGGACCTCACGCTTGCCAGGCACGCGCTTATGCCGCTTAGCTATATCACCGGCCCTCAGTCCTCTATTTTAGAACACGATATACTATAAATGTATTTGACAGCTCTCTTTGTGTCACATTAGATGGTAAGTTCTAAGAGAGGGTGGACTTTATTCACTGTATCCCCACTAAAAGTGCCTGGCACAAGCTGAAGTTTCAATAACTGATATCTGAATGCAGGAATAAATTAATTCAATTCAATTAATTCAAGAAATACATATACAATGACACAATGGAAAGACTGTAGATAAAGCAGGGAGTAACTGTAATATATTCATAATAATCAGAAGAGGATAAAGAAAAAAACTGAGAAGAGTCTAAATCTAGACTTGAAGAATCTGGTTTTCTGAACAGGGATGAGTAGGAGACAGCCAGTTGAAGTGGGAAAGAGGACAGCATGAAATATGGTCAGGGCATGTGAAGGGCAGGGGTAGGGGATGAGTGGTATGTTCAAAAAGCTAAGAAAAATTCCATATGATTCAACTGTAGAAAAAGGAGAAAGTGAGGCCAGACAGGTAAGCAAAAACCCAATGAAGAAGGGCTTGTAAGTTATCTTAAGGTGTTTTGACTTTATCCTAAAAATCGACAGAAGCATCAAGGGTTTTCAACAGAATACTACCAGATTTTCATATCAGAAGAGCGTCTGGCTGTAGTAAGAAGTAATGGGAGGGAGTAAGACAGTATACAGAGAAACAAGATAAAATGACAGTTACATGGTATAAGGATGGAGCAAGAGAACATTCAGAAGGTAGGGTTAATAGGACTTATTGGCTAACTAGAAGTTTACAATGAAAGATGAAAAGATTCAAAGATTCTTAGGTTTAGGCCAAAAGAAGGTATTGAACGGAGGTACTTTTTCAGAAATAAAGCACAAAGAATGGCAGGTTTGACAGGGTGCTGAAGGAGTTTAGCAAGATGAAGGAGAGATGCTGGTGACATTTTCAAGGGAACAACTTAGTAGATGGATTGATACAAACAACTAAGGCTCAAGATAAATACATAGAGTTGGGAATCATTAACATACAGGTGATAACTGAAGCCAGGGGAAAGAATGAAATCCATGGAAGGGCTCCAAACAGAAAAGGATACATAATATATCCTGGGAAATTTCAAATATTTAAAAGCTACAGAACAAAGAACCTAACAGAGGAGTTGAGAAAAAACAAGTATCAAAGAAGAACAAAAAAGTACCATGTCACCCCCAAAAAGATGGTACTGCATTTCAGAGGTAGTGGTAGTCACAGTATCTAATGCTAAAGCAGGTCAAGTAACTTAAGGACTAAGCATTGTCCATTCAAGTTAACCATGATGATCAGCAATCCAGATTAAACAATTTCAATGGCAATAGTAAGAATAAAAGTTAATACTTCAGGGCCGGTGAGATGGCTCAGCGTCATAAGCGCCTGCCTGGCAAGCGTGAGGGCCCGAGTTCGACTCCCGGTACCCACATACAAAAAAAGGGCCGGTGATATCACTCAGCGGCATGGGCGCCTGCTGGTGCGCGAGGTCCTGAGGTCGACCCCTGGTACCCACAAAAAAAAAAAAAAAAAAAAAGTTATACTTCAGAAATATAAAAATTGAGTGAGAGATAAAGTAAGTACTAAATGTACACACACAATGATAAGAAGTTTCACTATAAAGGGAAAAGAACAAATTTTAAAAGGGAATATGGAGTAAATAACTTTTTTAAGATGGGGAAGATTTTAAAATATTGAAATGCTTTGGGAAAGAAGCCACGCTTCTTTGAGACTGAGGATAAAAAGTAGCTGACTTAATGCATTGGGTAAGGTCTCCGAGAAGGTAAAAGGGAATGCATCAATAGCATGGATGTCGGAATTTCAAATTCAGTTCAGAGGGGTCATAAAAAAGCCACACACTAGTTCAAAATCTCTAAACATTTCTCATTTGTAAAATTAAACACAAATGTTTCAGTCTATTCAACTTTACAAATATTCAAATATAAATTTAGAATGAAATATCTTTACAAAAGATTCAATTACAAAAAATGTTTTGATAATACACAATGCATAGAAGGTAAGCTGAAACTGGAATGCATATAACTTGATGATATTTTAATTTGATACAACTCTTTGGAAATCAATTTGATGGTATATATCAAAAATCATAAATATCCATAATAATTGTATTTCTGGGAATGTAACCCAAGGAAATATAGTAAAATATAGAAAGAAACTTATATGCATAAAGCAACTCACTGGACTGCTACATCTAATAGTGAAATATTTAAGTAAATCATATGCTAGCACAATATATAATTGTTGGCACCATATACAGTATAGTTAACTTAAAAATTATAGACACGAATTACATAAAACAGTGTGTGAAATTTTTTAAAACATACACATGATCATTATACTCTTAAAAATTAGTTAAAATGAGGAAAGAAAATATTAAAAATCATGAAAAAGATATTATGGTTGTATTAGAAAAAAAGAATATGAATTTTTTTTCTTTTGTCTATCTCAAATTTCTTTATTATGAAAAAAATCAAAAGATAACTTTTTTTTTATGTGGGTACCAGGAGTCGAACTCAGGACCTCGCACTTGCCAGCAGGTGCTTGTGCCACTGAGCAATATCACCGGCCCATAAAGATAACATTTTAAAACCTTGCAGACTGGCACTTAAGGAAGCCTGAACAACATGAACCCCCCCCTTAGCTACAATTACTTCCCATAAACATCCTTATTTCCAACCAACTTGTCCCCCAATTCTTACTTGTTCCCAAGTAACTGCTTCGCAAAAGCTATTATCCAGAATTGGAATGTTCTCTCCCTCCTGTTTGCTTTCCTAAGTCCCAGCTAATCTTCAAAGTCTACCATATGTCTCATTTTCCAAAGTTTACCCCAAACCTCCTCCCCGCAGTAAGCTTCCACTTTGTGAACATCTATAGCACTTGTCCGTAGTGTTTACTTGGCACTTTGGGGAATGTTGGCAAGATGCCTTGTACGGAGTAATGCTTTAGAGTGGTATGGGACATATCATCTATTTTCTCTACCCAAATAGGCAATTTTTCTGCCTAGAGAAAAGGAATATAATATCTGCCATGGCACTCTATGCTTCAGCAGATATATTTCTCAATCATAAAAATATTATAATGAGACTATAGTAGATATAACTGTCACAATTTGGAAAGAAGTAAATGTTGCTAGAATGCCTGAAACCAATAGTAATTTTCTGCATTATAACAGCTGAATACTGAAATATTTTAAAAACTTTTCACACAGAATGTCTTTAAAGTGCATATAACTTTAAAACATCTTTTATCTGGAAACTGTCTTCTAATATATTTTAAAGTATTCATTCTAAAAGAAAAGGCTGACTTTGGGGAAGGAGTTAAAGAAAGCTTAATATCCTTTGGAAGAAGGATTAGCAAAACAAAACAAAAGGGAAAAATCTAAGATCAAGTAGAAGATTCACATGTGCTCCTACACTGGCTTCAAATGTTTACTTCTACAAAAAAGTGAATATTCTGTAAGAAATGGAATACTCATAAATTATCAAAAACCCTGAAAGCCTATCATCAGCCTATAATTTAATAATTAAAATGAAAATTTAATAACTCAAAGATGAAATTTCTTCAATGTGAGAATAAAAGAGGCAAATAAGAGACCAGAAGGCATCAAAGACAACAGTATTAAGGAAATAAGAATTAGGAATGTGAGTTTGTCACGTACTGAAAGGCGTAAACTAGCAAAGAGTCCCTTACCAACAAAATCACAAGTAATTTAGACTACAGAGAATCTTGGGATAGATTTTATAAATCTGGCTAAATAAGGACATTTCAGTGATGTTACTGCTTGTCATTGTATGTTGGTAGAGTGCCCTCCACCTCATTCCAGGTTTCTTTTCAATCTAAGAAAAGACAATATCAAATATGCTGATACTATATATAAAAATAGCCATCTTCTTCACCACCATAACCAGGCTTTACACATTCTCCTTCTATTTTACAATTTTAATTACAGGCAGAAATCACTACTGAATGCTGTACTGAGTACTGTTTAATGTACTTTCTTTACATACACTCATTTGTACTTTTAAAACTAAGATATTTTAAAACTCGATACATTAGAAATTCATACTTTACATATTTTACAGAATTCATACTACTCTGCCATATAATCACCTGGGCATGAATGTCTGTTTTATAAAACAGAATCACTAGTTTTTATGATAGGGTTTCATCTAAATTAATCACTTCAAATCTACTGAAGGTAGAGCCTAGATTAAGATCCAGAAACACAATCCCAGTTCCAGGCTTCAAAATTCAACCCTCTTAAAGAAATTATCACTAACTTGACTATCTTACTGTAATAATGTGATATGGCTAAAGGAAAAAATAATATGTTTTCTATAGGAATTTCAAAAAATAGAACTCTTATTGTCCAATTCACCTACTGAATAAAATGGAACTTGACCAAATTGAATGATACGCAATTTATATTATCAATGTGGTTAAATGAACCTAAGTAGGGACAGCAGAATTGGAAGGAGCGTATTTGCCCCTGCGTATTCTGTCCACTGTCTCCTACCCAATAATGGCTGAGTAGCAGTCATCTGACTTACGTATGTCAAAATACAACTAAAAACAACATCTGTCCTTTGCTAACAAACCTAAATCTAAATTGGAATAGTCAAGATTACAGACCATGATTTTCAAAATAATAATTTAAAAATAGTCTCTTTACTACCTTCCTGTATTTGACAAATGCACAGTCCTATATTTTGGAATTCTACTGTAACACAATAGTTACTTATTACCTCAACTGTATGTTGAAAACAATGAAAGGGGAAAGACCACTAAAATGTCTTAATATAATCAAAAGTACCCAGTAAATACTGTCAAATAAAGTAAGAATAAAGTGAAAAACAGCCCATGCTTTTGGAGAAGTAAGCTACTACATAATTTTAACACTTCTGGTCTATGCAAGCTAAAAGGAAGAATAAATCCTCAAAAGAACTGCGTTAAAACACATTAAGTTTTTTGGTGAGAGAGGGAGGGGAAGGGATTTAACTTTTGTGACACTTAACCTTTGTGTAGTTTTCACTAGAGAATAATCTCACAAACCATAATAGAAGAAGGAAAACTCAAAACTATTCAGCACCTAGTCTGGTTACTTCAGCTTTTAAATTCCAGGTTACCAACATCTCTACAGATAGCTACACATTCAGTAAATATGTACAGTTATCATAGTTTGGTTCTTTTTTTTTTTTTAATCTGGGCTTAGGTGCAGAAAAAAAATTGTTATTAAAATAACCAGAAATTCATAAGCAATTGGTTTTTAAACAAAACTCTTGGGTGTACAGACTACATTTAGAATGATTTGGCAAAGAAAAGATGAGGATAAGCCGTTAAATACTACGTGTTCTCAGTAAGATGACTCAAATTCCCAATGTGGAATGGTGTTGTTGAAGATTACATTCTACCTTTATCATTTGGGATTTTTGAAGCAAACTGTTTTACCCAATTACATACTTCCAAAAATTTCAATTAATAAAAATCTTTGTGAGGAAGTGATTTTTAAATCACATCAAGCCAAAGGACAAGAAGTTGAAGACTTTAGACAGTACCTAAGAAAGAATAAAACCAGGGAATGGCTTTATCAAGGTGGGCAAAGTTCGGAATGGCAGAATCCTTTCCCTGCTGTAACGAGTATACGAAAACGACCAGCGGTTTGGTGACTGTCCTGGGTGCACAGTAAAACAGAAGGGAAAAGCCTCACATAGAAAGCTGAATGGCCCAAAGAAACCCTAAGTGGTGGTAAGACCCTAAAGGCACATGCAGGTACGCATCTTTTATATTGGATGTGATACACTTACATGGCCCCTGTTGAATCTCTTGGGGACCAACAGTAAAGCAAGTTTAGAACTTCAAATCTTGAGACATCTATAGCAAGATGCTGATCCAATGTGGCTCCAAATATCTTCTGTTTTCCTGGCTCACCTGAAGAGGAAAAAACACTACAGAGGATGTGGGAACTGAATTTCTTTAAGTAGTTTCTTCTAGAGCAACTGTCTGAAAGTTTTGGCCCACTCCTTTATGAAGTCTGGAGATGAAACACTTGAAGGACTAGTGAAAAACAAATTCAAATGAAAAGGTGCAGTGAGACATCTAAAAGGGAACAGGCGAGCAAGCTGAGGTAAAACCGTGTTTCTAATCCTTTGTGGGAGGAGGCAGAGAAAGGAGAGGGGGGAAAAATGCACAGATGCTTCTCCCTCCACTCCCTCACCCCTACAGTTACTAAAACTTTATTAAGCACCTAAGCTTTTGATCACGATTAGGGAATGAATAAGCAATATGACATGAAAGGCTTAGCATTTTGTCAAGTCTCCCTCCCCTGGCTATAAGGAATTATTAAGCAGCAGGGAGGCCTTTCAGATAATACCTTTTTCCTAAGAAAAGATTATGGTGGAATTCAGCTTGAAACAATAAAGAAAGAGAAAAATAAATTGCATTTCTACAAAAATGAAAGTCACAGGACAATATACCATATTGACAATGTTTATCTAATTCTGTTTTCCAAAAGGGGTGGGACAGATTTCATGAAATAAATCAGAACCAAAAAAAAATAAATAGCTTCCAAATAGAAAATATTTTTTAACTAAGCAACAAACTGCATGTTTTATCCTTCTACAAGACATTACCTCTAAAAAGATGATTTCTAAGAAAGTATGATTAGCAGAACCAAGTCTGATGTATATTACAACAGCAAAAGTATGAAATTATAGTCCTTTTTAATTATTCATTTTTAATTAACTCTTTAAATTTTTTCTCAAAACATTTAACCTAAATTTTATATAATAATTATTCTCCAGCATTCATGTGATAGTCTAGGATATAAAAGAATTTTCTTTCCAAATACATTCCACTTGAACCAGAATACACTTGAACTCTGTCTGGTAAAAAAAAAATACTGTACCAGAATTTTCTGAAAAATACAATTGGAGAATGAATTAGATCCTTACCTGACGTGGTTGTTCATTCATTCGTTGTGGGTCTGATTTCACTTTATTACTAGGATGGTTTGTGACTTTGGTTACTGGTTGTTTGAAAATTGATGCTGTTTGTCTAATTGGCAATGTTGTATTCAAGTCTGGTTTACCCTGTAAATGTAAGTGTTTTCATTAGTATTATATGCAAACACAATTAGATGAAGTTCTTTTTTAATTCAATATTACTTTAAACCAGATTATTCAAAATTCTCAGTCTATCACAGCATTTTCAATACTTTAGAGTTACATTTTAAGCACTTCATTAGGTAAGACATGCAGAAATTTTGCTCATAACAAATGTATACTTTTAAATGTAAGAAAATTCTCTGCATAAAATTTGTAATTAATTTGATTAGCAAAGTACTAAGGACTTTCATATGACAAAATATGTGTGGGTTAGAAAAAGAAAGAATTTTTAAGGACAACAATCGATACACTCTGAAAATAGAGAAAATATTGGGATTAAATATTTTTGAGTGTTAACCTGATCACCGGTTAAGAGGCCAGGGTTGCATAGAATCACATAAATTTCCTTTTTATCACATAAATTTCCTTTTTATATAAAACAATTGCTAATTCTAGCAAATAGAACTTAATTTAGAAAAGTGGGATAAAATAAGGAGGTACAGCTTCAATGTGCCTAATACGAAAATTCAAGTTTTTGAGTACCGACACAACTGATAAATTCCACGTCTGGCCTCAAGTGACAGGTTCACTAAAAAAACTGTATAAAATTACTTTCAGATTATTTGAAAAAGGTGAATATGCAACATGAACATTATATGTAGTCTCGGGTCCCAAATGAGATATCTTATTACATATATGCAGACATTCTAAAAAAAAAAAAAAAAAAAAAAATGCTCCTGGTCACAAGCACTTTGGACAAAGAATAACCTGTATTTATTTTTATCATATATCACATATGTTTTTACAGAAGAAATTTTAAATTGAAGCTTCAGTAAGCCATGTAACACATTTACTAAGTTTTAATCAACCAGTATATAAAGTGTAAGATATGTTCTAGTGAGGTCAAAATGTGGCACAGAAAAGCTTTTAAATTCATTTGCAATACCTTAACAAAAAGAAAAGGAAGAAAACCCAACTTAATCACTGTGTGCTTAGATTCTGGCCAAAAAAAGTCAAGTTTATCTGAAAATACAACTGACACTTTTGATATAGGAAAAATACTTGATAAATTTATAGGATATTTGACAAGCATTTCTCTTTATTACTATCTCCAGGTAAAACTTGTAATGCCAACTTCCATACACCCAAACAATGGTTCTCAACTCTAAGCATGTATCAGAATCACACAAAGGACTTGGTAAAACACTGGACGGGGTCTCACTTTGAGATTCCACTTCAGTAAAGCTGAGGTGGAGTCTAGGAACTTGCCTGTTTTAAGGTCTTCCATGATGTTGATACTGCTGATGTAGGCACCATACCTGGAGACCCCCTGCTTTACAAAGATTGCTGATTGGTGGCAAGTGGACCAAGCTTAACCAATAGATCTGCTGTTCACTTTTTAGTAATTTAGCCAGCATCTAAAAAGTGGAGTCTTCACATAATGCTAGCTTCTCTCAAACACTGAAAAATGTAGATGCTGCACTTGGTTTGGAAACAATAGGCCATGACTGTTCAGCAATGGCTGCCCACTAGAGGAGTCAGGCTCTCCTGCAGCATTCCATAGCTCACATCTGCATTACCCGTCTGGGCCCTATGGGCATGGAGTTGGTAACCTTGCTTAAAGAACATTAGCATGCCTAGAAAGGTAAGCACTGTATTAATTTGGCAATTACAATTACAGTGCTATCTGAATCCACTATTGTCTGTCCTCACTTCTATCCCTCTGCTCACTTTTTAAAAAATCTTCTGTATGTACTGAGAATTATGACTGACGGTATTATTTCCCTGATATTTACTTTTATGGGTTTTCAAAAAATAATTCATAAATGTACAAATTTAAGTGACAGACTTCCAAGTTACCACCTAAGAATGCCACCTCTAAAAAATATGAGTCCCAACAGTGTTCATTTTAAAAAGCTCCCCTGGTAATTCTGTGCTGCACAGGTTTGGACATCTCTGCCTTATGATATCTAGAACATTCTGAGGCCTTAAATGAAATCATCCAACCTATAGTCGATACTGAATTGTAAAAAACAACACAAATGCTTATGGAAAATTGCTGCTCATTAATTAGATAGGATCTTAAGTGTCACTAAACAATAACTTGTTTCATATATATAGCTGGGGCTTGAACCCAAGGCCTTCATACTTACCTACATCACCCTTTTTTTGTTTTGAGACAGGGTCTCACCGAGTGGCTAAACTGCCCAGACTGCGCTCAAACTTGCGATCCTCCTGCCTCTGCTTCCCCAAGTGCTGGGATTACAGGCATGTACCACTATTCCAGGCCACTTCAATGTTTTTATTCTTTATTAAAGAATATGCTCTTCTTGGTACTAGAACAAAGGTGCTATCAGTAGACACAAAAGTATATTATACCTATTTGTACGAGCAAATTTATTCGAGCCCGAGATTATCACTGTTGCAAAGGATAACTGGAGGCAGCAGAAACTGGGAATCCTGAATGCAGAGTGGAAGTATGGAACAGTAGAAATGCCACAATTGGTAAGCTTAATGTTTTTGCATTAACTTCTGGTTTGAGTGCAATAAAGAAAAATCAGAAGGAAAAGCTCCCTAAATTACTCAAGATACACAATTTATCTAATGGGACAACTCATTCCCCACTGGCAGAGAATAAGAGACATGAATTCAAGAGTGTGCTGCTCTGTTTCTCTTATTCAGGTTTCCATACTTTTCCCTTTTAACCAGTCTACAAGTTTGAGAAATAATTTTTTACTGATTAATTTTGGATTCCAAAACAGTATCACGCAAAGCTGAGTAAGCTGTAAAGCTGGACTAACTGGTTTTCCCAGAAGCTGTCATAAAAACAGTAAATTATCACTCTCCTGAGGACTGCCAGTCACTGTTAATTCAGGCCCAGCTGCAAGCCCGAATTTTTAAAACTATCAACCTGCCATAAACATAGGAGGTGACGAGTCGTTCACGTATTTGAAATCTTCTATTCCAATGTAAAAAAGTGAAGATTTTTATATTACAAAATTAAACTGGCAAATACTCACTGCAATATTAGAACTGAAAGTTTCCAAATTCTGATAAATCTTGGTACTACGCAGGCTAGACCTTCAATCAGAATTCAATGAATTTTATAATAGGTATGTCAGGCTGAAAGTATTTAATTTTGAGGGTCTTTGATCTCACTAATTGAGGAAGAGTATAAATTTTATTTTTTAAGTTTTTTCTTCCCAGCTCGGGATGTAGCTCAGTGGTAGAACACTACCATGCACAAAGCCCTGGGTTTAATCCCCAGCACTGGGAAAAAAATAAAAAAATAAAATAAACAACTCTTTTTAATAAGTGTGTAAGATGGCTCTCCGTATATTTACAAAGAACAGATATACAATAAAATTTAATTTTTAAAAACAAAATCAAAGACAAGGAGAAAATGTCTTTTTGAAGAGTAATCTTAATACCAAAGCTCATCATTACATGTAGATATAAATTTTCCAGGGGCCTAGGCCAAGAAAGACACATTAACTGTATAGCTATCATGATAAGAAAGGAGGGAGGACTTGGAGGACAGCTCAATGCAAGTGATTCTGAAAGGGACTAAGCCAGTGGGGTCTCATCACTGAATAACCAATCAGCAACCTAATTTGATGCAGAGTAACTCAAGAGGTGGTTGAAGAGCACATCCAGTGGTTATCAAGTATTTCTTACATTCCCAACTCTATTAAGAGAATTTTTAAAAATATACACCTTACCTGAATTTTAAAGACGGCATCAGGATTACTTCCTATTTAATGTCATTATAAAGGCTGCACATACCAGAAGTATTTTAAATACTGATACTTTATTACCTTAAAATGCATCTAAGAGAATCTAAATATTTTCTGTATCACTTTTATTGAGCAAACTTTTCAGCAGTAATAAATTTTATTTCACTTTTTCTTTGAATTTCACTCCCATTCTAAACTTGAAAATCTGATACACAAAAATGTTTAAAATTTCAGTGACCGTAAGGCTTAGAGATAAATTCATTCCCTCTGGTTTCTTGTAATTATTGGTATATAAGCCACCAAAAAGTTGCAAATTTTAATTATGACTAAAAAAAGTTAAATGTTTATATTTGTGTATGTAACTTAATGAAGTCTTTTTGATTTTCTGAGGTTTGACAGGGAGTTGTTTTTGTTTTTGTAACAGATTCTCCTTATATTGCCCAGGACTGTCTTGAAATCTAGTCTCAAGTAATCCTCCCACCTTAGCCACCCAAGCTGGGACCCTAGGAATATGCCACCGTGTCCAGCTTGAAATTTTTGTTTTCAAAATAACTTTTAAAAACAAAAGTTATGGGCCGGTGAGATGGCTCAGCGGCGTAAGCGCCTGCCTTGCAAGCGCAAGGGCCCGAGTTCGACTCCCGGAACCCACATACGAAAAAGGGGCCGGTGATATCGCTCAGCGGCACGGGTGCCTGTTGGCGCGCGAGGTCCTGAGGTCGACCCCCCGGTACCCACCAAAAAAAAAGTTATATGATAGTATTAGATAGCATTACAAATTGCTAGAGTGGCACAAGATTTAGCATCGATTCTATTCCATTCTTCATTTTTTAGATGTAGCTGTGAAAAACTTTGTTCACGTTAATGAGCAGAGTGAGTTTCATTCTGTCACTCAAATCTCTGAATCCTTTTGAGTTAAAAATCTCACACACTGGAACACCAGAAATTTTTAGTAACCAGCTGACATCTACATAAAATCCTCTAAATTTTTTGGAAGAGTTGTACTTGTGAAAAGAACTATTTCCAAGTTACTCATTTTCTCAATCCAATATTCCACATTGAACCTTTATTGAAAATCGAACATTTTGTACCATAGTAATATTGCTGACAAATGAAAAATGTGCTTGTCTGTAAAATGGGGAGTTGATGATTATGAGAACTAAGAGAAAAATAACATATGTACCTCTACCACAGGTACACAGGAGTGTGTACTGTGTATAGATCTTAAATGGTATTTTGGAATAAATTCTTTGAAAAACTATCCATGTCAAATTTTCACACAGCAGTTTGAACACCACAGACTTAACATTATATATTCTAAATACCTTTTTCAGCCTTGTTTTGAAAAAAGCTGTGTGGACAACTCCACATTGTATATATTCTATGACTCAACCCCAAAGGACTCAATTTTATCTTTAAAACTCATGCAAACTTCACATTTTAAAAATTAGTCTTGAGCCAGTGACAGCTCAGAGGCATAAGCGCCTGCCTGGCAAGCGCAAGGGCGCAAGTTCGACTCCCGGAACCCACATACGATAAAAAGGGCCGGTGATATTGCTCAGCGGCATGGGCACCTGCTCGCACACGAGGTCCTGAGTTCGACCCCCCCAGTACCCACAAAAAATAAATAGTCTTGTTTTAAGGTAAAAATAGTGCTCTACCTACCTAGAGTGTTAGTATCATTTAAATTCTATGGTTTTGCATACACAAAATACCCCTGAGACGGTCATGCTCCAGTTTGAGAAACAAAGTGATTTATCTTTGGCCAATATCCTATAGTTCATAGTTACGATGATACATAAATTCTGGGTAAAGAGCAACTACTTCTTTCACATTAACAAGATATTGAATGTTACTGAAATTTAACCTATTTACCATAGGTTAACCTATGTATACACCATAAAATTTGCTACTTAAAAATGTAAAATTCAGCTGTTTTCAGTATATTAGGTGTGCAGCTTTCATAGGTTTTTGTAAAGAAGTAATATCTTGGGCCGGTGAGATGGCTCAGCAGCCTACGCACCTGCCTGGCAAGCGCAAGGACCCGAGTTCGACTCCCGGAACCCACATACAAAAAAAGGGGCCGGTGATATCGCTCAGCAGCACAGGCGCCTGCTGGCGCGCGAGGTCCTGAGGTCGACCCCCCGGTACCCACAAAAAAAAAAAGTAATATCTGCCATGTATGATTTCGTACATGAGAAAGATTTTAAGATCTAAATGAGAAAGATTTTAAGATCAATGGCACCATATTAAAAAATGATAAATGGGTAGGCTACACTTTGAGCTCATTTACAAAAGCTATACTTGTGAACAGAGCAGCAGATTAAAATTCATTGTTGAAAACAACTTGACTTCTGCTTGAAAATATAATTTCTTGGAGATCTACTTAATTATTAGGTAGTTAAAGGATTTACAATAAAAGATGCCAAAGTCGCAACAAGATATCTAGAACAGCCCCTCTCAAACTAAAGTAGCTATTGTATGGAATTAGTTATCTCCTTTACAGCTAAGTTGGCACTAACTGTGTACGCCTGCCTGGGAGAACTGTGGAACGATCACATAAGTGGTTTTCAGTAGGGCTTAATTCCTTCCCAGATTTGGAGTCTACAAAGTGATATTAACTCTTCAGGACTTAAAAAATTTTGTGAAACAGACCTCGATTATCAACAGAAACCCACGTACCTAAATAAATCTTGTCCAAGCCATAGCACAGACAACCAAGTCCTGAAATCTACCTTTAATTAACACGGCAGCCAAGCGCAGCCCCTCTCAGATGGTTCTCGTATTTGGACACATAAGAACCACTAACACTGTAATAAAATTAGTATCATACTGAACAAATTATTCTCATCAGCCAGCATACTTGCTAACACAGCTAAAGCTCTTCTACTTTTTGCTTTCTAGCACTTTATCCAATCATTAAATACATTACTCAGAGAAAAAGATGGAACAGCACTATTAGATAATTAATAACCTATTATTTTCATTAGCTAAAGAGAATTATCCTTCATATATTCAATTAAGACTATTTCTGTAGTATAAGAGAAAATTAGAAGTTCTCTGGACAAGAGAATACTATTGTTCCAGCATCCTTTGCTACATCTTACCCTTTCTTCCTTAATTCATTAAACGCTGTCCATCATCCCTGACTAGACATATACAACAACCTGCTCACTGGCCCCCGACTTCCATTTCTGCATGTCTACATTCTCCACATGCAGCCAAAGCAACTGTATTGTTCCTTAGGTAAAGCTCTCAGTAGAATTCTGTACTGTTCTTATGCTGGCTGCCAAGCCCTTGATTAGCCTCGTCTACTTCTTTAACCTCACTTAGTACTGCTCTCCCGCTCACTAAGCTCCGCACCCTGGCCTTCTTTGTTTCTTCATATACTGAGTGCATCTTGCCTCAGGGATTTTGCATAGGCCATTCCAGTGGTGGCGAAACTATGGAACATGTGCCACAGCAGGCACACACAGCCCTCTTCTGGCATGCAAGTCAAGAGTATCAGTCGTTTTTTCCAAACTAAAATTTCAGTATTCAGGTTTAATCTCAGTGTTGGCACTTTGCAATTAACAGGTGTGTTTTGGGTTCTACCACCTCACCACCACCATTCTGGGGGCTAAGTCTGTACACATGAACCTGTAAGGGACAAATCATGTGTAAAACATGGCAGCAACCAAAGCCAGCAGGGCATCAATAATTCCCTCTTTGTAATCATTATGTCCTTACATCTACTGATTTCTCTTGAGTCTCACCTTTCCATAGCTCCTGCCACGGCATTAATTCAGATCATTGTTTTTCTAGATTACCACAGTCCAACCAAGCTTCCATTTTCACTCCTTCTCAAATCCAGTTTCCATACTGCATCATATTCTATATCCAATATACAAATCTGATTCTCACCATCACCATCCACTCAATCTTTCAAACTGCACAGGTATTCCCCCAATATACATGAGCTCTCTATAAAATTTTACACAGGACAGTTAAAACAACCATCTTCTAGATACAACGGAGAATCTAGGACAGTCATATAGAACTAGTCTGTGATTATAATCACAATAACACACTAACACTTTGGGCAAAGATAATTCATGAGAATGAATAATGCTAGACTTAACATATAAATTACCCCACTGAAGAAAATATGATCTTTATTTCCAAATTTATGAAATTTGGGTAGAAAAATGTCATAAAATAACTGTGTCTTTCTGAAGCATTACTAGGATTGTTAACCCAAACTCAGATATAATTTCTCTATACCATATTCATACTGTAAGCAATTTGTAAAATATATCAGAGGTCACATTGTTAGGAAAGTTGAATTTTGTTTTATAGTTTTAATTTATAAAATTCTAATAATGAGAGCTAGAAACACATATGAAATACTAAAATAAAAAGAATTTTTAACAAAACCAAGCTACTTGAAATTCCCTAAACATATTTTACATTCAGAACCACTGTAATATTCTTTGTCTAATCATAGAGTATCTCCAATTAAATTTTCTTAGAAACAATTATTTTGCCTCTACTATTTCTTTAACTTGTTGAGTCATAACTCTAAAACTTTAAAACATCTCTTTGGAAAGTCAAAGCTTACATAAACGCCTAAACAATATTTAGCTTTTGGAGCAAAGGTTCCTGCTGTCTTATTTAACAGAGGAACATCTCTACAACTGTGCTGTGTCTGATATGACAGCCACTGGGTACATGATGTGGCTATTTATATTAAAGAAACTAAATGTGGAGTGATTCAGTCTCATTAACCATAACTCAAGCACTGAAGAGCCACATGTGGCTGTGGTTTAAAGATATCCATCATCAGAGAACATCCCATTGGACATGCCGCACTGTTAACTTCTGTGAGAAAGTTGCTCGTGACTTCTCATATCAAATGAGTTGATGACTTCAAATCTCTGCAGTTTTTTTCCCATTAATCTAATGTAAGAGTTTTGGTAACTGACAATATTCCAACTCTACTTTTGTCAGTTGGAAAGATGGGAACTGAAATAATTATACCAATGGCAATAAATTCAATAAAACATAATGAAATGCAATTAAAAATAGAATCAACTTTCAGGTTAAGTTTGACACAAGTAGAAAAATGTACTGAAAAACAGTAGTAGATATTAATCAAAAGGCCCACGGCACCCTAACCACTCATCCATTAAAAACCACTTTGTAAAGATCTTCAAAGAGTATCTTTCCAATCACATCTTAAAATAATCACCAATAAACTCATCTTTGAGACAAAAGATATATTAAGATCACAGCTTATAATCAGTCAATACAAACTACAATTTAGCCTATTTCAAAATTTATTTTGTTGACTACAACTCTAAGTCCTTTAAGAGAAGATATTAAGGGGGGGGAGGGAGCTCAAAAACACCACAGTTAATAATGTGTTGGCCAGGCTTACAACTATATAAGAAAACACTTCCTCAGATTTCTAGTAATCACTTTAAATATCCCAGCTTCCTTTATACTGTATTAACATAAAAAGAAATAATTCAGTTAATTATGCCATAAATATATTTTCTGCTTCATAGCGATATTTAAGGTTGGTGTTACTCAAGAGCTAATTTTAAAATATGCAAAACTCCACTCCGTAATAACGTAACTAAAATAAAATCAGATACAAAAGTAAGATCATGCCCCATAAAAATTCACATAGAAAGTTTCAGGGAAAAAATGAAAATGAAATTTTTGCCATTTCCAAAAGAATGTATTGTATATTAATTTATTTAATAAACATTTATTATCACTATGAATTTAATGAATGAGGCTGATACTAAGTAAAATAAACACCAAGCAACATGTATTAAGTACCTACCACGTGGCCAGGCTTTGGACTACACACACAAAAACAAAAAAGACATGGTCCCTGCCCTCATGGAGCTCACAGTCTAGCTAAAGCCAGCAGTCACAAATACAACAGCAAAGCACCAGGGAAGCAAGAAGGAACGGTTCTGCCTGGAGAATGCAGGGCGGGATTTCCAGAGATGAAGACAATGGAGCTGGGCCGTGGAGGAGTAGGAGCTGAGTTCGTCAGATGGAAGGGAAGGGGGAAGCGCATTCCAAGCAGAGGAAACAGCATGTGAGCAAGCAGAATCTTGAAAGTGCATGCCATGGTGCAGGACGATGAGCGGTCCAGCGCAGCTAGAGCAGAAAGATGCACACAAACTAAAGAGATGAATTAGTATTTGATTTTTAATAAAACTGTCAGGAAGTAAATCTCATACTACATACTAAATAATTTTAACAACACTGTGATTCTATTAACAATAGGTAATTTGAAAGAATTCATTTCATAAATATCTGAGCCCCTTTTATAGGTACCTGAGCACTAGGGATAGTTTTTTTTTTTTTTAAAGGTTTTAGAAATAAATCTTAATTTTCCTCTATGTACTTAAGAAGCAAAACAACCCTAGCATAAAGTTTCCTTAAGGTGAAATCACCTACACACATACATCATCCTAACTTTTGCTAACTTGAGATCCCTCCACCTTACCTTTCTTACCATCTTCAAAACTATTACCCCGAACTAATTTCATAGTTAAACAGTGCAAAGGCAATTTAGCTTTTCCCTTTCCACTTGGCCTTTCGGAACAAGGTACGTGAGAATGCCCCAGTGGAAACTAATATAAGACACAATATTATGATGTGAGCAGATAATGCTTTCTGACCTCCACATCAATTTTCAGAAATTAATTTGTAAAACAAACTAGTAAGGTGAAAGTTCACTATCACTGCCCCACACCTTTCAGAAAAAGTAAAAAGACAAGAAGGAAGACAGCTCGGGTCAGAAAGTGTCCCATAAGAGACTAAGCAACAGTTTACTAGTGCTCAGGTACATGGCAGCTTAAGGAAGGAGCAAAGGGGAAAGGAATGGAACTAACATGGATCAAATACTTCGTTAGATATAAATTCCCATTTACTCTTCACAATAATGCTAATGGGAAAACAATGTACCTTACCATGAAAACTTGGTGATCTAAAATTCCTATGACTACATCAGCTAATAAATAGCAGAGCCAGTTCACCAAACCATGCCTGCCAGAGTCCAAAGCCCTTTCTATTGTACTAAACTGCCTCTGGGTTCCTAAAATGAATACAGCATTTCCAAAGGTCATGCTGAGTTATATCAAGTCATACCCCAAGAAAAAATAAGTCTCTACTTTCCCATCCTTTATTTTCACACCATTAATGTGAGACAATGGTTGTCACAACACACACACACACACACACAGATCTCTAAAATTTTTAAAACTTTTTAACTGATTAAAATAGTTGACTCAGATACCTGCTGTGATGACTTCAACCTCAACTCCTAGCTCCATACAGATGGAAATAATCTCCTTAGCAATCTTGGAAGGACTGTGCAAGTCAATGAGTCACTTGTGGGTTATAGAAGCTTAGCTGTCCTTAGAGGAAAAGAAGTGTGCTTTGTAAAGATACTGGGTATTTTAATGCAATTAAGTTAGTATCATAAATTGTTTAAAGTGATATATGATAAATTATCAACCCAATAGCCCAGTAACACTAGAAGCTAATAGAAGCTGGGCATGGTAGCAGAAGCCTATAATCCCAGCACTCTGGGAGGCTGAGGCAGGAGCCTAACCTGGGCAATGTAACAACTAAGCATTATAATATCTCAAAATTTAAAAAAGAACTGGAGATGTAGCTCCATACTGTGGGGGGGGGGTTAAAAAATCTCCAATTACAGTATTAGAATATTATACTGAGTCAATATCTTCAACATTATCAAAAATCAAAATAAAAACTGCTCTTGCTCAACTTCTGAACCTACAAATTACTACAGGTAAGTTTAAACTGTAGGTAAAGATTCCTGCTACATTAAAATTTTGACTCTTTTTGGGTAACAGGAGCTATTTTTTTTTTAAGTGAACAATTAATACTAACAAATCTTCTGTAAAATGATCCAATGGGTCAAAAAGTATGATGTATATTGGCCTAGAGAGATACTGAAATGTTTTCTAATGTGCACAAATTTCTTTTGCTCTCTCTGTGCAAGTACTGCCAAATATGAGAAGACAGATTTATAAGTCAAAAAGTTGGCATGGGATGGAGGGCATTTGTATAGCCAAAATTTCAGTACCATAATTACAACATGAGATAGCTTTTGGAGTGCTCTGAAGTAGCATATATATGCTATATATGGTACGAGTAAATTAACCAACCTTATTTTGATTGAGAGGATCATTCCGAAGTCTCTGTTTGTTCTTCTGTAATTTACTAGGCATCATCTTTCCAGTTCTGAAGTCAAAACTGCTGAGGTCAACAGTATTTCCCAGGTACCTTGCCAACTGAGGTTTGCTTCTGAACTTCTTACCACTTGGACTAGAAGAAAAATAAAGTTAATTGTATAAAAGGCAGCAATAATACCCTAAATCTCTATATAAACCTGTTCTCTTAGTGACTTCCTTTGTTGCTCCAATTGTTACTTTATAATTTTACATTTTTTTTTAAATGTTAAAGTTTTAAGAGAACTTCACAGATTCCCTGTAAAAAAAAAACAATGTGTCATCTATCGAACACCACCCTGGGGACACCACTGCAGCACGTAACAGATGCTGCTACAGATTACCCTACCAGTCACGCCCTCAGCACCTGCTGAAGAATTCAAACACGAACTGCACGCATAGCGCAGCATGCTCACTGCAAGTGCCTTCAACCTTACAGATATTCTTTCCAAACTGACTTCAGAAAATGCCGGGGTTTTTACCCCCTGTATTACATATATAAAATGCTAACATTAATCAGAAAGAATCTCAAATTCTGAGGTCAATAATTATTATTAAAAACACACAAACAAGGGCCGGTGAGATGGCTCAGTGGCGTTAAGTGCCTGCCTGGCAAGCGCGAGGGCCCGAGTTCGACTCCCGGATCCCACATACGAAAAAGGGGCCGGTGATATCGCTCAGCGGCATGGGCACCTGCTGGCATGGAGGTCCTGAGGTCGACCCCCGGTATCCAAAAAAAAAAAAACAAAAACATAAACACTTAGAATTCATATATTGTAATTTGGGCTAATAACATTTATAATTGTAGAAAATTTCTAAATGTTGACAACATTTAAATGCTCCCTACTATACCTATTGAAATGAAAAAAGAAAAACCACGGCAAACATTCACAAACCTGTTTATACAATGCTAATATTAGTTTTATTACTTAAGTATACCAAGAATAATTTACTTTTAAGAAATATTGCCAAAGGTAGAAAATTATGAAAGTGCCAGAATTATACAGAGAACTAATCTTCTCTAAGATGTATTTCCTATGTAGCATTAATCTATAAGAAAAATTTTGTAAGAATGTCCCTAAAGTCTTGTAAATTTTCTAAACTAAGTGTGCTAGAACTGCTAATGTCAGTGTGATACGTCACCAGAATAAAACTGGGAGAATTCCAGAAAACTCAAAGTCAGCATGTCATATATAGAACCTACCCAAGTATTAACTCATCACGATAAGAGAAAAATAATTTAACAGAAGACAGAAAGAATAATTCTGGAGAACCAACAATAAAATATTTCTTGGCAACAATAAAACGATTTCTCTGGACCAAGTTTTATCCAACAAATGGCACTTGTCATGTTCTATGGCATTCTGCCATTAAAAATTTTAAGACAAATGAAGATCTTAGCAACTTCTTTTCCCACAATCATATGATTTTTGTATTCCTAAAAGAGAATTCAAGGTATACAGAATTCAGCCAACAGATTAAGAGATAACAAATTGTAACCAGAATCTAACAAAATGAAACAAAGCAGACAGACAATAACCAGAATACACCAAGGAAAAAGAATACAGGATCACAAACAGTAAAGCTCAACTCCAGCTCTAACCTCAATTTCCAAATATGTTCAATAGCATGAAATAGTCTAATCACTTTCAGTATTGTCCACAACTTGAATCATCTGCCCAACATATACTTCTACCCCCAAACCTCATCTTTGTTAGTGGCATCACTACCTACCTAATACCTAAGCCTCCAGGTTAGGTGGCCACATCACGATCTTTCAGTGCTCGCATCGCTTAACCACAAACCTAGTACCAAGTTCAAATTCTAAATGTTTAGAGGCTCAGCCAGGCACGAAGACACATATGCCTGTAATACCAGCTACACAAGAGGAGGGCAAGATTAAGGCCAACCTGGGAAACTTAGCAAAATGTGGTCTCGAAAAATAAAAACAGCAGGGAATGTAGTTCAGTGGTAGAACATGCCTGGGTTCAATCCCCAGTACTGTACCAGGAAGGAAGGACGGAAGGAAGGAAGGAAGGAAGGAAGGAAGGAAGGAAGGAAGGAAGGAAGGAAGGAAGGAAGGAAGGAAGGAAGGAAGGCAGGCAGGCAGGCAGGCAGGCAGGCAGGCAGGCAGGCAGGCAGGCAGGCAGGCAGGCAGGGAGGGAGGAAGGTAGGGAGGGAGGGAGGGAGGAAGGGAGGAAGGCAGGGAGGGAGGGAGGGAGGCAGGGAGGCAGGGAGGGAGGCAGGGAGGCAGGGAGGCAGGGAGGGAGGCAGGGAGGGAGGGAGGGAGGCAGGGAGGGAGGGAGGGAGGGAGGGAGGGGGGGGTAAAAGTTGTTCAGAGACTCCTCCATGCTGACAGCTTTACCTCCTTAGTAAGACATCAAAAACTAAGCTTACATATATTTTCCTGACCTTTCCCCACAAGCATTGGTACCCTACATTACCAAGTCAAAGTCACCAAAATATGCCACATACCTATAACTTTTCCAGCCATGTTTTTCCAGACAAAAGGATGAATACAAGCAACATTCTTGCCTATTGAAGGGCTATTAAATCCTACAAGCCCAGCTAAAATAGGCAGCTTCCTATTATCCTCCAACCCAACTTTAAAATATCTAAGCCAGACTTGGTGGAATGCCTTAACCCTAACACTCAGGAGGCTGAAGTATGAGGATCTCAAATTCAACACCAGCCTGTGTTGTACATTGAGTTCAAGGATAGCCTGGACTACACAGAAATGCCCTGTCTCAAAAAAATAAAAATAAAAAAACCTACTATACCCTGCAATTCTGTTTCACTGTCATTCCTATACGTTTCCCTGGTGGATTCAATAATCAGAAATTACAACACCACTTTCTGAAACCCTTTAATATCAGATTATAAGCTAGTACTGAAAAATGTAATTTTCTGATAACAAGGAACCTTAACTAAATAAGAAAGGATGCAGTTTTCATTTACAGACATAATGGAATGATAAGTCCTATACTTACTTTAAAATAATACTACATGGAATTTAAAAACTAAACTGGAAAATATTTTCATGGTTAGTCTGTTAACCTACATAAGAAGTGAACTGTTACTAAGTGAACCAAACTAATGTGAAAAGTTTGTATAAAATACTCTATTATGTCACTTAATTACAATTTGAATTAAGCTAAAATAGAGATCTTATAATCATATATTCAGGTCAGTAGTAAACTTTCTGACAAACTGAGATAAAATCTCTAGAGTGAAAAAGTCTCTCCACAAAATAAAATGACAACTCTTAAGACTTCCCTCAAAAAATCTATTTAGTTCAATAAAGAGCTGAGGTTTTATTAACTGACTATAATTTTCCAGAAGATGAAAATATTCAAGCAGCAACTTTTACTGAAAAGATAAAAACTAACAGTCTCAGCATGTGGCTTAAAGACAAAATACAAAGTTGTTTTGGGGGGAATCATTTGACAGATTTCACAAATTAAACCTGTAATCAGCAGGCCCTCATGTAGCAGTTGAAATGTCAGTTATTCACTGTATCTGAAAACCTACTAGCACCTCACCGTAACATTCCCTATAGAACAAAACGTATTAGAGATCAATATATTTTAGATACCTCTCTCTCAAACCAAAGAAATTTAAATACCTAAGACCTCAACTAAAAGTCTATACTTGCTGGAGGTAGAGCTCGTTTGGTCTCCAGCACAAGGAAAAAAATAAAAGGTTATACTGATAAAATGTGATTGTGTAAGTTTATGATCTAGATTTGCAGCGTAACACGGCTTAAAATCAGTCCTATATTTATTGATTTTAAAAAACAAATGTATTCATTATTAAATAGGTCTCATATACTCTTCTAATAATCTAAATTAGCAATGAAGGAAAAAAAGTAGAAGTCAATAGTTTTAACTAGGGGCTGGTGAGATGGCTCAGCGGCGTAAGCGCCTGCCTGGCAAGTGTGAGGGCCCGAGTTCGACTCCCAGAGCCCACATACGAAAAAAGGGCTGGTGATATCGCGCAGCCGCATGGGCGCCTGCTGGCGCACGAGGTCCTGAGGTCGACCCCCGGTACCCACAAAAAAAAAAAAAAGTTTTAACTATTACCATATGCAAAGAAAGCTGAAATGTCAACTGGTAACTACTAACTTATTCACTCTGAATCTCCACCTCTTGTCATAAAGAGGGAATTCTATGAAGCATCTGTACTGGACAGCTACAGGTATCTGTCACACACCGCCGTACACAAACAGCAGTCCAAACCGTTATTTCTTCTGTAACTACAACTTGTGTGCAATGCTTTAAGAAAACTCAAACTAGTTGCTCCAGGGCGTTTTAAGGTCAGGGATTTTGTTCTGCAAAAGATGAAGGCAAGCAACAGGAGCGCAAGCCCCAGAAGAATAGAGCAGGAAGTGCACCCATGAAGTGGCAAACTGAGGACACAAGCACTGGTATTAATCAGAGCACATAAATTACCATCTGTCTCTAAAACGGCTGCTGTAGGTTCAGGTCTCAGAAACACCAAGATTTAGAAAGTGACTAAATTTTTATTTTAAAAGTAACAATTCAGGCCAGTGAGATGGCTCAGCAGCTTAAGTGCCTGCCTTGCAAGCGCAAGGGCCCGAGTTCGACTCCCGGATCCCACATACGAAAAAGGGGCCGGTGATATCGCTCAGCGGCACGGGTGCCTGTTGGCGCGCGAGGTCCTGAGGTCGACCCCCCGGTACCCACAAAAAAAAAAAAAAGTAACAATTCATAACTTAAGGAAATTATTTTGTTTTAACTCTCATAGAATGATGAAGGATATTAGTCATTTTCAGTTTTCTCTGACAAAGAGATTTCTTCTAATCCCAGTAATATTATTTTCATTTTCAATCAAAAAAATTCCATCAACTGCCCCACAGACATGCCATTCCTGAATCAACTTGTGATTGCATCTTTAATTTCTCCTACTCACTGTTTAAATACCCTGAAGAAAAAGACTAATTAAAAATCAAGCATATTAGTTGTATTTTTCCAGTTCATGTAAGAACACTTCATCCATTAAGCTTCTGCACCCCCCCCTTTTTTTTTGCTTCCTTGCTCTCTTTTTTTTAAGGAAAGGTCTCCTTATGGAGTTCAGGCAGACCTTGAACTTACTGTGTAAGCCAGGCTGGCCTTGAACTCTCAGAGATCCTCCTGCCTCAGCCTCCCGAGTGCTGGGATTACCGGCATGCACCACCACGCCTGGCTACGTTTTTGCTTCCTTTCATTTTGATTAAACTGTTTAAAGAAAAAAAATTTTTTTTGGTACCATAAATCGAACTCAGGACCTCAAGCTTGCCGGGCAGGCGCTATGCCACTGAGCTATATCCCTGGTCCAAGAAATTCTTAAACCTAACTCTATTTTAGAAATTTTCAAGTATAAAATATCAAAATAAAGAAATTTTATCTGGCATTGGACTTTCAAATCTGGAAGAAAAAAAAAAGAACTGAAGTATCAGAATCTTTAAACTACCAAAAGTATATTCACATTTTTGTCACATTGTTAATGTAGCTGTGGTCATTACTGCCTGAGCTAGACAATTAGAGCACGGCCTGCCAGGCAATGGTATCTGCAGAAGACCTGCTGTGCGCCTACGAAACTACCTGCTGACCCTCGGCTCTAACACAGCATGTTGTTTTCATGTTGCTTTGGATAACATGGATAATCAGGATGTTCAGTCAAACTACAACAAAGAGCAAACACAATATCTCCAACTCACTTCCTAAGACAATGATCTGTGAGAGCGACCATCACTAGAGTAGAAGAAGATGAAGCAGCCTATGAACGACAAGGTGCAGCACAGATAGGAAATGGCGGGCTATGTGGCTAAAGAGCACGTGCAGAGCTCCATCACTCCCCATCAGCATCAGGAGGGAATTTTCAGGGAATAAAAATCTTCACACTAAAAATTCTCTAAGCAACAGCACTGGAAAAGTTTGAGACAAAAAAAAAAAAAAATATATATATATATATTTTTTACACACTTTGTTATTTCTACCCCTTCATGTGTTAAACTTTATTTGTTACTTACAAGTGTAAATATTCAAAGAAAAAGATTTTCCTAACTATATGTGTAACTACTATCACTAGAAATCAAGTGTTAACTACACTAAAAATATGAAATTAGAATTATCTTTTTGTACTTAAGTGCAAAGCCTATAATCAGAAAACCACCAAACCAATAAAAGAATGTATGCCATTGCTTCGACACATTCACGGACACAAAACTATGCAAAATTCAGCTACCATACCCCACCTTCAATTCCATCTCACCTAGCTCAGGCCTTTTCTAAGCCCCTCTCTAAAGTTTGTTCCTGACATATTTTTATCTATTCTTATATTATTTCCATCTCTCATGTCTGATCAGTTACTGTCTTAGTTACTTTTCTCTCATGGCTGAGACAAAATACCTGACACCCAAATGTAAAGCAGGAAAGGTTTATTTAGCTCAGTTTGTAGAGGTTTCAGTCCATAATCGCTGGCTCTGATGACAAAAGGGCAACAGTTCATGGTGGTGGAAGACAGCAAAAGCAAAAAGAGAGGACCAAGACTCTTTCTGTCCCTTATATTTTATGCAGTCCGCTCGCCCTAAGGCAGATGTAGCACTCATGCCCTTAATCTCGGCTTTGGACCATGAATCAATCACTAACCCCCAAGAGTGCACAAACCATGACGGTTACCACACCATAAAGCCTCCACCAAACACAGTAATAGGAATATTTCCTTCCTCTGAACCCATATAGCAATTCATGATTACTTCCTACTTAAGTACAAGGCTATAATCAGAAAAGCTCCAACCAATAAAAGAATATGTATCATGGCTTCAAAATATACACATATACACACACACACACACACACACACACACACACAATTCAGCTTCCCACACACCCCCTCCAGTTCCTTGCAAGAAGTAATCATGAATTAATTGCCCACTGGCTTCTCCACTAGTTTTACAACACCAAGCTCTGTATGATTATAAAATTTCCACAAGTTTAAATCTTATCTTCAGAAATATCTTACTGAAGTACTTACATATAAATGAAATTATATGATGTCAGATTTGCTTCAAATATAGAAGGCCTTCCATAAAATTTAAAAAAAAAATTAAACACAAATAATGAAGGCCCGGTCAGATGCAGTACATTGAGGAGGGATGCAGTAAGACTGACCATGTGCTAACAATAGTTTAGGATGGCTAGTTTTTTATACAATTCTACTTGTTTATGTATGTTTAAAATTTTCTAAAACAAAACGTTTAAAATATAAGCATTAGGGCCAGTGAGATAACTCAGCGGCATAAGCGCCTGCCTGGGAAGCGCAAGGTCATGAGTTCGACTCCCAGAACCCACATACGAAAAAAGGGCCGGTGATATCGCTCAGTGGCGCACGAGGTCCTGAGGTTGACCCCCGGTACCCACAAAAAAAAAAAAAAATATATATATATATATATATAACCATTAAAGTATACAAACTCAGTATTTCCCCTGAAAATAGAAAAGCGGTTTGGTTTTTTGAGACAGGGTCTCACTATATAGTGCATCCTAGCCTTGAACTCACTTACGCAGCCCAGGCTTGCCTCAGATTCATGGTGCTCCTCCTGCCTCAGCCTCCTGAGTACTGAGATTACAGGCGTGCGCCACCACACACTGAAAAGCAGTTTTTAAAAATATCAAAACTTGTAGGGCATGAAAAAAGCATGGCTGTCATCCCAGCTATTTCAAAGGCTGAGGCAGGAGGATTACAAGTTCAAGGTCAGCAACTGAGCAAATTTCACAAGACCTTGTCTCAAAATAAAAATTAAAAAGGGGCTGGGGATGGAGCTCAGTGGTACAGCATCCCCAGATTCAATCCCCAGTAATAGGGGAAAAAAAAAAAAAGTCAAGACATTGGACAAAAAAATCTGACCATTAAAGGGGTGGGAGTAGAAAAGTATTTTTAAATTATTAATAAAAAAATAGGCGCCGGTGAGATGGCTCAGCAGCGTAAGCACCTGCCTGGCAAGTGCGAGGGCCCAAGTTCGACTCCCGGAACCCACATACGAAAAAAGGGCCGGCGATATCGCTCAGTGGCACGGGCGCCTGCTGACGCACGAGGTCCTGAGGTTAACCCCTGGTACCCACCAAAAAAAAAAAAAAAAAAAAAAAAAAAAAAAATATATATATATATATATATATATATATATATATATATACTAGTTGGCTGCTTTAAAAGATGTAACAATATTCTTTTCCTTCAACATGGATGTGCAAGGAATCAGCACACAATTTTACACGGTACAGAAGACTCACAAGCCGGGCATGACAGCACACGCCGATAAGCACAGCCCTCTGGGGGCTACCGCAGGAGGAGTTAAGTTTAGCTCCGCATGACACCTAACAGGACCCTGCTTCAAAAACAAAAAGGGATGTGTATGTAGCTCAGTACGAAGGCCCTAGGTTCAATCTCCACTATCACCAAAAAAAAAAAAAGAGAGAGAGAGAGACAGAGACATGGGAAAACCAGAGGCTTATAGAAAATTAAAAATCTGTCCAAGTTATTTTCATTGAATTAGGGACTAGACATTGCTATAGAATGTCAAGAAGGAAGTATGTCTGGCAATTATTTCCAAATACAACTGGGAGGAGGGAGTTGTGGATGAAACAAGATTGGCCAGGAATTGATAATTGTTAAAACTGAAAGATGAGTACAGGGGAATTCATTACTTTTTTTATCTATTTGCATGTTTGTACTGCCCCATAATAAAAACCGTGTGGAAGTGTATACACACATCCACACACATTCCGCACGCTAAAACCAGAATGTGAATACCAGGTCAAAATACCAACAGTGCTTCATTTGGAGACCAGGATAATGATTATCATTTACTTTTCTAAATTCTTTTATATCTTCTCAATTTTCCACATTGAGCATGGGTTACTTTTATAGCCAAGAAAAATGTGTACTTTTTAAAAACCCTGATGAACTATAATTTATAGTAATAACACAAAAGATATGCCCTAACAACATTTCAAATTATAACCAAATACTCTAAATCCTCACATAATTACGAAGCAAATGCTTCTCTTTATATTGGTTAACCAAGAAGAAAGGAACTAAGATTTTACTGATGTGACCATCTACTATATACCAAATGCCTTACATGTATTCTTACCCTGGGTTTATACTTAAGCAACCAGAGGCTTACAGAAAATTAAAAATCTGTCCAAGTTAAAGCACTAAAGCACAATTCAAGCTACATACTTCTGACTCAAAAGTCCTCATTCTATATTCTAAACTATGGCTACCCAAATGTGGTCTGTGGACAAATGTACTGGTCCTCAAATAGGTACATAAGTGTAGAGTAAGGATTTAGAATTCCTATGGCAACTTGATGGGATGACTGGAGAATCTAATATAAAAGCTGTAACACGTGTTGTGTCAATTTCATTTTTCTGTTTTTATTGTAGGTCCCTTCAAGATACCATAACATCTTCAAAATTACAGCAAAAGAATAATTTAGTTCAAACTAGGTTGAAATATCCTCCCAAGACAATGCAAAAGCAATTTCTGATGGCAGATTTTTTTTTTTAAGTAAGGACAAAAGGGCTCTTTTCAATATTAAAAGGAAATCAAAAATCCTATAGCTCCTTTTGGGTCTAAAAATCTACAAACAATGTATACACATAAACACTTACACACACAAGTCTAAAGAAAAATAACATTTACTTCAGCTACTCAGTAATCACCTAACTGATTTAATACAAGGTTGGATGCTGGGCAGAGGAGGGGACACAAGGCACCCTCAATCCAGTACCAGTCACGCTTATGTTAATTCTTTTTTTTTTTTTTTTTAATGGGTACCGGGGGTCAACCTCAGGGCCTCGCGCGCTAGCAGGTACCCGTGCCGCCGAGCGATATCACCGGCCCTTTTCTCGTATGTGGGTTCCAGGAGTCGAACTCGGGCCCTCATGCTTGCCAGGCAAGTGCTTACGCCACTGAGCCATCTCACCGGCCCCTTATGTTAATTCTTGACAAATACTAAGTATTCAATTCTAAAATCTAATTTTAGATGTTATTTATTATTTGTATTCACACAGAGCTTATATATGTCAAGTTTCCAAACAAATGAGCTGGAATCTATACTATAGCAAAGAAGAAAAAGTGTGAAGTCAAAGACACTACTAAAATTTCATTCTATGCCATACTTTCAATTCTCCTTCTTTGGGAAATTACTGACTTCAAAGTTCTGATGAAATCAAGTAAAATTTCATTTTACAATTTTTTTTTAAGGTAGTGTCTCACTATGTAGCCCAGGCTGGCCTTGAACTCTTATGTATCTCAGGCTGGCCTCGAACTCATGGCAATCCTCCTGCCTCTGCCTCCCGAGTGCTGGGATTACAGGTGTGCACCACCACACCTGGATCATTTTACAATTTTTCTAGTCAATTCTTAGTGAAAAATAGCTAAGGACAATAAAACTCCAATAAACAGGAGCTGCAAGTGGCATTAATTTGAAGCCAAACCATAATCCCATGAAACAGAAGAGTGGACAGTTAATTTCTAATTGATCATGAAGGTTTCGAGAAGATCTCAAACATCAATTAAAAGACTAATTTTCGTTAGTCCCATTACAAAATTTAAAAACAAAAAGCATAACCTTCCCTTTGCAAATCACTTCCTTCTGTTCCAATAATTAACACTAATGAAATATTTTAAAGTGATTTGAAAAAATCATCTACTGATTTTTGTTAGAGATTATTTTTAGACTGCATATGCATGAGTTCCTTTTGAGCAATGTATTTCCTCTAACACAGGTATTGTGGGTAGGGTGGCAGGTGAGATTTTGCATGTCAGAGTCTAAAAATCAGATGGAGGACAGATGACAATGTTACATCTTAACAAAAATTCTTATAGCATATCACAAAAAAAATATGGTGCAGCTGAGGGAGCACAATTTTCCACCATACCTGTTATGTCTTTCATTTCTGGACACAGACTTCAATCATGCAGTATCAAGAGAAAAGAATAAAAGCAACCCAAACTTTGTATTATAAAATAAGCTCTTAATAAATATTCAATTTCTTTCTTTTCTCCAACTAAAAAGCTTTTTAAAAAAAATTGGTCTTTAGGGTACATTTCAACTTTATCTCAACTCTGAAAGTAAATGAGCTTCTTATGAGAAAGTATTTCATAGGCTATATTTAGCCTCCAAATGACAACTCTATTTCTTCTAATTTAAGTGAAAGCTTTTAAAATGAAGATCTAGGGCCGGTGAGATGGCTCAGCGGCGTAAGCGCCTGCCTTGCAAGCGCGAGGGCCCGAGTTCGACTCCCGGAACCCACATACGAAAAAGGGGCCGGTGATATCGCTCAGTGGCACGGGTGCCTGTTGGCGCACGAGGTCCTGAGGTCGTCCCCCTGGTACCCACAAAAAAAAAAAAATAAATAAATAAAATAAAATGAAGATCTATAGATTGCTCCTTAGGGAATGTGTTGCCTATCTAAAAATCTAAGAAATAAGTGTTAATCCTAGGCTGAACACAGAGAGATAACTGAATGCTCCTATTACCAAAAATAATACTGCTTTAATTATGTTAATTTACTATAATTTTTTCCATTTCTTCCTCTCTAGTATTACATAAAGCTGGAAGGTCATCCTTGGGTACAATGGTTTCACTACCATATAGGACTAAAAATTCACACTTTGACATCTTCAGGATACAAGTATAATAGTAAATAATTACATTATTTTAATAGCACACCAACCTCAATAAAGTAGATTAGACACGAGGTGTTGCAATATTTGAGGATACAAGTGGGGAATATATGTGCCACACCAAGCAGCAGTGCAAAGAGTTCTGGGGTGAAGCCTGGCAAGGCAGCACACACCGCCAATCCTAGCTACTCAGGAGGCTGAGGCAGAAGAATTGGAAGTCTGAGGCCAACTCAGCAAGACCGTCTCAAAAAATATTTAAAGGTCTGGATGCAAGATGTAGTGGCAGAGAGCCTGCCTAACATCCACAACAGCCCAGGTTCAATACCCACTCTGGGAAAGGGGTAGGGGAGTCCTAGGGTTAAATCTCCTGCTTCAGGATTCCTTTTTTTTTGTGTGGGTACTGGGGGTCGACCTCAGGACCTCGTGCGCCAGCAGGCGCCCGTGCCGCTGAGCGATATCACCGGCCCTTTTCTCGTATGCGGGTTCCGGGAGTCGAACTCGGGCCCTCGCACTTGCCAGGCAGGCGCTTAGGCCGCTGAGCCATCTCACCGGCCCTGCTTCAGGATTCTTAACTGTTTACTTACCAGTACAACCTCTAGCACATTAACTTCCCTGTACAAACCTCCCACCTGCAAAATGGAAGAAATTGAACCTATTCCTCATAAGGATATGAAAATCATATATAATAGTTCATTTAATAACAAATAATATCGAATCTGTCAAAATTCTAAGAGTTGTGATATATAATACACATAGAACTGAGAGACAGAAGACCCTGTATTACATCCTATAAAATTACTGACGAAGTTCAAACACTGATTTCTTGCTTGTGTCTGTACTACGAGCATCCTGTTTACCATTCCCACTCGTATCTCCGACACTGAAAATCCCAGAAAACAGCTTTCTGTCTCATAGTACCCTCCATATTAATGATGAAAATTACAAATACAAAAACGTTTAACCATAATAAAATATCTCAAACAATTTCATCCAACACAAGTAATATAAATAAAACGAAAACTAGGAAGTCATGTAAGCTTGTTTTACAAAATTCTAAATGTAGTATTAATAACTATACACCTATTTAGCATCTATGTGTGAAGCACTGTGCTTTAGAGGGAAGGAAGACAGCTTCTGTGAGAAAGACAAAGGTTCTAAGAAAATGTGTATGTGAGTAATCTAGCAGATACCAACTTTAACTGGATAGGAATAACCAAAAAGAATATAGAGCTGAGTATTCCTTATCCAAAATGCTGGAGACAGAAGTGCTTCTGATTTTGGATTTTTTCAGATTTTGGAATATTTACCCAAACATAATGAGGTTATCTGGAAATGGAATCCAAGTCTAAACATGAAATTCATTTATGTTTCATAAACACATTATACACATGGATGAAGGAAATTTTATATAATAGTTGTAGTGAACCTGTGTTTTGACTGTTGACCTGCTACATGAGGCTTGCTATGCAATTTTCTGTTTCTGGTGTCTTGTCAACACAGAAAAGTTTCAGATTTTGGAATATTTTGAACTTCAGATTTTTGGATTAGAGATCCTCAATCTATAATAAGAGCAAAGACTTTTTACTGAAAGTTAAGATAATTTTAACATGAACATATAAGAACTGTGACAGTGGTCACATTCCCTCCTCTGGTCTATTCAGCCAGTTATCTCCAAATACTACCCGGGAGAGGTTGTTTTGGGGTTTTTTGGTTGGTTGGTTGGTTGGTTGGTTGGTTGGCTGGTTGATTTTTTTGTTTTGGGGAGTTCTGACCAAAAAAAAGGTAGAAGGTTGGTTAAACTTTGATATCCTTAATGATTCAGAATTCATGCATCCACAATATCATACTAGTGCTTTTAGTAACAAATAGGATACACTTATATGATTTATAAATCTATTCATTTGTTCGGCCCATACAGCCAGAATTAGCTATTGAACTATTTTCGTTACTCCATATTTTATATATACATATATATGTATATATATATATATATATATATATATATATATATATATATATACACACACACACACACACACACACACACTTATCTTTAAGAACTCTACATATTTATTTTAGGGCTCTGGAACTGAATCCTTGTAATAAACACTAGGAGAGTTCAAATAATGGCAAAAACTAGGAAGTACAGGCAACAATCTTTCCTATTTTACAAACAGAAAACACCACAGAGAAGTTAAACAAAATGCTCAAGGCTGTACCCACTGGTAAGTGCAGATCTGGAATACTTCTTAATTCTTATGCTGTCTTCCCTAGAGATGCCTACTTTAATTAATACCACTCATGATTTTATAGACCGCAATTACAACTGAATCCTCTTCTTTCAAGATCAAAAAGTGAAATCATTTTAGTTTTTCTTCAGATGCCTAGTCTCTAATTACTTTAATTCTCTGGTTCTACTGTACCTTTTTTTCAGAGATGTGATCTAGTGTAAATGCATCATAATTTTCACAAGTCAGAACTGTTTGTTATTATGTTTCCAGTATCCAACCAGATGATACTTTCAGGCAGCATCTGTAATAGTTTTATTATGACTCCCAGGTCTTTAACCCCAGTTATGACCAAAACCTTAGAATCCTACAAGTTTACACTTGATTAGGAAAAAAACAAAACAAAATGGCAAAACAAAAAGGCAAGTAAGAGGTCCTAAAAGATTCTATGAAGAGGAAAATATTTCAAAAATATCAATCAGCTGGGGATATAGCTCAGCTGCACAGTGCCTGCCTGGCAAGCACGAGGTCGTGAGTTCAATTCCCGAAACCAAAAAAAAAACAGCAAACAGGGCCGGTGAGATGGCTCAGCGGCATAAGCGCCTGCCTTGCAAGCGCGAGGGCCCGAGTTCGACTCCCGGATCCCACATACGAAAAAGGGGCCGGTGATATCGCTCAGCGGCACAGGTGCCTGTTGGCGCGCGAGGTCCTGAGGTCGACCCCCCGGCACCCACAAAAAAAAAAAAAAAAAAAAAAAGCAAACATTATGCAGGGAACCAAAAACTACAAGTAACAGGATCAAGAAAACCAGTAGAGAAAATTATTGTTCAAATCATGGGTTCAAATGATGGCAACAAAGTTAGTCAGAACCTATACCAACTTTATCAAACCACACCTGTTTAAAAACCACATTCTGGATGATGATATATGAACTGCCACAACATGATCAGTAATCCTGACAGAACACATAATTATGTTGCTTAACTGGCAACCAGCAGTGCACCTTCCTATTAGAACTTGGCAGTTTCAGGAAGCAACCAAAAAAGAGTCTACCAAAATTTGAAGTTTTTTTGATGAGCTTAATTTCAGTCCAATTAATAAGTGTCAGCAACACCCTATGTTAACAGACACAGATTAAATTAATCTCCCCAGGGGCAGGCTAATTCCGGGGTTAGCACTTCTAGAATCTGTGTGAACAACTGGGTGCAGGTGTTCACAAAACCAACTGGAGAGTTCGCTCTTCACCCACCTACTAACAAATATGGCAAGGCCTTATTTGAGCTACAGTTTTCTTGCTTTTGGTTTTTTATTTTAGGGCAATGTGTGTAAGGGACATTGATATGTAAAGCAGTTAACACTGTAGGTTGAAAAATAATTTGTCCTCTACAGTAAGTACGTTACCAACATCATTCATCACAGAAAGCTAGTCACAAGTCAAAGAAACTACTATACTGCAAGTCTAATATCATGCTCCATGCATCCTACTCTTTCAGAACGTAATCTTAGAAAGAAATCAAAAATGGGTGCTAACAATCCTGCATAGTAACTCACACTTTGTAGGTAGTCAATAAACCAGACAACACTTTTTCTAGCTCTGCACTAAACTCAAGTGGCACAAATCTGTTCAGTGTTTTTCCATTATGCATAAACAAGTAAAAGTCAAACCATGCTATAGTATCTCTTAAAAAGACGTTCAAAGAGTAATTATCACTAGTCTGTGATTTGGCTTACGATAAATTTGTTTAGAAAAATTTTTTTACGTTGTTCAGACTTTTCAACCATAAAACATACACAGAGTCTGTATGAAGAATTTAACATTTAAAGATTTACGACATTCAAGAAGGTGTGATCACAAATTGAAATGCTCACTATAGCGATCTTTTCGGCAATATTTTTTTTGTGGTGCTGGGACACAAACTCAATGCCTCAAGCATGCTAAACAAACAGTCTACACTGAGTTATATCCCTAGCCCAAAGTTCTAGTTTTATTTTTTTAGACACTGGGTCTCGCTACATTGCTCTGGCCGGCCTTGAACGGGGCTCAAGTGATCCTTGGCCTCAGTCTGCATAGAAGCCAGGACTATGGACATGCGCCACCTGGCTTGACTTTTTAAAATAACTTTCTAGCTACCATAAGAGCAAGAGGAAAAAAGCTTTGTAATAACCAGAAGCTAATCTGAACAAATACGTCATCCCAAAACCAAATAAACCATATCCCAGGAGAATCGCACAGGGAATAAAATTCAAAGTCTAAGATGGTCATCTGAGAATAGATCCATTCCTCAAGGAGTTCAATCCCAGATATAATATTCTTGTCAAATGTAACTGCCTACAAGACATTAGCATACAGTTCACAGGATATGCCTATTTACAAAGAAAACAAAATGTGTTGTAAATGAAAGACCACACAAAAATAAACAATTGTAATTATAACTAAATGCAACAAATGATCTTAGGAAAAGTAACCTTTTTTTAACCAGAATAACTTTCATAGCATTACATTAAATACAGAATGATACAGAAATACAAAACAAGATAATCATCTTTATATTTTTAATAAGTTTTCCATTTTATCATTAGAGACCTGAATTTACTAAAACTATTCATCCACATATTTGAGTTACCATCAAACACATGTTAGGAGGCTGGGAACATAGCTCACTGGTAGAGTGCTTGCCCACAGATGCCCGAAGCCCTACTGGACTCCCAGTACGGGGCAAGAGAGCGTCCATATTTGTGTGCTGTGTCAGCAATAATCACATATTATATTCTTGTATATTTACACACACGAGTATTTTCCAAGTGGAATCACGGAAGAAACTCTTCCTTAATTATTCCAATGGATAAATGGCTGGCAAATGGCTCCAACACTCAAATTCATTCCCTAAAAAATGCTTCAACCAGTCCATAAACATAGCCCTCCAAACCACTGAATATAACGTGTTTATACTCTTTCCTATAAATTGAATGGTTTATAAAAATTTTTAATAAATTTGTTTATAATTCCACTCAGATCGACAGCCAGGTTTCTGAGCTTACTGTCATATACCAGCTAAAAACACGAACAGCATGACCACAGGACTGCAATACTACATTACAGTGAAAAACCTTAAGGCATTTAAATCAGGTTTCTCAACCCTAGCCCAGATGACGTTTAACATCAGAAAATTCTTTATTGCCAGCGTGTCCTGTGTACCACAGAATAGGACCATCTCTGACCTCTAACCACTAGATGCCAACTCCCCTGGTGTGAGAACCAAAAAAAGTCTTCAGACATTGCCAAATGTTCCCCGTGGGGCCAATGGTGGTCTAGGAGTCTAATTTAGTAGTGTTTCCGCTGTCATAAGAGAGTATGTTCTGCAACACCAAGGAGTTCCAAAAACACTTTGGGCATTCCAAATGCCTACTTTATATGAAACTTCCCGGATCCCACAAAGTAATTGAAACCTTGTTCCTGCAGATAGCTGATTCTCCCACATGTCCATGATTAAACACTGCTTACTGATGATGAATCTGGGACAGGCAGGGACAGGAGCCAACGATGACTAGTTTTATAATGTCAATGAATTACACCTTTTTTAACCCTTGAGTGGACTAACCATTCCTGCCTAAGCAACCTTTTCTTCGCAAACCATTTTCCCCGACGCCTTCGCCTAAGATGCTTCACCTTTCAGACTCTAACCTCTCAACAGCCCTGGGGTCAACTCTCACCCAACGGTTGCAGGCACAGTCCACTACCGAGGCCAGCCTATCCTTGCCACATTCCCTCGGGGCCCCGGCTCTGATCTTGGGATCCCCGTCTAGGTCAGCTCCTGACCGCTGAACCCGGCCTGACCCCGCCGCCGCCCCCCCACCCCGGTACCTGAAGTAGTAGACATCGCTCTTGCCGGCACTGAGCCCAGATTTTCGGATCACTTCCTCCTTCTTCCATCCGGGGGGGAGGGCCGGGCAGTCCATCCTCTTCCCGCTCTCCGTGGCCCGGGGTCCCCTGGGCCCCGGCCCCGCGCTCCCCGACGGGAAAGGGACCGGCTCCCGCCGGGGGGCGCCGCCGCCACCGCTGCAGACGCCGCTACCGCCGCCGTCGCCGCCAAGGCCGCCGCCACTCGGGGGACGGCCGCGGCCCCGGCCCCGGCCCCGGCCCCGGCCACGGCCACGGCCCCGTCCACGGCCACGGCCACAGACGCCGCCGCCCCGGCCCGCCTGCTTCCACCGCCCCCGGCCACGGCCGCCGCCCCGAGCGCCTTCCCTGCGCACGCCGCTCACCGGGGACGGGGCGAGCGCGCTGCCCTGGCCCCCCTGCTCTATGGCGGAGTCGCCGAGAGCGCCGCTGCCGCCCGCCGCGCTCTCCCCCTCCTCCTGCTCCGGGCAGCAGCGGCCTCCCCCCGGGTGCGCGCGCATCCAGCCCCCTCCCCAGCCGGCGCTGCGCTTCTTCCGTAACCGAGCCCTTGGAATCCCGGAGACCCGCCCCGCCCGCAGCGCGGCGCGCGGGGGACGCGCGCAAGCATCATAGAGCGGGCGCGCACAGAGCGGCCCTCCCGCCCGGGGCGTGGCCCCAGCCACCGCCTCTTAGGTCCTCCAAGCGCTCGCGGCGGCCATGTTGTCTCCGCCTCCCCGCGGGCACGCCCCCAGGCCCCACCCGTGCAGCCCTCGGCCGCGCCCTTCCGGCCCCCGCCTTCCCCGAGCGCCCAGAGCCCGGAAGCCGCTGGGCGGGATCGGCAGTGGCGGAACGTCGGAGAGAGTGCGGTTATTTTGTTTCATACGGGGTTTTCTCCTCCCGTGTCTGTTATGACCGGTCTTCGCTTCCTAGTTAATGAACAAGCAAACTAGACCTCGTTTTACACCCAACCCTCTGTTCACTTAATGGGGTACTGGATGAGGCCCTTTCCCCTTCTCCAAGTCCGCTCAAGAGCCTCGGATTGAAGGGAGTCAAACAAAATGTTCCGTTACGTGAAATTCAGAGCGTCCTTCCGAGCCCGACTTCACGGTCCGTGACTATGTGTAGGACTTCGTAAGGGTCTGGGGCGGGAAATGATCCTGAAGTATTCTGTCCCGTCGTACGGGTTTACCTCGAGTCTCCTTAGAATGACTGGAATTACCGGACTTTGTGGCATCTTTTCTTAATTTAAACTTTCCTGTGCAACACAAAAAGCAACGGGCTGGATTGGTAAATAACTCCCTTATGTTGAAAGTCCAGTTTAACTCACTATCAAAGACTTAGAAATATGTAGGGCCGGTGAGATGGCTCAGCGGCTTAAGCGCCTGCCCAGCAAGCACGAGGGTCCGAGTTCGACTCCCGGAACCCACATACGAAAAAAAAGGGGCCGGTGATATCGCTCAGCGGCACGGGCACCTGCTGGCGCGCCAGGTCCTGAGGTTGACCCCCCGGTACCCACAAAAAAAAAAATATGTAGAATTGTCTGGGTCTGCCCGCTTATTATTCAGGAATAATTTTTTAAATATGGCAAGGAGCCAGGCGCGGTGGCGCAGGCCTGTAACCCCAGCACTTGGGAGGCTGAGGCAGGACTGCTGTGAGTTCTAGGCCAGCCTGACTACATAGCGAGACCTTGTCTGGAAAAACAAAAACAACAACAAAAATAATGGCAAGGGAACCAATTTAAGTTTTAGAGAAGAATTCTAGAATTCTATAAATGGTAAGTATATATAGAAATGCGCTATTGAAATTCAGGTTGATACATTATGAAACATTTGAAGGACTGAAAGGTATAAAGCGCATTTTATCAGATTGTTGATAATGAAAGGTATAAAGCACATTTTATCAGATTGTTGATAAACTAGGTGTCCTTCCAGGGGTGGACATCTTGCCACGCCATGTCACACCATGCCACTCCTCTGCTGAAAACGCAACTCCCTGTGGTCCTAAACCTGGCGCCTTTTATTGGGAACTAGTGTCTCTCCCATCCTCCAGGTGGGCACTTGTCAATATTTACTCTGTTGTCTTCACTGTCTTTGATCTTAATCTAGGCCTTCTGGCCATTTGGTTTCTTCCTTTACCTTTGTAATGAATAAGTGGTGGGAGAGGGCATATTAGGAAGGCAGTTTATTTAGTGATTAAGGGGAACATATGTGCATGTGTGTATCTGGTGTAATATTACACTGATGTTAAAGTGAGAACATACATGTGCTTATGTGTAAATGCACGTGTGTGTGTGTGTGTATGCACGTGTCTTACATATTAAATAAGAGTCCTTAGGTGGCAGTCTCTTATCGCCCTGGAATTGTCAGGTGGGCGAGGGGAGCTGGCTTTCCTGGTACTTGTGTTGCCTGGCAGCTCTCCCAGGTCTAGCTAGCTTTTCCCTCTTTTGTCTTTCTAATTACCCTAACTTTAGAGTCTACCTGTAAGGACAGAAACTGCTTTTAGTAAGTTTCCCTTTAGATCTAATAAAGCTCAATGAGGTCCTTATCCTATCTTTTCCCTACCTACAGTTCCACCTGTCCCTGTAGGGTTACTGTATACACAGGACCTAAAAGCTGAGGACCAAGGTTAATGCATAGAATGAGTTAATAGAACAATTGAAATTTTAAAAGGTATATGATTTGTCTCAATATGCAGACATTAACTCATACAAACTTTCTGTCTCTGAGCCCCACCTTCAGCTTCTTTTAGTATCTTTGATTGGAGATGTACTAAGTTATAACTTCCAACAGGAAATCTACTTAGAAATGTGGGCAGCAAAGAGTTGGATGCTCAAGTTGAGTTCTCAGGAGAGAAGCCAGAACCAGAAACTTGGGTTTAGGAGTCATTCCTGAAAGTGACAACCGCAGGGGACCCTGCAAGCAAATAAGAACTTACATGGTTATAAGAAAAGAAAAGAAAGAAAAGAGAAGAGAAGAGAAGAAAAATGGTCCAGAACTGAATTTTAAGAAATACCAACATTTAAGTCCCAAGTGAAGGAATAAAATTCACAAAAAAATAAGATAAAAGTTTGGTTGGTGCTATATGGCAGCATACCCTGATTTTCACACTTAATTAAAACTATAGGGAGAGCATGAGCAAAATTTCAGTAGAAACGGTAGTTGAGACAATAGATAGGAAAAGATCATACTTTTGGAAAAATTTACCTTTCTATGTTGTATTTGACAAGGGTACAGAAAAAGTATATAAGGGATATAAAACCATATTTAAAGGAATAAATCATGTGAATTTAAGGTCATTATTTTGCCTTCTATCAGATTCTATTCGCTAAATCTCAGTAGATGTAGTTTAATATTCCTTTGTTAAGAAAATTCTCATTTAGGCATTTCAAAAGCTTTCTGATCACACTTGGATCTTTCTGCTACAATACCATAGAACAGAGTACAAGCGGGGGAGAGGCTCTTATTGTCCCATAAAAAAAGGAAACATCCCAATTAAGGAAACAATAAATTCCCTATGGGACTAGATTGAGACCCTTAAAAGTATTGAGAATATATGCTAAGTACCTAGAGATAGGCCCCTTCATTTTCCTTAAAATATTGAACAAATAATAAATGTTCTATAATTTCAGGAAAATGCATTGTATATCACACCTCGAAGCATAGCAACATTGTAAAGTTGTGACCAAATTTTGTCTCTCTTACCATGGAAAATGTCTTCCTAGCTTATTTTGTGGAAAAAGTGAATGACAAAAACAAGACAGGATTAAGTATGAAATCTGGTCCATTCAAGGAACAATAGAGATTTTAACCACTTTGGATCGCTGTCTCCCAGGTGTAAAGACAGGTGCTAAAAAACCAACTGTCACCCCTGGAAGACTACCCATTCTTTCCAGTATTCTTCCCTTTGTTTACTGTATAAAGCTGAGATTAAACCGTTACAGAAAATGTCAGGTGTTAAGAAAAATAGGTGTTAATATGGATTTTTATTATGAAAAACGGAACAATTAAGAGAATGAAACTTAAAAAAACCTATTCTGAAGAAATTACTTTTTAAGATCTGTGTATTTTATTGACAAATATAAAATGCGCATTTGAATCTTTGAGTCTGATAAGATACTCAGTAAAAGAAGGATTTAAATATCAGAAAAACTTTACTTTCTCCAATGAGCATATTTGCATCAAGTAAGAGCAGGGGCATCAGTTTCCCTCTCTTACTGAGTCCAAACAGTAGGATCAAGGTTAGAATTTATCAAGACATTACATAGGAGTGAGGCGGAACCAAAAAGCATTTTCCAGCTCTAATTAGTAGGTTTTATGACTCACCGAGTTGGACAACTACCATTCACCTAATTCTCAACTATAATGAATTGCTGCTGGCACAGCATGTCAAGGGGCCAAATGACACTTTCAAGTACATTCAGTATAAATATTTTTTTATAACCTGTACTTGGAATGACTGCAGCGGAATCTTAAATGGCATTATTTTAGGCAGCTATATTAGGTAGAAATATTGTAGGCTGTCAGACAGGGCGGGGCCCTTGAAGGAGCCAGTGCAGAAGGTGGGATACATTGCAGACCTCAAGACAAAAGATAAAATAAATGCACCCACATACTTCCCCTAAGGATAAACAACAGTCATTGATATTCTAAATAGGTATCGATCACCTTGGGGAAGCCAGGAAGAGCCACTGACCCACTCCCTCCAGGAAAAGCCCCTGTTCTGTTCCATGCCCGCTTGATAACTTGCTTCCCCATTTAATCAATATTACCTGAGCAATTATGGTCTTATTGGTTGGCCATAGTTTTGTCCCACCTCATGCCCGTCTTGTGATTTCCAATTTTTCCCCACCTTGGACCCATCTTGTCTCATGGGTTTGCTATACTAAAATCCCTTGAAAAGGCAGGGTCCTCGGCAACCCACTCAGGGCCCCTTCTGTCTCCCTCTCAGACAGAAGCTCTTTCCCCAGTAAATAGAGTCTGCTCTTAACCTCCGTTGGTCCTAGAATTCATTCTCCGATTTGAGAGAACACGAACTTGTACCAAACATCTAGCAAATTGAGAGTTTCCCCTATTTCAGCATAATTCAAACTAAAAAGAGAAGAGTTAATTGTCAGAAAAATAAGAGGTAAGCTTGGAACCAAAAGGAATTATTTAAAGTGTCAGACTTCAAAATTTTTCGCTCATTGCAACATCACTCATAAGTATATGTTTAGGATTAAAGGATAAAGAAATGATCCAACACCCTAAAAGTAAAAAACACAGCGCTGCTAGTAGAAAAAAGCAAGGGCAGAGTTAGAGCCCTGAGATAGCACTTAATATGCTAAACAGTGGTTTTGAACCATAATCCTGGCTGCAAAACCCCAGACTGCTGGGACTCAGGATCCATCAGAACGAGAGCTGGCCTTGGTTGCTGTGCACAAATAGAGGAATAGTAACAGAAAACACATCTCACCAGGAGAGATTTTGTGCCTGTGATGGCTTGCCCAGTGTCTCACAAGTGGTAGAACTAAGTCTAGAACCCAGTTTCCTGACCCCAAGCTCGGAGTTTTGTTTGAAACTGCCCTATTTTCCTCTAATGTCTTGATCCTCACACTTACTGCCACTTAAGGGAGGAGAAAGCTTGCCTGCTTCCACCCCTACCCCAACCACAACACCTTTCCCTTTTTTGTATCATTTTTTGTGATGGTTTTGCTGTGTAACACAGACTGGCCTTGAACACACAATCCTTCATCACCCACCCGGTCTAGTGCAGGCATAATTGGCATGCACCACAGCATCCAGCCCTTCCAGCACCTTTCACTGGGTGATTCCTACTTAACCCTTCCACCTCACCTTCATCCAAGGAAACCTTCCTAACCTCCCAGTCCCCAATATCTGTACCAACACCCCAGGAATGTGTGCCACGTTACCACTAGGTATTTCCCTCATCCGTCTATTGTGCTTTATTGTAGTTAGTTATTTATCTTTTGTCCCCTACTAGCCCACAGGGCCAGTCTTTATTGTCACCATTGCATCCCTAGTACCTGTTGCGGGACCTGTCTGGCACATGGGAAGATGCTGGATGAATAAAATGAAATAGCACTTGTAAAAATAGCATACTCAAAATAATGAGCTATGTATTTTCTTCTCACTGTGACATGAATTATATAAAATAAGTGTCTTAGTTACTTTTCTCCTTGCTGAGACAAAATACCCAACACCCAAAGGTAAAGGAGAAAGGTTTATTTAGATCACAGTTTGTAGAGGTTTCAGACTATGGCTGGCTCCAAGGCAGGGTGGCACATGGCAGAGGGGCAGCAGTTCATGGCAGCAGAAGATATCAAAAGCAACAAAGGGGAGCCAGACAAGCCTCGGGCAGCAGTTCATGGCAGCAGAAGATATCAAAAGCAACAAAGGGGAGCCAGACAAGCCTCTTTCTGTCCCTTATATCGTATCCAGTCTACAAGGATTAGGGCTGTGCCAATCCAATCAGTGGACTGATTCAGCAATCCCCTACCCTTAATCCCAGCACCTTTAATCCCAGCATTGCACTATGAATCAATCACACACTCTGGATTCAGCCACCTCTGAAAAAACCCTATGACCCCATGAGGCTTTGGGGGGACATCTAGACACAAACCATAACAATAAGAATACCAATGTTGCTTTTAGTTTTAGAAAATTTGGATAGTTTCCATCCCTCAAGAGACATTTAACAGCACATTTCACTTGACATTAATTAAAAATGAGCCTTAAATTCAGTTTACAAATATGTTTATTTCACAGTTATAATGTCTTTAATCTCTTCTACATCCACTTTAACTTAACCTGTCCAAGAAAAAAAACAACCTGTCCATCAGTCACTCAGAAATGTGTTATATATATATATATATATATATTTATATTTATATTTATATTTATATTTATATTTATATTTATATTTATATATAGACAGTCATGGGCCAGTGAGACAGCTCAGCGGCATAAGCGCCTGCCTGGCAAGCACGAGGTCCTGAGTTCAACTCCTGGAACCCACATATGAAAAAAGGGCCAGTGATATCGCTCAGCGGCATGGGCGCCTGCTGGCACGCGATGTCCTGAGGTCGACCCCAGTACCCACAAAAAAAAAAAAAAAAAGACAGTCATAAAATGAGACTCTAAAAAATGAAATTCTAAATAACCATTCCTGAATTTAAATATCTGCATCTGTTTCTATTCATTTGACTTTAAATAATTTGAGTGCTCCTACTATTCTCTAAAATTATATACAAATATGTATTTCAGTGTCATTTTGTTTGTTTCAGACTTGCTTACAAATTTCTTCTCAGAATATTTTCTTTTGGCTAGGCTAATTTCTAATTTACCCTTAATTTATGGTACTTTTTAAAAAGTAATAGAGCTCATGCTTGGCCTCATGATCCCATTCTGAAACACTTTTAGTCTTCATATTTCTTTTATTCCTTTATCCTAAACCAAGCCCCCCCAACAACAGTGCACTTATACACAATTATACACAGTTGCTTATCTCCAGGCATCTGTTGTTATGTAACATATTCTTTTTTTTTAATAGAAGAAAAAAAAAAATAAAACAAAAAAGAACAAAATTTCAAAACAACATAATAGGAGGGTAACAATGGTTAATACATTATGTATTGTTATCTTTAAATTAGTTACTCAGGGTACAAGATATCAGCATTCAATTGTCTAAACATTACTGGCATAAACCTTTCTCTTCAATGAACTAAGCAAAATTAGTAGTGTATCTATCTTAACCATCTTATATATAAATACAACATTTTTCTTTTCCCTTCTTTCTTTTCCCCATTCCCCCATCCCAGACTCTCTTTCCTTTTTACCAGTTTCTTTCTGATTCATCATATCTATTGTACATTTTGGATCTTATTTACTCTTTCAGTTTCTCATACTAGAGAGACAATATGATGCTTACACATGTGCGTCCGGTTAATTTCACTTATGAGTATTTTCTCGAGTTGCATCCATTTACCTATAAAAGTCTCCAGTTTATCCTTCTTTATGGCTGAGTAGTACTCCATTGTATAAAAATACCACATCTTTTTTTATTGTCACATGTTCTTATGCACAGCTTGGAAGTTTGTACTCTGGAGTGAAAGATAGGAACAACAATGATTCAGCAGATTTCTCTGTCATCATCTGTGGCATCGTCTCTGACACACTGCTTGTCATAACCCATTACCCACTACCAACCTGATTCTCCCTTGCCCACCTCCACTATAAAGACTAGGAAATAGAAATATCTGATGCCAGCTTCTGAGAGAACAGGGCAGATGTGGGACTATGGGAATGTGAAAGAATGGACTTCTTCATTAAATTAAAAAAAAAGAAAAAGAAAAAAACCATAATTGGCAGCACACTCTTTCCTTTGTTCCGGATGGAACATGGACGTGATTTCTGAAAGCTGTGACATTCGTCTTGCAACTATTGAGCAAAGAATGATAGGAACAAAGATAAAAGGCCAACACCCTGAAAAGACCAGAGCCAGAAGATGAGGGATTGTGACATTGCTGAGCAACTAAACAGTCTTAGAACTATACCTCTCTGCAGTTCCTTTTCTTTTTTTTCTCTTTTTGTATAGTCTACCACTGAACTACTTCCCCAGTTCTTACTTTGTTTTGAGACCTCCCTCAGCTTTTTTCTTTATCCTTTTTTTTTTTTTTTTTTTTGAGACAAGATCTTGCTAAATTGCGTAGGTTGGCCTTAAATTTGCTATCCTTCTGTCTCTACCTCCAGAATAGCTGGGATTACAGGTGTGTGGCACCATGTCCCCAACCCCCAGACTTCTTATTTGAGAAAAGAGGCCACTTGGGGTTAAATCACTGTAGGGTTAAATACTTCGAGGAAAAAATGCACTTTTTGCCAAGATACAATTCCTTCTCTCATGGAACTTCTGTAGATCTTGCTAGAATTCAGGTCATTTTCTAGCTTGAAAACCCTGTGCAAGTAAAGGAGGGAGTGAGGGAGACATGGAAAGAGAAAGCAGGGGAGAGTGGTGCTGATGGAAGGAAAAGCATTCCAGGAGATCACTTCTGCTTGGGCTCTAATCCCCTTTCCTCAGCACATTGAAGGTTCCACTCCAGAGCGTACGGCCCAATAAATGATCGCTGGACGTGATCATTGAGTGCACACACTGCCCTCTTCTCTGAGTGAAAGGTGCAGGGAAGAAGAGCCTTGATCATTGTTTGTACAACTGAAATACACAGATGTGATCAATTTGCTAATATGCTACCAAAATAATTTAACATGAAATTGTCATTTCGGTAATAATGTTACTTTTTTAACAAGCCCCAGCATAAACACGGGATGGGCTGCCTGTATAACCGTCTGGTATCTGAGTCACGCCGCCTTTTCCCATCACCCAAGTTTGATACGGTCAGCAACAAGCTGTGCTACTGTGAATGATAGGAACTAATGACAAAGGGACAGTATGCGATATGTGAGTAATAAAGTGGGCCATGTGAGGATCAAATAACTTTAGGGCATACTGAATAAATTTTTGCAATTGCTCAATCAGAGAAAGGTGGTGGGAAAACTCAGTCTCCTGTAGGATACAGTGGAATTTATAGGGCAAAATCTAAATTATTCTGACTAGTGGCAGTTTGTAGTATATTGTATTCACTTCAGGATCAATAACTTGATTTCTGGAGTGGGGTGGGGATAATCCACAATAGAAAACTGATGTAATGTGACTGCTATTTGCCTGAGAATTTTCACCCTTCATGATTAAGTCCTAAACAATGAGGTTAAAACTAGTTTTATGCTTTTACATACTTAAGTAGCATCAGAATAATTGACTTCAGTACTGGGGGAGGAAGGGCTCTCAATTTTCTTACAAAAGAAATATGTATCTTTCTCAGATTTGAGGAATGGTGCCCTAATTTGCATTTTCACAATCAAATCTTTTCTCCATGTGCTATGAGAGTTCTGAGAAATTAAAATTCATTTTGATGAACCTTAAATTTTGAATTTTTTCCTACCCTGGCTAGTGAGACATTGTAACCTTCTGATTATTCTTTTTCTCTCCGTTACTTTCTAAGTGTCATTGGTATTTCTTCTCTCTGGGATAGTTCATCAGATGATGGTGTTCTTCCATGCTCCCTCTTCAGGGGCCTCATCTTTTCCTTCCTCGTGCTCTTCCTTGGCAGCATCACCTTCTCTCCAGATGTAGCCTCAGCAACTGACTCCTGTCTTCCACTGACAACATGGCTTAGGCAGCACAAGCAAGATCATTGTACTATAGGTACCAAAGCAATTTTCCAGATGGAAAAAGGGCCATACTCACTGGCCACTGATGAAGTCTTCATGGGTCCCAAAGACTACTACCCTTCTATCCCTCCCAAGTAGTGAATCTAATTAAGAAATAAGGACAGGAATAAGGAAAATAACCCTTTCATCAAGAAAGGCTGGATGAGGGCCGGTGAGACGGCTCAGCGGCTTAAGCGCCTGCCTTGCAAGCGCGAAGGCCCGAGTTCGACTCCCGGAACCCACATACGAAAAAGGGGCCGGTGATATCGCTCAGCGGCACGGGTGCCTGTTGGCGCGTGAGGTCCTGAGGTCGTCCCCCCAGTACCCACAAAAAAAAAAAAAAAAAAGAAAGAAAGGCTGGATGAGAGCTGTAACATAGTGTGAGAGCTGAATGGGTTTGTCACTGAATGGCAAAATTTCATGGGCTAACCCGATTCATCAGGACAAGACTGTCTGTAGTCTTTCCCTCCATTTCTGGGGGCCCGCCTTTACCCGTAAACTTGATAACATGGTCAAGAATAATAAAAAAGGGCCGGTGGGATGGCTTAGCGGTGTAAGCGCCTGCCTGGCAAGCGCGAGGGCCCGAGTTCGACTCCCGGATCCCACATACGTAAAAAGGGCCGGTGATATCGCTCAGCGGCACAGGCGCCTGCTGGTGCGCGAGGTCCTGAGGTCGACCCCCGGTACCCACAAAAAAAAAAAAAAAAAAAAAGAATAATAAAAAATCAAATGTCCTGGGCAAGCAGGAGAATGCCAGAAAGGAAGAGACGTTATGAAGGAACTGAGCTACAAAGATCCTTCTTTCCCAAATTCACCATTCACTCTATCTCTTCAGGGTTGGGACAAGTGGCTAGGAATATGAAGAAGAAAAAATAACTCTCTTTTTTAAAAGAGACACTTCCCTCCAACAGTATTACCATGTATGATGGATGAAAATTGTCCCTTTCAATGTTACATTACAAAGTCATATGTTAAAGGACATATTTTGATGAGAAGTTTGAAAAATATTGAGATAAATTAAAACTCAATTTAGGGGCCGGTGAGACGGCTCAGCGGCTTAAGCGCCTGCCTTGCAAGCGCGAAGGCCCGAGTTCGACTCCCGGATCCCACATACGAAAAAGGGGCCGGTGATATCGCTCAGTGGCACGGGTGCCTGTTGGCGCGCGAGGTCCTGAGGTCGTCCCCCCGGTACCCACAAAAAAAAAAAAAAAAAAAAAAAAAAAAAAAACTCAATTTAGAATAACCAGGTTATAACAGCTGAGTGGTCCCATAAAATAGGACAAGGTATTGCCATAATATTTCAATAAAGTAAAGCAAGTTTTGATATGTTATTGCAGGTTTTTGGGGAAAATAAGGAAAGTTGGTAATGTGATTTAAAAGACATATAATTTTATTTAGGTCTAGTTTTTTCCTAACTTTGTTTCATCATGAAACAGTTGAGAAAGTGGAATACTTTCTGAACATAATTGAAATGTGAGCTTTTTGCGATCAACATAATGTGGAAATTTTCTTTACCAAACAAATGTTATTTTAGAGTATATGCTACTTAATCTTTCAACATCTGAAAAGAGCTCTTAGATGGGCAACAGGCCCAAAGAGCAGGAGTGATAAGGACAGAAGACAGGAGGCACGTATGTCTCTACAGACAAAAACAAGAAATAAAGAGGATTAGCTATCTATTCGGATGGCTGTGCAGAAAATTATATTAAGACGCTCTTGGAGGGTATGGGGAAAAAATGATGATAATTATATAGAACACTAAAAAAGAAATTCTGAAAAGGTCCTGGTTTACTTCAGGGATAAAGGAAAGACACCATAATCATGATCATAATATTCTGGTATTTTGTAAATATGTAGTAACATTTGAGTAATTTAACCAAAAATTAAGAAGATGAACCTATATAAGAGGAAGCAGCTGAAAAAGCAGAAATTTGAGCTGGGCATGGTGAAGCATGTGTGTAATCCAGGTACTCAGGAGTCTGAAGCTAGAGGATCACAAATTTGAGTCCATCCTGGCCATCATGGGCTGCGCAGTGTGAGACCCTATGTCAAAGCACCAAAAAAAAAAACAACGCAGAAATGGATTTCCTCTAGGGAATGGGTCTGAGAAATAGAGACAGATGGCCCAGATACTGAATTTCTGAAAACTTTTTTTTTTTTTGTGGGTACCAGGGGTTGACCTCAGGACCTCACGCGCCAGCAGGCGCCCGTGCCACTGAGCGATATCACCAGCCCTTTTTTCGTATGTGGGTTCCGGGAGTCGAACTCGGGCCCTCGCGCTTGCCAGGCAGGTGCTTACGCCGCTGAGCCATCTCACCTGCCCTCTAAAATCTTCTTAATGTTATTTAATTTTGGAAACCATATTCATGTATTATTTTATTTAAAAATTTAACATTTAAAAAATTATAATGTGACACACACCTGTAATTGTAACTATTCAAGAGACTGAGGCAGGAGGATCTTGAGCTTGAGGCCCGTCTCGGCAACTTAGCAAGATCTTGACTCAAAATAAAAGAATAAAAAAGATTGAGGATGTAGCTTGGGGGTTGAGTCCTTGCCTAGCATGCATGAGGCCCTGGGTTCAAATCCCAATACTGAAAAAAATGTAATGTTTCTTTTTTTTTTTTTGTGGGTACCAGAGGTCGACCTCAGGACCTCGCACACCAGCAGGCGCCCGTGCCGCTGAGCGATATCACTGGCTCCTTTTTCATATGTGGGTTTCAGGAGTCGAACTCGGGCCCTCGCGCTTGCCAGGCAGGCGCTTATGCTGCTGAGCCATCTCACTGGCCCATCTTTTAGAAACTTCACTCAAACCTTATGATATTAAGGGAAACTACCATTTTTCTCCTAAGTGCTGATTACATCTAGCCCTTGTGTTGGACATTTTCTATGTATTATACCTAATTATTACAACACTATACAAAGTTGATATTATTGTCATTTTATAGATAAGAATGGGAAGGTATTGAGATGTTAGAGGACCCCTCAGAATTTACCGAACTGGTAAATAATAAAGCGGAATTGAGCTGGAATCCATCTGGATTTAAAACCTGAGGTCTTTTGATTACTCACTTTAGTGAAAAACAACTTTACCTTTATGTATATGTAATTTTAATTTTTGCCTATACTAGCCAGTTATTCCATGTGGGCTTTATGTATGTTTGGGTCAGCATTGTCTGTTGAGTTGTCATTCCATAAACTGGCATTTCCGCATAAAGTTTTTATTTTCCTCAGGTTCCTAGAATAAAATTTTGAGGAACTCTTCATGGTTCTTTTTTTCCTTAGCTGATCTGAGTTTCAGAGATTGCTCTCAGAACTCTGAACTTATTTTTTAACCACTGTGTGATAGTTCTGCTCTGTGCACAAAATTTTCACAGATTCAAGTCCAATTGCTTTGTGTGTATAAAAAATGTACTAGCTGAAAAGTCGAGTAATGTCTAGAAAAGCAGAGTTTCTGTAGACTCAATGAGTAAAGAACCTAATATGAGAGCTGCAGGCTCAGGGGAGAGAAAGAGTAAAGCTTACTCTTTTAGTGAGAATTATTACCGATTGCTTTCCCTTACTCATCTCATCCATCTATTAATCAGAATAATTGTTCTAATTTATGAGTTTCATGAAAAGGACAATAAATGAAAAATGGTCTAAAATTTTAATGGCTAATTTTTTTCTTTAAAAGGCATATATACATAACAGTTTATAAATATTTCTAAACATGCAATTTGTCTATAGTGATAGAGAGAGAGAGGAGAAATACTTTTTAAAATCCACACAGCGAGGGCTGGTGAGATGGCTCAGCGGCTTAAGCGCCTGCCCAGCAAGCGCGAGGGCCTGAGTTCGACTCCCAGAACCCACATACGAAAAAGGGGCCGGTGATATCGCTCAGCGGCACGGGCGCCTGCTGGCGTGCGAGGTCCTGAGGTCGACCTCCCGGTACCCACAAAAAAAAAAAAAAATTAAAAAAAAAATCCACACAGCGATATATGTGCACCCATGTTTATAGCAGCACAATTTGTAATAGCCAGATGTTGGAAACAACCCAAATGCCCATCAACCAAGGAATGGATAAAAAAGTTGTGGTATTTTTATACAATGGAGTACTATTCAGCCATAAACAAAGATAAACTGGAGACTTTTATAAGTAAATGGTTGCAACTTGAGAAAATACTCATAAGTGAAATAAACCAGACGCACATGTGTAAACATCATATTGTCTCACTAGTGTGAGAAACTGAAAGAGTAAATAAGATCCAAAATGTACAATATGGTAAAACAGGAAGAAACTGGTCAAAAGGAAAGAGAAACTGGGATGAGGGAATGGGGAAAAGAAAGAAGGGAAAAGAAAATAATTATATATATATATATATGATAGTTAAGATAGAAACACTACTAATTTTGCTTAGTTCATTGAGAAGAAAGGTTTGTGCTAATATTGTTTGGACAATTGAATGCTGATATCTTGAACCCTGAGTAACTAATTTAAAGATAACAATACATAATGTATTAACCATTGTTACCCTCCTATTATGTTGTTTTGAAATTTCGTTCTATTTTTTTCTCTTGAAAATAAAAATTAAAAAAATAAAAAATAAAATCCAGAGACTTCAGGTTAATTATTTTGTGCACTGTACTTCAGTTTGGGTTTGTCTGATGTTTCCTCGTGATTATATTCAGTTTATGTGCGTTTTTGACAGGAGCAACATAGAAATAATACCTGTGTTCTGCTCCTTACGGCCTTTCAGTTGACACAGGATTTCAATTTGTCCCATTATTGGTTGTATTCGTTGGTTTTCCTGTTGCTAGAATATAATACCCAACTCCCATACCTTGAAGGAGGAATGGTTTTATGTAGTTCATGGCTTCAGGGGATTCAGTGTGTGACTGGCAGGCTTCGTACGCGGGAATATGATGGCAGAAGGGCATGGCAGGGCAAAGTGATCAGGAAGTTAGTTCATGGTGGTCAGGAAGCAGAGCAGACCGTGCTAGAGAAGAGGGGGACAGAGACCAATAGGCAGACCCCACAGCCACGCCTCCATGACCCATTCAGTCACACCCAGAACTGTGTTTCACCAATCCCTAAGGTGGATCCCAAAACCAGTCAAACTGACAGGCCACCCTACCTGCCACTCTGGTAACGTTAACTTCAACCTGCAAGGTGGCCTCCGCCAAGCTTCTCCACTGTAGTTATATTCTTTACCATTGAAATTTATTAGATTTAAATATAGAATTTTTAAAAATAAAAATGATAATATCCATTTTAGTATGGTGTAAAGCACCTTTTAAAGCACTTTATGCTGTTGACTTAATTTGTTTTTGCATGAAATTTTCCTTAGGTCCCTCCCATATAATTTTTTTCTTTTTTTATTTTCATTTTGAGGTTCTTAAGATTGAATCCATGGTCTCATACATGCTAGGCAAGTGCTCTACCACTGAGCTACTTCCTCAGCCTCTTCTCAAATAATGTGGGATGACTCTATATTATTCTTTTTAGCTGCTATGAATTTCAGAGTTGCTTTCAGCTATAATTATGAATTTAAAGAAGTTTTAACACTGAGTGATAATCCTGAACTATTTACAGCATTCATCTTCCTGGGAATAAAGCTTCTGTTAGTTTTCTATTGCTGGATAACAGATTGCCACAAATTTAGCAGCTTTATTATCGCATAATTTCTGTGGGTCAGGAATGGAGTAGGCGTGGCTTAGATCAGTCCTTTGTTAATGATCTCTGGATCCTCTGCTCTTGGCTGTGGTCCAGGTATTGATAGTGACTAGAGTCTTATCTGAGGCCCAGCGTCCTCTTCCAAGATTACGTATTTGTTAGCAATGTTCATTGCGTTCAGCTGTAGAACTCTTTCTTGGTGATTTGTTTTTCTTCAGGACAGTCAAGAGTCTCTGACTTCTACAGAGTCCTTCTCAAAGGGTTCTTTTGGTTAAATCAGACTTGCTAAGGATGATCTTCTTTTCAATTAATTTAAACCCAATTAACCAGGGGCCTTAACTACGTTTGACATTTACCATCTGATAAAACATACATCGAAGTCATAGCCTATCACGTTTGCCTGATTCTATTGGTTAAAAAGAAGGGATTCAAAGTATGAGATGTTTAAGGAGTCACTTTGTAGAATCTGACTACCACAACTTTCCTGCCATCTGGATTAGTGTATTTGAACTTTTCCTATTGCTTCACTAGTTATCGACTCTGCCGTGACTCAGCATTTTTCCTCCCTCTCAGAATTTAGATTTTTGCATGTCCAAACACTTAAAGTTGTACAGGTAAAAACACCATGCCCCCTTGTGAAATGTCAGGCAAAGCACAGGTATATATCTACTTTACGCGTGCAAATCGTGAAGTAAAAGTTGTAATAACAAGTTGTAATAACAAGTAAATGTACAGCATATTGAAGGGCATGTTTTCAAATTAGATCATTTTAACACGTATGTAAATTTCTGTGCTTCATCACTGTTTTGGTAAGGAATAGAATCTAGATTGTCGGCAGGAATGTAAACTAGTACAACCACTGTGGAAATCAATATAGAGATTCCTGGAAAAACTAAAAATAGAAATTCCATTCAACTCAGCTATTCTCCTTCTAGGTATCTTTCTGCAAGAGTTAAAGACATCATATTACAGTGGTACATGCATACTCATGTTTATAGCAGAACAACTCATAGTAGCTAAATTTGGAAGTGGCTTATATGTCCATAAACAGATGAATGGATAAAGAATATATGACGTTTATACACAATGGAGTAATGATCTGCCATAAAGAAGGACAGACTTGGATCATTTGTAGAAAAATGCATGCACCTTGAGATCATAACGTTAAGTGAAATGAATCACGCACACAATCTTAAATATTATATGGTTTTTCTTAGAAACTCAAAAAATGTATAAATAGGGAACAAAATAAAAGACAATAGAAAATAGGGAGATAAATCATCTGCAAAAGGGAAGAGGACTGAGAAATGAAGGGAGAGGAAAGGAGAGGAGGGAAGGGAATGAAAAAAACAATTAAGATGGGTTATGTACATGTACCAACACCCCATTGCACAAGGGATGTAATCATTATGTACTGCAAACATGTACCAATAAAAATAAAACTAAAAATTTTAAACATCTAAAGCCAACATTTGTTTTTGTCTTCTCAAGCTTCTGGATAAGGGGAGAGCATATGCACTTTTCAGTGGGCACTGATTTTAAAATATCTGAAGGCTGAGGGTGTAGCTTAATGGTAGAATTCTTACTTAGCATACATGAGACCCTGGATTCAATTTCCCCCACACCCCCAAAATGCAAAACATTCAAAGTGCCATGTCTGTGTGACTCTAGAATACTTTTGAAAACTATAATCCAAGCAAGACATAGCAATGCATGTTGTTTTTGTTTTATTTTTATGGTGTCAGGGATTGAATCCAGGGCTTTGCACAAGTTAGTCAAGTGCTATAACCACTGAGCTACATCCCACAACCTGCGAGTGAAGGCTGAAGCTGATATATCACCAACCATCACCCACAAATCCTGCTTGGCAAATCTCACAGTATTTCTTCTCCGTTCTTCTGCCCCTCTCTCCCTCCCTGCCTCTTTCTCTCCCTCCCTTCTCCCTCCTTTTTTCCCTTTCCTCCTCCTTCTTCTCCTTGTCCTTCTTTTTTTCCTTCTCCTTCTCCTCCTCCTTCTCCTTCTTCTTCTTGTGGTGTTGGTGATGAAACCTAAGGCCTCCCACGTGTTAGTCTTTACCCCTGAGCTGTGTTTCCAGCCTACATATTATTTTTTTTTTTTTTTGAGACAGGGTCTCACTTTATAGTTCAAACTGGTCTTGAACTCGAGGCAATCCTCCTGCCTCAGCCTCTCGAGTGCTGAGATTACAGGTGTGCACCATCATGCCGGGCTATTCTTATTAATTATAAGGAGAAAAAAGTGAATTTACAGAATAAACATTCAGTTACTTTATGCTTTTATCTACAGAAGTGGTGACTGAGGTGAGTGTTTTGAAGGAGTTTTGCTTAATTAAACTATTTTTAAAAATAAAGTTTGAAAGCCATGAAAGAATTTGAACCAGGATAGCTGCCTGGATCTGCAGCTAGTGAATAAGTCTAGGAAATTCAGGAGTCTCATCCAGCAGTAGTTAAATTCAATGCTTCCTTTGTTGGAACTTACAGAGCAGTTTCACAATTTGATCATATTTACTAAGTCTGATTAGCCTGGTGTGGTGGTGCAGGCCTGTAATCCTAGCACTCAGGAGGCTGAGACAGGAGGATCGCCATGAGTTCGAGGCCAGCCTGGGCTACAAAGTGAGCTCAAGCCCAGTCCGAATTACATAGTGAGATCCTCTCTCAAAAAACCAAAAAACCAAAACCCTAAGTCTGATTGTAGGACTTTTCCCTCCCTGGTGCTGGGGATCAAACCCGCACCTCAGGCACATACTAAGCAAGCTAAATTCCACGGAGGTACTACACGCCCCCCCCCAGCACCCTGGTTACAGAACTACTGACATTACTCTAAGACAATGAACTCTTGAAGTAAAAGTTTGTTTTACCCTTTTAAGACTTTCATGCTTTTCTACAGTGATATATGATAACACATTTTGTGTTGGATTAAGCCATAGGTCTTAATAAATAACTGTCCTGTCATCAAGATTTGTCTATCTGTATTTTATCTGACAGTCTGAACTATCAGCTATAGTTTGAGTTACCTGTAGCCTGCATAGAATCCATGGTATGATTTTCTAAATGTAGATTCCTGGTAAGTGCCTCAAAAGTGACAAAGATTCCTCTCTTGGAATGGGCCCAGAAAAGGTCCTAAATCTAAAGATTCTTAAGTGTAAGGTTTTTACATATGCTTTTTTTTTTTTTTTTTATGTGGGTACTGGGAGTCGACCTCAGGACTGCATGCTTGCCAGCAAGCGCTTGTGCCGCTGAACAATATCACCGGCCCTTTTTTTCCTTTATGTGGGTACTGGGAGTCGAACTCAGGACCTTGCGCATGCCAGGCAGGCGCTTATGCCACTGAGCCATCTCACCGGCCCCCATATGCTTTTTTTTCAATTTTATTAAAGTATAATTGAAGTATATCAAACCACACACATTAAAGAGTACATTTTGATCACTTTTAACATATACACGGCAGGATGTAGTCACGTGCACTTGTAATCCCAGCACTCTGGGAGGGTGTGGCAGGAGAATCTGAAATGCAAACCCAGTTTGAGCAATTAAGCTAGTTGGCAAGAACCTGTCAAAAAAAAACCAAAACAACAACAACAAAAAAAAAAGTTAAAAAAAAAAAGTTGGAGATGTAGCTCAGTGCAAAGGCCCTGGGTTCAATCCCCAGTAGCAAAAAACAAACCCACGGTCAAGATAATGAACATTTCTACCAGCCTCAAAAGTTTCCTTTGAGCCTTAACCATCCCTCCCTTCCCTAGAGAACCATGGATCTGTTTTTAGCCAATCATAGAATTATTAATATTTTCTAAACTTCCATATAAATGGAATTATCCAATACACCCCCTACCCTTTTGGGATTGCGTGGGGAGCTTGGCTTCTTTCACTACAAGTCTTTATGCAGGCAGGTTTTCATTCTTGGGGGTAATTAGCTAAGAGTGGAATGACATTTAGAAGGTGTATATGGAACTTTTTAAAAAATTGCCAAACTGCTTTCCAAAGTCACTGTGCCATTTTCCTTTCCCACCAAGAGTGCATGAGCATCCCAGCTACTCCACATCCTCGTTTTTAACTTGCCTGGTCTGTTTTTTAAAAGTGTAGCCTTTCTCATGTATGTAGTAGTATCTCATTGTGGTTTTAAGTTACATTTCCCTTGTAAGTAATGATTTTAAGCATCTTCTCATATCCTTATTGTCTATCTGCATATCTTCTTTTGTGATTGTGCAAATTTTGTGCATATTTTGGTTTGATTTTAATGAATTTGTCTGGCAAAGACTTGGTCTTCAAAAAACCTTTTTTGTCATGTTGGAAGTTTTGGCTCTGGAAGGAGCCAACTATTTTGATCTTGCCAAATCAAGTGACTGTGCAAGAATCCTTTCTGTACTGCTTGAGCTGTTCAGTCATGATTTAGTGCCCTCTCTGTCACTGGTTAGCCATACCCAGTACCTGTGGTAGATACTATTATAAAATATAAGAGCATAGAATTGGTGCAGGGGCTGCCAAAAGCCTGGCTGTCAAAGAACGAAAGTTTTTGTTTGTATGTTTTATTGTAATTTTAAGGGTTATGCTTCTTTGGAGAGTATGTGAACTTATACAGAATATTTTTCTCTAAATGCATCAATAAATAGAACAAGCTATTACCAGTAGAAATCTAAGGGAAACTGACCTCTGTACTCAGCATTATCTAATAAAACCAGAGGTGTTAATTTAAAGACAATTAGATACTGTTCACTCTCATCTTCAGGATATTTTTGACTCGTTAGACATTGACTGATAGCCCCTGACTCCAAATCTTAAGCAGCTGCCTCCAAGTTGAACTGCAAGCATAATTAGAGGCTGAGACCAACACTGTTTGATAAAACAAAATACAAGTAGGTAGAGTCTCATCCAAAATACTAATGGTTATCTCTTTTTCCAGCTATTGTTCGGGGCCGGCACTGAACTCTTGCTGCTCTACCCTCCCAGAGGCACTGCATTGATTTCCTTTCTGTCTTTCCATCTCCTCTTTGCTCTTCCCCAGGGCAAGAAGTGAGATTTACTTAAATACAGAGGGGAAGAGAATTTGATAAGCTAAAGGCCATGTGGGGTTAATGGCACTGTGGCCCAGCCTTTAGCATCAGTCCCACACTGCCTCCCCCGGAGTACCAAGAGTACCAAGGTTTACTGTGCGTCCAGGGACTGGCAGGTGTGCTCTGCCTCCTGCAGGCCCCAACAAGCCTCTGTTCTCTCAGAACCGGCTCCTTACCCTGCTACTGGGTGAGAAAGTCATGTTGGTTGTTCACATAGGGCTATTTATATTCAATTCACAGCGCATAGGGCTGTGAGGGTGGTAGGGAACAGACCTCAAGAGAAAGCTTCTCCTCCCCCCCAAACCACTTTGATTGCTAAGAAAGTTGAAAATCAAAATACATTCTACCTCACTGGATCTATTTGTGAGTTAGTAGAATCAAGAGAGGGATTTGAACTATGGGCTTTGAGATTTAAAAAGAAAAGCTGTGAGTGACTTAGGCAAACACGTGGATCCATTTGTTTCCTTCAAGGAAATATTGTTCACCTCAGAGAAATCATGGTTCATGGAGGCCTGAGATTTGCTCCGCTCTTTCTATGCCTTCAAGACTGGCTTCTTTCCTTTCCCTTCAATGCTCAAAGATAAAGATACCTTGTACAACAGGCTGCCTGCTACAAAAGCCTTTGCTGAGACTTGCAAGAAGCAGAGGAAAGCATAAGTAACCGCAACAGTAAATTTTAAGGTAGCAAGGGCTGATTTAAAAGCATTAGAGTTCCCGTATGATACATAAGGCTAACGTGAGAGCCTATCTCAGCCCTTTTTCCTGAATAATTGATAAATGTGACTCAGAAAAAAGTGAGCTACTGAAGAGGGTATTTAATGCCAATCAATCTGGTTTGTTTCAAGAGCAGAGATCTTCTACTTTTATTTACGTTAACACAAAATACATTTATGTCACACATTTTTCTCCCAAGAACAGGTATTTTGTGTGTGTGGTCCACTATTGTTTAGGAATATAACATTGATAATCATGAATGATTATTATATTGCTTTTATATTTGGGGAAAAGTTATTAAATAAAATAAATTTAAATGTTCTAATTGAAAATTATAAGCTTTTAAATTACATTGATCATTTCATAAAATTTGGCTCATATATCTATAAAGAGATCTATAACAACCTAAAACTGACTTTATCTTTACATTTAAAATTTCATGATCAGCTAGTTAGCTAGAGGCGCAAACTCAGATAAAGTTATCTGGAAGCTCAATAATTTTTAGAGTAATTATGTATTACCTAAAATATCTATAGTTATAATCCTGGATCAGGATAACTGATGTATGAGAGGGTGAAGGTCTTAGGATTTTTTTTTCTTTTGAGACAGGGTCTTGCTGTATAGTCCAGGCTGATCTTGGACTCCCTGCGTAGACCAGGCTGGCCTGGCAATCCCTCTGTCTCAGCCTCCAAAGTGCAAGGATTACAGGCGAGTGCTGCCGTGTCCAGCCTTTTTGTTTTCTGGGTTGTTTTGTTTTGTTTTGTTTTTTTGGTTTGTTTACTTGGTTGGGTTGGGTTTGTTTGTTTTTGTTTTTGTTGTTGTTGTTTTTTGGTGATGAAGGTCTTAGAACTGGCAGAAATTTTGGTAGCCTATTCAGTTCCATAATCCTAAAACAACTGCCCTTAACTTTGTAGATTGCAATCTTTTCTCTCATTCAAGCTCAATAGTACTGCCTCATATAATTCATTTGAATGAAAAGTTTGCATTAAATAGAGTACACGGTGAGGATTTTGGTATCAGAGCAATTCAAAAACCTTTTTAGATTAGTGAGTTCCAAGCTTTGCCTACCATTTTGCTTATATTCTAACAATGAGTCAAGTTCAGCACAATGTCAGAGACATATTTTCAATATTCACACAATAGACAAATTAATTTGTTGCATATTTCTCCTGAAAGTATCCTCTTCACTAATTACAAGTCTTAATTTTCAGATCAATATTGAATTGAGCTTTAAGTAGGACTATTCCACTATTAACCTCTTATATTGTTTTTTTGGTTTTTTTTTTGTGGGTGCTGGGGGTCGAACTCAGGACCTCACGTGCCAGCAGGGGCCATGTCACTGAGCGATATCACCGGCCCTTTTTTCGTATATGGGTTCCGGGAGTTGAACTCGGGCCCTCGCGCTTGCCGGGCAGGCGCTTATGCCGCTGAGCCATCTCACCGGCCCTCTTATATTGTTTTTACATCTCCTAATTAAATCAGTTGGAAAATGATGAGTATTGACAGTTTTTATTGGCTATTAATTGACCTCGAACTAAGGGCTAAGCTGTAGTTTGATACAGATCTGGTTATTGACAGTTTTACAGAATCTGTACCGCCATAGTCGAGTGGTTTCCTGACATCTTTCACCTAATGTCAAATATTCAAAGCTATCCATAATCCTTGTGCATTTCCTTCATGATTGTTTAGCTCTCCCCAAACTTGTATATTTTATTTGAACTCTGCAAGCTGGCTCTTGTGGTCATGTTGTTTTCACACAAAACCATGATGTATAGAGGAAAATTTAAGCAACTTGAAAAATGGACTCTGTCTAGGAAGACAGTTTGTTGAGGTTAAAAAAAAAAAAAAAACACTGGTCTATGAACCAGGAAACCTGGTTCTGCAAAACAGCTCAGCAACTGAACGAATTACTTAATCTTCTGGTTTCCAGTTTCCCAGTCTGTAAAAGAACCCAGTTGGACTGGATAATCCCTATGATCCCTTTTATTTTGGCATTTCTTATAAAGCCTTTTTCACGGATTTATAATTTTATCCTCATAAGAACCCCTGAAACAGACAAGCAGAACTTTAGAGGACAGATAGATAAGCTCAGTACCATTTTAGAGGTGGTTACTAAGGCTATGAGAGATTAAGTGACTGGCAAAGATTACCCGAAAAATAACAGAACTGGAACATGAACTCAGGTCTTCTGACTCCAGCAAATTTTGTATAAGCCACAGAAAAACACACAAGAGGAATCTTAATTATTTGGAATAGTTATATGCATGGATTACTTATGTAACTGATGCTTCCTTTAAAAGTTACTCAACTGACACTAAATTAAATTTCAAAATATAAAAGTAATGAAAGGACCACTGCTGTATTGTAATATGAGTAAGGGGGTAATTATAAGGGGTTGAAAAAAATGCAGCTGAGCTCTTCTCGGTAGATTTGAGGCCAAAATGTGGAGGAAAGTTATGATTCCGTTATGGTCACTCCTTACAAGAAATATAGAGATAATGTACAGGGAGGAACAAAGGTATGATGAGTTGGGAAAAATCAAAGAGAAAACTCATTGACTAAAAATATGTGAAAAGCAACGGTACATGAAAAACATATGGCTATGAACTATGTTGGAAAAAATAGAGTAGGAAAGATGTTTAGGGTATAATTTTTTAAAAAATTTGCAACTATACAATTGCAAGCCAAAAAGAGTGACAGTACATAAGAAGTATATGCAGAAATACTAATGAGTAAAAAACAATGTATGAACCTTTCTCCTAAATTGTTCAGAAAAAAATAATAATGTGTGTGTGTCAAAATGTTAAAAAGTGATGAATCTTAGTAATGATAGTTATTTCTACTATTCTTACAACTTTCCTGGGGATCTAAATTATTTCAAAATTAAATGTTAAAAAAGAAGTAATAAAAATACATAGACATATGTATTTTTACTTTGAACTATTAAACTATGTTACAGGGCCCAAAGAGAGCTGAGAGCCAGGTGTGGTGGGCACATGCTTGCAATCCCAGCACTTGGGAGGCTGAGACAGGAGTATCATCTTGAGTTCAAGGCCAGCCTGAACTACATAGTGAGACCCTGTCTCAAAACCAAAACCAAAACCAAAACCAGAAACAACAACGACAACAAAAGAAACAGAGAGAGAGAGAGAGAGAGACAGAGAGAGAGGTGAGAAAGACTTCATACAAATTCTGAGGTACTAAAGATTCGGACTTCAATATACAAATTTGGGGGGGTGGCACAATTCAACTTAAACACAAAAATTAGTTTATTTTGTGAATTTAAGTGCAGAGCCCGTTTCTGGAAGATCTCACTCTTTGATGAGCCGTTAATTTTAGTGAAAAAATTGTTTTCTCAATTTCAATCATGTCTCATTTCAACTGCAGCATCTATCTTACTGAGATGGAGAAGGGGAATAGATGAGCTTCCCCTTTGTAATACTGCAAAGGTGGGCAGCGAATTCAAAGATCTAGGCATACCCAACTTTTTGGGCCAGTCTTTTTTTTTTTTTTTTTAATGTGGGTACCGGGGGTCGAACTCAGGATCTCAGGCTTGCCAGCAGGCACTCATGCCGCCGAGCGACATCACAGGCCCCTTTTTCCTTTGTATGTGGGTTCTGGGAGTCGAACTCAGGACCTCGCACTTGCCAGGCAGGCACTTATGCTGATGAGCCATCTCATCAGCCCGCCAGTCTTTGAATGTATGCCATTTTTCCTCAAAAATTTAGGAACGTTATTTTAGAGTGCACTTTTTCACTTTCTGCAACACCCATAAAAAATGTAGCTGGCTGCTGGCTTAGCCACAGAATGTATCTCTGAAGATGGGCATTCACTAATGTTAAAGGAAAAAATATTCTTATAAAGAATGTATTGGTGAGAGAATACTTACAAACTCCAGATTTCAATAAGTTCAGTTGAGAAGCACACTCTATGAGAAATACAAGGTATTAAGAAGCCTTTCTTTCTATGGCTAAAATATTGATTAAACCTGAGAATTAACCTTTTTATTTATTTTTAAACATAAAACCAAATTTATTTATCATTTGAATAAAAGCCTTCCAGCTAAAATATTCATTGTAGCAGCCAACATTTTCCATTGTTTAAGTTTAAACAATGGAGTGCACCCCCTAAGTTTACAATAAAATCTTCATTTGTCATGTGCTAACATGTACTGTACATTTTAATGCAGGCAATTACTGAAAATGTCTTTGATGAAGGAAGGCAGGTTTTGCCTAATTTTACTGTTCTTCAATGATAAACTCTCAAGATTAAAAAACAAAATGAAACACACAACAGCAAAAGAACAAAACCTTTTTATGAAACCTCCCTGAAATTTTTATTCAAATAATGACCAGTATAGTTACTGACTGTAGACCTAACCCGGTAGCAATAATTCCTAAATAGTAATGAAAGCTTTGTAGTCAACTGTCAGCAAGGCGCATATGAGAAGTTTCAAAATCATCCTTAGGAAAAAAGAAACTGAAAAATGCTTCCGGCCTGCAACAGTGTGCCGGAGCAAAGGTCAGAGAGGGAAACCCCCTTGCATTTGTTTACAAATGCTGTCCTTGGCGTAAGAGCGGAAGTGTACCCCTTGGACTTAAATCAACGGTGAGTGATGATGATAAATACTAAGCCCCTGAACTGAAATATTGGTGCAAGGATTGTGATGAAAAGGAAAGAATCTAGCGTTTCCTGAACACATACGCAGTGACAAGGACAGTGCTTCTCCAAATTTAATGTGTGTGAATCAGCCAGGGAATCATTTTAGCAGGCCTATTCTGATTCAGCAGCCCTGGAAAAAAATTTGGGATCTGCAACTTTAACAAATTTTCAATGACTGCTAGCCGCTGATTGCTAATTTCTAGACCACAATTTGTGAAGCAAGAGCCTAGATCCTTCATCTCTAAACCTTACAATAAATTTGAGAGAAAAATAGTATTATCACCTTTTAAAACAAACACTAAAAAAAAAAAAAATAGTAATAAAATAAAAAAGACACCAAAGGGGAGTTTAAATAATTTGTTCATGGTAAAACCTGAAGTTTTTCTAACAGCAGGGTTCAAACTCTTTCCAGCATCCTAATAATGCTCCACAGGAGTAACAGATGTGCTATTTATTTTTTTCAAAATTTGATCCCACTGTGTCTCAAATATGCCTCTGCACATTCGTCTAAAATTCAGATTCTAGGGCTGGGGATATAGCTCAGCGGCACAGTACCTGCCTGGCAAGCGCAAGATCCTGAGTTCAATTCCCAGTACAAAAAAAAAAAAAGATAAAATTCAGATTCTTGGCCTAGGGGTGTAGCTCAGTGGTATGGCACTTGCTTAGCATGTGCAAGGCCTTAGGTTTGAATAAGCACTGGAAACATAAGTAAGTAAGTAAATAAATAAATGAGATTTGGACCCCCAGGCCTGATCTCAACCTCTTAAATCAGAATTTATACATGTGGTGCCTATTTTTTTGACCGGTATCTAAGTGCTTCTGTGATCAGGAACATTCAGGATATAATGATCATCTAGGTTATAAATTAGTTGTGAAAACTCACGTAAGTAATGATGATGTTCTGTGATTTTTTTTTTTTTTTTTTTTTTAAAGAGAGCGAGAAAACATTGTCTGCTCAGGCAAAGAGGATCTCAGAATCCCTCGAATGAACTTCAGCTTCTTTGAGAAGGTTTGCCAGGGCACATGGAATGAAACTTGTTGGTTTCATGATGTCAGGGATAGGTTTAAACCTGTATCTTATAACAAGGTTCTAAAGTGCAGTGTCTAATTATGTCACTTTTAATTGTAAAGTGAAAGCAGCAATAGCTACAGAACTTTCTTTCACTCTTTTAAGTAAATGATCTTGTTTACCAGTCCAATTATAGAGCATCTGTATTGTAGAATAAAAGCTCAACTGGAAAATATTTCCCATCTCCAGAGTCCATAATTAAATTTTTTATTAGGACCTCTCAATGAGATCAGAGAAAAGGTAATTATTTATCTCTACTTTGAAAGGGTAACATTCAGCCAAGTTGATTACTCATAAATTTTTCATTGTAGTTCTGAATGGTAAATAAAGAGCCAGAGCAAGTTGACTTTTAAAGTAAAAATTCAGAGTTACTTCTTTAAAATCATTGATATTTTTTCTGGGTTTAAAAAACAGTTAGTGTACTGCAGTAGTATATACATTATTGAAAAGCCCTCTAGAATCTTGATGTTAATATATTGATAAAATAAATTATTTATTAGCTTAATATATTGTTATTTATTAACAACCTAATAATTTAATTAATAACTAGATCTTGAATTTTAATATATAATTCTATTCTTTGAAGAAAATGTAATTATAAATGACTTTTGTAATGAAATATCACATTTCATATTAAGATTAAGATTTTTCAAGTACAATAAGGACTTAATCACTGAAATATCACTATGACACCATTTACCAAGGGTAGAATTTGTGGCAGGGTAGATCAACCCCTATGAGTAGTTAAACATTTAGAGACAGTCCAATCTGAGTTTGAAGCCAAAATTGGGCCAGCTACTTAACTTTTCTGAGCCTTCATTCCTCATGTGTAAGGAAATGGGAAATTTCCTAGCTGAGTTTTCCGTTAGACTAGAGTTAGACTGGTAAGCAAGCATGTGGTAAGTTAAAACAGGGTATAATAGATAAACTGCCAAAAGGTTCTCCTTTTTAATCATTGTCATTTACAAGATAATTTCATAAAAACATATTTCCCATGGGCCGGTGAGATGGCTCAGCGGCATAAGCGCCTGCCTTGCAAGCGCGAGGGCCCGAGTTTGACTCCCGGATCCCACATACGAAAAAGGGGCCGGTGATATCGCTCAGCGGCACGGGTGCCTGTTGGCGCGCGAGGTCCTGAGGTCGACCCCCGGCACCCACAAAAACAAAACAAAACAAAACATATTTCCCATTTCCCATTTAGCAAAGTTCCTGTGTTTTTACTTCCTTCAGTGCATTTCAGTGAAGTCATGTGGAATGTACACCCAATTTATTCGGATTCAACTATATGCATTTGACAAGCAAGAAAAAAATATGAAGAAAGTCCTCTAGTTTTAAAGTGTCTAAGCAATTCAGCCCAATATTGCACTCAATGAGCTAATAATCTCATCAATATTTGCCAGACTCTCAATAGGTCTTTTAAAGTATGAAAATCTCAGCATACAGAGTACAACTCTAGTATGTTGAAATATGTATTTTTGTACAAAATTCTCCTAAAGCATAAGCCAACAACTGCACTTTATCTGCTACTCAACTGAAAAACAATGTTATGTTTCAGAGCTGGAGGGGAAACTAAACTGGCTGTATTGGAACTATTGAGAAACATTATGTCTCACTCTGAAGTAACAACTTCCTGAGGAATTTTCCAATGTAGTTTTTTTTTTTTTATCTTTTTTATTTTGAAATAATTTTAGACTTACAGAAGTTGCAAAAAAAATTTACCAAACTACTTCAGAAAGTTGTTATGTACTCTTTACTCAGTTTTCCCTAATGTTAAGAATTTAAATAACCGTAGTATAATTATCAAAACCAGCTGATAAGTACGGTACAAAATGAACCAAAGTACGAACCTTTTTATCTCTCACCAGTTTTTCTCCTAATGTTTTTTTCTATCCTATCCTGATCCAGGGTCCCATTATTCATTTATTTTTTACATTTTCTAATCTCCTCCAATTTGTGATAGTTTTTCAGTCTTTGTCCTTTCATAAAATTCATGTAGGTTAAAAAAAAAATTCAGTATGTTTTTTCATGTCTTCAGTATTGATATCCCAGGTAATTCTGTGTAAATCTAAAGCCTGGATATTTTCTGCAGTGGACTTGTTAATTTGTTATTATACAAGTGAATGTAGTAGAGGGCATCATCCAACTGAATTTAATTACCGTGATAACAAAAAAACCAAACTACTGTTCTCTTATTCTCCTTAGTTTTCACCTTCTAGAAGGAGCCATTTCAGACAGTGGAAGAAGAATCTATTGGTAGCATTTGATTTCTAACACCTTGAACGAAGAGCAGATTCAGCAATTCTGACTTCAAGCACTTATTATCATTAATTTCTTAATAGTCTTTCTGGCTTTAATACAAAAGAAAGATAAGCTAAAGCTTATCAACAAATGAGAATTGTTTCATGTAGAAATTCTTTTTTAATGAGTGGTGATTTCAACAGCTATAATTGTCTCTCTCTCTTTTTTTTTTTTTTTTAATATGTGGGTACTGGGAGTCGAACTCAGGACCTCATACTTGCCAGGCAGGCGCTTATGCCACTGAGCCATATCACTGGCCCAATTGTCTGTTTAACGTCAGTAGGTCAAAAAATATTCTCCAGCTATAAACACTAAATGGGCATTAATTCTGATGATAGCATCATTTAAGTATTTTAAAGTATAGTGACAAAAATGAAAAGAATAATTGAGACCTAGGAGGTTTAAAAATTTCTCAGCATAGTTCAAAAGATTGTAGTTAACAATCTGTGTGTATGTTAACTAACATAAAAAGGCAGAATTTTCATTTACTTCTGAACATCACTAGCAATGTACAAGTACTTCTCTAGCCATTTTAATTTTACATTTTTATTTGGAAAGATTAAAAATTGTGGGTTACTTAGATTCTGATATGTGTTTAGCTGTTTTATAAAAATAAACTTTATTTTGGAATAAATTTATGTTTACAGAAAAGTTGCAAAGATAAGTTCTCATAAAATCCTCACCCATCTTCCCTTTTAACATCTTATAAAGGTATACAGTTTAAAACAAAGAACTCAACATTGATGTAACTTGAAGTTTTTCCCATCATTTTGCCATTAATGTCCTCTTTCGGTCCTAGGGTCCAACCTAGAATGCCGTATTGCATTTAGTACTTGTGCCTCCTTCACCTACATCTCTTTCAGTCTGTGACAGTGGCTCAGTCTTGCCTTTCATGACCTTGACATTTTTGATGAATATAATTTTGTAGATCACTTCTCAACCTTGGTTTATCTAATGTTTTCTTGCTATTTGACTGAAGTTGTACATTTTGGGAATTTCACAGAAGTGATGCTGTATCCTTCAGAGTATATTCTGTCAGGGGTTTATGGTATCCATGTGATCATTTGGTAAACATGGTGATATACGTTTTCCCAGTGTAAATTTACTATTCCTCTTTTCATATGCTATTCTTTGACAAGTCACTACATCTTGTCTACCAGCAAAGGATTAAGCTTACTCCTCCATGTAGGATTTGCCTATATATATTGTTTGAAACTCTTCTGTAAGGGAGATTTGTAAACAGAGGACTTTAAAAATCTAGCATTATCCAGGTATCTAACTCTTCTATTGATGTTACAGTAAAACTGTTTGTTTGTTGTGCACGTATGTTTAGTAGATTTCAATAAAATATAAGTCACACAAAGTGTCCAACTTGAGACAATTTATATTCAAGAGAGAGAGATATTAAAAAGAAGTTAACAGTAAATAAGATAATTACATATTGGGGTAAGTGTCATAAATGAAACTTCGTAAGATGCGAGAGAATGTGGTAATTCTGGGGGAGGCTCTGAGAGATCACAATTTGGAAAGGTCAGCCTGACCTTTAATTAGAGAATTTAAATAGAGAATTAAAAAAATTCTCATTAATGTAAAAAAATTGACATTAAATAGAGAATTTAAAAAATAGAACAAGCCAATTTTGTGAAATTACAGAATGGTGTGGAGACCGGATATGGTCCCATGACAGTTCATATGTCAACTTGACAGGGTCATGAGGAACCCAGATATCTGGTTAAATATTCTGGGCCCTTTTTTCTTTGGTGCTAGGGATCAAACCCAGAGCCTCACATACTAGGCAAGTGCTGTAGTACTGAGCTTATCCGAAGTCCTTATTTTAATTTCTTAAACAGTGGATGAGAAGAAAAATAACTTTTTAAGCATAGGCACAAACAGTACTTCTAGGATTTAATAGCTCAATGAAATCTTTGAATTAATTTCAGGAAATAAGTTTTATAAATATATATAAATATTATTTTCTTCATAGAAATTTTATATTAATCTCAAACCAGAAAAAATGAAAAATAATGATTAAAATTATTAATATTTCCAAGATGATGTTGAGAATATCTTTATTCATATTCATTTTCTTTAAACTAGCATTAAAAGCAAGTAAATAGATAAATGTTTTTCTGAGTTATTTATTCAGGTAATGCATATCACACTCATTTCATAGTTTGATAAAGAAATAGGTACAAAAATTTATTTGTGAAATAAAGCAATATTTCTTTTTAAATTCTGCTTTTTTGAAAGACTGTTAAAGCATGGTTATTGCTGAGTACCAAGATTATGGATTATTATAGACTTTTCCATTTTTTTTCTTAGCTCCTTTGTGTATTTTCCAAATTCTCCACAATAATCATGTATTACTTTTGCAATCAGGAAAAGAGGGTCTTTTGAAAAGAATGTTACATTCAAGTAAAATGTTCACAAATATAACCCAGCATATCTGGTTTGCAACCTGCTTGCAGTTTCTATATGACATCAAGTAGTTCTCTTTCTCTCAATGACTAAGCCTTGCAGATTTTATTTATAAATTGAGACCAAATGATCTACATTGTGATCACATTGGTGTCCCCTCCCCATCCAAAATGACAGGGCTAGGCCCATGGAGCATACTCTGGCAAGTAGTATTAAAAATGTCATTATTAAAATGACTATGCAGGTTTTTCACCATACTTGGACAGAACCACAAAGAAAGGTCAAAGCTAGGAGAAACTATAAGAAAAACTCCACCCTCCAAGACCAGCCTGAACTACATATCCAGAACCTGTCTCAAAAAAAAAAAAGATAAAAGATAAAAAAGAAAAACTCCAGCCTTTACACCTTCTCTTAGCCCCAAACATGGAATGCAGCAAATCTTTTCAGGTTATATGAGCACAAAAACTGTGTCTATAATGTGTATGTGTGGGGGGAGGTTTTAAAAAATGACAATTGAAATTTTTATTCCAAAAATTTAAGACACTCGGATGAAAGTTATTGAGTAAATACTATAGAACATACACATTGTACAATAGCCAGTGTAGCATAATTATAGTTTGCTTCCAATCATCCAAACCCTTTCTGTGCTTTGTCTTCTTAGGCTTTTAAATTATTTCTGACTCACTAGCCTTTCACCCTAGGGGCAACTCATAAGCTTTATAAAAGAGCGGGTATTTTTCTTAAATATCTTTTCTAGCCATGCCCTTCCAAATTTGTTTTTAGCCAAAGAATGTAAGTTCCCAGAGTGAACGCAACTCAATAATACTGCTTTCTCTCTTTAAATCCTCCTTTCTCTAAATATGTCCCATTTACAACAAAACCAAATGAAAAAGAAAGTCCTACCTATAATTTAAAAGCATATAACTGAAGGCCAATTCGTTATATCTGCAGTGCCTAATCTGAAGAGGGTAGTGGGGAGCAAGATGGTAGACCATCACTTTACCATCACTAAAGATGGTACAGACACTCACTACTAGGGTCCCAACCTTGGCCCACTTGGCACTTTGGGCTGAATAACTCTTTGTTTTGAGGGACTGTCCTGTTGTAGAATGTTCAACACCACCTCTGGTCATCCCTAGATGCTGTAGCACAGAGTTCCCCACCCCCACCGCAGAGGTGACCACTAAAAATGTCCCTAGACACTGCCAAATATCCCTTGGGAAAGAAAAATCACCCAGGAATGAGAACCACTGAACTTGATCAAAGATCTTACAAAAACAAGCTTTCTGTCCTCTTTGCCAATTCAAATTGTTCTCCTGACTCCATGGTCAGCCCCTAGCTAGTTATCCACCCACTAACACGGAATACAGATGCTTACAAATGCCCTCACACGCTCCATGTCAAAGCATTGTGAATATTGTCTGGGCTTCTCGACCATACATAGCTAATTTGCCTAGGAAGAGAGAAAGTCATTGGTGCTTGTTCCCATCCTTCACTGAAATGAGTTGTCATGATTAGATTATAATTTTTAATGTCCTTAAATTCATAAGTCTGGTTTGGTGGCACATCCCTGTAATGTGAGGAGGACTGAGAATTCGAGGCCAGCCTGGAGTACATAGTGAAACTGTCTCAAACAGAAAAGTTCTTAAGTTCCTAATGTCTTGACTGCTGATTTCCTAAAACGTCTGCTCTCTCCCTCTCTCTGTCTTTCTTAAGAGATGTGGTCTTGCTATGTCATGTTGCCTAGGCTGGCCTTGAACTTTTGGGCTCAAAGATCTTCCTGTCTTACCCTCCCAAGTAGATAAGACAACTAATGAGCACCACCACCTGGCTGTCCCCATCACTATCAATGACACCCCATAAATATTATCTCAACCACGATTTTATTTAATTTATTCTGCTTTGCAATTGTTTTTCTCATTTGACACTTAAATATATAATTGTGATCCAAGCTTAAGATACTTATTCTGAAATTATCCTGGATTGGTGCCTACTAATTAAAACCAGGGGAAGGGATTTATAGGATTTTAAAGAAACCTTTTTCTAAAATGTTCCACAATAAACCAATACATGTTAGCTCATATAAATTTTACTTTTATGCCCCTAATATATTTAAGGGGTGTTTATTCTCCTCCCCCAAGTCATCCAGTATTGGAAACACAGAGGAAAATGGCCAGAGGGAGTTGGTTTCTTTTTTTTTTTTTTTTTTTTGTGGGTACCAGGGGGTCTACCTCAGGACCTCGTGCGCCAGCAGGCGCCCGTGCCGCTGAGCGATATCACCGGCCCCTTTTTCGTATGTGGGTTCCGGGAGTCGAACTCGGGCCCTCACGCTTGCCGGGCAGGCGCTTAAGCCGCTGAGCCATCTCACCGGCCCCGAGTTGGTTTCTTTTATGGAGAAATTTTATCAATGAATTTTTCCTTGTTAAAAACTGAAAAGTGGATCTGCCATTACTAGATTCATAATCTCATGTAAGCATGTTAGTTACTCCAAGCCAGTTTCATCCTTGGTAAAATGAAAATAATGATATTACTCTCTCTAGCTATACTGAACGAATGACCTATTTCAAACTCTTAGCCCTGAGCCCAACATACAGGGGTTTTTTTTGGTTGCTGTTTTGCTTTTGTTTTTTGAGACAGGGTCTCACTGTGTAGCCTAGGCTGAGCTTGAATTCACTATACAGTCCAGGCTGGCCTTGAGCTCATGGCAATCCTCCTGCCTCAGCCTCCTGAGTGCTGGGATTATAGGTGTGTGCCACCATGCCCGGCTCACAGGTGTTTTGTGTGTCATTTTCTATACAGCTTTCCTTCCATGGTCCCAGCACTGGCTAAATAATTTGTGGGGCTCAGTGCAGATTAAAAATATGGGGTCTCTCATTCAAAACCAAGACAACAGCAGAATATTAAATGAAGTGTGGGGCCTAGGCTACACACTCATAAAACCAACCCTGCTCACTCTGCTGTGGTTGAAAGGGTCCAATTTTCTCCCTTTCCACTAAATTATAAGCCATTCTTCAAATCTGACACTGACAAGGAAATAAATGCAATTGACTAAAGAAGGTGTGATTTTGTGTCTTTATTTCTACTGCTGGCTCACTTTTACTTAAGCAACATGTTGAATGGTAGCAAACCTACGGCTTTTCTAAAGGGACTGGTTTTATTTGGCAGGGTATGTAGGTGATTTGCATCATTCTCAATCTGGGAGAAGAAAGAAAAGAAAGGAAGGAAAGAATGAAGTAATAAAGGAAAGAAGGAAGAAGGGAGAGGAAGGAGGGGGAGGGAGGAAAGAAAGAAAGGAAAGAAAGAAAGAAAGAAAAAAAAAGAGAAAGAAAAAGAAGCAAGCAAGCAAGCGCTTTAGTTACAAGTAATGGGAACCTTTTTTTTTTTTTGTGGGTACCGGGGGTCGACCTCAGGCCCTCGCGCTTGCCAGGCAGGTGCTTATGCCACTGAGCCATCTCACCGGCCCCCCTTTTTTTTTTTTTGGCGGGGGGATCCTTGATTTATAGTCCAGAGGCACTCAGTGACCAAACAGGCCCTCAATTCTAAGGCTCTCTACTTAAACTTACCAAACAGCATTCACAAAAAAAGGTGGTCTCCTAAACAGGTGAATTAGATCCTGCGCAAACTTTTTGGGAGGAAATAACTAAGAAGTAAGTGAAGAGGAAGATTTGGTCTCCAAACCACTGAGCCTGTTATGCCTCCTTTATGGACGCATCAGCATGTCCTCTAAAGGGTTTCTCAAGGTTCTCATATCCTGTTTGATAAGAATCAGTATAATAAAAATGTTTGAATAGATGTATGTGCATACATTAACAAACACACACATACACACAAATCGTTGACATAAATAAGAACTCTGCTTCATAGGAAATAAAATTGTTTGAGTCAATTTGAGTGACCATATTCCAGGAACATGAATTCAAGATACTCCGAATGACATGATCCAAAGCGAAAGTGGTTACTTGAACTTTTATAGCCAAAGAGCAAAGAAAGTCATAAATCAATACATTCAACAAATACAACCAGGTGTGGTGGTTTGTACTTGTACTCCCAGCTACTCCGGAGGCTAAGGCTGGAGAATTGCAAGTTCAAGGCTGAAATTTGGCAAGACCTTGTCTCAAAAAAAAAAAAAAAAAAAAAAAAAAAAGGTTAGGGATATAGCTTAGTAGTAGAGTGCTGACTCAGCACACATGAGACCCTGGGTTCAATTTCCCGGGTCCAATTTACAGTACCACAAAATAGATTGGTGGGGGCAGTAGGTAGTCCGGCCACATTTGGAGAGGTTTACCTAACAATCATTAGAATGGGAGGTCACATCAATATAGGTTGTTTTCTTTCTTTGATGGCAGTAGGAAGACCTCATTTTCATAACATGCTACTCTTGATACTTTATTTTCAAGATACTTTTCACTAAAGATTCTCTCATGAGGTGTTTGGCTAGGAGCTGGGAGGCTAAGATGCTCAGTTCCTAGCTCTTAAGTGAACTTAACTGTGGGACCTTGGGCAAGTCACTTAACCTCTCTGTGCTTCAGTTTCCTTGTCTTGTAAAATGGGAGTAATACCTACCTCACAGGGTTGTTGTAGGGATTAATTAGAAATAATGTCTGTAAAGCATTTAGGGTTTTTGAAGAAGGCGCTATATAAATACAAAATAATATCTACTAAAGTTGGTTTATTTGTGAAAAAAAAGAAAAAGAAAAAAAAAAAAGAATGTGAGGTCAGACATAACGAAGATTAAAAGTAAATGGCTATTGTCCTAAAGGGCTTAAGAGAACTCAAGGTAAATTTGGCTCTTGACCTGTAACATCCCATCTTCCACATAATGATGTTTTACTCAAAGTCAAGAAAGACAATTTTCTTCTATCGAAAGAAACACACACACAAACATCAACACACACGGCGCAAATGGCATCCTAACAGAAGGGAAAGAGAACTAACGCTGACAGGCTCCAAGGTGCCAAATGCTTTATATACATTGGAATATTAAAGCGTATGTTCATTTTTATCCATTCACTAATTTAATCTCAAGACAATTTTTTAATTTTTTAAAGAGTAAAATACATTTTTGTTACACAACCTTTTATTTAAAAAGTTTCTTTTCATAAAATACATCTCATTAGCAAGTCCCACAGTGGGAAAATAATTTCTTACAGTACTATATTTGTAGACAGATTATTTTAGGACAAGTAAAACACATTTGAGAATTACTTATGTTTGGACTGTAATATTTTGATACATCTACAAGGACATCTCTTCCCTAAATGGAACTTGCCTAAATTCAGCAGCTCTCCAAGATTTCCTTCCTAGGCTTTAGAAATCTGTAACGTGAGGTATCAGCATCTCCTATTTTAAAGTTCTCTAGGATATATAATAATGATCATTTGCTTGTACCAACTGAACAGTGAAGTTCCCAAAATTAAACATTGGTTTTCTGCAAGATCTTTACTCATTAATTAACAGTATTTCCTTTTGTCCATTACTTGTCAAAAAATACAGAAGTATGATTATGTATTAGTAGTAATAAAACTGAATTCTCTAAGAGATTGATAAATTGAAAGGCAAAGCTCATATGTAATGTTTAGTTATACTGAGTCTTGTGAGCTGGGAGACAGCCCCATGAACTCGCCAAAATATAAAACTTAGTTTCACCACTCCTTGGATACAATTCCTCTCCAACCTTTTCCTCAAAATTAAGTTCTGAAAATAGCTATGTGATAAGGAGGTTTGTTCACCGATGGACTTATCTGTTATTTTTTCCTTGGTGTGAGCTGAATGGCACCACAGAAGAGGCAGAAGCAGAGTCAACACTTAAGGTATTAAGCCAAAAAGGTCAGAGCTTCCACAGCAGGGCAACAGCTTTGCATAGGTCCAAGTCATGATAGTTGAAATAACAAAGCCCAGCAAAGGTTAAGGTCAAAGAGTGGCCTTGGCAGCATCCCCTTGAACACAGGAACAAATCCCAGGCCCCAGTGACTACGGAGAGGGCTGCAGCTAGGGAGTGGTCCGTCCCCAGCAAAGACTCAAACATGCACCTGGATACGTATTGTAGGCCCAGAGCAAAACACTGACGGCTCTCTCACTCGTCCAGTGGAGAGATCATGCTGGGAGCAAGGCCGGAGACTTGGTGACAGGTAAACGCGTTTTGCTGCACAACACCCTGGGGCAGGTCGGTCTTGAAGAAATGCTGAGACCTGAGCAAATCTGACCACGGGTTAGAAGCAACAGAGCTCAGCCTCAAGAGAGCTACCATCTCGCTTTTCTCAAGATAATTTTTTTAAAATAGTGGAGCCACTGAGACTCAGAGGAATTATATAACCGGCCCAAAGTCACACAGCAAGATGCTGGGTCTGGATTAGAAATATTATCTTACTTCCTCCCCTCCATAGCTCAGAATCAAAATCCTCGTCAGTTTTGATGTTCAATATTCAGGTTCAATGTATCACAGCCTCTTTAAGCAAGAGAAACAAACTCCAGCACCACGAACCCTAACATACTTGCTAATCACACCAGTTTACACAGCTGCCTTGCTTTTCACCCAATTTACAATTTTGCAATTTTACTTACAATTTTGTAATTACAATTTACAATTTTGTAATTTTACTTAGCAATTTTGTTAACAACTAATCAGATGAACAGCGCAAAGGTAAAAAAATTAAAATCTGAGTCATAGGCCTAACATTAAAGCCCTTAAGAAAAAAAGCGAGCCGTCTGGCGTCCCACTCCCTCACTTCCGGCCTCGACCGCGCCGCAGAGCGCTCCAGCACGAGCAGCTGCGCGACTCCCCACGCTCGTGTCGCTTCGCGCCGCAGGCCGGCCGGCCGCTACTGCGCAGGCGTGAGGACCAAGGTTTGGGGGCTGTGGGCCTGCGGTTTCCTTGGAGACCGAGCGGAAGCGGCCGGAAGCTGAGGTGTTGTGGGCCGAGGCAGCGTGCAGAGGCTGGGGGCGGGACCGGAGGAGGAAGGTGGCCGCTGCGAGGAAAAGGACTAGGATGAAGATCCCGCTATGGAGCCGGCGGACGCGGGGGTGGCTGGCGGCTCGCAGGGTGCGCCGGGGCCTCAAGAACCCGGCATTCTCCCTGGGTGTGAATGAGAAGGTTGGGGCGGGGGGGGGGCCGGCGGTCGTTCCTCCCCGCCCCCCGGCTCGGTTCCTTTCGTTTTCTCGGCCCTGTGTCTCTAGGTGTTCGCAGCTAGCGTCCTGAGAGCGGGGACGTCACCCAGTGAGAGGAGGGAGGGCGCTCCGGCCCCACTAATGCACGTCGAGGGTGCATCTGTACCCCCACCCGGGGGAGAGGGCGGGAGTCCCAGGAGCAGCCCCAGAAAACACCCCGCTTCCTGGCCGGTTAGGGTTGGAGAAGCTGAGGACCTGTGGCTCTCTTCCTAGAGGTTGAGACCTGGCCTTCGCCACGTGGGAAGGCATGGCTGGGAAGGTCGCGCGTCTGCTGTGGTCCCCCGGATGGTGACCTATTTCCTAATGTTAATGTCTTGCATCGGTTTGGCACATCTGTCAGAACTAAGAAATGAACATTGATGTGCATGTAACCCAACAACACTGTATTCAGATTTTGCTAGATTTTCTACTAATTTTTTTTTTTCTTCCAGGATCCGAACTAAAATCACATTGCATTTAGCCTGACTTTTTTTTTTTTTTTTTTTTTGTGGGTACTGGGGGGTCGACCTCAGGACCTCGCGCGTCAACAGGCATCTGTGCCGCTGAGCAATATCACTGGCCCCTTTTTTGTATGTGGGATCCGGGAGTCGAACTCGGGCCCTCGCGCTTGCAAGGCAGGCGCTTAGGCCGCTGAGCCATCTCACCAGCCCTAGCCTGGCTTATTTTTAACCATAGTTAAGAGCAGGATTCACCTCTGACACCTCCACTCATGGCATAAGCTAGTTTTTTTTTTTTTTTAATTATGTATTTATTGGTGCTGGGGCTTGAACCCAGAACCTCCAGCACGTTAAGCTTGTGCTCTACCAACTGAACTACACCCCCAGTCCCTAAATTTTAAAATCTCAGAATACTTATTATACTTATTCAGTCTTTCAATTTAATGTTTATTGATAGTCTGTTATATTTCAGGTTCTGTTCTAGGCCTTGGGGATTTAGCACTAAAACAGACAATCTGCTTTCATGTGGGAGCTAAGTATATTTCACTCACCCACACGTTGATTTTTGGTATTTTGTATTTCAGGTTTTTTTTTTTAATGTGGACAGGCCACTGAGGATAATTTTCAAGTTGGTTGGGAATCAACATTGTTTCAGCTTTCCTGCCTCCTCTGATTTGCTCTAACAGTATGAACTTCTCAGTGGTAGTATTCACTTACCTCGTCCATTACTGATCAAGATTTTTCCACCCTCAGATTACTATTTTAAGAAAAATACAGTGTGCAAAGAGATACTAAGTAAACAGGACTGAAGACCCTACTGCAGATGTAGTTTCTTTTTTTATTGTCTAAATGCTTTGACATAACAATCCAGGGAAAAACGTTGAAACCACTGTGGATTCCTTACCAGACAAAATGTTATAAAGAACTGTCAGCTGCTCAGAGATGATAAGCTGCCTGAATATATGTTTGTATTTCTTTGTATCATGTGCAGCAGTTCCTGATCAAGTGGTGCCAACACGGAACATTTCATCCAGAGTCATAGTACATGTGGATCTAGATTGCTTTTATGCACAAGTAGAAATGATTTCAAATCCAGAATTAAAGAACAAACCTTTAGGTAATTCTTTTTTTTTTTTTTTTTTTTTGTGGGTACCGGGGGGTCGACCTCAGGACCTTGCGCGCCAACAGGCGCCCGTGCCGCTGAGCGATATCACCGGCCCCTTTTTCGTATGTGGGTTCTGGGAGTCGAACTTGGTTCCTCGCGCTTGCAAGGCAGGCGCTTACGCCACTGAGCCATCTCACCGGCCCACCTTTAGGTAATTCTTGACATTGGTGTTTTTATTGTATAATGTTAGAATTAGCTACTTACAGTATACTGTACAGTATTTTGATTAAGCATATTAAAGATTTTGGAAGCTGTTCAGGTTCTTTATAGGTAATATTTGCTTCATGATCAAGTATAAACTTCATAAGCCTCAATAAATAACTGTAAGACTAATACTGTATATCTAACTGAATTAATAAATAGCAAAATAGGGCCGGTGAGATGGCTCAGCGGCCTAAGCGCCTGCCTGGCAAGCGCGAGGGTCCGAGTTCAACTCCCAGAACCCACATACAAAAAAAGGGCCGGTGATATTGCTCAGCAGCAGAGGCGCCTGCTGGCGTGCGAGGTCCTGAGGTCGACCCCCGGTACCCACACACACACACAAAAAAGCAAAATAAACCTTTTTTTTTTGGTACGGGGAATCGAACTCAGGACCTTGCACTTGCTAGTCAGGTGCTGTGCTGCTGAGCTATATCCCCGGCCCTAAACTTTTTGTTTTCTCTGTTAAACATTAACTTAGTTTTCTAGGCAGATTTCTTTTTTAGAATTTGAAGTTTTACAAATCTAGTATGTCAAAAACAACCTTGTTATTTTTATTGCTTTTTAGTGGAAGTTTTCATCTATCTTCTCCTTTTTAAACTTAATTCTTGAATGGTAATGTCTAACAAAATAGTTGGATTTGAAACAGAACTCTAAACATTGACAGCAAACTTTCCATAACAACACAAGCAAATTTTTAAATAAATTTTATACTGAGGATTTACATATTAGTATTTTTCATGTTTTAACATTTTTATTACCATATCTTGCATTGGAAAATAAGGATTTCTTTCATGCATGCCAGAAGGATATTTTAGTATTGGTGTAAAGAACAATTTTGCATTTCTGCTACCTTTCTGTGCCTTTCCAGCTTCTTTGATGATTTATAGAACAAAGGAGTGACTAGTTTTTGGCATACCAAGGTAAGGCTAGGATCTTTAAACTTTTCTAAGGATATCAAGGATTTAGGATTAAAAGGCCTAATTTTTTCTCCTAAAGACATTTCTAATTGTAGTAGCAATGTAGCACAAGATGCTTTGTAGATAATGCTTATTAAATTGTATTATGTGATTAAGAAGTACAAATACATGATTATCATGAAGTGAGGGATTTGAATGCTGAGAGTTTCTTGGAGAAAACTTAAGTAGTCTTTCATTTATACTCCACAAATATATGACCAACTCAGGCTGTGATATGCAGTAGGGAATACTTATAGTGTAATTCTGTATTAAAAGACTTTTTATGGAAGATTGTACCAGTCTGATTTTTATATATTTCACTGATGATTAAACTGTTACCTTTGACCCAGTGATTATATGTTTTGAGTATTATCTGATATAAACAAATTAATGTTGCTTTGTCTAGTTTATGATATTAAAAGTTTAAGAACAATTCCCTATGATGATTGTTGTTATATATATAAAATGTACCAATAATATTAATTAGAAAAAAATTAAGAACAAGCAAGGTGAGGTAGTGTGTGCCTGTAATCCCAGCACCTGGGAGCTGAGGCAGGAAGATTGCCATGGGTTTGAGGCCAGCCTGGGCAAGACCATCCTGGACTAAATAGAAAGTCCCTGTCACAAAACAATAACAAAACACAAAAATTTAAAAACAAATTGTAATGGGAATGGACATAACCTTTTATGTGTTTGCATGTTACATATTTTTTAGATGAACATTGCTTTTATAGTGGCATCAGCTTGTCAATTTATTTTAAAGCAAATTAATTTTAGGTATCTTAAGTTGCCAATAAATTAGAATTTTTGTGCAGTCTGAGGGTGATCATAATATAATCATTTTGATAGGGAGCTCATAATACTGCCCTCACTATCAAATCATCTGGAGATTATAATAAAAAACGGTTCAGTAATTAGGGTATTTATTGAGGGAGATGCCTAACAATTTCTGTAAGTTGGCACTTGTAGCAGAACATTGCTTTTATTTACTGGCAGTTTACTCAGAAGACACTGTAAATGTATTAAGCAGCAACCAGTTTTTTTTTTTTTTTTTTTTGTGGGTACTGGGGGGTTGACCTCAGGACCTCGCGCGCCAACAGGCACCCGTGCCGCTGAGCGATATCACCGGCCCCTTTTTCGTATGTGGGATCTGGGAGTCGAACTCAGGCCCTCACGCTTGCAAGGCAGGCGCTTATGCTGCTGAGCCATCTCACCGGCCCGAGCAACCAGTTTTTAATTCAGTTATTTTCAACTATTCTAAATGACATTACAAATTAATGGATTTTGTGTTATCTGGAAAAAAATCCTAGAATGATTTGATTTCTGTCTTATCACTGAAAAATCCATATAAAATACTGATTTGTGGTAATCTCCATTAAATTTGAGAGATATGCACAGCTTGCCTGTTGTATAAGAATAACAGACCTGCATCCTAGTATATAATTCCTACTGTGATATCAAGTGTTGTTTGACTTAATAATATCCTTCTTCCCCAAGGACACAAAACAACCAAAGAGTAAAAGTAGGATATGGGAAGCTGGGTACAGTGGTGCATGCTCGTAATCTCAGCCCTGAGGAAGAGTAAGGCAGAAAGATTGCAAGTGGAGTCCCAGTCTGGCAATTTAGTGAGACTCTCAAAAAAAAAAATGGGCTGGGCTTGTGACTCAGTAGCAGAGTACATCTGGGTTCCATCTTTAGTATCAGAGGAGGAAGAAAAGGTAGGGTGGATTATAGGAATATAATATTTTACTACCTTATAATTCATTGTTAGGAGATAGCTCAGAAACCTGACGTTTCTTCTTCAGAGAGCTTTGACAAACAGGCTGTGTTGAAGACATCTTTTTATTCTTATCAAAACACACTGCATTGCAACTTACACACTTATGAAATGGAATTAGTAAATCATTTTAAAGGTTTCTTCAATCCTGTGTGATACTCACATAGAGTATTTATTTTTTTGTAGGTGTTCAACAGAAATGTTTTGTGATTACTTGCAATTATGAAGCGAGAAAACTTGGAGTTAAGAAATGTATGAAAGTGAGAGATGCAAAAGAAAAGTGTCCACAGCTGGTATTGGTTAATGGAGAAGACTTGACTCGTTATAGAGAGATGTCCTATAAAGTTACAGGTACAAATTATAGGCAATATATACTTTACCATTAATTTTTATACAGGATCCCTATATGCTATGCACTACATAAATTGTAAATGCCATGAATCAAGTTCCTTTTTCCTAAAAGCTTTTTATTTGAGGTCCTGTCTACTTTAAAATTATATAAAGGCGTGATTTTCTGTGTTATGAGTAATGTTGACAAAAGGTGTATAGTTGGAACTAATTTGAATTTTGCCGTGATTAGTGTTCATATAAATAACAGAAAAGCCAGGCCTGGTGACATACCCAGCACTCAGGAGGCTGAGGCAGGAGGGATCACAGCCAGTTCAAGGGCATCCTGGGCTACATAGTGAGTTCAAGGCCAGCCTCAATTACATAGCGAGACCTTATCTCAAAAACAAGTAACAAAAAAGGTATATCAGTTTCAGAGTGAGAAAATGGGAAGATATATGGTAAAGGAAGACAAATATTTAAGATTTTAAATTTAAATTATAAAGAAAGTTTTCTGGAGCACTAATGATAGTTGGGAGAGCCTTCAGTAATGTTTGGTTAGCATAATTAAAAACTAATTTCTTAACTGGTAGCAAAGATAATGGGTATATTAATCGTTTTTAGATTTGTAAGTATATATTAGTATTAAAATGTAAAATTCATACATGCTGAAATTTGGGTTTAAATTAGAGGAAAAATGAAAATGCACTGGTATATTGCCAATGTATATAGTTTAAAAATGTGTAAGGTTGGCTTTGTATTATCTTTTTTTTTTTCACCAGTGTTGGGGGATGAACCTATGAGGGTTTTTATTTGTTGCTGTTTTTTTGTTTTTTGCATGCTAAGCAAATACTTTCCCACTGAACTACATCCCCAGCCCTTTTTTATTCTAATTTTGGGACAAGGTCTCCCTAAATTACCCAGGTTGGCTTCAAATTTGAGATTCTCCTGTCTCAGCCTTCAGGGTAGCTGGGATTACAGGCATGTGTCATCACACACAGCTGTGTGGCTGTATTATCCTTTTTATTATTAGTTTTGCTTGTTTTTCTTTTATTGTAGCAGTTTTCACATGAAAAGGGTTAAATATATATAATATACAGACAAATCTTACAACTTAAGAAACAAAAATGGACAAAGGACAAAGAATATAAATTAGCAGTAGACAAAGATGAGCAAACCCAGTGTGCAGCAACTATGATGAAAAAAATGCTCAAATTCATTGATGACTAAGGAAATTTGAATTAATAAGATGTCACTTTATATTTGTGATATCTACCGTAAAGCATGTGAGAAAATGAAGTATAAAGTGCTACAGCTTTTTAAAAAAATAATCAACACATTGAAATGAAAGGTAAAGGCTAAAGGGGAGCTCAGTGCTAGAGTTCTTGCCTAGCGTGTGTGAAGCCCCCCGTTCAATCTCAGCCGTCCCAAAGGTAAATGTTACTGAACCAAGTGATACCACTGCTGGAAATTCATTAAATAGAAATAAGATCCTAAGTGCTTAAAGATACCAGTTCAAAATTATTTTAGCATGGTCTGTAGTTGGCAAGAGTCTTTAGCTTCAGGAACAGAATAATAGTAAAGTATTTTATCCCTGTGACCTGGTAATAGAACAGTATAATAGTGATTCACCAGCTTTGTACATGATTCTATATTTAACTTTTCCTGTTAAACCTAGCCTTTCAAGAATGCCAGTTGTCAGTAATGTAGATATCAGTTAAAGGGGATGTTCTTGTATTATATCGTGGAATAAGTGCTTAGTCAGATTTTATCAGTTTGATATTGAAAAGTTTATGAAAGCAAGCTTAGCTCTCAATATTTGCTGTATCAATATTTTAATGATTTTACACAAAGTCAATAAATACAGTAGTTCTTTGAAGAGTCACTGAGTCCCCTATAATTTTAAGAGAAATGAAATCATTCATGTCCTGAAATTAAAAAACTTGCCTTTTTTCTATACTGTTCTTTTGATAAATTTTTCTAGACGTTATTTTTGGATATTAGTTATGTATTTTTGAAAAATGATTGCAATTCTTTATAATCAAATACATGGTTAGTCTGTCCTCAGAGGAAATAATGGATGTCTAGGTAGGTCGGAAGTTACTTTTGGTGTTTACTGGGTCATATTGTTATCTTTATTGTTTTTCTTGTTATCAGTGTTGGCATCAATACTACAGATAGGTGTTTTTACTGTTTTTGTAAAAAAAGATCTGTGTGGAATCACTTAGTCCTTTTATTTCTGAGCCTTCAGATTATAGTGCCTAGCCCCTATGTATTTTCATATGCTAAGTAAGAGAGGTACCCTTGGCCCACTGTGTCCATGGATTCCGCATCTGTAGATTCAATCAACTGTTGAATCCAACCAGTTGAAACTACAAAAAATTTTTTCTGTACTAGACTTACACAGACTATTTCTTGTTATTCCCTGGACAATACAGTATGACAACTGTTTGCACTGTATAAGATATTGTAAGTAGAGGTGATTTAAAATATATGGGAGGATGTGCTTAGGATATATGCAAATATTGTATCATTTTGTATAAGAGACTCGAGCATCTGCTGGTTTTGGGATCAGTGGAGGTCCTGGAACTTCTGTGATACCAAGGAACTACTATATTTCTGTCATTCAGCTGGTATCAGTAAAAGGTGATTTAGACAGAAGTGAAAAATTCTTCTAGTGGTTTCAAAGTTGTTATTAGTTTTAATAGACAAGAATTGATAGTCCTTTTGAATTCTTAATATTAGTGAAGTTCAATTTAGTAAACGTTTGACTTAAAGATTAGTTATTATGCTAGATGCTGGGTATTTGAATATCAGTAAGTTGTGGCTCATCTCTGCCATTTTGCTCTTAAGATATATTCTGGGGAATGGCTAATCAAAATACTGTGTTGTAGCATCTTTTGAAATTTAAATGACTTTTGTTTGACTCAGTAAGTAGAACATTTAACAGTTACTTTGTTTTGCCTATTTTAAACTCTTGTGGAAAATACAGCTAAAATATATTATTACTTGTTTTTTAGTTTCCTAAGCAAACTGTAATTTTTTTGACACCCTGCTTCAAGATTATAATTAACTTCAAGCATTGATACTTAATGTACTAGAGATACAGAAATTATAGGTATAGAAGATTGAGCTAAATATATTACCATTAGTAATTGCCCTGGGAATGTCATTTTTGGACTTATTTTGTTGGAAAATATTGCCTCTACTCAAAATGTTCTATAGGAAAAAAAATTCTTGATTAACTAAGGGTGTTATTAACATAAATTATTCATATATTAAGGCTTTTTATTTTTTATTTATTTATTTTTTTTGTGGGTACCGGGGGGTCGACCTCAGGACCTTGCGCGCCAACAGGCGCCCGTGCCGCTGAGCGATATCACCGGCCCCTTTTTCGTATGTGGGATCCGGGAGTTGAACTTAGGCCCTCGCGCTTGCAAGGCAGGCGCTTACGCCGCTGAGCCATCTCACCGGCCCCTATTAAAGCTTTTTAAAGATACTGTATAACTGTATATATAAACCTTTAAAGATATATTTACTGTGTTTTAAGCATTAGTTAGATCTATTCTAGTTATAACTTCAGTTTCATCAGTTTTGTAACATTATTTCAATCTAGAATTGTTGGGAGAGTTTACTCCACTTGTTGAGAGACTTGGATTTGATGAAAATTTTGTGGATCTAACAGAAGTGGTTGAGAAGCGACTCCAGCAGCTACAAAGCGATGAACTTACTGCTGTGACCGTGTCAGGCCATGTATATAGTAATAAGTGTGAGTGGGTTTTTATTCATTCTGCTTAGTGACTAAAAGTACATGTATTTCTTAATGTTCAGTGAATTCACTGTGTCTTCTGAAAGACTTAGTACTTTTTTTTGAGGTATAGCCATAGTTAGTCAGTAATCTGTCTAAGATAACTAAAATTAGATGTTACTATTCCATAGTAGTGCAAAAAGAAAAGTTTTTTTTTTTTTTTAATGTGGGTACCAGGAGTCGACCTCAGGACCTCGCGTTTGCCAGGCAGGCGCTTAAGTTGCTGAGCTATCTCACTGGCCCCAAGAAAAGATTTTAATGGTATCTAGCTCAGTACTCTGTGCAGTTGTCGTCCGTCTGACACAGTGTGTCTGTGCCGTTTGTAAGAACTGTACCCTCCTTAGGTCATCCCCTCATGTTCTCTGACTTTCTAGGTAAGTGCTGTACCACTGAGCCATACCCTCAGCCCCTTATTCACTGACTTTCTAAGTTAACAGCTGTGGAATCTTGTCTGGGCCGTGGAATCATGTCTGCCATGTGCTAGTATATTCTCCAAGCTCCTATTTAATCATTCAGTAGTCACTATTATTAGCAAGAAAGCAGCATGGTTCATCTTCATTCCATTATTAAGGTGTGAATGACTGATAATGTTTCCAGGGATGTTTGCATTAAAAATAAGTAAGTGCCAGTGAAAACCTTAATTGGACTTGCAGGCATCTTGTGAATGCTGGTGACTCTCCATATCGTACCACACAGAAGACAGGCTGCTCTGCTTTCGTGTAAGAATTGCCTGACCATTTTAGTCCTAGGTCTCAGCATGTGCTCCTCTTATACACCTACTTCGAGGGCTGGTCATCAGTCTCCAGTACAGTTTTCCACAGAAGGAAAGGGATAGAGTTCCAGTTTTTAGGAGATAAAAAGCTTTTCATGTGTCCTTATATACCTGTGCTCTCTTGTCAAAGCACTTAGTTGCAAGAAGATTCAAATTTCTGTGTAATTTTTAAAGCAAGCCCAGATTTTATTGATTGGAACATACGACTGTACAGAGCTAGATTTCATATCCCAAATGGGAAATGTCTAATTATTCATTGATCTTTAACCCAAGATAAAAAAGTTCTATTTCAAACCTATAGAAAAGTTGATAGAAACATACAGTGAATACCCATTATATCTTTTCTTGTAGATATACCAAATACCATTTTCCTATGTTTAGCTTGTTCTTTTTGTGAAAAGATTGGTTGATTGATGAGCCATTTAAAGTGCATTGCAGAAATCATGACACTTCCTCCCTGAATCCTTCTAGCATGAGTGCCGAGGATAAGGATATATAACTCTTAATATTTCACACCTAAGAAAACTTGTTTTTATGCTGTTTCCCTACACTTTTCAGGAAAGTTCTCTTAAAATTATGCACAGGTCAGAAGTTTTTTAGCAGCACATAAAGCTAGTGTGTAAAGTTTAGGTATTGATGCCAGTAGGAATTTTTTAAAAGATCAATTTTCATAATCTGTTTAAGCATTCCTAGCATATATTTATTATCACAGCGCATTGGAATTCACTTGTATTTGTTTACTTCACAGTATTCCTATGAAAAACTAAAGAAATAAGTCAAATGGGTAGAAGGGTAGTGGTGGGGGGTAGGAGGATTTGGGTATAAACTAAGCCCTATACCTTTTTAAAATTCTTATAAAAAAGAAAACTACAATAATTTTGTGTGACTTTTAACAACACTTTTTATAGCTGTAAACTTCAATGATACCATGCACATCAGACTACTTATTGGATCCCAGATTGCAGCAGAGATGCGGGAAGCCATGTATAATCAACTGGGACTCACTGGCTGTGCTGGAATCGCTTCTAATAAACTACTGGCAAAATTAGTTTCTGGTGTCTTTAAACCAAATCAGCAAACAGTCTTACTACCTGAAAGTTGTCAAGATCTCATTCTTGGTTTGAAGCACGTAAAGGAAATACCTGGTAAGACAAATAGATTTTAAATGCTTATATTGGCTTTATTATATTTCTTTATAATCTTAAAATTTATAGATACAGCATAATTCCTAGAGGCATGTACTTGGCTCTTGGAGAAAACTTAAACCAAAACAAAACAAATGACATCAAAAACAAAACAAAACAAACCCATTATGTTTCCTGGAGCAAATTTGTATAAGGAACTATATGAAAATACTTTTCTACTTCTGATCATAAAAGGTATAACCTGGAAATGTATAATCTTTTATTACTAGTCTCTCTGTTCATACTCAACACTGTACATTATTCCATAGAGGAAAGTTCATTTCTTACTAATGTTCCTTGGGGAGTATATGTAAAATATTTGAGCTGCAATGGACCTTCCAAAGTTTCTAGGCCAAGTTTCCCATTTTAAAGATGAGGGAACAGATTTCCTTGAGGGGTTCACTGACCTATTCAGGTCACAGGGCAAACTTGTATCTCTAGAGATCAGATACTTATGTTTTTATAAACCATCCACAATGAACATGGTAAATTTCATTGTGGTAGCATTCCTGGGGAATGAGATTAGTAAATCTGTAAGACAATTGAAATGTAATCTTTTAGATGTCATAACTTCTCATTTTACCTCATGTTTGTATGATTCTAAAATGTACCATATACTGTCTTGCCTTCCTCAGTATGGTATAGTGGTACCTCGATTTACGAACTTAATTTGTTTTATGATTTTGGGGAAGATGGCTGCATTTGTGTTCGTGTGGGGAAGATGCCTGTGGTTGTTTTTATCACCCGATGCAGAGTTTGCAAATGGAAACAAAATTTTGCTAAACACTTTTATTTGTGAACCAAATTGTTTACAAACAGAAGTATTTGAGAAATTTGAAATTTTGGGCCTGCATTCTGAAGAACAGTGTCATACTAATAAACTAAGGACTGTATATTGGTGCAAAACATACTTACTTGCTTTGCATTTTGAGTGACTGCATCTGTGTTTTCATAGGCTTTTGACTTCCTCACTCATTGCTATTGCTACTCTTTTATTTCTACTATGAAACATCTGTCAGTCCACTTTAATAATTACTCCACCCCCCTCACCTGTCTCCTCTGTTTACTACATTTACTACATGTGCAAGAAAACCTGATTGTTAGGGAATTACTATTTTTTTAAATGAAAGAGTCCAAAGGCATTAAGTGGTGTGTTTCTCCTGTGAATAAAATGACTGACTAGTGCAAAAACTTCATAGTAGGAGTTTTGTAAGTAAGAAGATTTTTTTGTTTTCTTGCTCTTAGTTGTATTCTGATAGTAAATATCGCAAGATATGATTTGTGTGGTGTTGTGTATAGAAAACAGCTTAGCTACTAAACACACATGAATTAAAATTCCTATAGTGACAATCTTTTTGTTTACATTAATAATCATGATTCCCAAGTTATTCCACAGTAGTGTATAACAGGTGATAAAAATTTCATTTTATAAAGACAGATTTATTGGCTGTCTGTAAATGTATTGTACTATACTACATGCGGAGGCTTCAAATATAACTCGGGGCCGAGTAGAAGAAGAATAACCTAATTTTCAGTGGAGTTTGATTTAGCAAAAAAGTTTTTTTTTTTTTTTTTGAGAGAGAGTCTTGCTTTGTAGTCCAGGCTGGCCCTGAGCTCACTGTGAAGCCCAGGTTGGTCTTGACCTTGGAACAGTCCTCCTGTTTCAGCTTCTCGAGTGCTTGGGACTACAGGCATGTGCCACCATGCCCAGCTGATTTTAGCAGAATATTACAGTACTTATGGAATTTAAGATACGGTTCATATTTTTTTTTTTTTTTTTTTTTTGTGGGTACTGGGTGTCGACCTCAGGACCTCGCGTGCCAGCAGGCGCCCGTGCCGCTGAGCGATATCACCGGCCCCTTTTTCGTATGTGGGTTCCGGGAGTCGAACTCGGGCCCTCGTGCTTGCCGGGCAGACGCTTAAGCCGCTGAGCCATCTCATTGGCCCGGTTCATATGTTTTTAACATTTTAATTAGCTTTACTTTAAGGAGCAAAGGTACTGTAACATTTTATACATTTTGTTTGTTTGTTTGTTTAGGTATTGGCTATAAAACTGCCAAATGTCTTGAAGCACTGGGAATCCATAGTGTGCGTGATCTCCAGACTTTTTCATCCGAAATATTAGAAAAGGAATTAGGAATTTCAGTTGCTCAGCATATACAGAAGCTCAGTTTTGGAGAGGATAATTCTCCTGTGATGCCCTCGGGACCACCTCAGGTATGAGACCGTGCTGTTTATCTTGATTAAGTACTTTTTGTCACATGATTTGAAATAAAGATTTCTAGTGTTTGTATTAGCCTGGTTGGCTTTTCTAGTTTATTCTAGTTTATTATTATCATGTTTTTACTATTCTGGTATGCTTTTCAGTTAGTAAACGATCCCTTTCCTATGAGAAGGCTAATTTGTTATGCTAGATTAATAAATATTCTTAAATTGAAACTTTGATATTAATATTTTTAAATCTAATGTTAGCCACTTTGAATATGACTTAATTTTATTATATTGTAATGCAAATATGTGGCAGAATACTTTACTCTTTTAAAAATCTTGTATTCTGAATAGTTCAGTGATTTAATGGACAGAAAAAGACGTAATCACTCAGTTAACATTTATTTTTTTCCTATGTAATAGACACTAAGTGCTTTATTTAGCCCACTTAATCTTCACAACAAACTTTTGAGGTAGGCAGTACTATTGTTTTTTCTTTCTTTTTTTCTTTTTTTTTTTTTAAAGATGAGGATAGTGTACTTCAGAAAGGCTAAATAGCTTACCCAAGGATAAGTCATATTTGAGTTTTAGGGGATTAAAATCCTGGCTATAGTCATACAATAAAGTTAGGGATTGAGACAAGAGCTCTGTAAATTTCTTGACTTCCAATGCACTTTCTAGTGGAGGACAATAACTTGCAGATAAAAAGAGTTAATATAAAAGTGAACTAAATGGTTCAAACTAAGCAAGAGCGATCAGTTAATAAAGAATACATTAAGTATTTATTTGACATATGCACTGCTAATTGGATATACTTATGTGAGTTTACATTAATTCTTGTTTATACTTCTTTGGTAGTCTTTTAGTGAAGAAGAGTCACTCAAAAAATGTTCATCAGAAGTCGAAGCTAAAAAGAAGATTGAAGAGCTACTTGCTCTCCTTTTGAATAGGTGATTTTTTGCCGAGTCTTCATTCTACATGCACTATATGAAAAACACTCGATGTTCTAACTTGGATTTTACAGATTAACCGGGGACTATAAATAATGCTATTCATCATAGGGCATTATCATCTATCTTATAAACTATCGCAAAGACAGTAATATGTGCTTTTTTTTTTTGGTACTGGATATCGAATTCAAGACCTTGCACTTGCCAGGCAGGTGCTAGGCTGCTGAGCTATATCCTTGGCCCTTTTTTGTTTTTTTGAAACAGGGTCTTGCTATGTAGTTCGGGCTGACTTTGAACTCACCGTGTAGCCCAGGCTGGCTTTGAAGTCACAGCGATCCTCCTGCCTCAGCTTCCTGAGTGCTGGGATTATAGGTGTGATTTAATCCATCTACTTCCATTAGTCTAATTCTAGTGACATGGTAGTTGTGTTGTGCATCTTTAACTATAGTAAACCCTAATTGTTTTTATGGATATCCTAAAATGTTCCTAGGTATGTTCAACTCCCTAGGTGAGGAGGAACTTTTAATCTTTCTTGACGGCAGTTGCAAAGCCTTTGCCCTTAACTTTATAGTTACTGTCTTTTCAGTAAGAGGAAAAAGCCAGAAATAATTCTGTCAGAATTCTAAAAACTACTTCTGTAGGAACAGTTACATAAATTTGTAATGGTTGAGGATAGGAAGTTATTAAAGCACAATGATGGAGGAACCGGGAGAAGCCTTTTATCTCCTTTGCCTCTGTTTGTATAAAAGAGAAGGAACTCAAAGGAGGGAATGGCTAAATGAGGCTATGTGTGATTTTGATTTCCAAGTTGGGATGAAGAGTCTACTGGGATGATTCTGAATGTATGAATGGCATAACAAACTGAAGTATAGATTTGGTTTTCTGATGTTCCTTAGCATATATTTTTCACTTCTTCATAGAAGAGTATTAATCTCTTCTCCCATTTCTTTGATTCTCTTACAAATTTCTCAATTTGGGGTGTCAGAAGTCTAACACTTTAGGCGTGTTTCTGTAATAATTCTAGGAGGGCTAACTGTATCTAAAGAAAGTGGATTTGGGTTGACTCTTAAATCTCAGGAAACTGATGAGGTGACGTTTCCTACAACTTAGTTGTCACATGCAGCATGCTGTCATGTCTGGAGTTTTAATCACTGTTGGCTGCTTGCAGCGGAGGCTGCTTGTATGACCCGCTCCACCAACGTGACTCAGGCTCTGCGGGAGAGGGCACAGGTGAAACTGGGTCATCTGCTCAGCTTCAGCTAGATAGGACTCTATGCTTTGAAATGCTGGGCCATCGGAAACAGTTCTACACGTAGAGAAACCACACGGAGTGCACGTTTTACAGGTTTTTCTTATTTGAAGAATCAAACCAGATCCTAGGACCTGTGAGATACCAGGTGTTAAACATTTATCCAAGCTCTGCTTGCCAGTCCCCTTTTTCCACATCATGGCCCCTGTTTCAATGACTGCGATATGATAGCTTCTAAGTTACTAGTAAAAAAATAATTATGTGTGTATCTCTGTAATTACTTTTTTCTTCAATATATGATGGTGAGTTCTATAGGTATGAAAGAAGTATAAGACCATATCATTGTTAATCCATCCTCCAGACACTAGTTTAAAATTGCTTAGGATTTAATCTTTTTCTAATGTGTCTTAATTAGCATATTATACTCTGGTATACTTACATAAAAAACAAGTTTAACTAGAAGATATTTAAACTAGTAACATGTTTATAGGTATCATTTTATTATCCTAGTTGAATAGCCATCAAGTTTTCTGGTAAAGCAGTACAAAAAACATTATTTGGTAACAATCTCATTTTTCCATTTCAAAAATCATCATTTTAAGGGGCCGGGGATATCGCTCAGTGGCATAGCACCTACCTGGCAAGCGTGAGGTCCTGAGCTCGATTCCCGGTACCCCCCCCCACAAAAAATTCATTATTTTGAGTATATTTAAGAGTATGTATTATTTGTGTTCTTGATTTTTATATGTATTGCTATGCAAATAAAAAGCAAAATGTTACCTTTAATGATATCTTTAATTTAGTAATTAAATTTTCTTTTTAAGTAAATTTTCCTTATTATTAAAACTTTTTTATTAACACAAAAACCAAGACCATTTGGATATAATGCTTTTAAGATGTGTGTACATGTATTTATCCTAAGTATAGTAGGTAATTGATCTTCATAATAATTGCTGTAATATACCATCCTATTATGGTGATATTACTGGTTCTCTGAGATCTATTTGGGGAATGCCTTTTATTTTAGTACAAGTAATCTCATTTTTAAAGCAAATAAAAGTTTTCATTCTGTAATTTCATTTTGTGAAACAAATTTATAAAAACTTTTCTTTTGTAATTTTTGATTTACTTCTGCCAGATTTCCTGTTGATTTTAATATGTCGCTTATAGTTACATTTTAGATTTGGATTATAAAACAGCTTATTATGATTATGTCTTATTCCTGTTCTAATTCTGACAGCACCCAGTTCTGATTGAGGCCTATAAGCCTTACATTTAAAATTTCAGAGCTTTAATGCATGGATTTTTGAGATATTTGGATATTTTGGAACTTTTATTGCTTAGTATTCAGTTATCTACTGCATGTGTAATTATTCTAGTTATACAGTGTGACACCTTTGAATAAATGAAGTGTTATGCCATTTTAAAAATCCTTAATACTTTTTATAATTTCTTATTTCCCCCTTTTTTTTTAAAGAGTATGCCAAGATGGAAGGAAGCCCCATACAGTAAGATTAGCAATCCGTCGGTCTTCATCCAAGTACGGTAGTCGTGAGAGTCGGCAGTGCCCTCTTCCAGCCCATGTAATTCAGAAGTTGGGGACAGGTATAGACTAGTTTTCTAAGGATTTAATTGACAGATTGTATTTGTAAAGAGCAAACTTTGAATTAGAAATATACTCCAAAAAGGAGTGTTCGTGTGGACTAAGCAAGCAGTTAAATATCTTTATACTTTTTTTTTGGATGTATTTTTTTCAATCAGATTTTATTGGTACATTTTAGATATGCATAATGATCACATTCATCATAGAGAATTTGTACCTGTACATGATATAACTTGTTGTTTTTTTCCCATTTAAATATTTTTATTCTATCAGAAACTTTCACTAGAATTTTTTTTGTTTGTTTTTAAATGGATAATAAAAGTAAACATGCAGTGAAACATCTAGATTCTAAGATTCATCTGAGATTCAGTTTGAAAACGTCAAAGGGACCAAAACTATGGTAATTATATATTGAAAATTTAGCAAATAATGTCAGTAAACCCAATGATATATATTTTGGATTTTAATTACTTTATTTTTTCAATATTTTGAGACAGGGTCTTACTATATAGTCTAGGCTGGCCTTGAAGTTGGGGTGATCCTTCTGCTTCACTCTCCTGATTGGTGGGATTACAAGCATGTGTCACAATGCCCAGTGGATTGATTTTAATTTCTTCTTTTTCTTTTTTTGTATTGGGGAGCCAACCCAGGGGCACCTGACTACTGAGCTACATCCCCAGCTCTTTTTACTTTTTACTTGGAGACAGGGTCTCACTAAGCTGCCCAGCCTGGCCTTGATTTTACGATCTTCTTGCTTTAGCCTCCTGAATAGTAATTTCTTAATCTAAGCAATAAAAATTTATCGTAACCTCTTGATTATGATGCAATGTGTTTAGATATTATTTTCTTAAACATTTTATTTAGGAAATTGTGATGTGATGACCCCACTGGTTAATATACTAATGAAACTTTTTCGAAATATGGTAAATGTGAAGATGCCATTTCATCTTACCCTTCTAAGTGTGTGCTTCTGCAACCTTAAAGCACTAAATATTGCTAAGAAAGGACCTATGGATTATTATTTAACACCATCATTATCAACAACCTCACACTCTGGCAAGCACAGTTTTGTAAGTACACTCTTATTGGATTTGTGTGGTTAAACGATAAATTGGTTCTTTGGGGTGCCATTGTTTGGTCGATTTACTTGTTTTCTAGTATTTATCACAGTTGCTGGCCTTAAATATGTACCATATTTCCACAAAAATAAGACTGGATCTTATATTAATTTTTGCTTCAAAAAACACAATAGGGCGTATTTTCAGGGGATGTCTTATTTTTTCATGTACAACAACCTACATTTATTTATGTACAGCAATCTGCATTTATTTATTTACTTATTTTTTTATTTTGTATGTGTGTGTGGGTACCGGGGGTCGACCTCAGGACCTCGCGCGCCAGCAGGTGCCCGTGTCACTGAGCGATATCACTGGCCCTGTTTTCGTATGTGGGTTCCGGGAATTGAACTCAGGCCCTCGTGCTTGCCAGGCCATCTCACTGGCCCTGCATTTATTCAAATACAGTCATGTCGTCTTCTTCTGGAATGTTGTCATAACTTTCCAAACCCTGAATTCCGCCCTGAATTTCTCGAGACTCCAATTCCTGTAGAACCATTGGCCCCAATCTCTCATGTCCAGCAATAGAGCTCTCCTTGAATGAGCAGTTCTTGTCCATGTAGCCTGCTTGTAATACATTTGCAATGCAGCTGTCAGTGATTTTATCCAGTGAATTCTTCACCCAAATCACAAGCTCTTGAAGGCTAGGCTTCACAAAGTTTCCATTAAATCAGTTGTTAACTGAAGATGTGTGAAACGAGTGGCAACAAAAACGGTGACAGTAAGGAATGAAGGTTCAAGCCAGGTGTAGTGGTGCAGGCCTGTAATCCCAGCACTCAGGAGGCTGATGCAAGAAGATAGCCACGAGTTTGAGGCCAGCCTGGGCTACATAGTGAGTTCAAGGCCAGCCTGAACTACTAGTGAGATTCTGTCTCAAAAAAACAAAACAAAAACAAACAAAAAGAGATGGTGCATACAAAAGCGATGAAAAATTGCAGGCACCAAAATTCAGAAAACGTTTCATTATTTCACATGAGTGCATTAAGCATGTCCATTACAACAAACGACAGAGTAAATTATGAAAATTCATATTAGACACAGCCACTTCCATTTGTTATCAAGAACACACGTTATTTGTGCACTGTGTCTGTACTCCAGTCGTTTGGCAATGAAGTCTCATGTTCATCTGTTTACATAGGCATTTACCTGTTGTCCAAAGGCACCTGGTTGGATGTTTACAAATAGTTATAACTTACATTATCATTTAAGTGTTAATGTCAATAATATTTATATTTAATTATATATTAATATTATTTTATAATTCAATATGTCCTTCATGTGTTGCAATGGATGTATTAAATGCTTACGTCTAGCTGATGGGGCTTATTTTTGGGGTAGGGTTTATATTATAAGCATCCTGAAAAATCATGCTAGGACTTAATTTCAGTTAGGTCTTATTTTTGGGGAAACATAGTAGTGATCTAAGAAGAAGACATAAGGCTCACCAGATCAGAGGAAACCATTATGGAGCATCCCTATTTTGGAAGTGTTAACACATTACCTTAACTATTTATAGGAAGATAATGGGTTATCTCATAAATAGGATAGTATTTCCAGAAATTGGAAATAAAATTTTTTTGTTTATCGGTTTATACATAAGCTACTGGCACCCTTCCCACAGTTTTTCATTAATGTATTTAAAATTTTGAAATTATATTGAATTCTCATAGCAGTATTGATAGAATTTGCTGATTTTACAATTTAACAATGTGGCAATAGAGAGGCAGAAGCCAGTTACATTTTCAAATGACTGAAACTATATAGGTACACCTCTATTTCAGTAAATGTGGGGTACTATAAAAAATAATCTTTCATCTCTTACAGTAGCACATACCTATAATCTAAGGTACTTAGAAAGCTGAGGCCAGACGATCACAAGTTTGCAAGTTTAAGGCTGGCCTGAGCAATTTGGCAATGACCTTTTTTATTCTATTTATTAATTGAAAGTTGAAGTATTTTCTTTTTACATTTTATTTAATCCATATAAAGAGAATTAAAGCTGGGCATGGTGGCGCATGCTTATAATCCCAGCACTCGGGATTATAATAGCTTAATCTTGGAAATAGCCTATACATCCATCAGTAGATGAATGGATAAAGAAAATGTGGTATTTATATGTAGTAGAGTACTATTGTACCATAAAGAAAGATAAATTTGAGTCTTTGCAGGATAATGGATGAACCTTGAGATCAGAATGTTAAATGAAATAAATCAGACCCACAAGCTTAAATACCACATGGTTTCTCATATGAGAAACCCAAAATATAAGAAAGAGCAAAATAAAAGATAATAGGAAGTAGGAAGATAGATTTTGTTTAGATGGGAAGGGAATCGAGATGGAGGAGGAGTTGCCGGGTGTGGTGGTGCAGGCCTGTAATCCAGCACTCGGTGGGCTGACCCAGGTGGATCTCCGTGAGTTTAAGGCCAGCCTGGGCTACATAAGTGAGTTCAAGGCCAGCCTGAACTACATAGCGAGACCCTGTCTCAAAAACAAACAAACAAAAAAGATATGGAGGAGGAGGGAGGAAGAGGGATGGATGAAGAAAAGAATTAAGATGTGCTATGGGGCCTGGGATATAGCTCAGTGGCACAATGCCTACCTGGCAAGCGCAAGGTTCTGAGTTTGATTCCCAGTACAAAAAAAAAAAAAAATAAAAAAGATGTGCTATGTGCATGTACCAGTTCCCCATAAGGAATGTAATCATTTTGTAATGTAAACACGTACTAGTAAAAAATAAAACCAGAAAAAAAAAAAAAAAAACTTGGAAAGGAAATTCAAATGAAAAATTATAGAAAAATATAAATTAGAATTTAAAGTGTTTTTAAGTTTTTATTTTATGTAAACATAAAAAATGTTATATCTTAAGAATAACATTGGATTTTTACCATAGAAATATTCTTTTCCTTTCTGTTAAACATACCTTCAGAACAGTAATTTTTGGAAAATCAGCATTTCATGCTCTATGCATGTATTTATAAAAAGAAAACCTTTAGGTAAATCACTTATTTTTTCTAGGCTACTGTTCTTTTATTTACAGAAATGGATGTTTAAAAGCATGATGATTGAGATCCTTTCCAGGCCTCTTAAGTGCATACTTAGCTCTCTTCCTGGAATAATGAGTAAAAATCTACACGATAGTATGACTAACTGATAGGTCATCTCTAGTTGTTTGGAACTGGCCACAAGGATTGAAGGTGCTGAGTAGTTTTGAAATATTTGTCAGATAATAGCTACAGCCTCATTTCAGCAGCAGGGTTAGTTTAAAAATATCAGATATCTGAATTTTTCTGTTATCTTTGTGTTCTAGAAAATGAAAGATACTTACATGGAAGACTTTCCCAAAGACAAAGAAGGAAAGTGCGATTTTCTAACAATTGGAAGAATTGAAAGTATAAGAACAGAGGTATCTTCACAAGATAGTACAAATTTTTCAAAAGAAAAAGACATTAATGAATTCCCACACCATTCACTTCCTGAAGATGTTGACCAAGAAGTCTTTAAGCAGCTTCCAGCAGATATTCAAGAAGAAATCCTTTCTGAAAAATCTAAAGAAAAATTTCAAGCGAATGAAAAGTTGAGTTGTCCACTGCGTGCTTCCAGAGGAGTATTATCTTTCTTCTCTACAAAACAAAGGCAGGATATTCCCTTAAATCCTAGAGATAATTTGTCCAAGTGCAAGCAGGTATCCTCTGTGTCTCCCTGTGAAGCAGGAACATCAGGCTTAAATAGCAGTACTTATCTGTCTAGCCCAAAAGGTTATTCATATTACATAGATAATGGATTAAGAATGAGTCAGGGACCTAAAGAATGTCAAGGCTTCCATTTTCCCAGTACAAACCCTGTTTTCCATTCATTTCCTAATTTGCAGAGTGAGCAACTTTTCTCCAAAAGCCACACTGCAGATAGCCATAAACGAACAATACCAGCAGCTTCTCATCAGGGGCTCACAGAAAGTAGAGAGCAGGATTCTGCTGAGGAGAAAATTAGTTTTCCACCTGACATCGATCCTCAAGTTTTCTATGAACTACCAGAAGAGGTACAAAAAGAACTGTTGGCTGAGTGGAAGAGAACTGGATGAGACTGCCACATTGTACATAAATAAGCATGTTCAGAAAAAGGTCTAAGAAGCCAGGAAAGTATCATTGGTCTCAGATTAGCAGTTTCTTAAGCTATTCTCAATTAAACACTAATATTCAGTAATACAGAAATCCAATGTAAAATGTTCCAGATAAAGCAAGAAAGGTTACAAGAAGTAAATTCCAGCACAAAGTGTAAATATATAACAAAAGCAATAACGTAGAATTATTATCTTCCTCTTATTTTTACAGGTTTTTGTTTTTGGTTTTTTTCCCCCTTTCCCTGAGACTGTCTTGCTATGTAGTTCAGGCTGGCCTTGAACTTGCTATGTAGCTTAGGCTGGCCTTGAACTCAAGATCCTCTTGTCTCAGCCTCCCAAATGCTGGGATTACAGGTGTGTACCACCATGCCTGGCCTACAGCTATTTTTATTGCTTTTCAATAAAAGGAATATTTTGGTCAACACTATTACGTTTTCCGTAAATTGCGGAAAAGATGTGTGTGCCTGCATATAAAATATAGGATCACCAAATCTTTTTGTTACAATAGAGAATGAGGTTGTTCTTCTAGGAAATATGGACCATCTCAAGAAATTCAGCCTATTATGAAATGGCCATATAGGAAATTGTATTGTTAGTGAACTTCTTGAAAATGTAAATTTCTTTGGCTAAATACCACATATCCTTCAGGAGGTTGACTTAAAATAGTGAAGCAATTAATAGTCAATGCTTCTTCATACTCTGAACTTACCACACTGCCCAGCATATAATGTACAGCTCACAAAATACTGAATGAGTGAACTGGGGATTTGAGGGTGGGTGAAATGAGTGTGTTGTAGAGGACCGTAGTAGCAGAACTCTTCCTACAAGTATGTTAAAGGAAAGATGGACATCTGAAATGCAAGCTGATGGGCCTGTAAGAATACTAGTAGTGGAAGCATTTCATTGCCTTCCAGCCAGTTTGTAGGGTCTAAAAGCAGTGGATTAGATACTCTTCGTGGGCTTAGGGATGTGGCTTAGCACTAGAGCACTTTTACTACCTTGTGCAAGGATCTGGGTTTGAGCCTCAGAACCTGGGCAGGGGGTCTTAGATGCTCTTTAGCATCTCTGAATTCTTCATTTAGACGTGAAATCAAGGGTGTCATGTAAACTAAGGTGGTGGGTGTTCTCTCTCCTGTTACTGTCTTTTATCAGCCATATTAAAAGCTGAATATAAAATTGAGGACATGTTATAATTTATAGACATAGGGATGTTTCTAGAACATACCAAAGTATCCCTCAGCATTGAATTCTCATGGTCTCAAGTTTGTAATTTTTATAGGTACAAATATAACATTTAAGAAATACAGTATACAAATGTGAATAAAGAATAGCTTAAAAATATTTTTCATCTAGGCCACTAAGTTTTAGATTCCTTATAATTTTCTTATAAGAAAATTCCTTAACTACTAAGATATTTTAAAAGTTTGTTTGGGATTACCAAAAGCAACTAACTTGGGCCAAAAAAACATTACCATGTCAATATTCAGTGCTCTGGATGAAGGACTATGGTATTTAATATATATATTATTCTGGTAAGGTAGTGAAACTCATAAAAGGGATATTTTACCTTTTTGTAAAAATAATCCATTTAAAAAATTCTTAGTCCTTGTGATGATTTCAGGAACTTGCCTAGCCAGAATGGTTTTCAGGGAAAATAAAAAAGTAGATGATTTGGGCCAGTTTAAAAAGAGAAAATACTTAAAAGTGCAGATTGTCAAGAATGCAAGGGGTTATATCACAGTTCTGCTTCTTATTTATAGCTCTAGATGAGCATTTGCCTGATAATCAAATGTTTGGAGTTATCTTATTTCTGTCTGCCTTTAAGATTATCTTTTTTTCCTTTGCTGCTCTGTAGACTTACTCTAATACTTGGAAATGTGAATTTCTTTTTATTTGTTACATGCTGGCTTCCTGTGTCTTTCAGTTCATGTTCTTTATAATTCTTTGCCACTAACTCTTAAAAAAACTGCTTTTCCTCTATTTTAGGACTCTAATTGCACAAATGGTAGACTTTCTTACTTGTAGCCTTCATGTCTCCTAATTTCTTATATTTTTCATCCTTGTTTCTTTTTGCTCCATCTTGAGTAATTTCATCACCTGTCTTCCTGTTCACTAATTTGTTTTTTAGCCACACTTAACTTGCTCTTTAACACACTTATAATTTTTTTTTTTTTTGTACCAGGAATTGAACTCAGGACCTTGCACTTGCTAGGTAGGCACTTGTGCTGCTGAGCTATATCCCTGGCCTGATGGTTTTCATATTATTTTTCATTTGATTCTAATTTAATCTTCTGTTCAATCATTACAATCTCATGTAAATCCATTTCTTTTTTTTTTTTTTTTTTTTTTTTTGTGGGTACCGGGGGGTCGACCTCAGGACCTCGCGCACCAGTAGGCACCCGTGCCGCTGAGCGATATCATCGGCCCCTTTTTCGTATGTGGGTTCCGGGAGTCGAACTCGGGCCCTCGTGCTTGCCAGGTAGGCGCTTATGCCACTGAGCCATCTCACCGGCCCCCGTAAATCCATTTCTAATTGGAAAAAAAAAAAAAACTTGCCAGGCGTGGTGGCGCATGCCTGTAATCCCAGCACTCGGGAGGCTGACACAGGAGAATCAGAGTTTGAGGCCAGCCTGAGCTACGTAGTGAGCTCAAGGCAAGCCTGCACTACAAAGCAAGACCCTGTCTCAAAAAACCAAACCTCATTTTGTATTCCACTTCTGATAACTTCAATATTTTAAGTCTTTATGAGCTTAAATTTGTGGCTATTTACCATTTATAGCTCATTTTCTTGAGTATGCGGCTTAATTTAATCTGCAGAAAGACAACCTACATTTGTGGATTCTTTCCTTCAGATAATTTGTATTTGGATCTTGAGTTGGTACAAACCCCGTGGCATCATGTTAGCCCCCTCTGGGCATGCTGACTGAATGTAGTTTCTTAATTTCAACTTTTGGTCCTAGCCCTAAGAGTACAGGTTACCGTCAGCATTTGCCTTCAGGGCAAACCCCACCTTTCAGGCTTGCTTCTTGGCTGGTGCTTCCTGCTCTTTTCCTGCTTTTGTTTCAGGTCTTTTTTTCTTTTTTCCTGTGTTGACTGTACGGGGATTAGGACAAATCAGCAATGAGTTTAAAAGTTTTTCTCCAGGATCTAGTGCGGTGGTGGCAAACCTGTGGCATGTGTGCTGCAGAGGGTGATTATTATCTTTGAAAGCTCTAGTAGTAGGAGAACTCTGCAAACAGTACCTGTAGTCCAAAGTACCAGTCTATTTGTATTTATTTTTGCAGTCTTATTTTTTTGCTTCCTTTTGCAGTATTAATGCTCCCCCACACAGATTTTTGTCCTCTTCTTTTTGGACTGGTTGAGTCTTGCCATTTATTATATTTGAAGTGTGAACATCTATTGCAATTACTTTTGATTACCTGTAAAAATTTAACATGCTCAAACATGGTTTGACCATCAGATATGATAAATATCTGCCTTCTTTTCAAACAATAATCATATTCTAGTTATTTATTTAATCTTTAAATTGGAATATTATTAGTATTTCCCAAATGCTTATCTTGGGAGAGAGGGGTGTATCTTTATTTTTTATTCCCTTGCATCCCAGAGATTATTTCTAATTTTTTAAATATTTCCCATATGCTTATCTTCGGAGAGAGGAGTGTACCTTTTTTTTTTTTTTAATGTGGGTACCGGGAGTCGAACTCAGGACCTTGCACTTGCCAGGCAGGCGCTTATGCCGCTGAGCTATATCACCGGCCCTATCTTTTTAGACTTTTTTTATTTCTTTGGAGCTCAGAGATTTTTTTCTTTTCCCAGGTTGGCCTTGAGTTCATGGCTATCCTCCTGCTTCAGCACCCCCAGTGTTTGATTACAGATGTGTACCACCACACCTGGTATGAAACTGCTTAATTTTAAAAAGTGGTGGGGCCAGGGATGTAGCTCAGCAGTGCAGCACCTGCCTGGCAAGCGTGAGGCCCTGAGTTCGATTCCTGGTACCAAAAAAGAAAATAGAAAAGACCCAAAAAAAAGTCCCTTAAAAAGTGGTTATATTTAATAGTAATTTTGTCTCAAGTTGCAAACTTGGACTGTAATAAAATTCAGCAGCCAGTTGCTTTATCTAAACCAGACATACCAAATGAGAAAGAAAAACTTCAGATGTTAATAGACTGTTTCATTTTTAGGCTTAGCTGCACTATAATATTCTAGTTTAGTAGCTTCACTTCATTGATGCAACACTGAAAATAATTTGGAGGTACACACTCCCAGTACGTATATATATTTACTAAGGTGTTCAGCACTAGCTGGTGTTTAGCCAAATACAATTATTTGGTTTTAGGTGGCAAAATAATTATTTCAGCATCATTTGTGGCATCCGATGACATTCTGCATGAAATTATGTGATTATGTAAGTTCCCATCATATCTAACTAGTATTCATGATCCTAATTTTTTTTTTTTTTTTTTTAATGTGGGTACCAGGAGTCGACCTCAGGACCTCGTGCTTGCCAGCAAGCACGTGTGCCACTGAGCGATATCACCGGCCCTTTTTTTTCCTTTATGTGGGTACTGGGAGTTGAACTCAGGACTTTGCGCTTGCCGGGCAGGCGCTTATGCCGCTGAGCTATCTCACCGGCCCTCATGATCCTAATTTTAAAAATCAGGCATCACATTTAGGTTCATTAACATCTGAAGATTCATTTCCAAATACAGATAAGCATTCTAGATGTTACTTAATAAAATCTCATGAGCTTTCTGTTGTAATTCCATCAAAATATAGATGCTATTTTATTTATTTATTTTTTTTTGTGGGTACCGGGGGGTCGACCTCAGGACCTCGCGCGCCAGCAGGCGCCCGTGCCGCTGAGCGATATCACCGGCCCCTTTTTCGTATGTGGGATCCGGGAGTCGAACTCGGGCCCTCGCGCTTGCAAGGCAGGCGCTTAAGCCGCTGAGCCATCTCACCGGCCCATATAGATGCTATTTTAAAGAAAAATGTTGAAGTAACCATCAAGAAATCTATTTTATGTATAAAAGAATTATTAACAGTTTTCAAGTTGCTGAGCAGGGACACAGCGACAGTTAATATTGAGAGTACATTAGATCATTTTATAATGAAGCATGTTCTTTTTGAGCCACCAAAACTAAATTTGTGGTTGGTGCTATTTCCGAAATAGATAACTTCTGCAACACAACAAAAACAAAATATGTGATATTTAGGATTTGGGGCAGCAGGGAGTTGAGAAAACTGTTAGTAAATGGTGCAATAATGGTGAAGAAGCTTTTATGAAACAACCGATAAAACAGCTGCCTGTGATTTGTTGGAAAACAAAATGTATCCAATAAATGCTTGGTTTTGGGTTAGATATCTCTAGGTAAAATGTAGAAAGCGCCACCTGGTGGTATTTAACTGCATGAGTCAGTTGAGGTGTTTTCGTTTCGTTTTTTTTTTTTTTTTTTTTTTTTGTGGGTACCGGGGGGACGACCTCAGGACCTCGCGCGCCAACAGGCACCCGTGCCGCTGAGCGATATCACCGGCCCCTTTTTCGTATGTGGGATCCGGGAGTCGAACTCGGGCCTTCGCGCTTGCAAGGCAGGCGCTTAAGCCACTGAGCCGTCTCACCGGCCCTCGTTTCGTTTTTTAAAGCCCAGCAGTTTGCAAGTGGAAGTTAAAGGTAATATAGAGAAGTCAGGAAAGTAAAACTTGTCTTTTTTCATCTTCTCCAATTTGCATAAATCTCAAAGATATGACCAAAGGTCAAACATCAAATCAAGGAAGGTTATGACTATCAGATGCTTTGTTAAGCCCTCTGCATTAAGGTGGTGCTAAGAAATCTCAAATGGACAGAGTTTAAGGCTATATTCTGATGGAATCCTGATCCAAAAAGAGCACTAAAAGTCTTAGAGAAGTCACAGTACTTGTGAGTGTGGCTTTTGTGTGTGAGTGGACCATAATCAGAAACAGAAAGCTCAAAAGTTTTAAAGGGAGCAGCATAGCAAAAACACCAACTGCTAGAACTGTAAGTTCAATTTATAAAAATGTCTGTGGGATGTGATGGTGCATATTTGTAATCCCAGTACTCAGGAGGCTGAGGCAGGAGGATCCCAGCGAGTTCAAGACCAGCCTGGGCTACATAGTGAGTTCAAGGCCAGTCTGAACTACACAAGGAGGCCCTGTCTCCAAAAAATAAGTCTGTAAAGTCCCTCACTTTCTTTTGGTAGGAAACAGCCTCAGGAAGTTAGTTAGCAGCTAACTGGTCATTTCTTCAGAAATAATAAAGGAGGGTGATGGAAAAAGGACATCTCAGACAGTGTAACCAAAAGTTGTGGAGAACAGTGTATTGCAGCTATTCACAAAGCAGAATTGGGGTGTAACTGAACATTTTCCAATTGCCAGAATGGTAGGCTTGGCAGAGTATCAGAAATGTTAAGAACTAGTGACTGCACATCCCATTCTTTCCCATTTCTGACATATTTATTGTGATTATCCTCTTCTTTATCACATACCATTGCATATGTGCATGTTGAGGCAGGGGTCAGGTAACCTGTTTTTCATTTAATAAGTCTCTGTCTCAAGAGGAACTGTCACATGTACCTACACATGTGAAATCCTAAACTTAGAGATGGATACTGTGGTTGTATGAGACCATTAAGGGTCTTGGGATAGAGTACTGTATATTTTTCATGTTGAATGAAGGTAATTACACCTATAGGGTGAAATATGGTAGATAAGTTGCATTGATGGTCTCAGTTCACTTTGTATCCACACCCTTTTACCACATTTACAATTTTACTAAAAAAGTAAATTCTGTTGTTTTTGCTTATGAATTTGCCCATGTGACTTTGCCAATGGGATATCAAACTTGAAAGGGATTTAAAAATGTTTCTGTTTCCTCCCTTCTTCCTTTTCCTTCTTCATGAGAACATTCCCAGCCTAGGCTGTTGAGGACGACAATCTCAAAGCCGAGATAGGTCATCCCAATTGTTCCAGCCCACACCATTCTTTCTCAGATGTTCCACTGCTGGTGACCAGACATGTGAGTGAGCCTAGCTGATCCTGCATAAATCACTGACAAACACACGTAAGAGATAAATGAGGTCAATTGTATGTCCCACACTTTTTGTCTATTACACATCATCACTGTGGCAATTGATTGTCAAATAGTCATAAATTATCTTCATTGCATGAAAAAGATAAGTATGTAAAGAAAGTGTTAGTGAAAAACAGTTAATTTTTTTTCTGACCAATTAAGTCCCAAAGCAACCTCTAAAAGTAGGATAAAATTCAAATTAGAATTTATCAAAATGATTTATTGTAAACTGCCAGGTTTGGTAGTTGAAGACCAAGAATTTTTAAGATTTGTCAAGCTACAAATCCTAAAAGTTCATTCTGAAAATGATGGAACTGAAAAAAACCATTATCCAGATTTTATGTTCAGATAAGCTAGTAATATCGTGTGTCACTTGAACCTGAGAGAGAGAGAGAATGTCTGTGTGGTATATATGTATTTATGCAGTACTGGGGATTGAACCCAGGGCTTGCACATGCTAGACAAGCTGCTCCACCACCAACCTACAGCTCCACTCCAAGAACCTGAGTGTTTTTTAGTATTGACAATGTACAGTATAGCATCTGTAAGTATATATAGTCTAGTAGCTGACATTTCTGAGAAATTATTTTTCCCTGTACACTGATATCAAACTTTAAACTGCTATTAAATTTTTAAAAACAATGTTTTGAATAAAACCTGATTTATCCTTGTATTCCTAGTTCATTCAATGATGGTGGTAATAGGAGCTTTGGTTGGGCCAAATACTGATTTATATATTTAGCTATTTGGCCAAATTGTGTATTTCAATACACTTCTGTTTTTACTCACTTTAAAATTATAAGCTTGTACTGCTGTCATTGGATCATGTGTCATGACAGGTGAAGTTCATTTTTATAATAGTGAATGTAATTTTTTATTTCAAAGGAATATACAGGTGGCTTTATATATCTGCAGGTTTTGCATACAAGAATTATCCAGCCTTAGATTTAGAATATTTGAAAAACGTGTATTGGACGTGCCAGACATTTTTTCTTGTCATTATCACTGAAATAACAGTGTAATAATGCTTTACATAGCATTTCTATGGTATTAGTTATCATAAGTAAATGAGACATGATTTAAAGTAAATGGATGTCCATAGGTTATTTGCAAATACTATGCTACAGATTTTGATATGGAAGTCTGGTATGCTGCAGCTAATACTGAGGATACCAAGGGGCAAATGTATGAGATGTGATTAAAAAATATGATGAATGTTTAAATTTAAAAATAATTATTATAGTAAAAAACACATAGCCATTAGTCCCCCTCACAACCCTCCCCCTCACTTTGAACATGCTCATCCCATCATTCTTGCCACTTTCTGAATTAGTTCTGGAAGTCCTCTTTCATGTCTTTATTTGTGTTTGTGTGACTGCTTCAGTGTCCTGAATCAATTGAAAACGTTTACCTTTCGTGGTTATCTTGACGGGGAGAGCCAGAAGTGACATGGTACCGGATCTGGTGAATAAGGTGAATGAGAAGATACTGTAATGTTTTTACAAGGCTGTTTTCCATTGGATGGCACTTGGCAGTGGCATTTACCTTATTCTTGATCACACCTCATGAAGACACTCATAAAAGGACTTTCAGAACTAAGTGGCAAGAATGAGGGGATAAGTATGTTAGAAGTGAGCGTTGAGTATATTGAGGGGGATTAATGGCAACATGTCTTTTACTGTAACAAATACTTTTAATATTCACCATACATTTTGCTTATCCCTTGTCTATTATAATGTGTAACTCAATGATTGGTGTGTTTAAGGAGTTAGTGGATAAAGACCCACATTCTTCTAAGAGGAGAGTAAACTGGAAAACAGCAAAAGTGATTGTTAATGGTTTAGACCTAAAATGTCCCTCAAAAGTTTCATGTTCGGAGGTGGGGCTTTGTCAGAGGGGATGGCTCATTGGAGGCATGACCTGGAAAGGTGTATTCCTGTCCCCAGCTCTTCTCCCTCTGCTTCTTAGCTGCAATGGGGTGAGCAGCTGTCCGCTGGCTTGCCATTTCTGCCTGGGAGCCAGCCTACCACAGACTGAATCCACTGAAACTGTGAGCCAAGATAAACGTGTTCTTTAAGTTGTGGGTATTGGGTATTTTTGTCCCAGTACCAGGAAGGTGACTAATACATGCAGTTGGTACCAGAGAAGTGGAGTTGTTGGTGTGACTGACTATACCCGACCATTTGGTTTGGAAGCCTTTGGAACTGGTTTGTCGGGGGAGTTTGAAAAGCTCTGTAGATATGGGTTAGAGAAGCCCTAAAATGATGTAAGCAGATCTTGATGGATGAATGCTAATAGTGGATGGATAGTGAAGGTCAGGCTCATAAGTTTCAGATGGGAATGAGTTCTGTTTTAGAAACTGGACTAGAAGCCATGCATGTTTTGTGCTGTGAAAGAATTTGTCTAGGTTTTATTCATGTCCTAAGACTTTGTGTGAGGCTCAGTATAAAGGTGGTGGCTAATTAATCTGGTGGAGAATATTGAAAGGTAGCCTACAATGTTCAGGCTGTGGCATGGGTACTGATCACTGCTTTTAGCCAGATTTACAGTGAGAATCAAGAACAAAAGCAAATGTGAAAAGTTTGCAGTTTCACCAGAAAGAAAGCATCTATAAAGTTGGGGCCAAAGAAAGGGTGACTGCTCAAAGAATTATTAAATGTCCTAAGAATGATTAATATATTAAAAAGAAGCCAAGCTGGGTGTGGTAGTGCATGCCTGTAATCCTAGCATTCTGGAGACTGAGACAGGAGGATTGCTGTAAGTTCGAGGACAGCCTGGGCTACATAGCGAGACCCTATCTCAGAAAAAAAGACAACAGGAAAGATGACTTGAAGGCATATAAGGAATTGGCATGACTCCCACCTCTGCAGGCACAAGGGTGGACCTTGTAAACACCTTTGAAAGACTTTACTCTGAGAGCCCCAGGGTGCCTTGCTCACTGAGGGTCACAGAGGGAAGTGTTTCCCCAAGTTCATCCACCGGGCACTACAAGACAACTGCACCCAGGGTCTAAGGGGCCAGGTGACTGCTCCGGCTGGTGGCAGACACTGGTGTTATCCATATGGTGCTTGTTTTATAGGCATGCAGAGTGCAAGAGTTGTACAGCCATGGAGGCTTCCACCCAGAATTCAAAAGAAGGCCTGGGAGAACGGGCAATGTGCCCCTGAGAGCAGCGCATGAAGCTGTGACAGTGAAGCAGTGGGGATACCCCAGGAATTTGTTTTGTTTTGTTTTTTGAAACAGGATCTCATTATGTAGTTCAGGGTGGCCTTGAACTTACTATGTAGCCCAGGCTGGCTGCGAATTTGCAACGATGCTCCTGCTTCAGCCTCCACAGCGCTGGGATTACAGGCAAGCACCACCATGCCCAGCTGCTCCAGGAATTTAAACCATTCCAGGAACACGGACTATCTGCTGAGGAAAACTGGAGGCAGTGAGTGGAGTCAGCCTGAGAGGCCAGGTGGGCTGCAACTGGCAATGCCACAGTGATAAGAGTTATGATGGGGCAGGCAGTTAGACTCGACGCAGGAAATGAATTCCTTAAAGGGAATGGAATGTACCAAGTAAACAAATCCCTTCCTGCATCTGGGTTGGTTCTGAGGAATTTAGGAATGCTGAGCAACTGAACTTTTCAACTCTGCATTAGGAAGCCCAAGTACTAATTGGGTATTTTAAGATTATGAGGCCACTGGTGAAAAGTGGCCACCAGACCGTGAGCAAATTCCCACTCTGTGGAGTAGGAAGAAACCTCTAGAGCCGTGATGGTGAACCTTTTAGAACTTCCAGGGATACAAAGAGCCCGCTGCAGCATGGGTGCCATAGGTTTGCCACCATTGCTCTAGACAAACCTCTCCCAGACCTCAGGACCCCACCTGGTCAGCAGTGTCTTTTCCTCTGTCCTTTCTTTCTCAATAAACTTCCTTGTTTGCAACTTACCTCACCCCCTTGCAATGCTATTTCATTCTTTGACTTCCTGTGATCCAGCCTTTTGGGATCTATCATGTCTCACCTCAGCCTGCCCTGTGTGTTGCACATGGAGCTACAAGATTTAAGGTTTGCCCTGCTGATTTTTGGTCTTGCTTTAGTCTGATTCCTTTTTATTTTGCCGTTCCTCCCTTTTGAAATGGGAATGCTTACTGTGAGTCATTGTATGTTGGAAGTATTTTAACTTTCTTTTTTAAATTTACAGGGGCTTATAGCTCAAGCTGCCTTGAGTCTCAGAGGAGACTTTGGAATTGGACTTTTTAGCGATGCTGGAACTGTAAACATTTTGTCATTTCTTAGAGATGGACTAAATAAATTTTGCATAATAAGATAGACAATAACATTTTGGGGACCAGGGGCAGAATGTTACAGTTTAGGTCTAAAATGTCCCCCCAAAATCTCTTGTTTAGAGCTGGGTCTGGTGGAAGGGGTGGGTCGCTTGGGACATGACTTAGAAGGGTGTTTTCTTGTCCCTAGCTCCTCTCTTCTTGCTCTCTGCTGCCTGACTGCCATGGGGTGAGCAGCTCTTCTCTGCCATGAGCTTCTCTCATCCCACGTGTGCCTTGGAGACAGCCTACCATAGAATGGACCCTTTAAAAACAAGCCAAAACAAACCTCTTTAAGTGGTGGGTGTCTGCCCCAGTGCTAGGAAAATGACTTAATACAGTGGCATATTCAATAACATAAATCATATCCTAAATCATAATGTAAATGCACCTATAATTATGTCTCCTGAAAATTTATCAGAGAAGGAAAAATAACACTCAATATCTACAGTTTTAGCAAGATAAAAAACATTCAAAGATTGGGGGACAGAAAGCAGAGATTAGCTTTATTTCTCAACCTCAGTGTTTGCACATATTTCCCAGCTCCCAGCGTCTTCCCCACTGTGTTCTTCTCCCTGCTTACTAATTTTCTTTATGTTCTCTCTTGAAGGTCGCTAGAAGAAACATTTTAACCTAGAAGGTGGTTATTAGAGGTATCAGAAGTGACTTTGCATTGGAAATATCTATTTTTCATTAGAATGGTATTTATCTTCCTACACTTCAATTTTGAACTAAATTTTTTAATGAAACATCAGATCTCTTCAAACCACAATTTCTTTATTTTAAAGAGAAATAAAAATTTCAAAACAATAGGAGATTAACAGTGGTTAATACTTTGCATATTGTTATCTTTAAATTAGTTACTCAGAGTACAAGATATCAGCATTCAATTGTCCAAACAATATTAGCACAAACCTTTCTTTTCAATGAACTAAGAGAAATTAGTAGTATAACTATCTTAACTATCTTGTATATATATATATATATTTTTTTTTGCTTTTCCCTTCTTTTCTCCTTTGCCCTATCCCAGTTTCTCTTTCCTTTTGAACAGTTTCTTCCTATTTCACAATATCCATTTTATATTTTGGATCTTATTTACTCTTTCAGCTTCTCACACTAGGGAGACAATATGATGTTTACACATGTGCGTCTGATTTATCTCACTTATGAGTATGGTCTCAAGTTGCATCCATTTACCTATAAAAGTCTCCAGTTTATCCTTTATGGCTGAGAAGTACTTGATTGTACAGAAAAACAACATCTTTTTTATCCATTCCTCGGTTGATGGGCATTTGGGTTGTTTCCAAGATCTAGCTATTACAAATTGTGCTGCTATAAACATGGGTGCACATATATCACTGTGGTATGATGTTTTTAATTCTTCTGGGACCCAAATGGGACCTCTAATCACAGTTTTTTGAGGAATCTCCACACTGATTTCCACAGTGGTTGCACCAGTCTACACTCCTACCAGCAGTGGAGAAGGGTTCCTTTTTCCCTACAGCCCCTCTGGCATTTGTTATTGGTTGATTTCTTGATAATAGCCATTCTTTCTGGGGTGAGATGGAATCTTAGTGTTGTTTTAATTTGCATCTCTTGAATGACCAGTGATGTTGAACATATTTCATATATTTATTTGCTGTTTGTATTTCTTCATCTGAGACGTGTGTATTCATCTCAGATGCCCATTTTTGGATTGGGTCTTTAAATTTGGGAGGTCTGATTTTTTTTGAGTTCTTTATATGTTCTTGAACCACAATTTCAAAAATGTATGTGCTAATTTAGATTCATGACTTGATATTTAATATTTATAAGTAAAACCAGACTTTACCTTTGACAATCATTTCAGTCCATAGAGTGAGATTAGGAAATCTTCCCTACAGAAAGAGTAAGGCTTGCAAAGAGTAATGTTAAATTAATGATGTAAACATATCAACTATCTATTGGTAAATAATGACAGATATGATAGGTAATTAAAATCAAATTTTAAAAATGTTATCAACTATGAGAGATCCTTCTAGTTTTATGATTCACTGTTTTCTTGCATAGGTTTTTCTATTTATTATTTATTTATGTTTCTGAGATAAGGTTTTACTATGTTGTCCAGCCTGGTCTCAAACTTGTAGGCACAAGTGATCTTACCACCTAGGCTTCCCAAGTATCCAGGACTACAAGTATGTGCCACCAGACCTGGCTTCTATCTTTTAAAAGTTATTTTGAGATAATTGTAGATTTGCATGCAGTTGTAAGAAATAATACAGAGTGGTATCATATTCACTTTACCCAGTTTCCTCCAATGGTAACATTTTGGGTAACTATAGTGCAATATCACAATTAGGAAACTGATACTGGTATCATTTATTCAGATTATCACCTTTATTCAGATATCACCAGTGTTACACTTATCTCTGTGCATAATTCTATGTAATTTTATCACATGTGTAGATTCATATGACGACCACAGTAAACATACTGAACAAGTTCATCATGAGGACCCCTCCTTCTGCTACTCTTTGAAAGCCACAACCACTTTCCTTCTTTCCTCCTGCCAAGCTCTGTGACTATAATTGAGTTCTTCATCTCTATCATTTTGTCATTTCAAGAATGTTGTATAACTGGTGGGGCATGCCTGAAATTCCAGCACTTGGGAGGTTGAGGCAGGAGCATCTCAAGTCCAAGGCCAGTCTGGGTTTTATAGCAAGGCCTAGAATAACAAGACCTTGTATTAAAAAATAAAGTTGTATAAATGGAAGCATACATTATTCAGTCTTCTGAGATTAGCTTTTGAAATTCAATATGATTCGCTTGAGACCATCCAAGTTACTGTGTGTATTGATAGTTTGTTCTTGCTGGGCATGGTGGCACATGCCTGTAACCCCAGCACTTGAGAGGCTGAGGCAGGAGGTTCACTACAAGTTTGAGGCCAGCCTGGGCTACATAGTGAATTCAAGGCTAGCCTGAACTACATAGTGAAACCCTGTCTCAAAAAAATTTAAAATTAAAGTGTGTTCTTTTGCTCAATAGTATTTCATGTAGGAATTACCACAATATTTGCCCATTACAGGATTTGTAGGTTGTTCTCAGGTTTTGGTTAATTGGACTAAGGCTCCTATTAACACTTTTGCATAGGTTTTTGTGTGAACATTTTTATTTTTTTAGGGTAAAGGTGCATTTGCTGGGGAACAGTAAATACATGCTTAGTTATATAAGACAGTTAAACTTTTCCAGATTGGCAACACTATTTTTCATTTCTGCCTGCAATATATGAATGATCCAGTTTCTCTATCCTTTTGAATACTTTATATTATCATTATATATTTTTTAAAATTTAGCCATTCTGAAAAATGTACTGACATCTCATTTTGATTTTTATTTCCATTTACTTACTGGCCAACGATGTTGAATATTATTTCATGAGTTTATTTACTGTCTATGTTTCCCATTCAATGAAATGTCTATGCCTTTGGGCCATTTTCTAATTGGATTGTTCTTTATACTGTTGAGCTTTAAAAGCTCTTAATATATGTTAGATACAAACTCTTTGTCAGAATGTCTTGTGGATATTTTCTCCCAGTCTATTGCTTGTCTTTTCATCATCTTCATAGGGTCTTTCACATAGCATACATTTTAAATTTTGAGGATCATCTTAAGAATCTTGCTTTTGGTGTCATGTTTAAGAATTGTGGGGCTGGGGATATAGCTCAGTGGCACAGTTGCTGCCTGGGAAGCATGAGGTCGTGAGTTTGATTCCTGGTGCCAGAAAAAAAAAAAAAAAAAAAAAAAAAAAAGAATTCGGACTAGCTATAGGTTATGAAGATTTTCTCCTAAAAGTTTTGTGGTGGTATATTTTGTATTTAAGTCCATGTTCCATTTTGAGTTAATTATTATTATGGTACAAGGTTAGGTATCCAAGAGCTCCAACACCACTTGCTGATACACTATCCTCCATTGAATTTCTTTGATTCTTCATCAACATCATGTATGTTTAGTATACTTATGAGGGTAGTATATTTTTACCCATCCCATTCTTCTTTCCTTTATGAATGACTCTGGATGCCTTTTTAGCAGGCAACCTTCCGATTCAGGTATAGTGTAAGGGCCATGTAGTATTTATCACCACTCTGGCAAAAGTAGAGCATTGACCGAAACTGACTGTAGATGAATGAGATGGCAGTTCATCTTCCTTTCTGGCCCCGTTAACACCTTCACGACAAAAGTAAACATTCATTTGTATATCCATGTTGCCTCGCAGTGGGCACATGCACCCACTGGCACCAGGGGAAGGGACAGGGAGGTGGAGTGCTGGCTAATTCACTGCCCCACCACCTTGTTTTACCTTGCTGACACAAGTGGGAAGGGAGACTAAATGTCACTGGTCAGGTATTCTAGTGGGATTTGTTTTTCAGTGCTGGGGATGGAACCTAGGGCAAGTACTATACCACTGAGCCATACCTTCAATCTGCTAGTTGAATTCTTTTTAATTTTTATGTTCAGGTTTCCTACAATCCTCAATTTAAGCAGTAAGTGAAGGAAAAACAATTTAAAATGTATTTTAATCTTTAATTAATGCTGACCTCTGATTGTATTTGCTTTTGTATGAAATGATTTGTATACACAGCATTTTCCAGGGACAAAAGCAAAAACTAAAAGTGTATTTGTAACAGTTATTTAGGAAACAAAGCTTTGTAAATGAGGAGAAGAGGGATTGAAGGGAGGGGAGAGGATTGGGGAAAAAAAAGACGGAATCAAGATATATACAGGTACAAATTCTCTATGATGCATATGATCATTATGTATATTTAAATTGCACCAATAAAATTAATAAAAATCTCCATACAAAAATAAATAAATAAATTTTTAAAAGAAAAACAGTTATTTAACATCATTGTGTGGGATTAAAAATTATACTTGGAGGGTTGGGGATATAGCTCAGTGCACAGTGCCTGCCTGGCACCGATTCCCAGTACCAAAAAAAAAAAATTAATTAATAAATCAAAATTATACTTGGTGTTATTTTCTTTTGTATTTTCATAAAGTATCTTCACTAATTTGTAGAAGAATATTGTCTACAATAATTTAACAGTATTTATGCATACTGACTTAGAAGTAAACTGCAGTAACTGCAACACTATACTTACTAGCAGTTTATATAATCTTTAATCTCTGATTTAATAGCAGAATGACCTTATTTCTTTTTTGGGGATGATGAATGGCCGTTATGATTTCCAGATCCTGATGGAGCTTTACGTGTCCTTAGTCCATCTTTTGCATTGAGGACAAAGTTTATTAAGTTGGAAGGCATGGTTTTTTCAATTACTGATGGGGGCAGTTTTCCTCTCATTTCTGTCTGAACAAACATCACTAGTTTGGAATGTGCTGGGTTTCTGTAAGCAAAGGAAATGTTTAAAAAAGATAAAGAATTTTTAGATTAGTCTCTTGAATTTATCATTTTATGAAGAGCAGGATTCTTATTCACCATTGATTTTAGTGCTTATAGTAAGATAGTTACTGAAGGAGGGGAAACAAAAAGAGAATGACTTGCAGTCACATTTTTATAAATAAAAATTTTACATAAAATATTAATATGTTTTAAAATCTTCAGTTTTAGGCACCTTTTCCTTTTTGTAATTTTATTGATTTTTTTGAAATTATATGGATATGAACCCCACATGTACCTATACATTATACATACACATATAAATACACTTACAGATATACATAGTTTAAAAAAATATATTTTCTATAGCTAGCTTTATTTTCCTCTTAATAGGATATCTTGTCTTCTGTGTCTATACTTACAGATTTGCTTAATTGTTTTTCATAGTCATCTACAGTACTTCATACTGTATGTAATAGTCCTTTAATTGACTGTCAGGTTCTGCTCATTTTTGAGTAGTATAAGTTGCAATAAAACATCTTTGTAATATATCTATTCATGATTTTATACATTCTTAGAATATTTAGGTCAAAGTTTTGTACATTTAACATTTTGATATGTTATTTCTAAGTTGCCTTCTAAGAAGACTAATAGTTTATATTCTAACACAGTGATCTTCATACTACAGTATGAGAGGTTGAATACTTTTAAGGGAATAAAATTTTAAATTCATAACTTCTATGCATTTTTCCTTATTCTGATCTGTGTTTCTGATGGAGATGCAGGGTGTTCTTTCTGATCAGCCTGTTCAAAATAACCTCATTTGCTTTACAAAACAAAGGCATACTCACACTAAAAAGTAAATGACTAGAACTATGGTGCTTTTCCATGGCAAATGGTATAAACATATTAGAAATGCTATAGGAAAAATTTGATCTATTGGAAATGAGTTGTGAAAGCAAATGACTAATGACTGGGTGATAAATCTTATTCCAAACTGTGTCAATTCTTTCAATAAATTTATGGATTTGAGTTGTGAAAATATTTTTGCTGATAGGAATGTAATTCATTTTATAATTCAGAAGGATTCTAAGGCATCAAGTGTCAGTTACATTCTTTCAATTTTAATTATTTTTGTGAATAAAGTTTCTCAGTTCTCATATTTATAAAGTGAAAAGTAGAAATAGACTTGGTATTGAAAGTCATCTTATTTTGTTAGTAATATTCATCCACAGTTAAAGGAAATGAGGGAAAAAGTTGGAAACATGGATGCAGGAACCAGTTTGCCTTGGTTTGAAACTGAGCTTTGCTATTACCTATGTGTAAGCTTGAGAGAGTTACAAAACCTTGGGCTTTCACTCAGTTTTTTGAAAACTGGGCATAGTAACACCACCTAGTTCTGGGGTTACTTTGAAGAATAAATGAATCACTATGTGCCAACTGTTTAGAAAAGGCCTGGCACATACGAAATGCAAAGTTTTGCTAATGATAAAAAATGTGTTTTCAGTAACACTTTGCTCTATGTTTAATAATTGTGTGACAAAATTTATAATATATTTTTTATTTTGATCACTATGTAATGATATTCTAGAAGGCACATGTATTTTAAAAAGTGGCCACAGAAAACAAATTTAAAAACTTAAATTCATATTGTTTTGCAGAAAATTATAAGGTGATTAAAAATTAATTCAAAGCCTAAAGTCTATTCCATTAGGATACAATTATGTGAGAGGGGAAAATTTAATATGTGAGTTCAAAAAAGAGGAATGATGGGAAATTGCTGACTGCTAAAAGCTTTGTGTATTTTGCAATGGATAATGTAATGATGGATTTCAAATTATGGTACTTAGATTTTACTGATACATTTATAAGGGTGATACAGTCATTTAAAAAACTGCTAGTATTTACAATACACTAGAAGTTATACTCCTTTCTTGAGTTTAATCCTGTGGAAAGTTTTAAGGTTGATAAAAATATGTAAGGGGGAATACAGTTTTTAGAAATTCTTTTGAGGGTATGAAGATGCTGCACTAACCAACAGTGTTAGCCTCCATTTTCTCATACCCTTCTCCATGCAAAATGTAGACTATTTTTACAGTGCCTCAAAGGGCTGGATTGAGAATACTTACCAGCATTTTATGTGATCCTAAATCTCTATTTGCACTTACTGTGGGTTTACAACACATAAGAAAGCTTCCCAGTATTTACTAGAGAGTAATTTGCTACTGATATAAGTGTCTTACATGCCTTGTTCATAAATTTTTGCTGTCCAAAATGTTGGACCGCATGGAAAGGGAAGGTAAAAAAGAATGATTTTTTTGTTAGTATCTTTCTCTATAGCTGAATGAAATTGTATCTTTATTCCAGCAGGACATGAGGCAGAGTTTGGGCCCTGTGTTTTGTAGTGGAAAGGAGAGGTTGATAAAAAAAGTTCAAGGAGGACACTTTGACCTGTGAAGCATGCTTAGAGTATGCAATTTTCCAACTAGAGTCCCTGCGAACAACTGATTTACTTCCCTAATTTGGAGCAATAACCCTTCATTTGTTTTGTTCTTGTCTGCTACGGAGAATAAAACCTTGGCCATGCATTCAAAATTGAAAATTCATGCATTCAAAATTGAAATGAATGGAAAGACCACACATTGTGACTGTTACTATCATCTATACCGATGACTCTGTTCATTAATGTAACATTTTAGTTCTCTAGTTCAGTAGAGAAAACATTGAGGAATACAGATCTATAATTTTATTTTGGCTTCATTCTAATACATTTTTCTTGTATTGAGAGTTTATATCTTACCAATAAAAATTTTTACACTTATTAATAAGATATTATTAGCATAAATGAACACTTAAGGAATGTGGGAAATGATGTACATTGAATTAGAGTCCATGCTTTTACAGTACCCATGTATTTCATATTGCCATTTTATCCTGCGTCTGGCCACCTGTAGACAGTAACTCATTTCTGATATCTTCAGCTTTTCTCTAAGCTGAATGTATGTCTTAGATGTCTTATTCTGCAGGTGTCTGTCTCAGCAGGTAGTCTATTGGAAATAGTTCATTCAAGGTAAAGAGTTCACTGCTGATAAATGTGAATTGTTCTAGGGAAATTTATTTATTTATTTATTTATTTAATTTTAAAAAATGTGGATACCAGGAATCGAACTCAGGACCTCGCGCTTGCCAGCAGGCGCTTGTGCCGCTGAGCAATATCACCTGCCCTTTTTTTTCCTTTATGTGGGTACTGGCAGTTGAACTCAGGACGTTGCGCTTGCCAGGCAGGCGCTTATGCCGCTGAGCTATATCACCGGCCTGGGAAATTTATTTATTTTTTATTTTTATTTATTTTTTGGTGGGTACTGGGGGGTCGACCTCAGGACCTCACGCGCCAACAGGCACCCGTGCCGCTGAGCGATATCACCGGCCCCTTTTTCGTATGTGGGATCCGGGAGTCGAACTCGGGCCCTCGCGCTTGCAAGGCAGGCGCTTACGCTGCTGAGCCATCTCACCGGCCCTGGGAAATTTATTTTTAATTCACAAAAATTCCTTAATTTATAAAAGTGACTAATGGAGAAATATGGAAATATCAGGAAAAGTTGAACTGTAGGGAAATGTTTGTGTGTTCTTGACTATTCCCAGAAACCTCAAATAGTATTTTATAGAAAATTATATATTCTGATTATACTTAAGATGAAAACAAATAGAAAAAGTTATTTTAAAATTGCATTTAGGGGCAGTTTTTTCCCCAACAGTATATGCTGGCACATATTTCTACTGATGAACACGTCTATCTTAAAAAAGTGTCAAATAAATGCAAATAACACTTACTCTTTCAGAGGTGAACATACATAGCCACAAGGATGGTTATAACCACGGATATAATCGGAAGATGGAGGATATCCTGGGAAATCCACGCTTTTAGCTAAATGATTTAAAAAAATTAAAATGAAGGTGAAAAACTACTTCCAGCAATGTATTTTTAAAAATGTATAACATTTAACTTAGTTATCAGCATTAACATTAGTTTATACATTTGTGTATATATTTACACTAGTATTTCTAAAGATGGTGTTATCTTTTTATATAAGATAAACTATTAAAAGTATCATTTAATTATTTTCTGAGATTTGAAGCAAAAGAAATCACAAAGAGGGGCCGGTGAGATGGCTCAGTGGCGTAAGCGCCTGCCTGGCAAGCACGAGGGCCCGAGTTCAACTCCTGGAATCCACATACAATACAAGGGCCGGTGATATCGCTCAGTGGCACGGGCGCCTGCTGGCGCGCGAGGTCCTGAGGTCGACCCCGGTACCCACCAAAAAAAAAAAAAAAAAAAAAAAAATCACAAAGAAAAAGACTTGGTAGTGTTGTTGTGGTTCATAGATTTTGTCATTGCTTTTTTATCTTTTTCTTTAAAATATTTAAAGTGGTTGAATGATTTAAAATTCCCCCTTCTGCTAATTTCTTGTAACTAACTTCAAAATATAATTAAAAATTCATATAATTTGTTTTAATAATTATGTGGTGTAATATTTACATTGCATGTGAATGGAGAGGAAGGTGATTTGATTATGGTTAAATTTATAATTTTGCTCTTTTCATAAATATTTTAAATATATTTGCTTATTTTGTGCAACTAAATCTTGCTCTTGGTGGAGAAGATGGATTTTTTCTGTGACTTTAACATAAGCTACTAGTTCAAGGGGAATACAATATGAAACACTAGTTTAGGAAACATGTAGTTGAGTGAATTTTCCATTAAGTATCATGGTATTAATAGAGCCTATTATGTTGGCTTAATGGTACTGCCAGAAGTAATATTAAAATATTTTTCTCTGTTTAAAATATGGCAAGTTTAAGGCCAGCCTGCACTACATAGCGAGACCTTGTCTGAAAACAACAAAACAACAAAATATGGAGATTATACTTTATTTTTTAAAAAGTCTGTTATAGTTTACACACAGGTGTAGCCTTTTGTGAGACACATAGTGTGATAGTTTGGAAAATCAGAACAGTGTTAAATTGTTTTGAGTTTTTTATAGCTATTCAGCTTCATTTTTTTTTTTTTTTTTTTTTTTTTTGGTGGGTACCGGGGGGTTGACCTCAGGACCTCGCGCACCAACAGGCACCCGTGCCGCTGAGCGATATCACCGGCCCCTTTTTCGTATGTGGGTTCCGGGAGTCGAACTCGGGCCTTCGCGCTTGCAAGGCAGGCGCTTAAGCCGCTGAGCCGTCTCACCGGCCCTCAGCTTCATTTCTTAACGCTTGATTTATGTGAACTTCAGTTTCTTCAGTGAGAAAATGCATGCAAAATATTTAGCTCAAAGCAAATTGCAGAGTAAGGTAAAAAAAAACCACTAAGAAGAAAACTAACGGCATTCATCAAAACTTTGTTTAATGGAAATTTCTTATAGCAAATTCAATAGTGATTAGTGTACCGAATGACTGATTACCTATCCTTGTTGGGTTTAACCTCTGTGCTTCCTTTAAGCTTCCCTTTGACCAGTAATAGAAAATAGTAATAGTCTGATTTCAGAATATGGACAGTAACGGCTGTATGACTCAGACAAGACAGTGTTTTTGTATTGTAGGCAGTGAATATGTTTTGTGTGCTCTCATTTCAAAAATGAGAAAAAGCACATAGGAATGTTATGAATATCAGCCCTCCCTGGTCTGCTGTAAGCCAGACTGAACGGGGTTTGCCAAACGTGATGACTCAGTGTGGGCTGTGAAACTCAGCACACAGTCATCTCAGAGTAACTGAAACTTTGTTGGGAAGTAGTAACAAAACACAATTGTTTGTATCCCTAAGTAGTTTACAGTAGAGAAAACTTCAGATAGGAACAGTAAGATTAAATCAAATTATAGAGAAAAACAGGGATCTTTGTCACTCTTCTACCGAAGTCCCTTTACCATTAGTTATCTTAAGCTGTCATAGTCCAGACTCTTATGGTATGAAATGTGTAAGTTTTAAGTGAATAATGCAAGTAAGGAAATGGTTTCACATTTGCATTTTCCAGAGTGACACATTTGCAGAGGAAATGTTAGGGATATATCAAAACCTCTAGTTTCTAAAAGAAATATAAGCATGTTTATGTAAAGACCCATCTAACAGACATTTTTCAATAGTTTTATCAGTTACTGTATATGCACATTCTAAGTAATTCAAGTATAACATTATATATCCAAAATTAATTTTGTTTATTAGGATTTTAAAAATGTATGCCTTGAAGTTGTAGCAAACGATCATCTATTTATATTGAGTCCTGCAGTGTTTATGCTGTAAAAATCCAGGAGATGCCATAATTGTTGACTCCTATATATGCGACACCTCCTAAATTGGATAGAATATCTGGTGTCACAATATGATAGATATACTTGTGGTTCCTAGTGAGTAAATTAAGAAAAAAAAATTGAAAATAGTTTCTTCCAAACTATGAATTAAAGGGAAAAATTATTAATGACTCATAGCGATTCCAAAATGTGGGCAAAATGTTTCAACTTACAACTGATAATGGCCACATTGCCTTCATAGTACTTGATGTATACTACGTCGATGAAGTCTCGGGGGGAAATTGAGCCCATGGCAAAACTTTGTGTAATGGTATGACATATAAATGTGCCCTGTAACAAATCAAACCATAAAGATTACAAAAATTATTTAATATTTATCATTTGTATTGTTCCTCAAAGAATTTCAGTACATAAGTTTGGCCTCTATTTGGAAAAAGCAAGGATTTGAAATTTTAAGACTATCTCCAAATAAGCTTGCTTTTTTAATGTTAAAGGAGTATTAGTGCTACAATTACGAGTGTAGAAAATTCAGGGAATAATCTTAAGATCATCTAGGCTTCCAGTTTTTAGATAGAACTCCAGCAATTAAATCATATGTATAACTAGGGATAGGTGCAGAATTAGAATCCAGGTCTTCTGGTTTTCCCAGGACAGTACTATTGCTACTACTCCACACTGGCTAGGAAATATAGTATGAAAAATATGCAATTTAGCACCTTGTGATGTAAGGCCTAAAATAAAGACCGTTGTTATGAGCTACCTATGATATCTGGCAAAACTTGGTAGGTCTTGATTGTCATAACAGCAAGTTTCTCTCTACTTTTTTGCAAATAAGATCCACTAGCCAAACAACTCTTGTTATCAAAAAGATCAGAAGTTACTATTTATTCCTCTTTAGTGGATTTCAGCTCTGTGATGGTCTGGAATTATTCAAATAATAATTTCATCACATTTTCCTGCAAGAACTGGGGGTCACTTCACCCTCTTGATACTACAAAGCCCACCTCCCATAACCTTTGGTTATTTAATATATTCTTATATAGTCCTGTATGACATCGTATATCCTCTTCTTTGGGTCAGTGATTAATAATTAATAAATCACTGTCTGTCTCATTTGTCTGGTGCCATCCCTATAAACCTAGGCAGAAATTCTTTCTCACTCATGGGCTGAATAGGCAAAACACACTCACAGGGATGAACACTATAAATATTAATAGGAAAATAAAATAATTTTCCTAATAGTATGATGCTATTCAGAGATACTATGGAATACTGACCTGAAAGGGCATGGAATTTGCAATCAGGAAACCAGGAACAAATCCTGATTCTATCATACATTAGCTGGAGTAACCATGGGCAAATAACATAATCTCTCTTGATCTTTCAAGTTTTTTGATGCCATCTTTCCATCATAACAGTTGACTTATACCATGAGCCGAAATAGCTTTATGATGTGATTCATACAAAGATCAATGAAATACTCCAATGTTTGGATTTTTATTTGTGATGGACAATGTTTCTCAGACTGAACATTCAAATCTCAAAAAGGCCGTGGAAGTGTATTATTTATTGATAGGAATTTCAGGGGCTCTCTACAAGATGGAACTGATTCACCTTTTTTGGCTTTCCTATAATTTCTCTCCCCTTCTAGACTTTAAGATCAATTTAATAAGTGTAGACAAAATTACAGAGTTCTAAATAAATGTTAAAGTGATGGGCAGAAACCATACTTGGAGCCTAATTTTTACTTGGTTAGATGGGTTGAAGACTCAAAGAACCAAAGATTTGCAATTTTACAAATGCAATCATTGATAAAGATCAAAAAAAGTTTGTTTCATTCCCTCAGTCTCATTTACTACCTTTCCCTAATAAAGTCAACATTAGCTAAAATCATAGCACCACTTTTTTGTGCTGGGGATGGAAGGCAGCTGTGCGTATGTTAAGCAAGCACTCTACCACTAAGCTTTACTCCCAAGCTGTTTGAAAAATAGTTTACGAAGGTATAATTCACCCATGTTAAGTATACAGTTTGAGTTTTCTAAAGTTTATTTAATTGTGCATTCTTCACCACAGTTCAGTTTAGAATTCATTTTTGATTCCTTTCTCCCTGCATCAGTAAATCCAGCTGACTTTCTCTACAATGCTTCTTGGACCTCTGATTTATTTCCTCCTCCTCTGCTACCATCCTAGCCTAAGCCACTATGTGTCTCATCTCCTAACTCTTCTTGCCAGTTTCATTCTTGCCCTCTTACAATCTGTTCTTTCAGCAGTTGTCTCTTAAAACCAAATCAGTCCCAAATCAGGTTTAAAACACTCTAATGGCTTCCTACTGAACTTAGAATCAAAATTTCTCCCCATGATCTACCAGACTTTTACAGAATTGGATCCCAGCGTAACCTCTCCACCTTCACTTCTTACCACATTGCTTCTTTTTCATTATGTTCAAACTTCACAGACTTTTTTCTTCATTAAACATTGCCAAACTCCAAAATTCAAGTTCTTTGCATTTGCTTTCCCTCTGCTGTTTCTCCCAGATCATTGCTTGCCTATCCTCCTCACTTCTATATTCCATTATTCAGATTTCTACCCAAATATCTCTCAAAGACCTTTTCTGATTAATGAGGTATCAGTTAGCTTCTTCTGGTCATTGCCTTTAGCCTTCATAGTATTTATTCTTTTTTTTTTTCCATAGTATTTATTCTTATCATTCCAACCATTCATAATACTTTTCATTATCTGATACTATCTTTTTTATTGTTTACTTTTGATGTCTCTTTTGACTAGAATATATTCTTTCTGAAGGCAGGGACTTTTCTGTCTTGTATCCTAGTACCTGAACAGCAGTATATATTTCATGACTGGTGCTCCAAATGTATTTGACAATGAACTAGTCAGAGAATAAACATCTTTCCAGGGGGAACTGCAATGAAGTCAGGATTCCTTCACAAAACTGATTTGTAAGAGAGAAAAACACAAACTGTGACAGAAATGGACAATAAACTTTAATATATTACAGCAAGAATTATTTTCCTTTCCAGGTGCTTATTTTTATAGCAGTCTCAACGAATGAGAGAGCTATTGCTTCTTTTTTCTTGTTTCTACGTTTCTTTACCATGTATCATTCTTTCCCATTTAATTCATTTTTTCTTCCAGGTTTTTCACTGTACTCTACTCTCCTACTGGTCTTTCTTCTATTCCCTTCTAAACCTTGCTTGCCTCTCATTCCCTCTTCCTTTCCCTCACCTGTCTTCCATTGTCTATTCCGATTACTTATATTTTTATTTTCTCTTTGTTTTTATTCTCCCTCTTCATAGCTATTTAACTGAGATAATTATTTGAAAGTCTTCCTAAACTGTCACATTTTACATACTATTAGAGTATTTCTGTGTGCTTTACCTTTACTCTTTAATGCTAGTCATAAGTCCTTATGGTATCTGCATTGTTCCTGTTTTTCAATGTAATATGAATTCCCTTGACTTCTCATCAAAAAGGCATGCTTAACTTTTGTTTTCCATGTAATGGAGGTCAATCTCTGAGTTCAATTCCTTCATGACAAAACATATACATCAGCAAGAGATGTATTTACAAACAAAATAAAGCTAGTTAGAAGTAAACTCTTGACTAATAGAGAAGGAAGTTTTAAGGCTTTTATAAAAATTTCAACTCAATTTGAATGTATAAAATGTTGTTTATAAACATAATTTCAATAAACAACTCATTAAGATATAAAACTAAAAAATATTAATTCAGTAAAAGTGTAGTATTAACAAATTACCGAATCAATCTTGTGTACCATATTGTATGCTTTCAATGATCTGTCCCATGTAACCCTGTTCCCAGGCTGGTAGAGGAAATCAGATAGTTTAGTTGATGATTCTGGAATTATCCCTTCAACACGATATCTGTAAATAACAAAATAAAAAAAATTCAAAACATAAGTTTAGTCTAAGCTGAAAACATACTGCTATTGAAGTTAAAGGTAGGCTAATTTAGCAAATAACAGTGAAGAAAACTTGAAGTATCTTAAAAGTATGTTGAAGACGAGTTGAGCATCCTTATCTAGTGCTTCTGGTGGTTCCACTGTATAACTGTTAGCATTCTGGAGTCTGAAATACTTGGGACCAGAAATGTTTCAGATTTGTTCAGATTTTGGAGTATTTGCATATAAGTAATGATATATCTAGGGGCCGGGACCCTTCATAGTAAATAAAGAGCTAAAAGCACAAGAATAGGAAGGGCAAAAAGGGACTGTTGTGATGCAGCTCTTTTTAGAAGATCTGGAAGACCCTTTACTAGTTACTCCTGACAGTGTTAGAAATGGATAATGTTGAAGTGTTGACGTTACTCATGACACTGATTCTTTTACTTGTGAAGTACAGAAGTGTGTGAAATGATCTAATCTAAATCCCAGATTCTATTTTTAAGAATGCTACAAACTCACCACTGACTAATATAAATTTTCATTCTCAAAGTTCTTCATAAAGTGAGAGGGCAGCAGAGCTTAAATAGCACTATTCATGTTATCTTATTAACAATATCGACATTATTTTGCTAGTCAAGAAGAATGTCAAAACTCAAGGTTTAGAAGATATTGAGCCAGGACAAATACTGGGCTAAGATAGTGTTCTTCATTTTGGTCACAGAAAATGTATTCATTACATTTGTTGCTTTAACCTGAATGTTTTAATTTAAAATATTTATAAGACTATCTCACTTGTCTGCCTCAGAGGGTAGAACAATTGAATGCAGTCGTGGTAATGATGGTAATAATAAAATGTATGGAAATAACTGGCAGAGGAGCAAAAAAGTAGTAGGTTAAATCACCATGAAATGTCTGAAGGCAGAAAAGGTACACTACTAAACTCTTCTAGATAATTTGCCTCAATTATTCCACAGATAGTCTGGGGGAAGTCAGAGAAAATAATGATTAAGAAAGTACATTGAGCCTCTGCAGCAGAGTCCTAGCTGTTAAAAGTTTTTGTCTCACCAACATTTATGAGCTAGGAGACTTTGGGATAGTAATATATTCATCTGTAAAATTTATCTGTGAAATGGGGATAAGAATAGTGCTTACACTCTGAGATACATGAGGAGTAAATTTAAAAATAAAGCATCAGGCCTAATGCCTGATATATAATGAGATTAATACACCTGAGGAGTGTCTTAACATTTCAGGAAATATGTAGGCTGAACTGTGTGATGTTAAATTTGTATTTCACCCCTGAAAGGCATAAAGGAAGGAAATTCTAACCAAACAACTAGCTCCCTTTTCATGTTTATAAGTGCTCAAGGCTAATCATAAAAGGTCCTTTTTGGGTAGTAAATTATTAAGTCATAAATGTTGATAAAATATGTTATTTTTTGTACTTTAGTTAAAAGATTTTTAACTTTTGAGTTGGTAAAGTCCATAAATTCATTCAATAAATATTGTGTGTCTATATGGACCGGGACTGCTCTGGTGCTAGGGATACTGCAATGAATGAGTAATATATTTCTACTCTGGTTCCTCTTCAAGTTCCTGCTCTCATCAAGTTTATATTCTAATAAGAGAGACATAAAACAACAAATGAATAGTAAATAAATTTCATATAGTGGTAAACAGTGGCTGAGTGTATATACATGGAAACCTTGGCCAGGTGGCCAGGAAGATGGCTCTGAAGAGGAGATAATGAAGTTAATACCTTGAGTACAAAAACAACATTAGCCTTGTAGAGGTTTGGGAGAAGAGCATGCCAGTGAAAAGAAGAGTAGCTATGAAGGCCCTGTGGGTTTAAATTCAGTGCATCAAGAAATAGAAGTATGTTGTGCCTATAATGCAAGAAGAACAAGGATGAAGGGGTAGGAAGTGAAGTCAGTGAGGTAGGCAGGGGCCAGATAGTAACTTGCAGATCATCATAAAATATACGGCTTTTATTTTAGGTATAATGGGAAATCTTTAGGACATTTAGGCAGAGGAGTGACACAATCTGCTTTTTTTTTTTTTTTTGTGGGTACCGGGGTCGACCTCAGGACCTCGCGTGCCAGTAGGCGCCCGTGCCGCTGAGCGATATCACCAGCCCTTTTCTCGTATGCGGGTTCCAGGAGTCAAATTCGGACTCTGGCGCTTGCCAGGCAGGCGCTTATGCTGCTGAGCCATCTCACTGGCCCCCCACAATCTGAATTATACATTAAAAATCTACTTTGGCCATTTTGTGAAGGGTAGGTTGTAGTGGAGAAAGAGTAGATACAAAGAGATTGTTAGGAGGTTACTCAAATAATCTGGTGAGAGATTGATGGTGGGTGCACTAGGGTGGTAGCAAGGAGATAATAAAAAACTACTACTTCTCTCTGTATATGTTTGGTTAGATAGAGCTTCTTTCAGAGTCCAAATCTGAGATTAGTGACTCATTTTTCTAGGCCAATGTTTTATAAGAATGTTATTGGTAAAAAAAAATGGAAAAGTTTGAAATTAAACACCTTTCTTGACTTTAGAACGCCTTTAAAAATGAGAGTGAAGGCCGGGCGTGGTGGCGCACACTTGTAATCCCAGCACTAGGGAGGCTGAGGCAGGAGGCCAGCCTCAACTACATAGTGAGTTCAAGGCCAGCTGAACTACACAGCGAGACCCTGTCTCAAAAAACAAACAAACTGAGAGTGAATCTCCCAGAATATATATATATATATTTTTTTTTTTTTTTTTGAGACAGGGTAATTCTTTGTGTAATTCAGAGTGGCCTTGCACTCACTATATAGCCCAGGCTGGGCTTGAACTCATGGCAATCCTCCTGCTTCAGACTCTCAAGTGCTAGGACCACAGGTGTGTACTACCATGCCTGGCTCTGAGAATATAGCATGGAGTGTTTTAAAAACTTACTTGACATTGCAACCCATTTTTCTCCCATGGAGGATTTTGAGAGGTTATACTTTATATACTATGTATACCATAAATATATAATGGTTATATGGATATGTTTCTTGCTTTACTTACAAATCTTTAAAGCCATAAAGCTTTGAAGCACTGGAAAAATTTAGGTTCCCTTAGCTTTTCCCCTATTTGATGATGACCTCACTTTGTTCTCACTCTAGGCTAGGGAATGTATACTTTCAAATGAGGCATGCCAACCTGGCCAGCCTGTTCAGCTTGTGTGTGTGTGTGTGTGTGTGTGTGTATACATATATACACACACACACACACACACTATATATATATATATATATATATATATATATATATATATATAATTACTTTTTGTTACTCTTTTTTTTTTGTGGGTACTGGGGGGTCGACCTCAGGACCTTGCGCGCCAACAGGCGCCCGTGCCACTGAGCAATATCACCGGCCCCTTTTTCGTATGTGGGATCCGGGAGTCGAACTTGGGCCCTCGCGCTTGCAAGGCAGGCGCTTACACCGCTGAGCCATCTCACCGGCCCTTTTTGTCACTCTTAATTGTGAAACAGAATTAAAAGACTTTGCCAATGCCAGTATATATAGTAAATAGCCTCTCAAAACAGCCCCCGATAAACCTAGCCTCCTGGTACCGAGACATCCTGAGAGAGTAATATTCTCTCTCTCTCCCTCTCTCTCTCTCTCTCTCTCGTCAGGTCTGGATACAGTGATTGCCTTCTAATAAATCAAATACTGCAAATGTCATGGAATGCCACTTCTGAAGTTAGCCCACAGAAACACTTTGGGTTCTGTCTAGTTTGCTTTCTATCTATTGCTTTCTCCTAAACCCCTCATTCTGAGGTAAGTAAACTGCCAGGTTTTAATAGTTCTATGGAGAAGCACACAGGTCAAAGTACTGAAGAAGGTTTGAGCTGAGAATTATCAGTGAACTGAGGCCTTCAATCCAACACGCCCATGAAGAACTGACCTTGCCAACAACCTTGCTAGTGAGCTTAGAAGATAACTTCCTTTACGTGAACCTCCCTAGGAGCGCTAAGCCCCCAGCCGACATCTTGGGTATAGGTTCTTATAATTGCTTGATGCAGAGGCATCAAGCTAAGCTGTGTCAGGATTTCCAATCAGCAGAAAATGTAAGATAAATGTCTTAAGTACCTAAGTTATGGGGTAATTTGTTGTGCATCAGTAAATAACTGGTACACAATACATATAAATTTCACTCAAGTATGAGTAAAAAAGTTCCAGTTTTCTGTTTAATTTTGCATGTAAGATACAAGTAAAATATTTCTGACAAAACGTTTCAGTAAACTAAAACCACTTGAGGGAGGTTAGTCCTTGACTGGCTTTAGGCATTATACATAATACCTTCATATACAGACAGTATTTGTAGAATGAACGAATAACTCCCAAGTTTTCTTCGATACATAGCTTGCTGTTTATGTCAGTCTTAGCTGTAAGGTACCAAAACGCCACACTATGTTAAGAATTTATTTCCCTTGTGCCCAGGATTGACTATATCTGTCCCACTTTCAGTTTATTTTTTTAAAGTACTACTGGTAGAATCTTTGTTTAGATAAAAAGGAATTATTTTCCTGATAATTTTTTTTTTTTGTGGGTACTGGGGTCGACCTCAGGACCTCACGCACCAGCAGGCGCCCATGTTGCTGAGCGATATCACCGGCCCTTTTTTCGTATGTGGGTTCCGGGAGTCGAACTCGGGCCCTCGCGCTTGCCAGGCAGGCGCTTAGGCCGCTGAGCCATCTCACCGGCCCCTCCTGATAATTTTTTAAATGAATGGGAAAATATCATACCTGCTTTGTGCAATAGTAAAAACTGGATTGAAATAAACAATAAGTAAATTTTAATCAGGTTAAAGAAATGTAAGAAGCACAAAATGAGGTAGTTGAACAGATTCTAAAAGAAAAGGAATTGAATAAAATTTGGTCTTGTCATTAATGTGATGATCCTGTGGAACTGATGTGATATCATAAGCAATAAATGAACAACTCTATAAATAAAGTTTTTTGTTTGTTTTGTTTTGTTTTTTTTTTTGTTTCAAGACAGTATCTTACTGTGTAGTTCAGGCCAGCCTTGAGTTCACTATGTAGCCCAGGCTGGCCGCAAACTGGCAGTGATCCTCTTGCCTCAGCCTCCAGAGTGCTGGGATTACAGGTGTGTGCCACCCCACCCAGCTAAATAAAGTTTTAAAAGTCAGCACAATTCCCTCAGGTACTTGTATTTGAAACAAGCGAATCCTCAAAAATATCCTTAAAAGCAGCTTATGGGGAAGAAAACATATATCAGCAAAACAAGTGAGGAAAAAGACCTGTACTTTTTAGTAGTTTATTTAAGGGAAAGGAAAGAGTTTGAGACTATACAGTACTACTTTTAGCTAGAAGACAGCGACATGCTTGTATACTAATTATTTCTTGAAGTGGAATTTTCCTCTTAGTGAATTATTCATTAGAAGGGATATTTGTTTTTGTGGGAGTCAAACTCAGGGCCTGACACATAGCAGGCAAATACTCTACCACTGAACTATACTGCCAGCAAAGAAGAGATCTTTTTTTTGGGGGGGTGATTGTTTTTAGGTTTGTAACTAAGTGATTAGATGGTACATAATCACTCTTTTATTAATATCACACTGCAACCTAATTTCTATTTCCTATCCAATGATTTGCTGTAGTTAATGAAGCAGCACTAAATTCTGGATACACTATGCCACTGAATTTAAAACAATGATTACAAATAGAAAATTGTACTCACAGATTTCCGACAAATCTTTTAGAAGCCTTGATGGAAACAGTTATCTTTTTCTCAAAGGGAAATAAAAATCCACAAGTAAATTGTCAGATGTAGAAAAAAGGAAAGTGAAAACACAAAAGTAAAACTATTTTTGCTAGTGGTAAAATACTTTTAAGAAATGTCTTTATAATGAATTCTCATTAAAAAATAAATTCTTGAAATATGATTGTTTTCTTACTGAATTTTTAATCACTTTCCAGCCAGATGTATCTTGATTGTAACCAAAAACTTCTTGGATAGTTTGTTGGGCAATTGCCTTATAGTCCATCTACCTGTAAAGTTTTAAAAACAAATGACTAGTAAGAGTGTAATCATCAAAAAGCTTTTCTGAGACAGGGTCTTACCATGCGGCCCAGGTCATTCTTTTTTTTTTATTTTAAGGAAAAAAAAATAAAAATTTCAAAACAATAGGAGGGTAACAATGGTTAATATATTGTGTATTGCTATCTCCAAACTAGTTACTCAGAGTACAAGATATTGGCATTTAATTGTCCAAATAATATTAGCACAAACCTTTCTTTTCAATCAACTAAGAAAAATTAGTAGTAAAACTATCTTAACTGTCTTATATATATATTTTTTTTTTCTTTCCCCTTCCTTCTCTCTCCATTTTCCCATCCCAGTTTCTCATTCCTTTTGAAGTTTCTTCCCATTTTACAATATCTATTGCACATTTTAGATCTTATTTACTCTTTCAGGTTCTCATACTAGGGAGACAATATGATGTTTATACATGTGTGTCTGGTTTATTTCACTTATAAGTATGGTCTCGAGTTGCATCCATTTACCTATAAAAGTCTCCAGTTTATCCTGGTTTATGGCTGAGTAGTACTCCATTGTATAAAAAAACCCACCTTTTTTTTTATCCATTCCTCAGTTGATGGGCATTTGGGTTGTTTCCAAGATTTAGCTATTACGAATTGTGCTGCTATAAACATGGGTGCACATATATCACTGTGGTATGATGTTTTTAATTCTTCTGGGATGATACCCAGAAGGGGAATAGCTGGTTTGAATGGGACCTCCAATCCTAGTTTTTTGAGGAAGCTCCACGCTGATTTCCACAGTGGTTGCACCAGTCTACACTCCCACCAACAGTGGAGAAGTGTTCCTTTTTCCCCACAGCCCCTCCAGCATTTGTTATTGGTTGATTTCTTGATAATAGCCATTCTTTCTGGGGTGAGATGGAATCTCAGTGTTGTTTTAATTTGCATCTCTTGAATGACCAGTGATGTTGAACATTTTTTCATATATTTATTTGCTGTATTTCTTCATCTGAGAAGCGTGTATTCATCTCAGGTGCCCATTTTTGGAGTGGGTCTTTAAATTTGGGAGATCTGTTTTTTTTTTCTTTCTTTTTTTGGTGGGTACCAGGGGTCGAACTTAGGACTTTGTGCTTGCGAGCAGGCACTTGTGCTGCTGAGTGATATCACCAGCCCTTTTATTCCTTTATGTGGGTACTGGCAGTCAAACTCAGGACCTCGCACTTGCCAGGCAGGCGCTTATGCCGCTGAGCTATCTCACTGGCCCAGGTCTGATTTTTTGAGTTCTTTATATATTCGTGATAGTAATTGTTTGTCTGAGGAACAGCGGGCAAAATTTTTTTTCCCACATTGTGGGTTGTCTCTTCACTCTGTTGGTGGTTTCTCTTGCTGTGCAAAAGCTTTTTAATAGGATGAGATCCCAGTTGTTGATTCTTTGTGATAGTTCCTGTGTGATTGGGGTTTTATTCATAAAGTCTTTGCCTACACCAATGTCTTCAAGAGTTTTACCTACTCTATCTTCCAGCAGATTTAATGTTTCTGTTTTAATATTTAGACCTTTGACCCATTTCCAATTTAGTTTAGTGCATGGTGAAGGATATTGGTCCAATTATAATCTTTGGCATGTGCAATTTTAATGTTCAGCAGGTTTTCCAGCACCATTTATTAAAGAGGCTATGTTTCTTCCAGTCAATGTGTTTGGCACCTTTGTCAAAGATAAGGTGGCTTAGTATGTAGGGAGTTGTTTCTACATCTTCTAATCTGTTCCACTGGATATTCATGTCTATTTTTTTTTGCCAGTACCATGCTGTTTTTATCACAGTAGCTTTATAGTATAATTTCCAGTCAGGGATTATGATGTCCCTTGTCTTGCCTTTGTTGTTCAGAATAATTGCCTTTGCTATTCTAGGTATCTTCTCATTCCAAATGAGTTTTAGGATTGTTTTCTCTAATTCTGTGAGATATGCTGTTGGAATTTTGATCAGAATTGCATTAAACCTGTATAACAGTTTTGGAAGTATGGCCATTTTCACTATGTTGGTTCTTCCTACCCAAGAGCAAGGGTTAGCTTTCCATTTTCTGATATCCTCTTCAATCTCCTTTTTCAGAGTACTGTAGTTTTCAGTGTAGAGGTCTTTTACATCCTTTGTTAGATTGACTCCTAGGTATTTCATTTTTTTGGATGCTATTGTGAAAGTGTTCTTTCCCTAATTTCTCTCTCAGTAAGTTTGTTATTTGTGTACAAGAAGGCTATTGATTTTTGAGTATTGACTTTGTATCCAGCTACACTACTGAATTTGCTTATTAAATCTAGCAGTTTTTTAGTGGAGTTTTTGGGGTCTTCTATGTAGAGTATCATGTCATCTGCAAATAATGATAATTTAACTTTTTTTCCTATCATTATTCCTTTTGTCTTGTCTAATTGCTCTGGCTAGTTTCCAGGACTATGTTGAATAAGAGTGGAGACAGTGGACATCCTTGTCTTGTTCCTGATTTTAGAGAGAAAGCTTTCAGTTTTTGTCTATTTAGTATGATGTTGGCTGTTGGTTTGTCATAGACGGCTTTTATCAGATTGAGATAAAGACCATCTATTCCAATTTTCTGTAGGGTTTTTATCATGAATGGATGCTGAACTTTGTCAAAAGCTTTTTCTGCATCTATTGAGATGATCATATGATTTTTGTCTTTGGCTCTGTTAATATGGTGTATTACATTTATTGATTTATATATGTTGAACCATCCCTGCATCCCTGGGATGAATCCCACTTGGTCATGGTGTATAATCCTCTGGATGATTTGCTGCATTCTGTTTGCCAGTATCTTATTGGAAGATTTTTGCATCTATGTTCATAAGGGAGATTGGCCTGTAATTCTCTTAGTTGGGTCCTTCTCTGGTTTTGGTATCAGAGTAATGCTTGCTTCCAGGAATGAATGTGGGAGTATTACTTCCCTCTCAATTTCATTAAAGAGTCTGAGTAATAGTGGTGTTGGGTCTTCTCTAAATTTCTTATAGAATTCAACAGTGAATCCATCAGGCCCTGGGCTTTTCTTTGTTGGTAGTTTTTTAATTACATCTTTGACTTCACTGATTGATATTTATTTAGGATTTTTATATCTTGATTGAGCTTTGGTAATTCATATGTATCTAGGAATCTGTCCATTTCTTCTGCATTGTCTATCCTATTAGAATACAAGTTTTCAAAGTAGGTATAGATGATCTTCTGGATTTCTGCAGGGTCCATTGTGATTTCACCCTTTTCATTCCTAATTGTGTGGATTTGAGTCTTCTCTTTCCTTTTTTTGATAAGGTTGGCTAAGCATTTGTTGATTTTATTTAATCTTTCAAAGAACCAACTCTTCAACTCATTGAGTCTTTGTATTTTTTTGTTTTTAGTCTCCAATGCATTAATTTCTGCTTTTTTTTTTTTTTTTTGTGGGTACCGGGGGTCGACTGCAGGACCTCACGTGCCAGCAGGCACCTGTGCCACTGAGCGATATCACCAGCCCTTTTCTCGTATGTGGGTTCAGGGAGTCGAACTCAGGCCCTCGCACTTGCCAGGCAGGCGCATACACCGCTGAGCCATCTCACCGGCCCCCTGCTCTGATTTTTTTAATTTCCTCCCTTGCATGGGCCTTTGGCTTAGCCTGCTCTTCTTTTTCTAGAAGTTTGAGGTTCACCATTAAGTTGTTTGTTTGCGCTTGCTCTGTTTTCCTGACATGGGTATTCACTGCTATAAATTTCCCTCTTAGGACTGCTTTCATTGTGTCCCATAAATTCCAGTATGTTGTATTCTCGTTATCATTTAATTGTAGAAACTGTCTAATTTCTTCTTTAATTTCATCTGTGACCCATTGGTTATTCAGGAGGTTGCAATTTAATTTCCAGGTGTTTATGAAGTTCTCGTGGTTTCTTTTGCCATCGATTTCCAATTTCATTGCACTGTGGTTTGATAATATGCATGGGATAATTTCATTTCCTTTGCTTTTACTTAAGCATGTTCTATGAGCTAGTATGTGGTCTATTTTGGAGAACATCCGGTGTGCAGCTGAGAAGAATGTGTATTCTGATATTGTGGGGTGGTGCAGCTGAGAAGAATGTGTATTCTGATATTGTGGGGTGGAACACTCTGTAGACATCTATTAAGTCCATCTGTTCAAAAGTTTGGTTCAGTTCTAATATTTTATTGCTGCTTTTTTGTGTAGATCTGTCTTTCTGTGACAGTTGCCCAGGTTATTCTTGAACTTGTGGGCTCAAGCAGTCTTCCATCCTCAGCCTCTTGAGTAGCTGGGATTAGAGGCATGTGCCACCATATGTGGCTCATATAAGAACTTTTAAAATGCTGTATCACTTTTTAATACTATTTGTACATCTGCCACCTATGAATACACACCAGTTACTTGCTTATTGTGTGCATGAACCTTTTCTCTTTACAGTTTTTCAAATGAAAAAATGTGGCATAGTGGAAAAAGCCGGGCTTCGGAATCAAAGATACCTAATAAAAATCCTGTCTCTGTCACTTATTGTGGGAAGCATTTTACTTACTCTTTGTTTTCTCATTTTTCTCTTGGTGTAAAGTTGGGATAATACATATATCATAGAATGAGTATATTGAAATAATGCACTTATATATTCTACCCCAGAGACTGGCACATAATAGTCATCCAATAATAATTAGTAGTTACATGTAATTAGTAATTACATGCTTCCTTTTTGTGTAATGCATCACAAGATACTCTCTGAAATTAATCTTTCCAACTGTGTGGCAGTGACAATACTCGATCTGACCCCTGGCTTCCTCTTCAAACATACCTCCTACTGGTTGCCTTCTTATCTCCTTAGCGCCAATCATATTGCATTCCTGGCTGCTCTTCAAATGTAACTAAGCAACTTCCTACCTCAGCATCTTCACACTTGCTGTTCCTTCTGGTTGGAAAATTCCTGCTTAGTATGTTCACATGACTGACTGTGTTATTGGTATCTTTGCTTAAATGGCACCATCTCAGGATTAAGTTTAAATCAATTCAATTAAAACACATTTACTGAACTCCTGCTTGAAGTTAGGTACATACTGCAATGGACTGAATGTTTTTGCCCCCCCATTCATATGTTGAAATCTTAATCTCTAATAAAATAGTATCAGAGGTGGGGCATTTGGGAGGTGATTAGTTGACGAGGGCAGAGACCTTATGAATGAGATTAGTGTTCTTATAAGAGACTTCAGAGAGCTCATTTGCCTCTTCTGACATGTGAGGACACAGCCAGAAGGTGACAGTTTGCATTTTGGTAAAGGCCCTCACCAGAAACCAATTATGATGGCACCCTGATCTCAAATTCCAGCCTTTGGAACTGTGAACCATACATTTTTACTGTTTATAAGCCACTCAGTCTATGGTAATCTGTTGTAGTGGCCCAAAGGGACGAAGAAAGGTACAGTTGTAGGTACGACACAGACAGTTGAGAACAATACTATTTCTGCTGTGCATGAGTTCAGAAAGCTGCAGTCCTTCTGCCTCTCAGCCTGTTTTCAGTTAGGCAAAGCTGGCAGGTATGGTGCAAAGAACATGCAAACAGACCAGGATTTAAATTTTGACTTTGCTATTAACCAACACCTGTATTATTTTGGGTAAGTTGCTGAACTTCCGAACTTCAATTCCCACATTTACAGGATGGGAATAATAATAGTTATCTCATGCAATCTATAAGGATTGAGTTAAACATTTGAAACCGTGAGGGGCTTTGTTATAGGTGATCTAAAAGGTTAGTTTTTTTTCTTAAAATGGGCACATTTAAAGCCATCATTAAAAAATTCTTTAAAGAGCTGTTTTCTTAAGCACCTCGATAAATTAAAGTCTCATTAAATAGCTAGATGATTTTTTAAATATATATTAGAGAACATTTAGTATACCATTATAATCTTCTCTTTCCTGGTATAGTCCTGGTTTCTTTACCTTTCCTAACAAATCTAGTCTAGAATTTTAATAACCATTGGGACTCTTCTCTAAATTCTCTTGGAAATCTCCATGTCTGTTAACCTGTAAGAGAACAAAGTAGAATTACTTTGATCCATGAATTGGGTTAAAAGTATTTGATAAATTTCTTTGTCTTCTTAATGTGCTTCACTTACATTTTGTCTTTATTAGGAAACATTTTCTATATATGCACAAAGATGGAGGGAAAAGGTAGTGAGAAACTTGAAAAGATAACGTTTATGAAGAATCTTTGAACAATTAAAGGAGGACAGTTTAAAAAGGTATTTAGGTAGAATGTAGGTAAAAAAATCTATTTTTTTTTTTTTTATGCTGATGCCAATAACAATCCTTGTCTGTTCCCTGGCCTGGACTCGTCCTAGCACATAAAATAGTTTCTTATTTCCTATCAGCAACTTCCTTGATCTTGATTGACCTAGAAATTTCACAGATCAGAAGTTATTACTGGCTGTAAACTCCTGTAGGGATTGTGTTTAATAATTTTCAAATCACTAACACTGACACAATGGATATATTTAATGGAATCACTGAACTGAATTTGATACCTTCTGAACTTTTACATTTGCTAAGAGAAACTGGAAATTAAATTTAGTAGTCTAAAGGGGATGGGGAAAAAAAGAGCAAATAGCAGAGTACAGTTCTATTACCTGGTGATGTGACATCAGATGAACTGGAACATATTCAGATGGAGTATTGGTCCAGGATATCTTCACCCATAGGGTCGGTGGAAAGTAAACATAAACCAATATTGAGATGGCATTTTTTTTTTTTTTTTTGGTCATACCACTAGGTTGAAACTGGATTTTTGCACCTCATATCCTGTCCCAGTCTTATAGACAGGTTCACACATGTGATTAATGGGTCTGTACGTCTGTTCTTATACTCTCCCTTTCTCTGGGCTGCCTGACTGGGTCCCCAACCCCTGTCATTCTTCCTTGGGACTCAAGGTCCCTAAGGCGTTTGCTCAATCCTGTCCCGGGCGGAACTCCCTTCTCCAATCCCACATCTGCTTTTTTACTTGGGGAGCTGGCTGGAAGGAAGCCCCGGCGGCCCGAGGTTCCGCGGCGGGAAGGGGTGGGGGAGCTGCCCCGAGGCTGCGGTGTTGCCTCCGACGGGGGCTGTGAGGCTGGCTCTCAGCGACAGGCACTGCCAGGGCCGCCGAGTCTCCGTCCCCTCCGGGTCTCCTTCCCCTCCGAGTGACTCTCCGTTCCCTCCGTGTCTCCGTCCCCTCCCAGTGAGTCTCCGTCCCCTCCGGGTCTCCTTCTCCTCTGAGTGAGTCTCCGTCCCCTCCGGGTCCCCCCTCCCACAGCCCCGAAGATCAGCGGATCCGCCGGTCCCGGTGGCCGCGAATAGCGGTGAGGGAGCCGCCGAGGGCGTGGGACACAGCCCAGAACCCCTCCCTCCCAACCCCGAAAGACGACGCGGCGGAAACTACACCTCCCAGCAGGGGCCAGGACCCAATGCCTCGCCGTGCCCCCTCACGTCCCACCCCAGGCGCCCCCGTCCCTCGCGCCGAGCGCCGCGCACGCGCACCGCGAGCCGGCGCCATGTTGGGTCGGTTTGAACGCGAGCGCGGGCGTCGAGTTCTGCTGTGACGGCTGCGGGAGCTTCGTCGCCGGCGGCGTCGAGGCGGGGCGGTGAGCGCTGCGCGGATGCCTGGTCGCGTCGCTAGTCCCGCACCACACCCGGGCTTTCGGCGGAGAGTTGTGGAAGCGTGCGTTTCAAGTCTCTTTTTGGGCTTCGTGGGTGACTTCGGCCGGACAGGGAGGGGTGCCCATCCTTTGACAGCCGAGAGACAGGCCGAGGGGAGGGGCGGGCGGCGCGGGGGGGAGGCGGCTCCCGAGGGCCGAGCTCGCGCGCGGCGCTCTCGGGAACGAGTTTCCTGGCCGGGACGCACGGGGGGCGCGGGCGCGGGCTGCGGGCTTTCGGGGCTGCTGCTGAGTAGAAGGTCGCCGAGTGGGCAGTGACTCATTCGAAGACCGTGCCTGTGTGACGGAGGGGCCATTAACTAAATCCAGCTGCAGAAGTTTGAAACAAGCGCGGCCGGGTGGGCGGAAGCTGCTTTGCGAAGGGGCCGGGGAGCCTTCGCTTTCCGAGAATTCTTCGTCGGTCGCTCGCGTAACTTAGAGATCGCGGAGCTGCTGTTCCCGAGAGTTGCTCTTAACCTCCCGTGCAGTGTTCCCGTGGGGTATTTAACACGAACGTTCTGTTTTTCAATCAAGGTCGTTGAAATGTCTTGCCCTAACTATAACATTCTGTTTGCCGTGATGGATTTGCTTTTGGCGATGCGAGCTGCAGCTTTTGCGGAGGCAATGGTAAGATGTATGGGGTTTGCTTACAGGATATGGGGTTCGGAATAATCCCGTGGTCGAAGTGGATGGGGATGTGCGTAAAAATTGGAGGTGTGTTGCTAATGATTGGAAGCATAGGAGTTTATTAAGTTATTGTATTTTTGCATACGTTTGAAAACTGTCAATAATAGAAGATACATTGTGGATTTTCTTTTTGTCAGTCTTGTGAATTAAAATAATAGTAAATGGTGTCACCACTTTACTGAGAACTTTAAAGGTTTTGCATTTGTTCTTAAGGTTTTGTAAAATGAAATCGGTAACCTGTGTCAGATAAGGGAGAAAACTGTTCAGTTAAGCTTATCCAAGCAAATTTACTTGACTGAATTTGTACTTCTTTAGTGGGGGGGGATAAAGAAAGGGCAAAGGTGACTTAATGAAGGCATTCTTTAGAGATACTCCATTATCACACCATTTGGGAACAGGTTAAACAGTCATTATCTTCTGTTTCTTCCAGTAACCACTGTTAAATCTGGAAAGGCATGCTCTGTGGCTATGACAGGAAGATATTTTACTCTACCTCATCTTTGAAAAATTTCCATAAAGTCAAAATTGACAGTTGCTAAGATAACATTAAGTTATAACTTAAATATTTTCAAAATTACATTAAAACATTAAATGTAGTTGACTTGACAGCATCACATGTATTAAGACCTAGACATTAATCCTTTTTTTTCCTTTTTTTAAATTAAAAAATTTTTTTTAACAATTTTTATTTTTTGGTACTAGGACTCGAACTCAGGACCTTGTGTTTGCCAGGCAGGTGCTTGTGCCACTGAGCTAGGTCCCCGGCCCCATTAATCCTTTTTAGTACAGAAAATTCTTCCATTTTCAATGAATGTAATAGAATATATTGAGTACTTTTTCTATTCTGTTATTTATTGGGTTTTCTTTCATTCTTTCTTGTGGGTACCCGAAGTCGAACTCAGGACCTTGCGCTTTCCAGGCAGGCGCTTACCCCTGCTGAGCCATCTCACTGGCCCCTGGATTTTCAAATATAGGTCCTATTATTGATGTACTAGGATTGACAGGAATTCCCTTAATTTTAGTAATGGAAAAAAAGCAAGAGGAATACATTGTCTATTTCCAGTTTAAGCTTCCTTTAAAAAAGAGGTGAGTTGGATCTGTGCAAAAGAATGGAAATTAGAGAAGGTGGTAACCAAAATGAAGATCAGGAAGTGATTATTAGCAGTGTTATTTTATGAAAAGAGAATAATTATTACCTCATTTTGAACTGACTTTTGAATACACAGATGCGTATTATAAATTAATTTGTCCTCCAGTCCTTTTTGTGGAAAGGCTAAAATTTCATAGTGGCGCTTACAATATTGACAGTGAGTAGTCTCCATTGTTCTTGATTTTAACCAACAGTCTGAGAAGTGACCCCTTCTTGTTTCTAAAACTTCATTTGGTATCTTGAAAAAAATTTGTCGACCACCTTACTGTCTTCAGTGTAGCCACCGATGATTTGAAAAACAGTGTGTAGGGGGAATATTGGGTATTATGATGTCATAGACTATATTACCACAAGAAGAAAAGACAGTTTTTAGGACTTTAAAAAAAGTAAGTATTCTTTCCTTGTTTTTTTTTTTTTTTTTTTTTTTTTGTGGGTACCGGGGGGTCGACCTCAGGACCTCGCGCGCCAGCAGGCGCCCGTGCCGCTGAGCGATATCACCGGCCCCTTTTTCGTATGTGGGTTCCGGGAGTCGAACTCAGGCCCTCGCACTTGCCGGGCAGGTGCTTAAGCCGCTGAGCCATCTCACCGGCCCCCTCCATGTATATTCTTACGGAACTTCTATATACATGCAGGCACATAGTAGGTGCTTAATCAGTGTTTTCTATATCATTGATGACATAATTCACAGTAGACAATAGAAAACATAGAATGCCCAACTAGGAGTGTTCATTATAGATATCTGACTTTATTCCTTAATGAAAAAATTTAAAAGTTTATGTGTAAGTATTCTTTGCCTGTAGACATTATTCCTTTTAATTGGCACTTTATCCTGTTATCTTTGTGTTACAGCTGTTTTCTAAGGGAAATGCATAAAAATTTTGAGGAAGCATGGCAAAATCAAACACAAAACACAGAGTTTGCTCTCAAGAATCTTCAATATCTTCTCTCCTGGCAGGCTGCAGCCTAAGTAGTAGCAATTCCTCTAACTTTGGTGGCTCTTTTCACTATAAGGATAAAATGTACAGTTCTGCTTCTGAGGCTCTACAGGCCTATATTGATGATTTCGATCTAAGCCAGATGTATCCTGGTGCAAGCACTGGAAAAATTAACATTGATGAGGGTGCTGCTAATATTCCACATTTCTCCAATTATATTTCTAAACCAAGCAATGGTATGCTTTTATTCTTTGTTTTCATCATGTCTAGTGATTTGAAGTATTTGAGAGAGGTGCTGTAGCCTTATAAAGTTTGACATTTTTTGTTATTTTGAAATAAAAATAACTTTTATGATATTGATATCTGAATATTTTTGTAAAATTATTGTATAATTCTCCGGTCTCCAGGAAATTTCAGCCAAGATCCTCTTTTGACCTTGGAGGGGAAGCTAATGAATGTAACTAATAAATAGCAGGTGGTTGATTCTAAACCTCTTAAAAATTGTTTTACTGTAACATAATGGTAACAGTATTGATGGGGTTGTTCTGGCTTTCATTAACTAACTTAATGGTTTTAAACCTCAACATTTCTGAGGTTATACTTGCTCAGTTTCACTTGATGAGATAGGATTATGTTAGTCTTTTGATCTGTATTCTGTGTGGGACAATAATCACAAAATGTTAAGAGAGTTTGTCTTTGATAAAGCCTCCATGAAGGTGGGTCTGGAAAATGTAGTTGTAGATAAACTAGTTAGCACTTTACTGAGCACTTAACGGAATGGGCCTAGAATGGGAAAAGTTTGTATTCAACTGTGGATGATATATTTCAGAAGAAAATGAGCACAGCTTTTCATTGTATGTAACCATGCTGTTGAAGGTGAATAGGAGAGATAGCAAATTATTTTTCCTCTTAGTTTGATAGCATATTTTTTTTCTATGCTACAACCAATATTGAATGGCCAGTGTTAACATGATTGTGTTAAAATATCAGGCATGTCTAGATGAAAACTGTTGAAGAAATGGTGAATTAGAGAATATAGGACAATTCAGGTGGTTGGAGATGAATGTGTAGAAATTAAATATTGAAGACATGAAAAAGAAAGGACATTCTATTTTATCAGTTCATACCTTTTATACCTTCAAAACTTTAGTAAAGATAAGAGAAATGCAACACAAAAGATTATTAAATTCTTAATTTACATTTACTGTTGGATATTTGTTGTAAAAGGGAGATAAGCAGAACTATGCTTTGTTTTTCAGCTTTTGAAAAACTTGATCACAAAGAGCGCTCACACTTCTTATTCTATAGAAGAGAGCCTATTAATGACGTAGACTCCATTAGCCTAACAACTGATGATCTGTTAAGACTTCCAGCAGATGGATCATTTTCTTTCACTTATGTTGGACCAGGTCACCGAACAAGAAAGAAAAACAAGAAACACATTAGAAGATCGGGATCATTGGACATTGAAAAGAATCCAAATTTTCAAGAGGCCTTCACTCCCATGGGCATGAATAACTTAGTTACTCCAGTTGTGTACACAAATAGAAAACGATGTGGTAGGCTAAAAAACCCAAAACTTACAAATAAGACTAGTGAATGTGTTTTGGACTCATCTTTTTCTAAAGAATCTTTCAAGGACAGTTCAGAAGATGGTTTTGAAAAGAATTATCCAAGATGGCTCACTAGCCAGAAATCTGATCTTAATGTTTCAGGGATAACTAGTATTCCTGATTTTAAATACCCAGTCTGGCTCCACAATCAAGACTTGTTGCCTGATGCAAATAGTCAAAGGGTTTCTAAAGAAGGGCATTGTTCCCCGAAACATAGTTATCAGGCACAAAGAACTCGACTTACGAATAAAGTAGATTGTTTGGAATGCTCTTTGGAACCCTCAAATTTTTCAAATTCCTTACGTGATGATAAAAGACTTGTTAATGAATGCAAACGTGATTCTGAACACAGCCAATGTAAATGTGAAAATCCACTTCTTCCAGGACAATCCAAAAAGCCATTCAGTGGTAATACTTTATTTTCAGCTTTTTTTAACCAAAGGAAGTACTATACATTTGATTTACCTTCTATGAGCATTTATATTTTTGATGGAAGTATATTGCTTTTTAGAATGCTTCTAATCTTCATTTGTGTAACAGTTTGTAACTATATTAATGTCTATCTTCTCTTACTCGAGGGGTCACATTTTGACATAATTTGCTGTTATAAATGTGTGTATTCCAAATTAGTGATTTTGTGAGATTTAGTTGTGCTTTCTGTTTTTTCCTCAAAGAATTAATACAGTTTTTAAAACTTAGGTGACAAAATTGAATTGCTTATCCTGAAGGCCAAGAGAAATCTGGAGCAGTGTACTGAAGAATTACCAAGGTCTATGAAAAAGGATGACAGTCCATGCTCGTTAGATAAACTTGAAGCAGAAAGATCATGGGAAAATATTCCTGTTACTTTGTAAGGAAGTGACAGTATTTAATTTTCTAAATGAAAAATGTAACACCAGGTTTATTTTTAAAATAATTTAATGGTAATTAGTAATATTATGATTCTGTAGAATATAGCCATCAGTTTTGCATGCTTTAAATTGCGTGTTTCATTTGTTACCACAAGATGGTGTAGTGTTTCATACCTTCATGGTATATTATATACCTTCTGATACATATTTATTTTGTTTCACTATTAAATATTGACATATATCTTAATATGAGGTTTTAGAACCAAAGACAGTTATTTTGCAGGTGGAAAGTTATGAATTTTTTACCTTTTTTTTTTTAACTTTAAGCTTCTACCCCATGTTTTCTATCATTTCATTTTAAGTTTTACTTTCTCCGTTAGTCATTATTTTCCTTAAGTAATGGTGCATTTTCTTATATGGTCTATCGTTTAGATTTTTATAATTTGGAAGATTGTTTCTATTTGTGTGCTTAGCTTTTCTAGGATATAGTTTCTCAGAATAATTTAAAAAGTGTTCACCTAGAAACCTGGGATTGTGAGTATGGAGTTAGAACTGGGAATTTAGGTAGGAGAGGTTTTTTCCTTAGTGATATAGATTTATCAGAAATAAAATATTGGTAACCCCATGTCCTAGGCTCTGATAATTTATTACCTTTTGTTGTCTAAACTTTTTATTTTGTTAGTCTTTTAATTCCTGAATTTTTTTCTTGTCAGTTGAATACCTCTGTTTTGAATGTTAGCACTGTCTATAATTCCAGTTTGGATTCCTGTCTCTGCTGCTTTATTGTTGTGGGACCCTGTGCAAGTTACTTTTCTTAACTTTAGAGGTGGTGAAGTAAATACTTTGGGGTTGTTGTGAGGATTCAGCTGATTAGAAATACAAGCATTTAGGACAGTTCCTGACTAAGGGTAAACTGTCTTATAAATTGTAGAAGTGGCGATGCATGTCCAGAATATTTTATTCAGATTTTTTTACTTTGTTTCTCAAGTTGTTTCAGTTATATCCTTAAAAAAAAAAACTTGTTTTAACAACTAGCTATTTAATGCTTATCTATCTTCCTAATTTCTTTTCAGTTGGTTTGTATATTAGTAAAGTATTAGAGATGAAATGCTTTGCTTTTAATTGGGACAAAGTGAGCAAGTAATACCAGAAATGTTTAAGAGTAAAGTTTTTACATTATTTAATGTTTTGTACATAGAATAATATAACTTTTGGCTTATGTAACTAATTACCAATCGTTTGGCCCAGTAACCTGTATGCATTAGTTAATTTTGGAGGATCAGTTCATGTTATGGTGGGTGTGCTTACAGATAAAACTCTAAGGATGGATTGTTGAGTAGAATGGATAGATCTCAGTTTGACATTGACAAATTATCAGTCTGTCATCAAGTTGAAGCAAAATTGAATATGAAGCACTAAAGGTAGTCATATAAAAGGTAGATTATAACTAGTATCAGTGAATTGCTTTAAAAAATTTTTTATTATGAAAAATTTCAACCAAATTCAAAAGTAGAATTGTATAGTGGACTTCTATGGACTGTGCACCCATCTTTAATAATCACATAAATGTTTTTGATAACACTATGTGGATAGCTATCCAAACTATATTGGTAAATAGTGGGAGAAAAAGACTACCCGGAGTGAGAAAAAACTCATACTAAACTACAAAACAAATGTCAATAAAGAGGTGCTTCTTTATAAGAAAAAATATTAGCATGGGACATTTAAATGTTATGAAAAGATCCTTACATATCTGAGTTCTTGAGTTATGAACACTATAATGGTATAAAAATAAGATAAATAGAATGAATTTATTTCTGTGACTAATAGAATTTGCTTTGGCAACATTCGTATTTTTGCTGTGGTTGCCATTGACTATTCCTTGAGCACCAGGAAATAAATGAGTATTTATTGGGCATCTATTACATAAAGATAAACATAAACACAAACATAGAGAATTAACTCAGTTATTTTTGCAATACCTCTGTGAGGTAAGTGGGAACAATAAATTTAGAAACAAATTCAGACAACTAAATTCCTTAAGGTCATAGGGTTAGTGGAACTGGGATTTGTACTCGACAATTTTAATTAAATAAAATTTTAACTTCAAAATTAATCCCTTTTCCAGTATAGTCAATCTTTTACATTAATACAAGTTCTGGAGAATAAGTATGTCCTATTGCCTTGAAATGGTACATTCAGTAGAAATTCTTATGAGTTTGTGGGAGTTTGACTCTCATTGGATAAAGAACTTTTTAATTTTAATTTTAAAAAATTTTTGGTGATGCTGAGAATTGAATCCAAGACCTTGCACATACTAGGCATGCACTGACAGTGTTTAATTGGAAAAATGTACTACTGTACTTATTTCAAATGAATTTTTACAGTTATAGTTGAGAGTTTATTCATTTAAGGACTAGCTCTTCAGTTTCTTTACAGTTTTTCCTTAAAGCTTAGAAGGAGAAGTAGGGGGATAGAAAGGTGTTGGATTCTGCTATCAGCTTAGGGAGAAGATGGAGAAATTACCATCAACATTAATCGTATCCATGATGGTTATTTCTTGATGATTACTTATATTTAAATGAAAATTCTTAAATTACATACTAATTTTTAGAATTAGAGAACTTAATTGCTGTTTCATCTCCTTTAAATACTGTTTAGCAAATCTCCTGTTCCTGTTAATTCTGATGATAGTCCTCAACAGACTTCAAGGGCAAAATGTGCTGCAGAGGTTCTTGAAGACTTTTTGAATAATGATAATCAGGTAAGTGAAGTTAAATCTCTTTAGCTTATTAAAAGAAGGTTTATTACTAATACATAGATAGGAGTTTCTAAGTTATTTAGATATTTTAAATCAAAACACCCATATCCTCTCTCCCCAACACACATTCATAAAAACCATCACTCCTAGAATTATTGGTTATTTTATTTTAATACATGAAAGTGGAAGGACCAGGGTAGGGGGTATTTGGATAACAAAGTGAACCGTTAGAGTATAGAGAAAATTACATTTTCTCATAGACTAGTTGTTTACTTATTTTTCTAGGATATAATGATAAATCTATGGTAATTTAAAATGGGTAAATTATTACGCAGTTTTACAAAATCAGTTTTATGTGTGTCTTCTAAGTAACCCTCAAAGTAAAAAATGATCTATAATTTGACTTAAAAATATAAGCATGCCTGTTAGTTACCGAAATAATACATTTGGGTGCTTAACTAGATGATTTGAGGGCTTAAACACTTAAAAATTAGCTAAAATGCTTAATAAAATGTGTCTTCGAGTGGAATTTGTTGGAGAAAGTAGTAGCTATCAGAATATGTCTGGGCCGGTGAGATGGCTCAGCGGTGTAAGTGCCTGCCTGGCAAGCGCGAGGGCCTGAGTTCGACTCCCGGAACCCACATACGAGAAAAGGGCCGGTGATATCGCTCAGCGGCACGGGTGCCTACTGGCACGCAAGGTCCTGAGGTCGACCCCCGGTACCCACAAAAAAAAAAAAAAGGAATATGTCTGACTTTAGCTGTATGTTAGCTACTATGGAAATATTGGTGAGTGAAGCATCATTATGAAATACTTGGGAAATATTTGAGTACTAAAGCACTTGTCTAGGAAATGTATTTCTAGTACTGTAGAGAATAAGGGGGAAGTACTTGCCCTCTTTTGTTTTATATCCCAGTTGGGGAGTCAAGCAAAAAACCCCAAAACCTAACATGTGATACATAAGGAAATACTGTAAATATTAAGAAAAATTAACTGGGTTATGGAGATCAGGGTACAATTTTAGGGATGGTGAAATTTTAGCAGAAACCTGAAAGGAGTCAGTCAGCTAAAGCACCCAAGAATGAATAGTTTTACATGTCGTGGTAATGGAAAGTGTGAAAAATCCAAGGCAAAAATGTGTTTGGCATCTTCCAGGAAAGTCAGAGTCCAATCAGTATATCACCATCGGAATGAACAAAGGTAAGAATGGTAAGAGGAAATTGGAGAGGTAGCCAGCAGGCAGATCATGTAGGATCTTGTAAGCTGTAAAGATTTTATATTTTGTTGTGAGATGGGAAGTTACTAGACGGGTTTTGGTGGAGGAATGAAGTGATTTACATTTTTATATAGAGAATTGCAGCTCTGTGGAACATACCATAAGAGAACTCAGAGCAGGAGTTGAGAATCTAGTTTGTAGGTGTCCTAGTGGCTTTCCTGTTGCTGGACACACACAATACCCGACACCTGTCACTTAAAGGAGAGGTTTCTTTTGGCTCATAGTTTCGGTTCATGGTCAGCTAGTTCCAAGGCGGGAACAGGGTGGCAGAGGGGCATGGTAGAGGATAAAGGTGTTCAACCCGTGGCAGCCAGGAAGCAGAGAGAAAATGGAGGAGCCGAGGACAAGAATATATCCTGCCAGGTCACACCTCCAGTGACTTTCCTCTAACCAGGCCCTGTCTCCTAAAGCACATTCAGCCATTAACTCATCAAGGGATGAATCCACTGATTTGTATATTGACCCCATGATCCAGTCATCTTTGAAAAGGCCCAACTCTATACATGAGACTCATGGGGGACATTTGTATCTAAACCATGACAGGAGACTCTTTCAGTCTTTTAGGGTAGTGATTTGGGTTAGAGTGGGTACGTTAGAGGTGGTAAGAAATGGTTGAACTTGAGATGTACTTTGAAGCGAGGTCTGATAAGGTGAACGTGCTGAGGAGATTGGTGATGGCATTTTCTTAGGGAAGGCGCATTGCTAGAGGAACACATTGGGAAGACTTCTTAAAGTGTGAGATGGACGGATGTTACATACTAATCAGATGGTACCCTCTTCTTTGCCCACACATACACAGCCACAATCCCGGAGTCTTTCTGTTTTTGAGGTGTTCTTTGTTTGAAATAATTTTAGCTGTACACAGAGTTACAGAAATCATACTGAGGTCCTGTGCTCCCCTTCTCCCAGCTTCCTGTGATATTAACATCTTACATAACCACAGTTATCACCACTAGGTAATTAACATAGTTGCGCGACTGTTAATTAAACTGTAGACCTTATACAGTTTCACAGATTTCTTAACCAGTGAGCTATTCCAGGTTCTACCCTAGGACGCAACATTACATTTACCCTATGGTAAACATTAAATTTACCCTAATCTGCTTTACCCATGGCAGCTCTTTGGTCTTTTCCTGATGCTTTTGAAAAGTACTCATTAGTTATTTTGTAAATAATTTGGATTTATATGAAGTTTTCTCACGATCAGAATGAGGTTGCACATTTTTTGGAAGAACACCAAAGAAATGATTTTGGGGGCGCTGAGATGGCTCAGTGGCGTAAGCGCCTGCCTGGCAAGCACGAGGGCCCGAGTTCGACTCCCGGAACCCACATACGAAGAAAGGGCCGGTGATATCGCTCAGCGGCATGGGCGCCTGCTGGTGCACGAGGTCCTGAGTTCGATCCCTGGTACCCACAAAAAAAAAAAAAAAAAAGAAATGATTTTGTGCATCATATCAGAGAGTCATGATACATTGATGTCATTAATACATCGATATGCTAATGCAACAAAGTAGTTAACTAATATTTATTAATAAGAGTATTCTGTTAATACTGGTGATGTTAACTTCGAACGCTTGGTTAAGGTGGTCCTTACTGGCTTTCTCCTTAGTAAAGTTACCAGTTCCCCTTGGAATTAATAAAGTTCTCATGGGAGATACTTGGAGACTATATAAACCTGTATCTTAAGAGTATCATTAAGGACTTTGTCTCTACATTTTTTAATTACAGTTCTTATGTCAAGAAGAGCTATACCTTCTTCCTTGTTTATTATTGGGAACCTGGCCAAGATCCCCAACTGCCTGCCTGAGGGGCATGGTGAGAGGATAAAATGAGAAACAGAGACAGTTTAGTAACGCATGACAGGCGTGTTGGGAGGTCAGTACCTCCGGATGGGCAAGGGCAGAGCCACTCCGAGCTAGCCACTATTCATTGGGTGTATACAGTAATCAGAGGAGGGATTATCAGATGACTCAGAGGGGGGCAATTACCTCATGCTAATGAGGCTCTTTATGTTGATGAGGATGGTGGGGAGAGATGGCAGGTTAATAAGGAGTTTGTCCTTTTCCCAAGGTGAAACTCTATTTTTATTACTACTGGGTTCTCAAGGAACCAGGATGTCTTCAGCTGATGCAGTCTTGCCCTGGGGTGTCACTGGACCATTGAAGCCTCTATTAAGGCCTCCGAGCCCTAGCCTCAATTTATAATTTGTGGTCTCCAACAGTTTATAAAGCTTTTTATTTCAGTAAGGAGTCAGACACTTATTTTATTGTAGGTTTATAATACAAAATTATTTGTTTTTAAAGTGTTCCAGTTTAGACTCTTATAAATTCTTTCTGATTAACTCTTGTGTCTTTTTTGACCTGTCTCCATTTTTTTTTTTTTTTTGTGGGTACCGGGGGTCGAACTCAGGATCTCGCGCTTGCCAGGCAGGCGCTTACGCTGCTGAGCCATCTCACCGGCCCCTCTACTGCAATTCTGACTGATTTCTTTTATCTTTTTGTTATTCTAATTTCTTTTTCCATCTGTGAGAATCCTATTATTATCTACAGTGGATTTAGTTATTGGTTCAGTGTTAGTATGTACATAAAATAGTTTCAGAATTGCTAACCCATATATATATAAGAACCAGATTTACCAGCCAGATTACCATATTTATTTATATATGGATTTTTTGTCATTAGCTTTATGTTATCCAATCAAAATACTATTTTCCAAAGTTGCCTAGGTTATTTTCTTCTCAGCTCCTTTTAATATGTTTCTATTATTTATAATACTCTTAGATGGTTTGTTATTGGGTATGTTGGACTATCCTCATGTTCTGTTTGGTTTAAATTGTTTGTTTTTTGAATATGTGAAACCCTCTGGTTCTAAGAGTTAGATAAAAACAAAAATGGATATACCTGGATACATTCACTCCTAGGTTTTAATGGAAAGTCTCAGAACAAATTGTAGCTCGTGTCAATATTTATTGAGCTTAACTGAATCCTTTATATGTCTTCTTTTTCTAAAAATTTTATTGTTGCAAAATATATATAACATAAAATTTGCTAGTTTAAACTTTTTTTTTTTTTTTTTGGTGGGTACCAGGGGTCGACCTCAGGACCTCACGCGCCAGCAGGCGCCTGTGCCGCTGAGCGATATCACCGGCCCTTTTTCCATATGTGGGTTCCGGGAGTCGAACTCCGGACGTCGCGCTTGCGCTGCTGAGCCATCTCACCGGCCCCCAGTTTAACCATTTTTAAACATGCCATTCTGTGGCATTTAGCATCTTCACATTTGTGTAGTTATCATTGTGATCCATCTCCAGAACTTTTTCATGTTCCCCAGCTGAAACTCTGTACCCATTAAATACTAACTCCTCATTCTCCGATAAGAGCATCAGTTTACTTTCTGTCACTATGAATTTGCTACTCTAGGAACCACATATAAGAAGTATCATAAAATATTTGTTCTAGTGTGCTTGGCTTACTTCATTTAGCTTAATGTCTTCAAGGTTCATTTGTGTTAAAGGATATGTCAAATTTTCCTTCCTTCCTTAGATTGAGTAATATTCCGTTTTGTGTATGTACCGCATTTTGCTTATCCATTTATCCACATATGGGTAGCTGGGTTTCCTTCACCTTTGACTATTGCGAGTATGCTAGTATGAGAATGGGTATACAAATACTGGTTTGAGTCCTTGTTTTCACTTCTTTTGAATATATACCTAGAAGGCAAATTACAAGATTCTAGAGTAATTTAGTAAATTCTGTGTTGAAGTTTTGAAGGAAATGCTGTACTATTTTCCTCAGTGACTGTACCATTTTACATCCCTGTACTGTTCCTTATATCCTGTTTTTTTAACTGTGGGAGTATCTTTAAAACCTTTTTTAGCCATTCTGCTTACCTTGAAATCTTATGCAAGTCAATAACTTCGTACATAATTAAAGTTTAAATAGTACGTATACGGTACTGACTAGACTGAACTGTTTAAATTACAGACATTTTAAGAGGTTTGTTTACCACTTGGTGGATTGCTGTCAGGACATAGCAACTCATTTAAAAATGTAAAATAATAGCTTGTTAAAGCTTTCAGAATCTTGAAAGAATCTTGACTACCTTATATAATTAAGTGCTGTGGCCTTCTTTGGGCATAAAGTCAGTGATAATTGAGATACGAGTGTTATTAAGGTAGTTCTTTAGAGATGTGGCCCTTAAAAAGTAAAAAGCCGGCATTCTTTGTATGAAAGCATATTTTAGGATTTTCAGATAATACTGTATTTGAAATTTTAGTCCCCACTCAACTGTTAAGACTTCTAAAAACATCTAGAAAACTTCTGAGAACATTTAGACTTCTGAAAAGATCATGTTGGTTTACCTGCTCTCTGAAGACCTTTTTCATTTACCAAAAGCTATGATTTTGAGTGTACTATATGAATTTTTAGAAAAATGTAAACATGTACTATTCACTTTTAAAGAGCAAGGTTTAGAAGTACATGCCAAAGTTTTAATCATGATCTTTTCTAACTTCATTTGGGGACTATGTATGGGGAAAAGGTGAGTTACAATTTTTTTTTTTTTCCTTTTGTGGGTACCGGGAACCGAACTCAGGACCTTGTGCTTGCCAGGCAAGTGCTTATGCCGCTGAACTGTATCACCGGCCCTGAGTTACAACTTTGATATTTAAAAAATTTTATTAACAGTCATTGTTTGGAGATATATATATATATATATATATATATATATATATATATATATATGTATTTTTTTTTTTTTTTTTTTGTACTGGGAAGTGAACTCAGGACCTCGCACTTGCCAGGCAGATGCTGTGGTACTGAGCTATATACCTGGCCCCATTGTGTGGGTTTTTGCATTAATATTAGGGGAAAATAGTACAAAATAAAATTCCTTTTCTCAAATTTGAATGGTTAAACTCATATGCTCGCCTGTTTTGATTTTAGAGCTGTACCCTTTCAGGAGGCAAACATCATGGTCCTGTTGAAGCCTTAAAACAAATGTTATTTAATCTTCAAGCTGTACAAGAAAGTTTTAATCAGAACAGAACTATAGAACCAAAAGAAGAGATTAAGCAAGTAAGCACAAACTTGGTTTCATTAATTAAAAGCTATGAATTTGTATAAGGATTTCTTCCTACATCTTTTTCAGACCAACTTCTAGATCTTTGTTACAAGCATGCCAGCATGTCACAAAGCAAATGTTATAGTTGTATTACAATTCGTTTTTTAGAAAGTGATTTTGGGCCGGTGAGATGGCTCAGCGGCATAAGCGCCTGCCTTGCAAGCGCGAGGACCCGAGTTCGACTCCCGGATCCCACATACGAAAAAGGGGCCGGTGATATCGCTCAGCGGCACAGGCGCCTGCTGGCGCGCGAGGTCCTGAGGTCGACCCCCCGGTACCCACAAAAAAAAAAAAAAAAAAGAAAGAAAGTGATTTATTTATACTTTATACTGTTAGACTTCTGGTTTTTTTTTAAATCTCTGAACATATTTTTATGATTTCAGTCCACCTTATTTAGACATGATGATGTTACATCTGTAGTACAAGTTATAAAAAATGTTTTTTTAAGCCCTACAAAATTAATCTGTATGGTCCACATTGTAGTTATGTTTGAGGAAGCCTAAAAAACCTTTTCAGTATTAGACTTATTTATCTGTCATCTGACGTTTATTTTTGTTACCATGTGTTTATTGACTCTTGAATACAGTTATGTACTATTTTAGGACCATTGTGTTTTTTAAACTTGTGTATTTCCTGGAAATTTGAAACTTTCTGCTTTGTGCTGCTTTTCTATGGGGGAATGAATTTTCTTCACAAAAGTATAGTGTTTAAAAACAAAGCTTTTTTAAAGTCTAAATTCTAATACTGCCACCCTCTAGCAAGTGGAACATTTGTGTAAATAAATCACTTATATTCTTTAGTTTATTTTCTTTAATTTTTAATTGACAAAAATTGTATCTATTTTGGTGTATAATGTATTTTGAAATATATGTAGTATAGAATGGATAAATTGGGTTACTTGATGTGTATTGCCTCACATACTTTTTTTTTGTGATCAGAACACTTAAAATCTCTCAGCAAATTTCAGGTACATAATGCATTGTTACTAACTGTAGTCACCATATTGTATAGTAGCTTTCTTGAATTTATTCCTCCTAATTGAAATTTGTATTTTGACCAGTATCTCCCTATCTACCACTCACCCCAACACAGGTAGCTACCATTTTACACAGTCCCCCTGGATGGTATACTTTTTAAGATTCCACATGTGAATTAAATCATGTAGTATTTGCCTTTCTGTGCCTGGCTTATTTTTCTTGCCAGTTTCCTTTTCTGTAAAAGGAGGTTGTTGAGAACGTACAGTACTTTGCGACAGACAACATAAAGTAGTTATTATAATACTTGACACCTGATAAATGCTCAGTTAAATTGTGGCTCCTTTTATTGTTCGTCTTTTGTTACTGTTACTCAGTAGAGCTTTATGAAATTCAGTTTTCATTACAAATGAGTGGATCAGTTCTCAAGACCTACCACCAACTTCATTTGAATTGTATTTAAAAATTTCCCTCTGGACATTCTAATAATCATAGCATTAACATATGGAGTGTAATTCATCCTTCTTTTAAATATCACTGAGACATAATCTTTTAAGTAAAGGTATAATTTCAAGCCAAGATTTGATTTTTAATGGACATATGTTTAGAAGCATATTTTACGACAAATCAAAGGTGAAGCTAAGTGATACTTAAGTATTTTTAGAGTAAATGAGAAATAAAATATTTAATGCTCCCCTGAAAACTGTTTGCTAGAAATAATTCTTTAGAAACGCAGAAAATATTTTTTAATGTTCTTAATCACATTTTAAATAGCATTTAATTTTATAATTGCAAAATATTTAAAATATTGTTATTTTTTATTTTTTGGTGTTTTTAATAATAGGTTTCAGAAGATGATTTCTCTAAATTGCAATTGAATGAAAGTATGATTCCTATTACTAGGTCTCTTCAAAAGTAAGTATTCTTTACTACTATGGATATAAATCCACCTTGTTCTTTCCTTTGACTGAAGTCAGTGTGGAATTAAGTGTTCCAAGACTAGAAGTGTACAAGGCATACTTCAGCTTTTTGGAGCACATAATCTTTAAGAAAAACATAGCTTTCTCTTAAACCTGTACTATTTCCTATTTAAAATATTCTAAAGACCCAAGGAGATGCCTTAGACATTTAAAATATAACAGATATGAATGGTTCAGATTCTCTCTTCATTTTAAAGTAATGATAACAATTTGAGAAATTATTGATGTGGATATCCTCTAACAATAACTTGTTATTTTCATATTGTTCCTTTAGGATAAACGTAATAGTCCTAAGTGTCTTATTTGGGGCATATTCACAGAAATCTAAAGTAGATAAAATGTCCTAGATATAGATAGGTTTAATTTTCTTAGTTACATCGTCTTTTAAAAAAAGCAGAGAATACAAGTCTCAACTACGGTCATGATATTGCCATAGTACTTGCATATAGTGTTCTATACCTAGTAGAAATAAAGGATAATGATGAGTGACACTTATTGAATACTTACCACATGTCAGTGCTTTTGTTACTTCTAAGTGTTAGTTTAGAACAAGTGGTGTTGAATATAATTCTTGTGATCCTCATGACCCTGCAAGTACTGTTATCATCATCATAATACAGATCGGGGAATAGACATGAAGTAATAAAACTGGCTTGAAGTTACCTAGCTAGTAAGAAGTAAAACTGAGACTTGAACTCGAGATTTGAAAAGCTGCGTTAGAAACATTCGTTAATGATAATGGTGAATCGTTAATTGAGACTACTTGAGGACCTCAGTAGATCTTCTAGGTAAATACCTCATTCTGCTTTTACAGTTTAAAGTGAAAAACCTTTCCATTGCTCTTAAAAGCATTGATATTGAACTTGTGTTGAAGACCCAAATATATTTTCTGAGTTAGAGTACATACCTTAAGAGATGGATACTGATCCATAGGTGCTTTTAACATTTGCTAGAATTTTTTTTAAAAAATAGTAGTAACTTTTCTACTATAAACAATCAGTAGTCTTTAAAGAGTAAGCTTCTTCAAAAGATACAGATTGTGCTTTGGTTGTTCTATTGACCTAAGGTGAAAGTCCTATTATATAACTTCTATTCCTGAACTAATTTTTTTTTTTTTTTTTTTGGTGGGTACCGGGGTCGACCTCAGGACCTCGTGCGACAGCAGGTGCCCATGCCACTGAGCGATATCACCGGCCCCTTTTTCGTATGTGGGTACCGGGAGTCGAACTCAAGGGCCCTCGCGCTTGTGAGGCAGGCACTTACACCGCTGAGCCATCTCACCGGCCCTAGTTTTTGTTTTTAACAATTTGCATTGCTAACTAGTTTAAGATATCTTTCATTAGCCTTGGGGAGCTCCAGCCTTCTGGTTTAGGTTCTGTTTTTCTTGTAGATACTTTATGTTCTCCCATTAGAAATATCTATTTTTAGGATGACTTATAGCTGAAATATACAGGGAGTGATCAAAAGATAGAGTGAATGCTTAAACCAAAAAAGAAAAATTATTAAAAGACTCATTGCCAAGAATGATGGGCGTGTTCAAAGTGAAGGTGAGTATTTGGAGCAGGATGAATGGCAATGTGTAGTTCCTGTAATACATTTTAAAATTTAAACATTCACCATATGTTTTGATCGCTCTTGTTGATCAACCATTTATGGCAGTTTCTCCCAAATAAAAAAAAATTACAGCGTGTCTTCATTCACCTTATTCACCAGATCTGGTACAGGCTGGCCTCTGACTCTTTCCCAAAGCCAAAATGACCATAAAAGATAAAGGTATTGAATTAATCAGGGCAGCCACAACAACACAATTAAACATGAAAGAGGACTTTCAGAGCTGCTTCAGAAAGTGGCAAGAATGATGGGATAAGTGTTTAAAGCGAGGGGGAATATCTTGAGGGGAATTAATGGCAGTTTGTCTTTTACTATAATTTAAAAAAGTCCCCATATTTTTTGGTCACACCTAATACATGACTAGTAACAACTTAACAATGCTATTTTTTCCAGATTCCTCTTATACTAGGAATCAAAATAATAATGGTTTTGTTTGTATCCCTATAATATTTAGCCTTGTGTTATATATTCACATATTAGGAATTCAATAAAAACATATTAACTGAAATCCTGTAAGAAAAATTTGTCATCTTTAAGCAAATGAAAAAATTGTAATTTTTGAGCAAGAGATTTTCCTAGGATCTTTTATATCATGAAGACAATCGGCTAATAAGAATCAGTAGTAATATATCTCTAATACCTTGAAGACCAGTAATTTCAGACTATTGCAAAATCATAAATCCTTCAGAACAATTTATATTTGGCTTTGGAATGTGTTTATAGATAATTTGGAAACAATTGGGAAAGATTTTGTAATTTTCAGTACTAAAGGCCATGCTGTGAAGACCAAATTTAATGATAGAAAGTTGTCCATTTTCCCAGTTCTTTTTTCCTGTTCAATTTTCTAGTCTTCATTCCATACTAGAGATAGATAGAACTACCTCTCAGACTTGCAAAACATGATCTTACTTTCCTTATTCTAAAATACTAGTGCTTTACCTTCTAGGGAATGGTAGGCATTGAAAGACAATGAAAAACCTTTCATTCAGTTTTTGCTGGATATAGGCTCAATATAGACCAGTAAACAGTACCTAAGGAAACAGCAACAGTATTAATAGGATACTGAAGTCACTTCATAAGTGAATTAAAATATAACTAAGCTACCTTTATATAGTTTGTTACTGAGTTTCTCTAGGTCGTTTGTATTTGCTGTAAACCCCATGAATAGATAGTTTCTTCAGGTTTTTTTTTTATTGTTTTAGTTTACTAGTACATGAGTGTAGTACATAATGTTTGCATTCCTTGTGGGAGGTTGATATGTGTACATGACACATCTTTTTTTTTTTTTAGAAGTAACTAACATTTATATAATACACCAAATAACAACGGCAGAAGGCATATTGATTACAAGTGCATAGGAAATATTTGTCAAAGTCAACTATATTCTAAACTAGTTAACGTACACTAAATCCTGTCCCCAACAGTTTTTTAATAACCCACAAACTAAGAGTATTTTTATATGTTTAAGTATTTTTTAAAGCAAAGCAAATATCAGAGAAACTTTATGTGGTTTGCAAATCATAAAATATTTACAATCATGCTGTTCAGAGAGATTTTGCTGACCTTTCTGATAAGCTAAAAAATAATTCCCACTATATATGAAGGATTCAAATCACACAAAATGTTTTTTCTAACTGCAATTTAGTTATATTAGAATTGACTAAGAGGAAGTTGTTTCAGAAATCTCTAAATAACACACTTCTGAAAAATTCACAGATCAAAAAAGTCAAGAGTGGTATTAGATAGGTTTTGAACTGGATAAATATTTAAACAAAGACTATTAAATCTTTTAGAATATTGCATAATTAGTAATTGGAAGAGGGGACTTAGAGCAAGAAAGGGCAAGAAAAGAAAAAATAACTCAATTTCTCAATCTATGTTTCAGTCTAAGAGAGAGAGAAAAATAAATTTAATACTAATAAAAGAAGGTAAGTAGATGAAAATAATAAATAGGTAGGATTAATTAATTTTTTATTTTAAAGAGAAGAAAAAACAAAACAAATCAAAAAAGAACAAAATTTCAAAACAACATAATAGGAGGGTAACAATGGTTAATACATTACGTATTGTTATCTTTAAGTTAGTTATTCAGGGTACCAGATATCAGCATTCAACTGCATGACACATCTTATTTCCTTTTTTTCATCCCTTTTCCCTTCCTTCCCTCCCTCCTCTACACATCCCTTGATCCTTTCCTGTTATCTTTTATTTCACTCTATGTTTCTCCTATAAGAGAAACAATGAGATATTTAAGTTGGTGTGTCAGATTTATTTCCCTTACCAGTATAGTCTCAGGTGCATCCATTTTCTTAAAAATGACTCAGATTTATCTTTCTTTATGAAAGAGTAGTATTCCATGATGTGTAAATACACATTTTCTTTATCCATTCATCTGTTGATGGACATATGGGCTGCGAATGACTGTTGTGGTAACATCATCCTGGATGTTTCCCTCTGCTATTTTTTTTTTTTTCATGGTTGTAGAGAAGAAAATCAAGAAAAATTTTCTTTCATAACTTTACTTCCACTTTTTACACATACATTTGAAGTAACAATTACTTTTTATAGCCAGTCAGCCAAGTAGATTCATTGTTTTAGTCTTAAGCAGAGCAGATAGAGGTTAAATGAAAAGAAATGCATGCCGATTATGTAGACCAAGTATGGGGACTCAGAATGTCACGTTTTTATTTTTTTATTCTTTTCTGCCGTTAAAACACATTTCTCTTTTGTTTCCAGTTCTCTCCTTTGCTTCTTTTTCCTAGCCACTGTTTTTACATGGAAATAGAATGAAAAGCAATTATATTGAATTATGTATTCAAGTATTAAAACTGTTTGATATGATAATATGTATTTCTTTAGTCATGCATTTGAAATAATACGTTCAAGACACAGGTAAGTTAAAAATGATTTTATAAATAGCACATATCTGCATTAAAGCTTTTTGCATAGATTGAATTAAATAACGCATCCTTCTGTATGTTGTTAAATGCTTAGGAAAAGGGATTTTTGGAAAGCATCAATGTCTGGGTCACCAGTAAGACCTCACTGTTTGGTGGATGAACAGTTAAGGTGTGAAATTGTCTAATAGGTGGCCAGTTGCATCATACGGGCTTCTATACTATAGGCAAAAAGACTTAGATCGTGTTTGTTCTAGCAGTGGGTTTAATAAGTCTTGTAATAGAGTAGCTATTGTTATATTGAAATAGTGATGATTGTAAAAGATATTTTGAGATAACCTTCAGGCAATCATGTCATATAAAAAGTTTTGTGACTTCTGTGGGATTTAAGTTTACAGGTATTGGTCTGTTGCTTGCATTCATAATGGGAGGAAATACAGTACTAACGAGCTGAAAAACAGGACAGAGAAAATTGGAATTTTTAGAGGATGTTTGGAAAGTTAAGAACTTCTTTCTCATTTTTTTTTTAATGACAGTTTTTTTTTTTTTTTTTCCCAATGAGACCTGATATACAATGTTGGCCTTATTTTAGGGAAAATATCCACATTGTTAATATAATACAACATTATTGAATGTCATTGGTTTTTTTCTCCCACTCAATAAAAATGAGTTTTCTCAGTAATGTTACTGATCCTGAAGTGGCATTTAAAAATTATTAAGCTATCCTGAGTGTAAATGTTAAAACTAAACTAAGCACTTTATTTTCTAAGTGGCATGCACAGCATACTAAAAGAAAAGGTATCATTTTGTAGAGTTCTGGGGAAAAATACATGAAAAATAATGTTAAGTGTGATACAAATGATGTCTACTATTATTATTAGGGTATTTGGCAGATAAACTTAAGATGCATGTCAGTAGTATAATTTTTTAAGTAAATGTTAATACAACATTAGATAAGGAGCAGTTTTCAAAGTTTGATATTTATATTCTTTACCTTCATCTCATGCTAATTTTGAAATTAATAAACAGTGTAATCACTATTTCTTGCTGTCTGCATTGGCTATTCAATCCTAAATATTGGTTTATAATGTGTTTTATACTTTTATACAAAGGGCCTTGCACCATTTATCTCGCCTGAGAGACCTGGTTGATGATACCAGTGGAAAACAGTGACCGAAAATGTGAAGAGGAAAGTAAAACTGTCACCACAATAACTACAGAACAAATATGTATTTTTTCTGTTACTTAATTGGACAAAGTAAATATAAGCCATACATTATTCTGTGATTGGTTCAGCTGTTTTTCTAAAAAACTAAACTTGAAAATGTCCATAGGTTTTGTGACCTATCCTCATTTTGTGCCAAAAAGTAGAATATATTCTGAAGCCTGCCTTCTAATATTTAAGGATGAATGATTTCTTAATGTTTCCCTGGACTTAACCTTGTCTAGTATCATAATTTTATCATTTGGTTCTGGAATATTAAGTTTTCTAGTTTCTATAATCTCTTACATGGAACTTTGATTCTGTGTAAGGTAATAGTGATAATACATGACATTTTATGAATCATTTTGAAGGGGAGATATTTGAGTATTTAATATTAGGTTATTTTCCAGATTTTAGTTTTGGGGTTAGCTGCAACTTTTAAAGATCATGATACAGTTGTCAAATACTTTCAGAAACTTGAAACTAAAAAGAAAATGAGTGTGGAAAATAAGAAAGCAACTCTGTGTTTAAAGCTGTGTTTTAAGAGTTGATTTTTCTTTAAAGCCTTCTGTAGTTTTAACAGTTTATCTCAAGCTAGAAGTTAGGAGAGCTCTATAATTTTGCAGTTTCACCAGATTAATATTTCCAGTAAGTTGGAAGCATATTTACCAAAACTAAAAATTAAGTCATCAAACATAACTAATATATTTTAAAAGCCTGGTGAAATTAAAGAATATCTGTGTATATATATATATATATATGTATAAATACTACACATTAGCACTTTACCCAAAAGGCACCATCTTTGCTAAGTAGATTTACTGCTAAATAAGAATTTATAGGCACATAGTCAAATAATTTATTTTTCAAATTATTAAGAGGCACTAATGAATACCTTTGTTAAAGAATTGACATGTCAAACAGTGTAAAGTGAACCCTGCCATTTTTCCTCCTTTGGTGTGAGTTCCTCATTGTATTTGTCTGGCTGATTTGAGAGTCGCTTACTGAGAAGTTTTTGTTTATTCTGTGGAAATCTTTTTTTGCCACTTACATGTTTTTTAATTGATTATGATCTACTGCAAAGCAAATAGCTTAAGGAGAAATTACTTTGAAGATCGAAGAAGGGCTGGCTTTTTAAAATGCAGATTTAACTTGGTAAGCATCAGGTGGGCCTGGGTGGATCATATTTCAGGCCTGGTGAAATCTTCTGTTAGACATTCTAAAGAATGCAGAGATGATATAAGTAACAACTGCTAATTCCATGTTAAAAGGCCGGGCGTGGTGGCACATGTCTGCAATCCCAGCACTCGGGAGGCTGAGGCAGAAGGATCACTGTGAGTTTGAGGCCAGCCGGGGCTACAAAGTGAGTTTAAGGCCAGCCTGAACTTCATAGTGAAACCCTGTCTCAAAAAGACAAAAAAAAAAAAAAAAATCCATGTTAATTATGTGTTGACTGTACATATACTATGCCTGGAAAGCACCTCTAAAAAGATCATGCTGTAATGACTGAATAATATTGATTTTGTTAGTGCCCCTATTTATAAGAATATATCTCCAATACTAAACAGGGGAAGCCGTCCTAAAATTGTATGTTACAACTAATATTTTAAGGAACTTTATTATGTTTACTGAGTATTTTGTTTTCCTTTTCTATAAATATGGAAAGGTTTAGTCTTTTACCTAAAAAAGGAATTTATCAAAATTATTACTCCCAACCTTCTTAAATATATAGGAGTCAATGAATCTCAAAATGTCTAAATGATAAATGTTCAGGAAGTTATATAAAGACTTGATTTAATTACATCCTTAATTCATGTGGGTTTTTATTTATTTTTTTTAAGATTTCTGGGGGAAAAGAGGGGATACCAGTATGGAGACTGCTATGTTGAGAATTTAAAGCAAATAAAGGGAAGATTAGATTTTAAAGATTCCATTTTGAGTGTAAAATTTTACCTTACTCTTTTAGGTATATTAAGAAAGTATTCAGAAAAAATTAAGAAATTTTAACATCTTCAAGTTTTTAAATTGGATATGAAAAAAAGGGTAATAAAGCTTGATTCCAAAAATTATTTGGGCTCAAGGACCAATATGTGGAGAGTAAAGACTCAAATGTCTTTTCTATCAATACAAATTCTATTTTTCAGTTTTTTTTGTGTGTTCAGCCTCATAAGAGATACCTGACCTAATTGAGGGTCATTTAGTCCCTAATTGAGGGACTGTTTTCTTGGGTTTATTTTAGGTATAGTTGTATTATTCCTTGTTAAAATTTATGAATGTGCTTTTTTATATTTTGTATTTAATGCTGTATATGATAACATTTTGTTAAATTATATGTAGTCATACAAAAATGTCACCTAAAGATAAACCATAGTGATTCCTTGTTTTTTCCCTGTTTAAATACATGAAATTGCTTTTATAGATTTGAAATTTTGTTTCCTTTTTTTCTGTCTCACCATTCACTGTATATTTCAAAACCTATTTGGTAGAAGTGCTGTGAAGAAGTGAACTAGTCAAAAGGAAAGTGTCATGAAAAGTGACAAAAGGAACAAAAGACCATTTCAGAGCAATTGAAGTTTCTTCAAATGCTCAAGACTGTGTGTCTCTATTCTGCGTATAGATTGGATGTTTCATACCTGGTTATACGATGTGTTTGATTGTCTATGATTGGGGTAAACGTAGGCCTAAACTTGAACACAGTTTATGTTTTTAGATATTTTTCCTGTGATGTATGATACTATTTTTTTCCTTCCTCCCTTCCTCTTCTCTCTCTCATCATCATATTTCTCTATGCTTTTCTTTTTAGGACAACACCAAAAAACCTTGGATCTTTATTCTGTCAGTTTATTTGCATCCTAGACCTGAATCTTCATGCAGCAGCTGTTTTCACAATGTAACAACTTTTATCCATCTTTTATTACAGTGAGACTAGTTCATTTGTTTTCTAATATCTGTTTCAACCTTTAACACCCCAAACCCCAACTTTGTTTCCTATAATGAAGCTAGATTGACTGGTCTTTGCAAGACGTTGTATACTGCCATATCTAATAGTGATATATTTCAGCAATTTGCTTTGTATTTTCACCTTTATACATATTATTTGAAATACAGGTTGAGTATCCCTTATCTAAAATATGTGGGTCAGTGGTGTTTTAGAATTCAGAGGTTTTTTTTTTTTTTTTTTTTAAATCTAGATAGATTTTACCATTTGAGAGTATCCCAAATCCAAAAAATCTGAAATCTGAAATGCTCCAAAATGTGAAACTTTTGGGGCATCATGTCATTTCTTGGGCTTTTAGATTAAGATTCCTCAGTTTAGTTCTCATTCTTCTATTTATCTAAAGCTTATTCTTGTTTCTTTAAAGCTCTAACAGGTTTACAGTTTCTTTTCAAGCATTCTACTAAATTTTGGTAGGTTGGCTTCCCTTTTTCATTACCCTATCACTCATTTAGCTTTTATATTCCTCATTTTGGTATTTTGCATAGGTCTTGTGTTCCATTGTATCCTAGAGAAGAAAATATATCTCAAAAATGTTAATTGATTATATTTTACTTCTTTGTGAGCTATCACCTTCATATATTGCTTTACATAATTGCACCTTATGTTATATAATCAGGAAAAAATAAACTATTTTATATAGTGCTCATACGTATTTATTGAGGATTGTAAGCCAGATTTTCTATAAATGGGTATACATTCAGGTAAGAAGGACCTTATCCTTTTTTTATGTGGTATTCTGCAAATCTTTTTATTTTAAAAAAACATTTTAATAATGGTATTTCTTTATTATTAGTAAACACTTAATTTTTAAGAGCAGTTTTATTCAAGTTTATGGTAAAATTAAAAGTAATGTAGAAAGCCTAGATTGGTAGTGCACACTTGCAGTCCTAGCACTCAGGAGGCAGTGACAGGAGTAATGCAAATTCAAGACTATGGGCTGCATAGTGTGACCCTGTCTCATATCAGAAAAAGTAACAGATTTCCCATCTGCCCCTTGTTCCCACACATGCATAGCCTCCTGGTTTCAGCATTAACTGTTGAATCTATCTTATCTTGTCATAATGAAGTCCATAGTCTACCTTAGGGTCCACCCTTGGTGTGCATTCTGTGAGTGGACAGACGTCTAAGTGCTATGTGTCCACACTTGTATTATGTATTTTCACTTCCCTAAAACTATTCTGTGTTCTGCCTGTTCATTTCTCACTCTGCCTTATGCAAACCCATTTTAAAATAAGGTAAATTACACCTGTTTTGGAAGACTTTTTTCCTATTTGATATTGCTGCTGCTCATTAAACAGGATCAACAATTGCGTAAGTAATACGGATAACATAACTGTTTAGCTTCCTGACTCTGAGCCCTCAAAACCTCTTAAAAAGTTTTACATCTTTCAAATTTTATCAGATGTTCAGTGTTACAGATTTAGGAGTAAATCTAGAAAAAGTTTCAGTGGCTGGTTGTCTTGGTCCATTTATGCTGCTATAGTAAAATACCTGAGATTGGGTAATTAATAAAGAACAGAAATTTATTTCTCATGGTTCTGGAGGCAGAAAGTCAATATCAAAGGGTCAGCAAGTTGAGCCGAAGAAAGGTGAAAATGCTTGAGCTAGTATTTCTGAAAACTAGTGAATCTGGTAACTTCAGAAAGGAACATAGTTCATGAATTAGGAATCTAGAACTATTGTAAGCACTCCGGAGTTACATGAATATTACCCTAATCAAAATAGCAGGGGTATGGAGCATGTCTTCCATGACCTTTCATCAGAGTGGCCATATAGCTTTTGTATAAATGTCTGGAAGTGAAAAATTCTCCGTAATTGAAATGCCTTATTTAATGTATTCTTGCTTCAGTAAAGCCATGATTTGCTTTTCTGTGTCTTTCACATATTGCTTTTAATTTTGCCTTTTAAGAGAATCTCATTTTTCAGGTTCCCTAATATTGAAACGAACAAAAGTAATGTTTCATTGCTCAGGCTGTTTCTAGATTCTAATTTCTTGGCACAGAGCTTCGTTTCTTCATTAATACATCGCTTTTCTGAATGCTCTGTGGATTTCAGTGTTTGGGATTTTTTTTTAAAATGTGGCATCAGATGTCCGAGATACATAAAGCAAAATGGAGGGGACTTTGTTTGATTCTTTTTTTATTTTTTTATTTTTTTATGTGGGTACGGGAGCCAGCCTCAGGACCTCGCGCTTGCCAGCAAGCGCTTGTGCCGCTGAGCGATATCACCGGCCCTTTTTTTCCTTTATGTGGGTTCCGGGAGTTAAACTTGGGACCTCACACTTGCCAAGCTGGTGCTTAAGCTGCTGAGCCATCTCACTGGCCCTATTAGTTCATTTCTCTGCTTGATGTCGGTGGGGATGGTGGGTGAGGGGATGTAGGAGTGAAAGGTGATGATGAATAAGCATCACTATCATGAGGAACTCTGTGGAAATACAGAAATAGATAAATGTGCACTACAAACTAGTAAGTATTGCTTCAGAGAAATGAAGATGGAATAATTGCTGCAGTGCCACAAAAGATGGGATCACCTAAAATGGTCTGGGAAAAGTCAGGAAAAATTTCACTCAGGATGAGATATTTGTGTTGACCTAGGTAACTGAACACAAGTTTGCCAACAAAGGAATCGGGCAGAAATGCGTTTATTCTAGTTAGGTGATACCTGCAAAGACTTTAGTGATGAAAAGGTCTAATCCAGAATGAATTGAATCAGAAAGGTAGTGTTACACTAGTGGTGTAGTGAAAGAATTCTGGGTTTTGGGTTTAGGCAGATTTGTTTTATAATTCTACCATTTATTAGCTTGCATTGTGGATAAGTGATTGGACCCAGCCAGAGCCCTTTTGTGCTTTCTATGCTTGTTGCTGGATATCATATGCAGGGCCTCATGCGTACTAGGGCTATCCTTTGCTACTGAACTACACCAGCAGATCTCATTTTTTGATACGTACTTGCAGTTTTGAGGATTAAATGAGAAAAGGCATGCCTGGTACATAAGATTTCAGTAAATACTAGCTGCTAAGGAAGTTATTTAGATGAGAGAGGTCCTAGGAATAAGACATAAGCCGCTTTCTACCTTGGCGCTTTCCCATTTCATTCTTTATACTACAAGCATATCCTTGGGCTGGTGATATAGCTCAGTGGCATAAGTGCTTGCCTGGCAAGTGCGAGGTCTTGAGTTCAATTCCCGGTACCCCCCCAAAGTATATCCTTCATAAGCAGGTCAGACAATACTGCATCTCTTAAATACTGCATCTTAAAATGTTTTTAGTGCCTTCCTATCTCAGTAAAACATGAAGTTCGTACCAAAGCCTAAAATGCTCTCTGTGGCATGTTAACACGTCTTGGTTCCCTTGTACTCTCAAAGCCAAAACATTTCCTGTCACTCAGTTTGTTCTATAATTCAGCCACATAGATCTTACTCTTCTCAGGTAACTACAAATGTCTTTTGCACTGTGTTCCATGTGGATAGTCTGTCCTCAAATACTCCATGATTTCATGCCCTCATTTCCTGACTGTTAGCTACTCCTCATTTCACTATTTTTTCTCACTTAATATTGAGAGTAAGAACTTTATTTCATCCACTGCTATATTTACAGCAGTTAGAGTAGGTCCTAGGAGTAAAGTGCTTCAAACATTTTTCTGAATAAATAAGATAGGGAAATACCCACTTGGTATATTCAGCTAAGAATTTTGGATTTTGTCCTGTAGGTAAAGTGAGATCAGCATTTTTTTTTTTTTTTTTTTTTTGTGGGTACCGGGGGGTCGACCTCAGGACCTCGCGTGCCAACAGGCACCCATGCCACTGAGCGATATCACCGGCCCCTTTTTCATATGTGGGATCCGGGAGTCGAACTCGGGCCCTCGCGCTTGCCAGGCAGGCGCTTACGCCGCTGAGCCATCTCACCAGCCCGAGATCAGCATTTTTGATGCAGCCTGTGGATATTAGTTTTTCTTAGTGCCTATATTGTTTTGTGCTTGTAGTAAGTAGAACTTTTTCTTAGATACTAAAACCAACTATTTTTTTTTCTTTCCAGTAGCCAGTTCCTCAAAGTCTGATAACCATGACAATCATGCATTATGGTCATTTTTTTGGATAGTAGTGAAAGTTAGGATGTAGCCCTGTTTTTGTTAAGTGAGTTTCCTATGATGTTTTAGTATAAGACTGGTCCCAGATAGAAGTTTATTTGTATAATAATGTGAAGAGGGCCATTAAATGATTTACTTTAGGTTTCCATAATAACCACTTACTTGGTGTTTTGGACAAGTATAAAAGAAGAAAAAAGAACTGAACACAGGAAGGTGTCTCTTGGGGGTCCGGGCACATCAGTGACAGGAATATTATCTGTGACTTGGTTCAGCCGTGCCTAGAGGGAATGTGATGGTGCTTCTGACAAAATTCATCACTCCTTTAAATAACAAGTTTTTTTTTTTTTTAAAGAGACTTGGGGAAACAAATTTTCAGAAGCTTTTACTTCACAGTAAAGCAGAATATATATTACTTAAAAACAAGCAAGGAATAAGTATCAACCGCACTTAGAGTGGTTTTAAAAAAGTGGTTAGTCAAAAACAATGAGCAAAGTGTAGCAAAAGTTTCCCAAATTTCTCTGGGTCTTGGGGTATTTTATGAATCAGATTTCTTAGGAAGGCTTAAAATTTAAATGCCATCTTTGTTTTTCCTATTAGCAAGGGTACCTCTGGCAGATTGAAGCTCTGATCTTCATTTCCTAAAATGGTACCTACCTCACAGTTGTAAAGATTAAGTGAGGTGATGCCTGTAAAGTATTTGCTTAGTGCAGTTTCTGGCACATAGTGAATGCTCTGTGTTAGCTATTGTTGGTAAGCAAAATTTTGCCAGTGTGTAGTGTTAAAATTTCAGCTGATAATAGTTGTTTATTGCCCCCCAGCTGCTTATGTCTTTATATTTTGTAAGAACAAGAAATAGGACTGTGTAAAAGTTTTTTTTCCTACTAGACAGTGCCTTTTTCCATTCTGCAAACTGGATTTATCCTTTAAACTTAAGGCATTAAGTTTAACTCTGACCTCTATTCTCTTCCCACCCTAGGACTCCTTAGTAGACCACTGATGAACTTACATTGTGCCCTGATTATGTGTCTTCCCCACACAAGTTTTGTTTGAGCCTTGGCACATGCATCTGCCGGTGGAGAGGAGTAGCCCAGAGAATCTAGAAAAGATAATAATTGGCTTTATATATTCAGTGGACACAGGCTTGACATAGTGAACTGAGAACTTCATTTAAAGTACTCTGAAACTTCTCACTGTTGAGACTTTTTCCCCGTACACACGATTAAAGCAAGTTTAGCTAGAAGACTAAACCAGTGGCGTAGCCTTTCCAATACCTCTTGTGAGTCAATGAGAAAAGAGAAGATGTGGGGTAGGGAAAGGGAAAGACAGGCAAAAACCAAAACAAAACCCGAAATGAAATACAAACTTTGGGAACATCACTATTTTGAACCATAAACGGAGCTGGAATCCCTCCACCCTAGTTGTAAGTTGTAGAAAGTAGCAGTCTCTATGAGCTATTATCTCAGGCTCAAGTGAAAAATTGTCTTAACATCCTGTGTTACCTTTTATCCTTAGAGTATCACTGTGGATCTAGGACCTTTTCAGGTTCAATATATTCTAATCAGCCACATTTATAACTATATGAAGCTCAAAGTGTTCAAATCTGGCTTGTGGGAGGTTTTTTTTTTTTTTTTTCTTTTTTTTTAATGTGGGTACCGGGAGTTGAACTCAGGACCTCGCGCTTGCCAGGCAGGCCCTTATGCCTCTGAGCCGTCTCACGGGCCCTTGTGGGAGTTCTTAAAACCTTTGTGCCCAGTAGTGGGGACTGAATCTAGGGCTTGTTTGTGCTAGGCAAACTACCACTGAACTACATCTCTAGCCAGTATTGACATTCTGGAAAACATCATTGGTCTCTGGCAACAACATGGCGTTCCAGATCCTCTTTTATTTTTCTTGCCCTGAGTTATAGCCATAGTGTATGAGCACAGAAGTACAGTTGCTGCAGCTGTTGTTGGACTAGTTTTAGTAGTGAGAGCTAGGAAATAAGATTTCACAATACCATTTAGCTTGTCATATTGCTGTGCCATACATGTTTTTTACAAACTACTATGTAGGGGTTCATTGATCACCTAAATTTTCATGTATGTTAGCAGCTCTTTAGAAGTTTAAGGGGAGACTGATGAGGGCCTGATCCGTTGGTCACTAGTTGTTAGTGATTTGGAGAAGAGATTGGGTTATAATGAATTGCACAGATCAAATGAGAGTTAATCATTTATTTGAGCATACTAAGTGTCAGCCCTGATACAAAGCTTTAATAATGCCATGTGCAATCTGTAATCTGGCAGCAGAGGTGTTACAACAAATAATTGTTATGAATTTTTAACTGAAATGAGTACTTCAAATGAAACATTCTGAGAACGTATTGTAAGAGCACTTATCCTAGTCTGTGTATATTAAGGTATTTTGAAAGATGAGAGTAAGAAAATGGCATTTGGCAGGTGGGTGTGTTCAGAGGGAACTTGTATTTGGAGGCATTAAGGGGCCCACACAGACATGAGATGCAAGTGTAGCCATTAAAGTCTTGTTTTTTAAGAAATTATTTTTCTCCTCCAAAGCTTTGTGAATTTATAAGAAAACAAAAAGGAACATTTACAGACTGTATTGAATAAGGTGAGAATTTGTACCACTGTGCTGGCTGACAGTTATAATATCAGTGTTTGCCCAAAATATATGCACTGACATTGTTCAGAACATTTTCCCCAAAATTTGTATGGACTTGTACTACCATGGGCTAATTCTTGCATGTAGTAATTTACTTGGTTACTTCTTTCTCAGAACTGTATATAGTGTTTACTTGGTTGCTTCATTCTTAAGATTGAGGTTTTGCTTCTGTGTAGTAATAAAAATCACAGTGTGGGGCTGGTAAGATGGCTCAGTGGCATAAGCACCTGCCTGGCAAGCGCGAGGGCCCGAGTTCGACTCCCGGATCCCACATACGAAAAAAGGGCCGGTGATATTGCTCAGTGGCATGGGCGCCTGCTGGCGCGCGAGGTCCTGAGGTCGACCCCTGGTACCCCCCCCCCCCACACACAAATCACAGTGTGTATGGTATGCAAGTTCAGGAGATATTGTCAGAGGAAGATACAGTTCCATGTATGTGGAGTGAAATGAAGTATAAAGTATGGCACCTCTGAAAAGTAACCTGAATTCTAGGGTATTGATCCTCTCCATAAGGATCGCCTAAAAACTAGAAGGAATTTATTAGGGGATAGAACACATCTCTTAACACATCTCTCTGGAGTGGACCCAAAGCAGGCAAAGTAGGTAAAGATTTGAAGGAAGAGTTACATGGAAGCATTGTCAGGAGTGGGAGAGTTCTAAACGGGTATTTATTTTCCTTGCAAAGAAAGAAAGACTTGATAACTGCTAATTGCTTTCATTTTATGGTGAGTTAAATGTTGTCTAGAATACAATCTTCTGTATTTCTTTGAATTTTTTACTGCACCCTTCTGAGGTGGATTGTTGGCAAAGGCTGCTGCTTTTAATTTTACCCATTTATCTGAAGAGTAATACATAACACAGGAATTTATATTCTTGTCCAAGGGCACATAGCTTGTTACCATTAAAACTTTTCTGGGCAGTTCTACTAAACTTCAGACAAGGCCTATCTAACCTTTGTTCTTTTTAGCATGACACTATCTTGCTTATTTTTTTCTCATAGCGTTTATTACCTAACAGTAGGAAGGTTACCATTTTACATTATCCACTCATCCTTCTATACATGTGCCTGCTTATCTATCCACCCACCCACCTGGCTTTTACTAGGGTATAAACTACACATGGGCAGAGTTATTGTCTACTTTTTGTGTTTTGGACTGGGGATCAAACTCAGGACCTATGCAGTGAGCTATATCTCCAGCCTTTTTACATTTTGAGACAGGGTCTTGCTGTCATTAAGTTGCCCAGACTGGGCTTGAAATTGTAATCCTCTAGTCTCAGCCTTCCACAGTGCTGGGGTTACAGGCATATACCACCATGCTGGCTGACCGTTGGCGTTTTTGTCTACTATTAAAACCCAAGCACCTAGAACCAAATGCAGCACATAGTGGGCAGTGAATAAGTATTTGCTGAACAAAAGCACATGCGCTATAAGGAAGTTTTCTGGGATTGGATTTAACTGATTCTGTGGTCTGTGTGGTCACTTAGTGGCCTTCCTGAAGTTTGCTTCTCTTCTGAAGTGTTAGGTTGACATAAATTATGTATGAAACACTTATTTTGAGGACCAATATCTAGAATATTGAATCTTTATTATGTTCAATGCAATCTTGAAAGAATCAGAGTTTTGGGAAGCCAGGAGTTTGAGATTATTTTTCAAAATAATTACGTTATCAACTCATGTGGTAAAGCTGGGCAGTCTTAAGGGTCTGGCTTTGTTTTGTGTTGCTGTAATGCTCGAGACTCAGTCTTCTATAAAGAAAGAGGCTTACATGACTTACAGTTCTGCTGGCTGTAAGAGCTGAACGGCATGGTGCTGGCGTTATTGTGAGACTCCTTGGGGATGGAGAATTGCAGAGGGAACTGGCCACATGTAGAAGGGACATACGCGAGAAAGCCACCACAGCTAAATTTGCCTTATAACAATGCATGCCCAAAAGAAATATTCAGACTCTACAAAATTTGGGATCCAGACACTGGAAAGTAACTTGGGGAAGAAAAATTAAAAAGTAGATCCATGGGAACTGGGAAGGAACTGACAGGGAAGTTCCAAGGTACAGGGAAATTGAAAAGAGAGAACACAATGCAGAGAAGGGAAAGAAACTCTGGACTTTCCGGCTCTCCGCTTCTGGGAAAGGGATCCTGAATCTGCAGAAACAAAGTGAATATGAGGGACCCTAGGGGTCCTCAGGTAGAAACGCAGCTGTGGAGCAGACGAGTGGTTGCTGTGATCTGGAGGGACAGCATGGATGTCCTTCCACAGGTGAGTAATCCAGTCCAGGAACCTGCCTCATCTCTGGAGAGAGTGGGGGCTTGGGCGCCATTCTGGGAAAATGGTTGAGTGTTTGAAGCCGTGACTCACAGCAGCTGTGGGACAGCTTCACTTCAGGGCTCCCAGTGTTTCCCTTCACAGTGACTGGGAGAGAGCCATGAGAGACAGCTGAGGTCAGGGGGTGTCCTGGGAAGAGACCACCTCAAGGGTTTGAGCTAGGCTGGACATCGGACATAGGCTCCAACCCTCACAGCCAGAGGCCTGATACAGCCTGAGTTGCTCTGGATTTGAAAGTTTTTACATTGGGAGTTTGAGGCCTACTGCTTGCTGGTGTCTGCATCCAGCACTGATCTGGGGTCTGCCTGCCTGCCTTTTTTATCTACCAGCGTGAGCAGGTACATATCTTGACTTGGATGCTGCCACAGCATGGGAAAAGCAGAAAGACCTCGGAGAAAACCAAGACTTACTAGACCTCAGATTTTGCAGATCCAGGAAGAAAACCATACATTCAAAATCACTAGAGAAATTTATTTTTTCTCCCTTTCCTTTCCTCCTCTTCACTGTTTGTTGGGGCTTGGGGAATTTTCCTTTGTCTTTTTTCCTTGCTTGCTTTTTTTTTTTTCTTTGCCTCTTTTTTGTTTTTCTTGCTGTTCTTCCGTTTTTTCTCCTGAACATTCTTTTTTCTTATTTTTCTCTTCATGTAATTCCTTTTTTCCTTTTTGTCTTTTATCTTCTATTTCTCGTTTTTTTTCTGTAACCGTTACATAATTATATAAACATCCTTCTACTCCCCAATAGGATCCTCTGTCCCACTTTTCTCATATCTTGTAGTTTAAGGTTTCACAATTTTCATCTTGCATTCCTCCATTCGCAATTCCCATATCTTTAGTAATATTAGCCATTAAGCTTCATTAATATTGGTTACCCTTTGGATAGTTTAGATTTAGCTCTGTAAAGTTACTGTTGAATTCATTTCTACCATTAGCAGAGAGATAGCTCTCATGTTTACTATATATTACTTCTAAGTCAATACCTGGGTTGTGTAATTTTTACACTGTAATTGTGGACTTCTTTTCCAGGACTAAGGGTGGTACATAATTGATTCTTACAGTGTGTTAATACCCAGTTTGTCTTGGATGATGTTACTGTACCTGATTTGCTTGATATTGCCACAGTTGCATATTGTTGTTATGAACAGGTTTTCTCTGTAAGCCAACACCCAGATTACCTTTGTGACATTAGTGATACTGAGGTACATCTCCGGAGAACTCAGTGTTGGGTCAATTACACTGCATGCTCCCTTCCCTAACTGAGGTGGTCAGATCTTGGTGCAAAGGACTATAATTAGCCATGCTTAAAGTACATCACTGAGAAGTAGACTATAGAGATATCCTTACTAGCAACAAAGTCCACTACTGTAAGCACCCACAAACCACATCACAAAAACAGAAACATGAGAAGAAAAGGCAAAAAAATGCCTCCCGAAACTCCCAGCTACTCCAAAGCCAACCCATGGGGCATTGAGGGGGAGAAAAGCATAAGACAAAGATCCAAATTACTCAAATGGGTAATAGGTTAGAAAGTCAAAGAGGTGCTTAGTGGGATCACACAGGCTATAACTGCACAGATAATTTTTCAGAAGGCACTAATGAAAAACTTGCTGAGCTAAACAGTGCAAAACACGAATGACCAGTTTGGCAAAAGGTTTCAGCCAGAAATCCAAGAAATTAAAAATTATATTGAAAATATAGGCCACAGAAGTGACCAATGTGAGACAATTTTACAACTAGAAAATGGATGCTTTCAAAGACCAACTACTGAAAAACCTTATAATCTGTAGGAGAGCAAGAAAAATGCATCCAGTAGCTGCTAGACACAAATTTGACTAATTGGAATAGGTGAATTGGAATAAGTAATTGGAATAAGTGAAAAATCAGAAGATAGCACCAAAGGCATAAAAACCTGTTTACAGAAAAAAATAGAAAAATATAGGGAAAGGAGTAAACACATACATGAGGCATATAGAACCCCAAATAGCCATGACCAAAGGAGACCCTCTCCCATGCCATATCATAGTCAAAGAAGCGTAAGTCCATCACGGGGGCAAAATCTTAAAAGCTGTTAGAGTAAAGCAACAGGTCTCATATGAAGGTCAATTCAGCATTACAGCAGACTTCTCAGCACAAATCTTTCAAAAGGCCAAGAGGGTTGGAGTGAAATGATTCAAGCCCTAAAAGATAAAATTCCACCAACTTACATACTCTGCAAAACTTTCCTCCAAAAATGATGGAAAAATAAAATATTTCCATGATAAGGAACACCTCAAGAAATTCATGACCACCAAGTCACCATTAAAACAATTCTCAAAGATATCCTAAAAAGAGATAAGCCAACAATGCCAATAAGTTGAATAGAATAAATACACCTGGTAGGGTGAGCTGTTAAGCAGAAAAGGAGAAGAAGAAGGAGAAGGGAAAGAAGGGGGAGGGGGAGGGGAAAAAGAAAATAATGCAATGACAGGAATAAGTTAGTGCTTTTCAGTAGTAACTCAATGTGAATGATCTCAATTCTCCAAAAGACAAAGATTGGCAGAATGGATCAAGAGACAAAACTGAACAATATACAATACACAAGAAACATTAAAAAAATTCTTTGATTAAAAAATCAAATGATGTACAGCTAGTTTCTCTTAGTTCATTGAAAAGAAAGGTTTGTGCTAATATTGTACTCTGAATACTACAAAGACAATATGCACTGTATTAATTACTATAACTCTCCTACTAACCTGTTTTGAAACTCTTGTTACTTTTATTTTTTTCTCTTTAAAATTAAAAAAATCAAATGATGGAAAACCATATTCTATGCTATGGGAACCCAGAAAAAAGCAGAAGTAGCTATCCAAATTTCAGACAAAGCAGATTTCAAGTCAAAACTGATACGAAGAGAGTCATTTCAAATTGATTAAGGGAACAATTCAACAGGAAGAGATAACAGTTATAAACGTGTGCACCAGACACCAGCATGCCCAACTTCATAAAGCAAACACTACTCAATACAAGAAGATAAACACCAATATAATTGTAGTGGGGGAACCTCAGTACCTCACTGTTACAAATAGATCAACCAGAGGGAAAAAATAAAATATCAGAGACAAACCAACCTTTCCAATAAATGGACTTACTAGATATCTACAGACTGTTACACCTAACAACAGAATACACATTCTTTTCAGTAGCACGTGGGAGTCTCTCCAGCATAGAGCACATACTAGCCCATGAAACATGCTTAAGTGCAAAACAGTTGAAATCCCATGCATATTATCAGATCATAATGTAATGAAAAGAGATTAATGGCAAAAGAAACCACGGAAACTATGCAAAAACTTGGAAATGAAACAATATTTTGTTGAATAATGAAACAGGTTATAGAAATCAGGGAAGAAATTAATTCCTAGAATCAAATGATAATGCCTGTGCAACATTCTGGAACCTACGAGACACAATGAAAATTGTCCCAAAAGGGAAGTTAATACTGGGGAATGCCCACATCAGAAAAAAAGCAACCTCAAATTAATCTAATGATACACCTCAAGGTCCTAAAATACAAAACAATCCAAATCCAAAGCTAGTACTAGGGCATTATAAAGATCAGAGAAGTTAAAGAAATGCATACTAAAAAATAATACAACATATCAGTGAATCAAAGAGTTGGTTCTTTGAAAGAAAATTGGCAAACCACTAGCCAGTCTTACAAAAAACAAAACCAAATCCATACAGTTAGAAGTGAAAAAGGCAAAATCACAATGGATTGTGCTGAAACCCAAAAGATCATTGGTAACTACTTTGAGGACTTTTACTGTAATTTAGAATTCAGAAGAAATTTGGATACATATGAACTACCAAAGGTGAACCAAGAAGATATAAAAATCCTGAATCATTCAAAATAAGTCAATGAAGAAATAATAAAACTACCAAGAAAAGCCCAGATCCTGATGGATTTACTGCTGAATTCTACAAGAACTTTAGAGAAGTTCTAATGCCAGTACTCCTCAGACTCTTTAATAAAATTGAAAGGGAAGTAGTAATCCCAAAGTCATTTCTGGAGGCAAGCATTGCCCTGATTCCCAAACCAGAAAAGGGCCCAAAGAGAACTATAGGCCAATCTCTTTAATGAAGATAGATGTAAATATCCTCAATAAGATACTGGCAAAGAGAATGCAGCAAAGCATCAAAAAGATTATACATGGTCAAATGTGATTTGTTGCAGGGATGTAAGGATAGTTCAAAAGGTGCAAATCAATAAATATAATACACTACATAAACAGAAGCAAGGACAAAAATCACATGATCATTCCAGTAGGCACAGAAAAACCCTGAAGAAAATAGGTATAGAAGGACTTCATCTCAATCTTATAAAAATCATTATGATAAACCAATGGCCAACATCATATTAAATGGAGAGGAGCTGAAAGCTTTCTCTCTAAAGACAGAAGTGTCCACTATCACCACTCTTATTCAACATAGTTCTTGAAATTTAGCCAGAGCTATCAGGCAAGATAGAGAAATAAAATGCATATGTGTAGGAAAGGAAGTTATTATTTGTAGATGATGATCCTGTCCATACAACATGCCAAAAACTCCACCAAAAGACTCCTAGAATAACTAAATTCAGTAGCATAGCAGGATGCAGTCAACACACCAAAATCAGTAGTGTTTCTGTACATCAGTAACTCAGAAGGAAGTTAGGGAAACAATACTTTTCACAGTAGCATCAAAAAAGTTACTTAGGAGTTAACCAAGGAAGTGAAAGATGTCTATAATGAAAACTGTAGTACTCTGAAAAAGGAGATTGAAGAGGATATTAGGAAATAGATATCCCCTGTTCCTGGATAGGCAGAACCAACATAGTAAAACTTGTCATACTTTTAAAAACTCACACAAATTTGATGCAATTCCAATCAAAATGCCAATAGCATTCTTCATAGAACAAGATAAAATAATCCTAAAGTTCATACTGATCCTGAAGAGATCTAGAATAGCAAAAGCAATTCTGGGCAGCAAGGGCAAGGCAGGAGGTACCACAATCTCAGATTTGAAATTATACAGTGGTACCTTGGTTCACAAACAATTCATTCCATGATTCTGGAAAAGCTGGCCATGTTTGTGTTCCTGCAGGAAGGATGGCCACAGTTGTATTTGTCACCTGATGCAATATTTGCAAACAAAATTTTTCCCAACACTTCTGTTTGTGAGCCAAATTTTTCACAAAAGCGTTTATGAGCTGGGGTACCACTGTACTACAAAACTACAGTGACAAAAACAGCATGGTATGGAAAAAAAAAAAAGGACTTGTGGATCAATGGAACAGAATAGAGGTTGCAGAAGCAACTCCAGGCACACTCAGCTACCTTAACTTTGACGAGGGGACCACATACTTTCATGGGAAGAAAGATAACCTCTTTAACAAATGGTTCTAGGAAAAGTGGCTATCCACATGTCAAAGATTGCATATAGACCCATGCACCAAACTAAAGTTAAAATGGATCAAAGTTCTAAATATTAAAACAAACACAATCAGCTAGAAGGCAAAATAGGTAAAACCCTTGAAGACATAAGCATAGGCAAGGGCTTTTTCTTTATGTAGGTACCAGGAACCGAACTCAGGACCTCACGCTTGCCAGGCAGGTGCTTATGCCACTGAGCCATATCACTGGCCCAAGAGCTTTTTCTGAATAGAACCCCATTTACTCAAGAAATGATACCAAGAATCAACAATGGGATGATATCAAGTTTAAAAGCTTCTGCACAGCAAAGGTAACAACAAATGGAGTGAACAGACAACCTACAGAATAGGAAAAATTTTGCCAGCTACTCCTGAGACTAAGTGCTAATATTTAGAGTATATGAAGAGCTCAAAAAAATTAGACCTTCTAAATTTAAAGACCCTATCAAAAAACAAGTGTCTGAAATAAATAGACATTTCTCAGATGAAGAAGTACAAAGTGGTCAATAAATACATGAAAAAATTTTCAACTTCCCTGGCCATTTGAGATATGCAAATTAAAACAACACTGAGATTCCATCTCCAGAAAGAAGAATATCTTCAATAAATTACCTAATAACAAATGCTGGTGAAGTTGAGGGGAAGAGGAACCCTTCTACATTGTTAGTGAGAGTGTAAAGTGGTACAGTCACTATGGAAATTGGTACAATGTGGGGTTTCCTTAAAAAACTAAAACTAGAAATTCCATTCAACTCAGCTGTTCCTTTTCTAGGTAACTTCCCAAAAGAGTTAGGAAAATTGTATTACAGTGATACATGTGTTCCCATGTTTATAGCAGCATAATTCTTAACAGCTAAACTTTGAAAGTGACTTGTAAGTCCATCAACAGATGAATGTTTTTGTTTTTATTTTTTTTGGTACTGGGAACCAAACTCAGGACCTCATGCTTGCCAGGCAGGCACTGCACCACTGAGCTAAATCCCTGGCCCCATCAACAGATGAATGTATAAAGAAAATGTATTTACACAACAGAGTACTACTCTGCCATAAAGAAGGATAAACTTTTGTGTCATTGGTAGGAAAATGGATGCACCATGAGACTATGTTATATAAAGTAAATCATACACACAATCTTATATATTGCATAGTTTCTCTTATGAGAAACACAAAATATAAAGTGCAAAATAAAAAAAAAAAGAGAGAATAGTGAGATGGATCTTAGTATATGAGAAGGGAACCAAGAGATAGAAGGACTGGAGAGGGAGGGGAGGGAAATGAAATTTTAAAAAAGGGGGAATTGTGGCATCAAATCTCTGAGGAATGTGATCATCATGTACTATAAATTATATGTATATGTTATTCATATATATATAAAATTCATATATATAATTCATATTTATATATATGTAGGGGGTCCGAAGAGGATAAAAAAGAATTAAGAAATGTTGTGTACATGTACCAACTCCCTACAACAAATGTAATCATAATGTACTGCAAATGTACCCCCAGAAATAATGTTAGCCAGTCACTAAGGAACCTTGACCTACTCCCTCAATGCAGCATTAAACCATTCATGGGTGTAGAGCCCCCCCTTACTTTGCTCTAGCTCCCCCCCACCCCCAAGGGTTCCATTGCCTCAGTACCAGTGTGGCGGGGAGAAAGCTTCCAGCACGTGAACCTTTGGGGAAAACCCGTACTCAAGCCACAGTTGGATCATTTTTCCTATCCTTAACTCTGTATCCATGAGGTCACTGACTTTAGCAAGGGTAAGGAGCTAGCGCCAGAGCATAGTGGTGTGTAAAGTAGAGCTGAAGGAGTAGTTTTGTTTTCTTAATTTCACAAGGTCAGGGCTCCTCACCATTCTCTGATACTTATATAAGTTTGTTTCCATCTGAATGCCTATAGTATTAGAGTTGTTTCTAATAATAAGGGTTTTTCTAGACCGAGTAATGGGTGTGGGAGCAATAAGAATGTGTATTGACTCTCCCCACAAAGATCAGGAATTTCAGTGTTTGCCATAGATCATTTCTGGGACCGGTAAGGTAATTTCCCCATCTTGTTTTCAGGGTACCATAAAACACGTTTTTTTCATGTTTAATTTTCTTTGTCATTGGTTAGCTGGAATGAATCATTATGTTGTAAAATCTTTGAAGTAAGGTTCTGTATCTATCATGACTCTCAACAGTGTCTGGTATATAGCACATTCTCATATATCTCTGAAATCCAGCAGTCATCGCAAAATTGGGCAATAGATCAGAAACATTTGCATAATGAGAACGTTGGTGAATCTTGTTACTGTTAGACATTTCAAGGAAATTAATCAGAATTGCCCAACAATGTCTTATCAGTCTTTTACAACTGAATGATTACCCAACAATCTATGCAGTTGCCCTCTTAACCACTGTACTATAAATGTGGGCCATTGGCAGGATTTGTGTTCATCTTGTACATACTGCTATGGCCACACGAAGCACATTCTGTCCTGTTGGTCAGAATGGTGCCAGTGCTGTACAGACTATTAGGTATTCAGAGCATAAGACTGGCCACTGGTAAATAAAAATGTTTGTATTTCTTAATTATGTTCATATTAAGCAAGGCACTGTGTATAACATAGAGATGGAGAAATTTTCTTTTTTTTTGATTTTTATATTTGTATGTTTGCAGTACATAATGATTACATTCCCCATAGGGAGGGAATTGGTACATGTATGTAACACATTTCAATTCTTTTTTTCCCCCTTCCCTCGACCCCCTTTTATTTTTCCAGTATCAGATTCGTTTATTCATCTTATAAGACCTTATAAGGTTAATTATCATATATACAGGTTAAAAACCAGACTAATAGAACAAAGGATATATAAAGCAGGTAAGACCTAAAGTGTACCTTGAGATGAGGAAATTTTATGCAATTTAATAGCACCGCTTTTTCTTTACAAGCATGACATATAGAAAGATCTACTAGACTCCATTTTTCTACTTGACTCCAATTTCCTTTTTGATTGGATGTGTTTCAGGAAAACATGCAGGTCATGTAAAGAAGAGTTATATCTTACTATACCTTCAGTCTATCCCTTTGATAGATACTGCAGTCAGCAGCTCTTATACATACTAAATTTTTTTATTAGTATGCTCTGTCTTTTCATATGCTTCCGATGGAGCTAACCATTTCAAAGAATTGAGTTTGCAGCATATCCCAGTGAGAAATAGAGGCTAGAAAGATCATAAATACGTTTTAGTTTCAGTTTATGATAAACACTTGATTGCCCAAATGTATAATGGTGCAATACAACAGAATTTTATTGCCTGTATATGCAAGAGTTTGAGGTGGGTGTTCTTCATCGGCAGATGGATTTCCTTTGCAAGTGAATTAGAGATCCGGGCTCCTTCCATCTAGTGGCTCTGTCATTCCCTCTCCAACCCAACCCCCAGGGCATCACTGTATCCAGCTGTTAAAAATGTGATGAGGCATAGTAGATGCTTACCCTCTTTAAAAAGCTTTAGATTGGATTTATCTTTTTTTGTTTTTGTATTTTTGTGGTGCTGGGGATCAAACCCAGGGCCTTGTGCATGCAAGACGAGAGCTCTACCACTAAGCCACATCCCCAGCTGAGAGCCCTAGGCTGGAAATGGCATACAGAATTTCTATTTATTCTGTCAACAACAACGCAATCTCATGGCAACACCAAAGTGTAAGTAATGTTGGGAAATATGCACTACTCTTGTGCATAGGAAAAACAGAAAATAAGTTTCCCCCTATTCCCCCCCCTTTCTCCTTTATCTCCCTTTCTTCCTTTTTACTTCTTATTTTGACAGAATTTTAGAGTCGTCAAGATAATTTCCTGAATATATTTTTCCCACCTTCTCCTTATGTTATCACCTACACAATAATAGCACAATATTCAATAATTCTAGCATAATGCTATTAGCTAAACTACGGTATGGACCTTACTCAGATTTCATTAGTTTTTCCTGTAATGTCACTTTTGTGTTCCAGTAATCTAACCCATTTAATTGTCATGTTTCCTTTGTCATCTTCATCTGTAACAATTCCTCTTTTTCTGCCTTTTGATCATGTCACTTTTCTTTAAATATATATATTTTAAATTTTTAATTGACACATGCACACATTTATGGGGTACAATGTGATATTTCCAGATATGTATACAATATGTAATGACTGAATCAAGATAGTTGGCTTTTCACTTCAGGTTTTTATTATTTCTTTGATGGGAACATTCAAGAATCCTCTCTACTAGCTGTTTGAAATATTCAGTTAGTTGCTGTCAACCACAGTTATCCTAATGGTGCTATGGAACGTTAGAAGATATTCCTTCTATTCATCTACATCCTTTTCCCCATTAGCTACCATTAGTCTAGCTCTGCTCCTACGTACCCATTTGATAATCACTATTCTCTACTTCTATGAGATCAACTTTTTAGTTTCCATATATAAATGAGAACATGTGATATTTGTGTTTCTATGCTTGGTTTATTTCACTTAACACAGTCTCTTCTAGCTCTACCCATGTTGCTGCAAAGTACAGAATTTCAATCTTTTTTTTTTAATAACCAAATAATATTCCATTGTTTATATATACCATATCTTACCCATTTAACCATCAGTGGACACCTTGATTAATTTCACATCTTGGCTAGTAGGAATAGTGGTTTAATAAACATGGGAGTGTGTCTTGGTTACTTTTCTCTCAATGCTGGGACAAAATACCCGACACCCAAAATTAGGGAAGGAAATGTTTATTTAGCTCACAGTTTGTGGAGGTTTCAGTCCATAATCATCTGGCTCCAAGGCAGGGTGGCATGGCAGAGGGCAACAGTTCATGGCAGCGGAAGACAGCAAAAGCAACAACAGAAAACAGGGAGGAGCAGTGCAAGAGAGCGAGCCTCTTTCCCTCCCTTATATTGTATGCAGGCTACCCACCCCCGGGTGGGTGTAGCACTCATGTGCATAGTCCCAGCACTAGACAGTGAATCAATCACAAACTCTAGGAGCCTGCTCCCTTGACTGCATGAGGCTTTGAGGGGCCATCTAGACACAAACCATAACAGAGTGCAAATGTTTCTTCAACATCGTGTTTTTCTTTGCATAGGTAATCAGTAGTGCGATTGCTGAATCATAAAGAATTCTATTTTTACTTTTCTGAGGATTCTAGATACTGTTTTACATAATGGCTGTACTAGTTTACATTTTGATTTCTCTGATGATTAGTAATTTTGAGCAATTTTTCATATACTTTTTGGCCCTTAGTATATCTTTTAGAAATGTCTATTTAGGTCATTTGCCAATTTTAAAATCAGGTTATTTGTTTTACTGTTGTTGAGTTGTCTGAATTCCTTATATATTCTGGATATTAATTCTTTGTCAGATGAATAATCTGCAAATATTTTATCCCTTCCTGTAGGTTGTCTTTCTTCAATCTGTTGATTATTTCCCTTGTTGCCACTTTGAAGAATCATTACTTTTTTAAAATGTAAAACACTCAATTTGGTGTTTTTGATCTTTTTTCATGATTATATTGAAGTTGTGCGTTATTGGGATGGCTACTTTAGACTTGAGGTGATTTACCCTTCTCACTCTATCATATGAGGGAGTATGTGATACCAAGGTGTATTATGGTTATTGTTAATATTGGTCACTTTTTTAAGATATTTATATTTCCTAATTATGTTCATTTTTTCATTTAAGATATTTTTTGTTAACTTTATTGGTACATTTTAGATATACATAGTGGTCACATTCATCATAGGGAATTTGTACCTGTACTTAATATATCTTGATTCTTCTTTTTTTCCCCCAATCCTTTCCCCTCCTTTCAACCTCTCTTCTCCTCATTATTTACAAAAGCTTTGTTTCCATTTTTTTTCTATTTTTTTTCTTTTCCCTTTCTTCATTTTCCCCACCTCCCTCCCTCGTTCCCCTTCCCAATTGAACATTTTCTTCCCATTTCCAATATCTATTATACATTTTGGTCCTTATTTACACTTTTGGTTTCTCACACCAAAGAAACAATGTGATATTTAAACATGTGTGCCTAATTTATTTCACTTAAGAGTATGATCTCAAGGTGCATCCATTTAGCTAGAAATGTCTCAAGTTTATACTTCTTTATGGCAGAGTAGTACTCCATTATATAAAAAAACCACATCTTTATTCATTCATCCAGTGATGGGCATTTGGGCTCTTTCCAAGATTTAGCTACCACAAATTGTGCTGCTATAAACATTGGTGTGCACGTGTCACTGTGGTATGATGCTTTTAATTCTTTCAGGAAGATACCAAGAAGGGGATTGGCTGGGTCAAATTGAAATTTTAGTTTTAATTTTTTGAGGAATCTCCACACTGATTTCCACAGTGGTTGTACCATTTTACACTCCCACCAACAGTGGAGAAAGGTTCCTTTTTCTCCACAGCCCTGCTAGCATTTGCCATTGGTTGATTTCTTGATAATAGCCTTTCTTTCTGGAGTGGGATGAAATGTCAGTGTTGTTTTAATTTGCATTTCTTGAATGACCCGTGATGTTGAACATTTTTTCATATATTTATTTGCCATTTGTATTTCTTAGTCTGAGAAGTGTCTATTCATCCTAATTACGTTTAAACTAGTAAAAGTTTTATGTTTGACAGCACAAATATAAAACCTGAGTAAATATTTTCTGGTGTGAATGGTTGGAGGTATGGTAGCTTAAACACTGAAGTAAAAGTAAAAGTATTTGGCATGTATTTATTGATTTTTCTTCCAACTTTGAGGTGTAAATTTGTCTTTGGCTACAACATATAGGCTCTTGTTTAAAAATGATTATTAGATATGTGATTAGATGAACACTAGATGGAGTCACCAATTTTCTCCCCGTTTTCTATGGCTGATACTTGCTGGCTGCTGTTAGTAGGATTTGGCTCAGTCTATAATGCTGCCCTTTTCTTCCCAGCCTGCTAAGCATTTTTGGTCTTACATAACCAACTGCATTTCTGAGGAAAATGTGAATGCGTGGTGTTCCCACTGTTTTAGTGGGGTTTGGGATTGCACTACAGAATTATGTTTGCATGCCTTGAAAGGATTTTTATAATATTCCTGCTGTCAGCTGTCCTGCCTCAATTCGTCTTGAACCATATACATGTGTAAAAAGGCCTGCAGTCCTCCTGCTGCAAGCAGAATTTGTAGGGAAAGCTCTGGCTGACGGTTGGAGAGTTGAGCTTTTGTTTTGACTCTGTGAGTGTCTTACTCTGCTTCCTTGGGAAAAATACTTAGCTTCCTTGGGCTTTCATTTTCTTACATGTAAAGATCAAAAGGGACTTTATCCAGCTGCTGCAGTTGTTTGGTTCAATGGGCCAGAGAGTTTAAATGCAGCTTGGTTGATAACTTGCTTGTCCTGCTGTTTAAATAAATGTCAAGTATAGGCCCTAAATAATGCTGGTGTCAGAGGGCAGTATTTTCACATTTCAAAGAAAGAGTAGCAAAACCCATAATCGTATAAAATTTGCTTTAAAGGTTTGTATGGTATTATTGCCTGGTAAAACAAAGAAAACTGGCCATATTATGTTTTGGTGAGTCTAAAAGACCACTTATTATTTTTTTTAATTTTTATTTTAAAAAGAAAAAAATAGAACAAAATTTCAAAACAACATAATAGGAGGGTAACAATGGTTAATACATTACATATTGTTATCTTTAAATTAGTTACTCAGGGTACAAGATATCAGCATTCAATTGTCCAAACAATATTAGCACAAACCTTTCTTCTCAATGAACTAAGCAAAATTAGTAGTGTTTCTAACTTAACTATCTTATATATATATATATTTATATATATATATATAATTCTATATATAATTTTTTTCTTTTCCCTTCTTTCTTTTCCCCATTCCTCCATCCCAGTTTCTCTTTCCTTTTGACCAGCTTCTTCCTGTTTTACCATATCTATTGTACATTTTGGATCTTATTTACTCTTTCAGTTTCTCACACTAGGGAGACAATACGATGTTTACACATGTGTGTCCGGTTAATTTCACTTATGAGTATTTTCTTGAGTTGCATCCATTTACCTATAAAAGTCTCCAGTTTATCCTTCTTTATGGCTGAATAGTACTCCATTGTATAAAAATACCACATCTTTTTTATCCATTTCTTGGTTGATGGGCATTTGGGTTGTTTCCAAGATCTGGCTATTACAAATTGTGCTGCTATAAACATGGGTGCACATATATTGCTGTGGTATGATGTTTTAAATTCTTCTGGGAAGATACCCAGAAGGGGAATAGCTGGGTCAAATGGAACTTCCAATCCTAATTTTTTTAGGAATCTCCACACTGATTTCTACAGTGGCTGTACCAATCTACACTCCCACCAACAGTGGAGAAGGGTTCCTTTATCCCCACAGCCCATCTAGCATTTGTTATTAGTTGATTTCTTGATAATAGCCATTCTTTCTGGAGTGAGGTGGAATCTCAGTGTTGTTTTAATTTGCATCTCTCGAATGACTAGTGATGTTGCACATTTTTTTTGTATATTTATTTGCCATTTGTATTTCTTCATCTGAGGAGTGTGTATTCATCTCAGATGCCCATTTTTGGATTGAAGACCACTTATTTTGAAATGCATCCTATTTTCAGAGATTTCAAAATGTGGAAAAAATTATGCATTTTAGATTTGATGAAATATAGTAAAAAAGCCCTACGGTCAACTCTCTATCACTTAGACATAGGTTTGCCTCCAGCCTTGTTGGAGCCTATGCTGCCTGACCCTGATAGTGCCTACATTTTTACCACATGGTCTGTTCTCAAGCTGCCTGCATACAAGCCAGATATATAGGGTAGAATGTAAATGACCGAGTGTGCCTATCTAATAAAGCTGTGTTGAGACTTGAAGACTTAGCTCAAAATTACATTTTAGTGTAGGATTTGCCTTTTCTTACCTCCTCAGGCACTTTTTTTTCCTGCATCCTTACAGGGCCTTGTACATAACTCTTAGAACATAAAGCTTAGCCATTTTATTGTAATTATTTGTTTTCTTTCTTCTACTTAATTATGAGCTACTCGAAGGCTTCTAAATGTTGTACTTGAATGTCATACAGTCTGGAATATAGAAGACATTCAGCCATGTTTATAGAAGGAGTAAAGGTGGGAAGATGGGTAGGAAAGAAAGACGGATGACTGTTTTGTGAATTATAGTAGAAGTTTTTCAAGTAGTCAGGCCATCTCTCACCACCAATATAGATGATACAAGGTGAATTCTATAAGATTTAACTTTTAAGTAACTATTTCATAAATCATTAGGAAAACCAGTCACATTGTTAATAGGCAAGACTGATTCGGGTGCAAAAGATTTCATCTTACTAATAAGGTACTAATGTAGTGGAAGAATCCTAGGATAAAAGTTGCTCTACTCTAGCACTTAAACTGCCTCTGTGATTTGGAGGCATTTCCTGTACTTCTTTATGCCTCAGTTTTCTAATTTGAAAAGTGGGAATTACTATAGCACCTGATAGGCTTGCTGTAAGAATAGATCCCATGTTTGTAAAACACTTAGCATAATGCCTGGAATATAGTAAGAAAAGGAAATAAAAGTTATCTGTGATGATTATGATCTGTGTATGTGTCATCAGTTTCCTTATTTGAAAAATGGGAATAATTATAGCACTTGGTAGATTTACTGTAAGAATGAAACCACATGTTTGTAAAACAGCACAATTTCTGGCACATAGTGAGTAAATGTTAGCTATCATTATTATTACCTGTATGTGTCATCAGTGGGCAAAGAATTGGGAACTAAAGGAATTATTTTATTGGCTTTTTGCTTGACAGTTATTTCAAGGTAGTTTTTTTTTTTTTTAAACTAAGATTATAATTTGGGAGATGACTTCCTTATTTAATTTCCTTAACTGTCAGCTCTATATAAGTACTTCCTTACCCACAAGTTCTTATTCTTCTACTCTTAGGCTTTTCCCAGTTTCCTAAAGCTGTGTTTTCCTCTCCCTTTTTTCTTTTTCAGTGAGTTATTTGATCCTTTCTGCCAATGGACAACTCAGCATTTGAAATACACGAAGATGGAGCACAGAATACTTTGTCAGTGGGAAAGATGAGCACCATATCCAGAATGGTAAGGTGGGATTTACATTGTGAGGTTACATGCCCCCAAGACTCTTATGCAGAGCTCAGGAAAGAACCACTCTTTAGACTATCTCTCCTCAAGAAATCTTCAAAAGCTAGCATCTTCTGCTCTATTTCCTGCTGTGCTTCTCTCTCATAAACTTTTTAAACTCATATCTCCTCTAGGCCTTTCCTAATGGCCTAACTTACTTTGAATGTCTGCTTATAGTATTAAGTGTTTATAACTTAATAATTATTATCACCAAGTAAAAAACTGTTTCATTGGGGCCTACTAGAGGCAATGTCTTATCCATGCTGGTCAGTAAACTTCAGAGAAGTTAAAGGGGGAAATTTTTAATTTTTATTTCCTTATTCAGCTGGTTTTTCATTGTCCCTGTTCATAATGCTTTCTTTCTCTTATCAGTTTGAGGAGGCAGAATAATATTTTGTCTTGTTTTCTATTTAAAGAGATTTAGGTAAACTCCAAGTTGAATCTACTGGTCAGGAAACACATATAGGGGTTGAAATTGGCATTTAAAAATGAATAAAATACAAGTATTATTTGGGAAACTTTTATTAAATGGTGTGTATGGATATACATGCATATTTTTGTGTGCATTTACGTATGTGTATTATACCATCTCACAATGGGAACTGTATTTCTTTTTTTTTTTGTGGGTACCAGGGGTCGAACTCAGGACCTTGTGCACTAGTAGGCACCCGTGCCGCTGAGCAATATCACTGGCCCTTTCTTCGTATGTGGGTTCCGGGAGTTGAACTCAGGACCTGGTGCTTGCCAGGCAGGCGCTTATGCTGCTGAGCTATCTCACTGGCCCAGGGAACTGTATTTCTTAATGTGGGTGTGTTAAAAAAAAGTTTGGGGAATGCTGATGAAAGCCATTAATTAAGAAAGAAATATTAATTGTATCTAGTAAAGTAATACTTTTTGAGATATACAAAATTATATGCTCTCCTTTTCTTTTTTTTAAATTAACCTAAATGTGAGCTTAGAGATTTATGTAAAATGTCAACTTTCCTTTGAAAGTGTTGGACTGCCAGAATTAATTCAAATTTTAATGATCCCCAAATAATATGCAGTGGTAGAACTGTAGTTTAGTGCAAACAGCGCAGAATCAAGAGGACTTCTTTTTAGACTTCCAATTACAGACAGTAGGGCAGCTTTTCACAAATCATTGCTCCTTTCTGAGCCTCATCAGGGAAATGGGATAGAGAGGTTAATCTAAAATCTTTAGGATTCTTTCCATTGCAAAGTTTCTCTGTTTCTATCTAGAGACTTGTTCCCCCCAGGACCCTGACACAGAGCTCATGAAAGATGCCATAGACCAGGTATCTTCCTAGGAAAGGTAGTATCTCCAGTTTCGATCATTTCCTGATTCAACACCAGAGAGATAAGAAAAAAAATTTTAAGTCTACTTTTAAAAATACATTCTTTCATTTTGTCAGTCAGAGTTAGTTGAAGTTAGTAGAAAGCCAAATTTAAGAAAATAAAAGAAGAGGTAGTTTTCTTTGTTTGAGAGAGAGGAAGTTAAATAATAGAATTCCAACATCAAGGTGTCAGCAGGGTTGGTTTCATTCTAGGCTTCTGTCTTTGACTTGCAGATGGCCATATTCTGATGTTTTCAAATGACAACCCCCCATCTGCCTGTATTGTAATTTCCTGTTTTTGTTTAAAAAATTTTTTTTGGGTTAATATCTGTTTTATAAAATTTTGGGTTTCAATGTGTTATTTTCATATGTGCATGTATTTGATTGATCCATTCTCCCATTACCATACCTTACATCCCCTTCCCCCCATCCTTAGTCCCATCCTTTTGTTTAATAGTGTCTCTTGCACTCTCACCACCCCTCCCCCATTTTGATTTCACATATTAGGGAAAACATGTGACACTTAACTTTCTAAATGTGGCTTATTTTGCTTAATACAGTGATCTCCAATTGCATCCATTTTCCTGAAAATGCTATAATTTCCTTCTTTACAGCTGAATAATATGCCATTGTATATATATGCTATATTTTCTTTGTCCAGTCATTCATGGATGGGCATGTAGGCTGGCTCTATATTTTGGCTACTGTGAATTGTGCATCAATAAACATGGGTATATAGGTACCTCTATAGCAATATACTGACTTTAATTCCTTTGGGTGTATATCAAAGAGTGTTATAGCTGGGTCATATGGTAATTCTATTTTTAGTTTTTTGAAGAACCTCCATACTGGTTTCCATAGTTGTACTAATTTGCGTTCCCATCAGTAGTGTAGGAAGGTTCATTTTGTTCTTTGCATTATGAAGTAGTATTTCTAATATATCGCAAATAGAGAATAATGACTTCATAATTTCTCCTAGGAAAAGAAAAAACAGTGGTCATTGATGAGGATTTTCCTCATGTGTCTCTTGGCCTGCCTCATCACCACAGCAATAGGAGTACTTATTGTCTCCTTGGTTTACCTTAACTCCCAGCCTCGCTTAAATGTTCAGCTCAAACCTGCCTGGCCAACAAGAACAGCGGTTCCCAAAGTACAAAAGGCTGTCGATCCCAAATTCCAGTTTCTTAACCATTTACCTAATTCACAGGTATGAATCATGACATTGGATAAATAAACCTCTAAATAGTTATTTCAAAACTATCTTTCCATTGCATGTTGCTAAGCTTTGTTTTGTATTGGAAGGGCAGTAGGAGGAAAGGAGGTGGAGGATACAGAAGAGGGACAGTTGGGTTGATGTGGGCCTCAGGCAGAAATTTCTTCAGTAGATAATCCTGTGTGTCTAGCTGGAGGGGACTACTTCAGATAAACAAGTGGAAAGCCCTCTATTCACTTGCCAAGTTAGGTGTCCTTTTAATGTCTGACAAGTTTTAGACTAGTAGCACTACATATTCCACTATTGTCATTCCTGGCCTATTGCCGAGCTATTCCTTGCTTCAAAACTCCAAAATTCACCTCACCAACACTGCCTTTTCCATTTTGTCTCCTTCTTACTCTGTGGGTATGTCCTGGTGCCCTCACATTCCTTAGCAGATGGCCTCCATGCTGATGGTTGCTTGTTTATTATTTTTTAGGTGTTTGAGTTCCCTGGTGGTGCAATCCAGTGGGCCCGGTACAGGAACAATGTCAAAGACTATGTCAGTGATGAAGAGGAGGCCTTTGGCACCAGCTTGAACAGTCAGAGATCACAGATGACTCTGGGGACCCTCAGAATAAAAAGCAAGGGCCTCCGGGCCCCTCACTGGCACTTCAATGCCAATGAACATGGCTATCTTGTTCAGGTATAACTGGTCTGCCCACACTCTGCTCTTAAGTGTCTATGTTGTATGTCCTCGGGGTATTATTTTAAATTGTTACAAAATCTACTTAACACCCTACTTAACTGTTAGATAAATATCGAGGCTTTCAATTAGATTCAGTTAGATTGGTTAGGAGTGCCTCTGAGCATTGGCCTGTTTAATTATTTTTGTCATCACTTTGAACTTTTTTCTTCAGTATGAAATTATATTTCAGACACTATTGTTAAAATAAGATTACTATTTAGTCCTCTGAGCCAAAGCTAAAATTGGCAACTCTGATCTAATGATCAAAGAAGCAGCAGCTTTCTTGTAAGGAAAAAAGCAGCAGCTGGAATAACAAACTAGTTTGCTGATGTTCAGTTGGGAGTCTCCAACATCAGGGCAATCGGATGCCCTTCTGTGGTTTAGACCTTTCAGAATGTTCTGAAGTCAAGTGATATACAGACAGATGGAGGTGAAATGAGTGCACTTACTTGAATTTCAAATAATTCATTAATTCCAAAAAATATTTATTGGTCTCTCTCTTCCAGGTCCTGGGGAATGGTAGTGACTAAGCTTGCCCAGTACTTTCAGAGTTTGGTCGTACCCTGGTGATGTGGTTAACAGATTTGCAGCCAATCTTATGGTGTATTTTTTTGTTACTGCTAATTAAGACCCCTGCCCCCTTTTACTTGGACAATTCATTCAGTTTTAGAATTTAAAACAGGAAGAGAGATTAAATTCATCTATATGAAACCAAATCTTTATTTCTCATGAAAGGCTCAGAGAGATTAGGAAACTTTTCTATATATAGCTTTGTGGATATTTAGATGTGGATGTATAAAGTTGTTGGCTGGCCTGGGACAAAGTCATTGTTTTCTGACTTTTTGTTTTTTTTCTGTAGATATAAAATATGTAAAAGGGGATACTCTCTAAAAGATTACTTTTTATATCCTTACTGAGCAGTAGCAGAGCATAAAAAGAAAGAAAAGCTAGCTAAGTGGACTTTCGTGGAGGAGCATCCCTACAGCAAACTCCACACTGGGGAGATTGAGCTGGAGCAGGCTGGAGTGGCCAGCCAGTTCGGGGATCCAGCTTAGTCTGGGGAGGCTGTTCTACAAGTCCAGAGAGATTTTATAATGTGAGTTTCTAAGTATGGACCATATGATACTGAATATTCTCTGGATCCCAGGAAAAACGTGAGATCACTAACTCTTACAGGTAGGGCAAGAAGCCAACGAATAGAATGAGTAGGAAGTTCCTCTGTTGTACCCACTTATGTAGACTGCTTCTGCTTCTGGGCATCTTCAAGACGCCTTGTAGGTGGGCCTGAAAGAAGCAAGGCAGGTGAGGTAACTTGTGTACCTGGCCTGTTCATGTAAGGGTCCCCTAAGACACCGTGCTGCCCCTGCTCTACATCTAGCATAGTTGATGCCCTGATAAGAATAAATAGATATTCCTGTCCTTTTCTGTATACAGACAAGGAGAGAGCTCTTTAAATGTTCACCTTTCCTCTTTAATTCACAGCTGCATCCAAATTATACATGTCTCTATACACAGAAAACAAAGAGTTCTTTTTAAAAATTTGTTAGTACATGTTTCCAGTCTTCTTGGGGAGTGGTTACATGTACATACACAGGTGGTTTCTTTTTTTTTTTTTATCCCTTCCATCTCCCTCTCTCTTTCCTCCTCCAATTCCCCATCCCGTTTTTCATTCTTGTTGATATTATTAACCTTAGCTCATATTATGTGTCATATAATATTTACATTAATTGGGGTTATTAGGATCCTGTATATAGCATTTTTTTAGTGTGTGTGTGGGTACCGGGGGGTCAACCTCAGGACCTCGCGCGCCAGCAGGCGCCCGTGCCGCTGAGCGATATCACCGGCCCCTTTTTCGTATGTGGGTTCCGGGAGTCGAACTCGGGCCCTCGCGCTTGCCGGGCAGGCGCTTAAGCCACTGAGCCATCTCACTGGCCCTGTATATAGCATATTTTATTCTGCTTATTTCCCCTTCCTCTCCTCCTCACCCCTCACACTTTTTCCCTTGGACCACTTCCATATTGCAAGAGTCCATTTCCTTGTCCCATTCTATCCATCCTTTATTATTCTCTTATTTGTACTTTGCCTCACTCAAATGAGAGATACCATATGGTATTTAAACTTGTGTGTCTGTTTTATTTCACTCAACATTATATTTTCCAGGTGTATCCATTTTCCTACAAACATCTCAAATCCGTTATTCTTTATAGCAGAGTAGTGTTCCGTTATAGATAAATAGCACATTTTCTTTTTCTTTTCTTTTTTTTTTTTTTTTTTTTTGTGATAGCACATTTTCTTTATCCAGTCATCTGTTGGTGGGTATTCAGGCTGTTTTGAGGATTTAGCTATTACAAGTTATGCTGTTGTTAACATTTGTGTGCCTGTATTGCTGTAATGTGATGACTTAAGCTCTTTGGGGAAGCGCTTAAGCCAGGTGATTGGATGATTGCTGGTTTCCATAATGGTTGTACTAGTTTACATTCCCACCAACAACGAGTGAGCGTTTCTTTTTCAGCAGAGCCTCACCAGCATTTGTTATTGTTTGATTTCTTAATGATTACCATTCTTTCTGGAATAAGATAGAATCTTAACATTATTTTAATTTGCATTTCTGTAATAGCCACAGATGTTGAGCATTTTTTCATATATTTGTTGACCATTTGTATTTCTTCCTCTCTGAAGTGTCCGTTCAATTCTCTTGCCCATTTCTTGACTGTGTCTTTAATTTTGGGTGGTTTAAGTTTTTTGAGTTCTTTGTATGTTCTAGATATTAGTCCTCTGTCTGAAGAATAGCTGGCAAAAGTTTTTTCTCATTCTGTAAGTTGTCTCTTCACTCTACTGATTGATTCTTTTGCTGTACAGGAGCTCTGTATTCTGATATAATCCCATTTGTTGATTCTTGCTGTTATTTCTTGTCCAAGTGAGGTTCTGTTTAGAAAATCCTTTCCTACACCTATGTCTTCAAGTGTTTTACCTATTTTATTTTCCAGTAGGTTTAATGCTTCTGTTTTAACGTTTAGATCTTTGATCCATTTGGATTTTAATTTAGTATATGGTGAGAGATAAGGGTCCAGTTTCAATATTCTGCACACAGACAACCAGTTTTCCCAGCATTACTTGTTGAATAGACTACCTTTCCTCCAACATATGCTTTTGATCCCTTTGTTGAAGATCAGATAGCTGAATGTATCTGGAGAAGTTTCTGTATCCTCAATTCTGTTCTGTTGATTTACATATCTGTTTTTGTTTCAGTACCATGCTGTTTTTATCACCGTTGCTTTGTAGTATAGCTTGCATTCAGGTATTGCTATACCTCCTGCTTTGCTCTTGTTGCCCAAAGTTCCTTTTGCTATTCTGGGTCTCTTCTTGCTCCATATGAATTCTAGGTTTGTTTTTTTCTAATTCTGTAAAGTATGCGATTGGTATTTTGATTGAGACTGCATTGAATCTGTATAGTAGTTTTGGGAGTATGGCCATTTTGACAATATTGATTCTGCATATCCAGGAGCACAGGACATCTTTCCATTTTCTGATGTCCTCTTCAATCTTTTTTTTCAAAGTACTGTAGCTTTCTTTGTAGAGGGTCTTTCATTTCCTTGCTTAGGTTAATTCCTAGGTATTTCATTTTTCTTGAAGCTACTGTGAATGGTATTATTTTCATAATTTCCTTCTCATCCCATTAATTGTTGGTGTACATGAATACAAATGACTTTTGTGCAGTGATCTTGTGTCCTGCTACATTGCAGAAGTTCATGACTACTTCTTAGAGTTTTTTGGTGGAGTTTTTTAGGTCTTCCATGTGGAGTATTCCGTTATCTGCAAATAATGATAATTTGAGTTCTTTCTTTCCTATATGCATCCCTTTTATTTCTTTCTTTTGCCTAATTGCTCTGGCTAATGTTTTAAGCATTGTGTTAAAGAGAAGAGGGGATAGTGGACATCCTCGTCTTCTTCCTGACTTTAGGGGCAATGCTTTTAGTTTTACCCGCCTGAGTGTGATGGTAGCTATAGGTTTGTCATATGTAACTTTTATCACATTCAGGTATGGTCTTTCTGTACCTGTTTCAAAGAGTTCTTTTTCATCCACTGATGTACATATTACAGTATGTGAGCATGAGTTTCTGGTAAAACAGAAATAATGGTATCTTCTCTAACTACCTTAAAGGCTAATACTGAGGAACAGAGTACAAAATGAGAGGAAGCATAGAATTTCTATCAGCAGAATCAACGTATGGTGTAGTATGCATGAAAGTGGCCTTTGGAGCCACACTGCTGAGGTCCAAATTCTAGCTCCACCATTGACTTAGATGAATAACCTTGGGAAAATGATACATTCTTGCTAAACTCAGTTTTCCTACCTGTAAAGTGGGGAATATAAAGGATTATGCTTCATAGGATTAATATAAGAAATAATTGAATTGAATCAGGTGAATCACTTACATGAATATCTGAAATAATGAAAGCACCAACTTTTAGCTCCTATTATTATTCTTAAAATTGTGTGCAGGTCTTTTCTTAACTGGAAAGTACACACGTATTAAAATTTCATAGACTGGTGGTGATAGGAAACCAGTCTGAAATAATACCTTAGAACAAGGCAGTGAAAAAAGACTGAGGAACATCACTCTAAGGTGAAATGGGATGTGCTTTTCTGTTTGTATTTCAGGGCACAGCATGGATTGGGGTTGTTGACGATGGTGGTGAAGTAGCTACCACATACAATGTCACAGCTGGCCAAGTAATCTTCTTCCCTAAAAATACACTGCACTGGATAAAGAATGTGGGTAATGAAGACTGCTTTTTCTTGCTCTTCTTTTCTACACATGATGAACTTCAGACTCTGGATGTTGATGATGTGTTTTTCTCTACACCTGAAGACATTGCTTCCAGGTCTCTTAAGGTGTGTACCAGTTTTGAAAATCACTTTCACCATGAAGGTATTTATAATGTAGTCACAAAGATGGTAGAACTATTTGTTTCTAGGGAAGCAATCAGCACAAATCCAGAAGAATTTTGTTCATAGGTATGGTAATAATTGAATCAACTCAAAAGTGTATTTTGTGTTCCTACTAAAGGCAAAACTTTTTGGAAATTGAGTTACTTTTTATTTTCCTTTAGGAAATTACATGTAATTTTCCATAGGAAATTACAGTGTGTTAGCAGGAGATTGTGATATAATCAATGGAAAAATTTCTATAATTTATATCCTGGAAAAATCATAAGCTTACTGATTCTTTCTGTGGGGAAGGTTTGTTGCAGATATTTGGATCATTTTTTTCCCCTAATCTCATGCAGAGAATCCCACACTTTTCCTCAAGAATTGCTTTACTTTAAAAAAATTTATTTATTTTTTAATGGATACTTAAGACAAAATTGTACATGTTCATGGAGTACCATGAGATATTCTGATACATGTACACATTGTATGATGTTTAAATCAGATTAAACATGCCTATCTCCTCAAATATTCACCATTTCTTTATGGGAAAAAGCTCTTAAATCCTTTCTTCTAGCTTTTTAAAATGTACAGTACATTATGTTATCTATTGTCTCCCTACTATGGAGTAGTACAGCAGAGCTTCTTATTCTTATTTAGCTATAAATTAGTGCAAGAATCACCACTTTTTATTTTTTTATATGCGGGTACCAGGAATCGAACTCAGGACCTCACGCTTGCCAGGCAGGTGCTTATGCCACTGAGCCATATCACCAGCCCAAGAATCACCACTTTTGACCTCTTCAAGTATTTACAGTGTTACTGGGGCAGGGTGACACTGATAATGGGTTACAGAGGGTCAGGTATGGATGCTAATAAATGGATGCTGACATTGCAAATGGGAAAGAATTGGATATGGCCCATGATGAGCAACTGGAGGGGCTTCTGTGGTAAGCTCAGGAATCTGCTTAATAAGTTTTTGAGTTATCTTACAGTGTTCTAGTAGTCTAGTGCTATAGGGAGAAATAAAAGAAATGATTCATTATAAGGAATATTGGTAAGCATGTGAACCAATGTGTAGTTTTGCAGGAGTTTTATTTACCATAAAACACCAACTATTTGAAACCAAAGTACTAAAAATTTAAGGGAATCTTCACAAGTATTACAAGCATAAAGCTGATTGAGGGGAGCTCTTCCACCTGGGTCACAGAGAACCACACTGGGGCTAATGCCACCCTACCCTCAGCTACTCACACTTCTATTACTACAATTTGTGGAATGTTTCACAAACATCTTACGTAGTTTCTTGTGTGTTTCAGCCTGAAGGTGGAATTAATTTCATTAGAAAATTTCATAAGCAAACAGAAGACCAGGGAGTTAATCTTCCTCCCAACCTGGCAGAGCTGGTTATGAATGCTAGTTATGTACAATCTCCAGATAGCCTTGTGTGGAGATACTTTTTTGACCTTAAAGGTATGGTATATTGTTTTATGAAGCCTTTTCAGTTAAGTATTTATACTTTACCATTTTGAAGTATTTGATCTTATTTTATTTCTTAAACCTCATCTGACTCAGGTTCAAAAGAATATCAGTTTCCAGGAGGAGTAATACAAAAGGCACATTATTGGAAGAATGGAAGTGAACTAAGCAACAATGAAAAAATTTTCAGTGAATTTCTGAATGAGGTAATTGAGAAAATGTTTTGATGAGCATTCACGTGGATGAAATATGAGTTTTAGATTGGATTCAGGCTTTTTTTGAACAAAAGGAAAAGGAAAGATCTAGCCAAGCACTGGCTGACTTGATCAGTGTAAATTATTAATTGAGGCTTCAATGCAGATCTAGGAACTTAACTTCCATGACATGGATGGTTACATTAGTGAAAAAACTGGATACTTGTGAGAGGTCTCTTTTCATTTGTTTTAAGTGCTCAACTGACCATATTGCATAGCTGTGGCATCGGATTCCACAGGTTCAAATTCTACTTCTGCTACTTAGCTGTGTGATCATAGATAAATTCCTGAACCAACTTAGATTTTAATTCCATCACCTGTGAAATGAAGAGACCAATGCTACAGGCCTTATAAGATTGTTGTGAGGAATAAGTGATATAATAAGTGTTAAGGACATAGAAAATTCCATATTCTTAGAGCTCTATAAATATTAGTTATTTTCATGATTATATGAATTAAGTTTTTAAGTAACATGTTGACAGAATAACTGGATTTCTTTTCCTGTTTTAAGCACGAAAATGCTCTCAGTTTGAGTACACTCAGAATTTATAACAATGGATTACGACAACCACATTTTCATTTTAATGCAAATGAAATGGGATATGTATTAAGTGGCTGTGGAAAGGTAATTTCTTTGTAACTTTTTTTTGTGTTTTTTTTAATGCAGAAGGAAGTGGGTGGGAGGTTTCTGTTATTGTTGTTTTATTAGCACAGTCATGAGTAACATAAAATGACTGTCCCGATAGCTTATGGGTACGGTTCCGACAGATGATACTATGCAGACCCTGTTACGTGGTCTCCAAGTTCCATGAGTCAGAAAGATTCAAGATGGGAGAAGAAGCCAAAAGTACATTGGAAGTGGTAAAGACTTTCACTTTAGATAGAGGGTCTGGAATACTTGCTTGGGTTTTGAGAGTTGTGCACTCTCAGGTAATGCAAAGTGGAATGGGTGCTCTGTGGGAGTGTGAAGTAGCTATTTGCTTCTCAGTATAGTGTGAACTGGGGTAGCTGGGAAGGTGTGAAACATCAGTATAGTGGCCCTGTATTCCAGCTGGTCCAGGATACTCCCAATACATACTTGTTTTCTGGGTGAAATGATTAATACCTCCTTTGACTCTTCAGAGAGCCTGGTTTGTGTGATCACTTTTATGAGTACCATTAAAGAAAGCCAAGCTGTGTAGCGTACTAATACAGTGATTTGACTGAAAGTCTATTCTAGATTTTCATGGGATTCTCTTGGGAAATCTACAATATGTATATACACAAGTGGAATGAACCTCTTTAGCCTGTGCTTTTCTCAATTTTGAAAGAACCAAAGTCAGACTGATATTCACTCATGTCATAGCAAATTATTTGCTCTGTGTTTTTAGAGGTGAACATTTTAATGCTTTGGGAAAAAACATTGTAATCTTCCACAAATTATATTTCAAAGACTTTACTTTTGTTGTGCTTGTGTGTGCATTTGTATACATATTTAGTCTCTAATTCTTTTAAGAAGGACTGTTAAAATGTTACTCTCCCAGAAGGTTGATAGAAATGAAGGCATGAGGGTAGTGAAACCTTGAACTGTAAATTCTCTCCCTAAAGTATATGGAACAAAATTTGTAATCCTTAATTACAAAATAGCAGTTGATGCATTTTTATATGCTGCTCTGCATAGTAAACTCAATAGTGCATTTTTGAATATACTTATCTAAGTATATTTTGATTTTTTGGGGGCTGTATCTCTGAAACAGGAATTTTTATGAAAGATGGCCTCCATCTTCTGCACTTCACTGTCACTAAGAAGTCCTTGTATAACCATGAGTTTTTAGTCATGTGTTCTTTGCTATTAATTTTTATCTTTAATGAGTATTTGATTTTTTGTACTTAGTGTAAACATAAATTTTCTCCCTTAGGTGGGTATTATCAATACTCAGGGTGCTATAGAATTTAACATCCACATTGGAGATGTGATATTTTTCCCCATTGGAACCCAGCATTACATTAAGAACACATGTGATGAGGATTTGCTTTTCATTCTTGCCTTCAGCACTGGAGACAAGGTAAGGATAAGCCTGTCTAAGAGAGAACGTTGTGTTAGTAATATGCAGAATATTCTGCTAAGCAATGTGTTTGGACCAAATGGGGTTCTCGATAAGTAAACATTTGTGAAATGAATGGAGGAATGAGTGACCTGGATGAAACAGTGTGTAAAGAGCAAGGAGAATCAAATAATCTCCACTTAGTTCTAAAGGACTCCAATATATCAAATTCCCTCTTAATTTCCAAATTCTGAACCAACTGAGAAAAACTAAAGAATCAATTCATAGAGAGCCATGAAATCATCTTAGTTACTAACCAAGTAGATATTAGAAAATGTGACTGGCATCTGTGAGCAAGAGGATTTCCTAATACTGATCCCAGAATTGCCTAGGCATACCTGTGTCGAGGCATGCCCTTGAACAACTTATGGCATAAAGTAACAGCAGCTCTTTGAAGGTTTACCAGCTCCCAACAGAAAGAGGGAGGAGTTGAAGTGAGCCTGCCTACTTTGTTCCTCTTGAATGGACTGGAAGTGGAGGGAAGAGAAAAATTGAGTGAGAAAAAGGGAGATGGGAGAAGAGACAGAGAGATAGAGAGAGGAGGGAGGGAGGGAGAAAGAGAGAGGGAGAGATTCTTATGTATGGAAAGAAACTTCAGAGTAATAAAATAACATTTCTTCTCATGGTATTTTAAGCATATCTAATATGATCTAAGCTATAAAGCATAAATTAGGAAATTACTCACTGCATTAATCTTTTGCTCTTAAAAATTTACCCATGATTTCTTTATTAGGGACTTGGTGCATGTACACAGCACTTCATGATGCCACCCTTTGAAATTTTTCTTTTATTAATCCCCTTTCCCTCCTTTTCCTGTGGACTTTAGATATTTAGAAGCCCTTAGGACTAGGTTACCTTCTGAGACTGAGCGAGAACTTTAACAGTCTGTTTAGGAACATCTGGGGCAAGTTCGGGAACAGACAGACCTATCTTCTGCTGTGGTTCTTCCTGCAAGGAGCCAAGCACAGGCTGCAGGGCGAGCACAGTGTGAATCATGCGGTATCACCAACAGGGCTTCAGTGCAGAGGTGGGTTATGTCCTGCTCAGTGATGCTTGTTTTCCAGAACAACGTCCTACCTTCTATGGGGGAGACTGGAAAATTCCAGTACCCATTTCCCTGGAGCTCAAAACCTTTCTGAGTATATCTGGATAAGGTTTATGGAGATCTACGTAAAAAAGAGGTAGAATCTAAAGTTGGCTGTAGACTGTTGCGAGAAGGATTCCAGTGACTCCTACTTATTGGCACTGCCACCCCCTTGGCACCATTTTCTACAGCCATTTTAAGAACAAATCAGAAAGAAAAATCTAACCCAACCAAATATAAACAAGAAAAGAAGAAAAACTCAAGTTAAAAATAGCAAGTTAGAGTTTAAGCAGTTAAGACTAGGAGAAGAGAATTCAAAATGAATAGAATAAATTATAAATATAAAATATTACAAAGGTAAAAAGTTAATAATTAAAATAACTATGAGAGATAAGTACAATTTAATGTGACATGAAAAGCTAATACCAACTATTAAATCTTTAAAAATATGAAAGGATAAAATGACAATTGAAAACCATTAAATATAAGCCAAAAATTAAAGATTACAAATATTTTAAGAAGAGATAAAAGTATAGTTTTTTTTTTTTTTTTTGTGGGTACCGGGGGTCGACCTCAGGACCTCACACGCCAGCAGGCGCCCGTGCCGCTGAGCGATATCACCGGCCCCTTTTTCGTATGTGGGTTCCGGGAGTCGAACTCGGGCCGTCACGCTTGTCGGGCAGGCGCTTACGCTGCTGAGCCATCTCACCAGCCCAAAAGTATAGTTTTTAAATGAAAAGAAACAATTTATAGAGTGATTTGTAACAGGGAAGAAAGGAATGAATTAGAATTCTGGATAGGAGGAATTTTTTATTCCTATCTCTGCCCTTAGGAGTGTACAGTATTCATCCTGAGCAATGATAGTCCCCCGTTACCCAACTGGAGTGAGTAATGGGAAAGGTTTATAAGAGGGGTATGTTTTGTACCAGGAATATGAAAGGAAAGAGGAGGGAAAGAGATGGATCTTTACACATAGAAACACACAGAAATTGAGAAAAGACTTAGAAGGAGGGGTAGTATAAGGAATGGGGTGGGGGATGATATAGAGGATAAAGGCATAGAGAGTCAGACCCAGCCTCCTGGACATCCAGCCCAGGCAGGCGGAGATTTTCGGCCCTGTGGATAGAGACCAGTATCTGGCTGTGGAGCACCAGGACCACTTATTTGGTAGTGGGTTTACCTTATCATGTGCCTTGGGCTTGGGGCTCTGAGCAGTCCTTTTGCCACTAGTCCTTGCTCACAGGAAGAAAGATAAACGTGCTCACTTACAGAGAACCATTTCCCACTAGGACAGAAGTTCCTTCCAAGGAAACCTTGAGATACCTCAGCCATTCTAGCCATTAGACTGTCCGTACGTAGAGCTGAAAAGGCAAGCTCTCTGTGGCAAGGGAAGACCGGGGCTCAAGGTGAGCATGTGCAGAAGTTCACAGCAAGTATCAGGCAGTACTGCACGTGCCTTGACGGCTGTAAGATCTCTGCAGGAATCGAAATGATTTTGTGCTGACACATGTTTTGATTTTTATACCATCAGCTGCAAACCCTTGACATGGATGATTATATCCAGGCCACTGCAGACCACATCTTGGCCCAACTTTTCTTCAGGAAACAAAGTGAATTTAAGAAGATTCCCAAATTCAAGGAGGACCAAGCAATCAATCTACCTTAGAGTTACTGATGAGTTCATATCTATCCTTCTGTATTGGTTGTTGCTAATGAACTAGGTGGGTGGGGCTTCTTACAAGGTGGGGTGGGACATTTGGTGCAAAACAGTCCTGTGGGCCTATTTAGCTGATAGTAAATATAGACAATTCATGCTAAGAGAACATTTCAGATTAAAATATATTGGGGAGATCTAATACATTTAATATATTTTTGTATGGTCTTTAGTATATGTATATAAACATATACTTGTTTATTTTCCTTTTGTAACTTTAAATTTATTGTTCCAAATGTAAATAATGTAAATCCATTCTTTGTATGCATATAGGTAAAACTTAATACCTTGTAAATGTTTTTGATTTTATCACTGTAAAAGGAAGTATGTTGGCTTATGTATGTACATATTGAAACAATGGAATCCACACGTATCAAACCTTGTCTGAGGAGTTATTGAACCCCGGGCTGGGGATTCTCAACACTTTTTGGCATGGGATACTTTTTACAATGCCAACATTTTCAAGAACTCAGTTACAGTAGTAGTTACTTACTGTGTATGAGCTGAGAAGATATTTAATGATAAACCAATTATGAATTCAATATGATCTTTGAATATATTTGGATTTTATATATCACATCATCATCTATTTACATTTGAGAAATAGTCATCCCTATGTTTGAGAAGTATATGGTTTGTTTAGTCTTTTGGTATTACTAGCTAGGTACATGCTATGAAGAATACTTGTTATCATTCTGAAGTTTGTTGGGGCTGATAGTCTCAAAGTTGGGTCACTATCTTAAATAGAAAATAGTTTGTTTAGATATAACCTGTGCTTGATTTTTGTTTATAATTTATTTTATTAGATATTTGGTATCCTAACAGTATGCGAAGTACCACAATAAGTTCTAGCCTACACTGTATACAATTCTGAAGTAGGATATGTGAGAAAGCAGGTCACTGTGGCTGGAAGGGAGGGACCCAAGGGTAAAATCTGAGACATGAGATTGGAGAAGACAGATCATATGGTAAAATGTCTATTACCCCTTGGAACCTTCTTATTGTGAATTTCTCTGATTACCCTTTCAGGAGAGCTAGCCAAGATCAAAATTTGGTAGCAATGGGAAGTTCGTGGTGGCTGTGTTATTTTGAAGAGACTTTATAGAGAATGGGTTACAATCTGGGGGAGGAGGAATATGGTTGAGAAGATGCAGTGACCAGCACATAGGTATGTGAAGAGGATATCCAAATAGAGGGGGAATAGTTATAAAAGGTGGATGACAATGTGTGTAGATGGATTTTATCTATAACTTCTTATTTTGGGATTTTAAAAAATATACTATAAGTCAGTTCATAATCCATTTTCTTGTATCAGGAAGTATTGTATCAGATTACTATGTGGTCATTTAATAAAGATTTTATATGTCTTTGTATGTTTTATCATTCTAATCTTGAGTGAGATCTGTTCTTCTGGTTTTATGTAGATGAGGCATTATTTGATTCCCTTTAGGCATCCTTGAAATATGATCTATCATCACCTAAAGAAAATATGTTATGGTGCTGGAACTTTCTGAGTTTCCTGATAATATACTTGAAGCCTGGCTTAAGAATCCAACACTATGGGGCTGGTGAGATGGCTCAGCGGCGTACGCGCCTGCCTGGCAAGTGCGAGGGCCCGAGTTCGACTCCCGGTACCCACATACGAAAAAGGGGCCGGTGATATCGCTCAGCAGCACGGGCGCCTGCTGGTGCACGAGGTCCTGAGGTCGACCCCCGGTACCCACCAAAAAAAAAAAAAAAAGAATCCAACACTATGAATCTAAAAAAGAAAAATTCTAAAAATAAAAATACCTAATGAAAACAATTGTATTAGAATATTGCCGGTATATTATTTTATGGTGGGATATGGTCTTAAATTGCAAATGGTTGTTCTACTATATTGGTCTTTTTTCCCCTTTTGGGATACTGGCATTTGTTACTCCATGCTACTTTATTCTCTAAGGTAACTTCACCCATTAATACTCCAGTGGTTTTAGGCTTTTTGGTATATCTATTTTATTTCTTATAAACTGAATAGATTGAAGAGTCAGTTGCTCAGTTTAATAACTGGCATCATGAAGGCAAAAATCACTTTACCAAAAACCTTCTTTTAAAGTGGAATCCATCCTAACCATTTTATATGTACAGATATCTATAATATTGTCCCACTTGACTAATTTAAAATGGTATGAATGATAGCATATAAAATGTTCTTAAATGTTGGAAAAAATTTAAAGGACTTAACAGGAGCTTTGAATAACTGAGTGGAATGAATTTAATTTGAACAGATAGGTTAGGTAAAGAACCACTGAATGTTCCTTATTGCTTTTGAATAGAAGGTGGTTATAAAAAGTTGCTTTACTTATACTCTCTCTCTCTCTCTTTTTTTTTTTTGAGGCAGGGCCTCGCTATGTAGTTCAGGCTGGCTTTACACTCACTATGTAGCTCAGGCTGGCCTGGACTCACTGTGTAGCTCAGGCTGGCCTTGAACTCTTATTGATCCTCCTGCTTCAGCCTCCTGAGTGCTGGGATTACAGTTGTGCGCCACCACGCTTGGCTCTCATCTTATCAAGGAGTAATTAGACTGCTTTTTGACATCCAATCTATCTAGAAAAAGGAAAATAGTTACTGTTGCTATATAACTTGATTTTCATGGCTATAGTTTATCAACAGTTGAAAATGAGTAGTATAGTATTTCTTTAAAATTTTTTTTTAAAAGTCAGTGATTTTATACTGTACTTAAAAGTTGTAAGTGTGTAGCTTCAGCAAACTGCTATGTTCACTTTGATTCACCATTCCTCTGGGGGGGAAGGGAGGAGAAGAAAGTGGAGAGCCTAGAAAATAATAGCAATGGCAAAAGGAATGGGAAACTGCATTTTCTTCCTTGTACTTAATGGAACCATTTAGAAAAAAGCCTTAGAATTGTAGAATTATAGAGCTGGTGGAAGTCAGGTAGCATCTGGTCCCATCACTTTAATTTGCAAAAATGGAAACTGAGACCTCAGAAGGCTGAGTTAGCCAGATTGCAAGTAAAATATCTGAGACGAAAGCTCTCATTTTTTGACCCTACCTTGCAAATCTGTGTAGTGTTTTTGTTGTTGTTACTCTTTTCAAGGGTATTAAAGATTCCTTCACACAAAGCAGAACTTTATACAAAAAATGCACCATCTTGGGAGAGAGCAGTGACTCACGTTACCTCCGTATCAGTCAGCCCGCCAGCAGCACTCTTCTCTTTGCTTTGCCTCCCACACGCTGGGTTGCTGGAATCCCAGCTGCTTCCGATAGAGGCACTGGGAGCCTCCTGAGAGCACAGCTCGCCATTCCTGTTCAGCCAAACGCTAAATGCTTATTTTTATTTAAACTGTCTTTATTGTAGTAAAATATACTTAAAACAAAATTCACTGTTTTAATTTTTTTTTTTTCACGATCCTGAGGATCGAACTGATACTGGGCCTTTGCACTGAGTTATATCCGAATCCCCCTTTTTTATTTTTTATTTTGAGAGAGGTTCTTGTCAAGCGACTCAGGCTGGGTTTGTACTTGCAATCCTCCTGTCTCAGCCTCCGGAGCTCTGGGATTACAGGTGGGTGCTACCATGCACAGTCATTTTAAAGTGTGTAATTTAGTAACTTTAAGTACATTCACAATGTTGTGTAATCACCACAACTGTCCATTTCCAGAACATTTTCATTATCCTAAACAATAACTCCCTTTTCTTTCCTCCTTCCCCAGGCCTGGTAACCTCCATTTTACCTTCTTTATGAATTTGCCGATTCCTGTAAGTGGAGTCATACAATATTACTCAATGCTTATTTTTATTATTTGCTCATTTTAAAAATTACACATTACCATGGGCTTAGTAGTATTCTAGGATTATAGAATAATCCCAGAATGTGACCTCAGAAAATTTGTAATTGAAATGATTCACATTTGATTCTATGTTTCTCTTGCCTCTCTAACCCATGTCTTTACACATCATGAATATTCAAAAAGTATTTGTTTGTTCAGATTTTATTAGTGATTCTACACTAACACATAACCCCTTCAGAGATTCCCATTCTAGGGTCTTCATAGTCGTTAGTACCCAAACTTTGTAAATTTCATAACATTACTGTATCCAGAACCTGAGGCTGGAGCCGCTCTGCCTCTGGGCGTCAGGTGGCGCTCGTACACCACCGGAGAAGTTTCTGCAAGCCAAGTCAGCCTGAAGTTTCTGTTTTTCAAGGGGATAATTGGGGCTCTAAGGGAAATTTTCAAAAATTTTCTCATTTCTCGTGTTCTTAGGATCTAAAGGCAGAGAGTGCAGGAAGTTTATCAGTTTGTAGGGATGAAGTGATAAAAAACAAACACCGCCCCCCGGAACAAAGACATAAAAACAGCAGGCTCTGCCATTTACCAACTGTGATCCTCTGAGCTAGTGTCCTCTTTAGGTTTGGTTTTATTTATCTGTGAACTGGGAGTAATGACTTATACTTGGACAGGTTTTTTTTAAAATAAGAATTGAACAGAATAATAAATATATGATGAATTATTTGCTTCTTTTTTTGTTTTTAACTACAAATAGTTTTTATTCTCCTGTTTAATGATCTTTATGAATCAATGAGAACAAAAAATAGTATTATGCAAGTAGAATCCAGAGAAGACAAATTAAATTTCAGCAACACAACATTAACTACTGTTAATATTTCTTTAACTAAAACCACAAAACTCACTTGGACATGAATCCCAAAGTAATCAACAAACAGCCAAGATGAATTTTTGTAAAAATCAAAACTCCAACAAGAATTTACTGCTTTGGAATAGACAGCAAATGCAGACTAAGACTAACCAAAAATTTAAATAAAAAAATCTTCATGGATTCATTTTTAGTCTTAATAGCTCTATGGCATAATACCTGTTTCTCTTCAATTAGGCTGGCTGTTTGTGATATGATTGTGTATGTATTCGTTCAGTTATGGATAACATATTTATTGAGCATCTACTATGCTCCAGCACTCTACTAGGTACTGGTGAGAATAAGACAGTAAGAACAAAATCCCTGACCTCATAGAATGGATATTTAGTGGCAGAAATAAACAACAACAGGAAAACAAACACTTACTATGTAATCACTAGCATTTACTACGAAAGAAACAAACAAATGCCATGGTTTTAAAAAATAACAATAAAAGGAAAGATATCTCAAATAGGATGGCCAGAGACAGTCTTTCAAGAGACGTAAAATCAAAACAGAGGAAATGGACATGAAGGTGAATACTTTCCTGTGAAGTAGGCTGTGAAACAATTCACAAACTCAACACTTATGGAAAGATTTTTATTATTATCTTTTAATAGCAACTACAACTATATTGTAACAATATAGTAATAACATCCATTTTGCAGTTTCTATTAACATATTTCTTTGGGAGATTACATCACATTTATCTTTTTACCCTAACACTTTACATTTAGCGTAGTCCACAGGAGGTGCCCAATAAATGCTTCTTGAATGAATAAATGGTTACAATAATCCCCCAGCATAGGGAAGGACCACTTCAGAGATATTAAATGACTATTGTTCACAAGAAAGTAGAGATAGAACTCAAATGCTGATTTTTAAAAAACTTTACTCCAGTGTTCTTTTATTCCAGTCTTTGAAATTAAAGTCCTACCTTTACGGAAGTTGTTTCATATGTAAGAGTTCTTAGGTGAGGTACAAATATACAAAAAGTTGACAGAAAACCAGTGCAATCTTGTATAGAATAAATTGTTTTTAGGTAACACTGGTGTTAATCCAAATGAAATTATACATACCACTTATCGTTCACACATAATATTTAAGACAGGTTTGCACCTGTTTATTGGTGATTTTTGGGCATGTTTCACAAACCATTGATTAGATTTAAAATGTAATGCGTCTATGAGTCATTAGTAAAGAATGGCTCCAAGCTTCTGGGAACATGTAAGGGCAGCATTATATATCAGACAGAAAGTCAATCAATATTTTAGAAATGGTAGGCAGAGTCTTTCACATCTCCAGCTAAATTCACTGCTCCCTTGTAAACATCTTTTTTTTGTAGGAGGTAAAATTCATAGAAATCTCATGGGTCTCTCCTGTGTTGGTAAATTAAATGGGTTACTAAAAAGATGCGTGAACAGAATGACTTGAGAAAATCTCTGACCATGAAAAAGCTCTCATGGGGATCTGGAATACCATCTCAATGACTATGTTTCCCCATTTTGAGTGAGAATCTTTGCGTTGCATTCTTTCTTTAAATATAAATCTACTAATCAGTCACTGAACTAGGCTTTGGGAGAGATGCAAAGAACATAAGTTTTTCCACCAAGAAATCTATTCCTCCCTCTATCCTAAAAGTATTCCCTGAGTACACTCTGTGTTTCAGACACTGTTTAAGGCTCCAGGGAAATAGCTAACATATTTTGTGTGCTTTCAATGGGCAGGCACCAAATGTTCACGGTGATTTTCGTGTAATTCAGCATCTCACAATCCCTACTTACAAACCTGAACTTGAGGAAGTGAGGTCCACAGAGGTTAAGCGATTAGCTATGGTCTCATCTATAGGAAGTAGTAGTGGTAGGATTCAAATGTGGGTGTTCTGGCTCCAGAACCTGAGCTTTGACAGGGTTCCTTTCTTCGGGGGATCTCACGGCTTGATGGTGAAGACACAAATAGGAAAAGATGTGCTGGAGTGCAGCAGGGCTGTGCTATAGAGAGACCAAGGAAGCCTCCCACACCTGGCAGCTTGGAGGAGCTGGGAAACGTTCAAGAGAGAGGGGACACTTGGCTGGATCCACAGATTAGTCACAAACAAGCCAAACAACAAAAACACCTCTTCTCTTCATGTCCTACTTGTTTGCCATTAGCTGTTTCATGCTACTGAAGTGGTAAAACAGTTTTTGATTATTTAAAAAGTAATATAAATTAATAACCAATGGAAGCAATTAGTGATGCTTGGGTTGGTGAGATAAGACAGGGACATGGCACACGAAGAATCTCACTTTGCGCTCTTGCTTATTCTCTCTGTTGTCGAGGCTGAGCCAGAGTGGAAATGTCAAGAGATTGGTAGGTCCCCCAGTACCACACAGACCACAGGGGAAAGTGGGTGGGTGCATTCAGCCACCACTGTGAGGCTTTCTCTCTTAGTTCTCTGCGTGCTCTTTGCCCTTTAAAATCCTATTGCTTCCATCTCCTTTTTTGGAAGTATAGCATATCACTTATTCTTGCCTGTCTGTGGTCCTAAAGGACACAGCATGTGGCCCACTTCTTTAAGGAAGCTTTCCGAGAACCTTACCAACAGCACCCGCCCCTACTTCAAACTCCTATGGTGCTTGTGTTCTCAGGCTCTTAAGGTGCGTGTAACTCCACTCAGGGTCTCGCTACTTATTATGTGCTGCTTTGAAGAGCTGAACTTTTCTTATGATTTCATATTTCAGACCTCTCTATACTCATACTCAGTACTCTTCCTCAAACCGAGAAGCTCTACATCTGGGATAGGGCCTCCTTTTAAAACCAGGGAAATCATGCCTCTGTATCTGCAAGTTTTTCTCTAATGCTTGTAAGCAAGCTCAGTTACCTAATCACATTTTGCTTAAAAACCAGTTCTTCTTCTGATTTATTCTACCACCAACAATTTTTTTTCTTTTTATGTGGGTACTGGGAGTCGACCTCAGGACCTCGTGCTTGCCAGCAAGCGCTTGTGCCTCTGAGTGATATCACCGGCCCTTTTTTTCCTTTATGTGGGTTCCGGGAGTCGAACTCAGGACCTCGCGCTTGCCAGGCAGACGCTTATGCCGCTGAGCCATCTCACTGGCCCTCTACCAACACTTTTCCATAAACTTCACTTACGTTGAAGTTTCAAAAATTTATAGGTATCAACATGACTGTTGCCACTTTGAAGAATATTTGCATTGCTTTTTATATCCTTTAAAATAAAAAAATTATAACATACATATAGTATACAATTAACCATCTTAACCATTTGTATATCCTTTTGAATTTTCTAAGATTTTGAGCAGCATAATCAGACATTATTTTTTATACTTCTAATGTTATTTTATACTTCTAGTATTTTCTAAGTATATAGAGCTCCATGTATCACTCATTAAATATATCCCATTGAAGCATTCTTGCCTCCTTTTTGCTGTTTTTCAATAAAAGTGAAAATACATGATGGATAGATACATCAGGAAAATATTTACATAATAATTTCATCACACTTTAATTTTGTATTTCTAATTAATTTTTGATCATGAAAGGCTAATTAATGAGTTTCCAGTTATGGCCAACTGTGCCCAAGCTCATCACATTTCGCTTTTCACTTTCAGTTTTCAACTGTTATTCAGACTCACAACAGGGGGTAAAGTATGTTTGATATTATACTGAGTACTATGATTAAAAATCTAAATAATACTAATAATATGGATACTACTATTGCTAATAGCTAACACTTATCAAGCACTTCCTCTATTGCCAAGGACTATTCTGGGTGCTTTACATATTGATTTCTGTACTGAAAATCTTGATTGTAGTCAATGTTCAGAATAACGCTTTACACCTTCCCACAAAGTTAGACTTATGATGGATGCAGATACCTTTCATCCTCTTCTGGGCTTCTATGCAGACATAAATCATAAGCATTATAACTATTATGAATTGAATTGTGCCCACTCAAAATTCAAATACTGAGGTCCTGACCCCCAGTACCTTCACATGTGATCTTATTTGGAAAGAGAGCAGTTGTGGATATAATCAGTTAAAATGAGGCACACTGGAGTGTGCATATTGGGCAGCTAATTCAGTGTGACCAGTGTCTTTATATAAAAGGGAAATTTGGACCTGGACATGCACACAAAGAGGGCATCATGTGAACATGAAGGCAGAGATGAAGAGTTTCCCTAAGGCAAGGAATATACCAAACTTGGCAGCACACCTTCAGAAGCTAGGGGACAGTTGTGAACACTCTCTAGAAGGAATGCAACCCTGCTGACACTTTGATCTTAACTTCTCCAGAACTTTGAGCCACTCAATTTGTGGTAGTCCATTATGGCAGCCCTAGCAAACTAATGCAGTAGCTCACCGAAAAACAGGTGAGTAGCAAACTATGCTAGATTTTCAACTCCTTGAATTATTTATTTTTTGATGTCCCAAATCTTACTTAGCACATACATGAGAAAGTCATTAATATTACCTAAAGCCAACAAAACATAGCATCATTGTGGGCTTTGAAATGGCAGGGGAAGCAGCTGAGCCAGGAGCTGAATTTGAAGCTAGAACTTACCTGCTGTTAGAGAGAGAACTATTTCTGTCAAGGGAAGATTTAAAGTACATAGTATTGGCTTCGCCCATGGTTGCAAATGTCAAAATTCTATTAATTTGATTTTTAAAGTTTAAGGTATTCTGCCATTTGGCTACTCAGTGTATGAATAGAATGACATTTATTCTACTTGGCTCTCTGTAAGCTACACATGCACATTTGTTAGAAGAGTATCATTTATCCTTTTAATGAGTATTTTGAGAGCACATCATGTTGGACTAAATAAGATGTATGATCTGAAGGACAAGAATGTATTCTCAAACTTTAAACTCTAATAGAAGACAGATGAAACACACAGGAAATCTTAAATTTTGGTGAAACATAGTGTGTCATTAAGTGGCCATGAGTGACACAAATAGGACAATGTGTCTATAGAGTTCAGAGATGGGGAGAACCATCCATCAGGGCCTCATAAGGGAGGTAAGGTTCTGTATAGACTTTGATTTCTGGGAGGGCATAAAGGAGGGCCCTTTAGGAGTGGAGGAATAATGTGGCCAAAGCAAGAATGAATACCATCTACATTTCAAGGGAAAGTAATTATTTTTTCTTGGCCAGAGTGGGGAACTTTTAAAAACAGCTATTTATCGAGCACCTATTATATGCCAAGCATTGTACCAAATATGAAGGTTTATTAATCCATAAAATATCCCTACCAAATACCTGTTACTAACTCCACTTCCAGATGAGAAAATTCAGGCTAACAGAGGCCAAATCACTTGCCCAAGGTCATACAGCTAGTCAGGGGTAGAGGAGAGGTTTGTTCTCAGGTCTCCTCTCCACAAAGGTTTATGTGCTAACTCACCTGCTCCCATCCCAGTTTGTCCAAATCTAGATATAACTCGTGTGTCAACCTGTCTTTTCAAGACTTCTCTTCCTTTAGTTTATTAAGGGGAAGGTGAATTTATGTCATCTTTCTCCTGAGGTATTTCTCTGTAACACATATGCCTGCTCATTTCTCTCAACGTGCCCCTTGGGGGTTAGTTGTTCATGGGTGGTCACATCCAGACCCTAAGACCATTGTCCTTATGATATGGTACTGGTACCATAATGCTGGCTTCAGCAGAATGATGATGTCACTTAATTCTTTACCATGACCACAAAACATTACTGAAGGAATAAATCGGAAGTTATATTCATTAGAATGTAGGTTTAGTTGAAAAGCAGAGACATAGCATTAATAATAATTTAAATACATAGGAAATTTTCTTCTCTACCATATAAAACTTGAAGCTGCTATGCTGGCTCTCCTTCATGGCGGGAGACTGGGGTCCTGCTTTCTTCTGCCTTGTTGCTCTATCATTGTGAGACAGTTACTTTCATGAGCTAAGATCATGCCTATATTCTAACAGAGCCTTCAGAAAGAACGTGGTACGGAAATTGCACACAACATTTTCACAATCACGCTGTTGGCCACAACTTAGTCATATGGCCCCATCCATTTTCAAGGGAGCCAGGGGAGTGTTATCTATATTCTGAGTGGCCACGAAACCAGGCAAAACTTAAAGATTACATTCATATGAAAAGAGATGAACGAATATTCAGGGATAGTTAGCAATTTTTGCCACAGAGGGAATGATGGAAACAGAGAAAACTGTAACTTTGATATAAATATGGCTGTTCCCAGAGTTCGATAATAAGAACCAAATATTAAAATCCATTTGGAAGGGATTTTCTCCCATAATAGACGTTGCTCAATTATAACATTTACTTTCCTATTTTGGGTGTGGTCTCTCTGTCTCTGTCTCTCTGTCTGTCTCTCTCTGTGTCTGTCTGCCTCTCTGCCTCTCTCTCTCTCTCCACTAATGCACACTCCCATTCTTCTAAAGGTAACCATGCCCTCTTCTCACCCTTGAACCCCTCTCCCAGAACTACCCTTAAACACAATATGTGGCCACATGCTGAATTGTTCTATCTACAGGTAGCCACAGGAGACTTAAGCAGAAACCTCCAGGCTGACACTGCTTAGGTGGAGTTGCGCCATGTCCTTTCCCAGCACACTTTGAGGAGTTGGCCTGCACGCACACCTCTGCACACAAATGTTCACTCCTGTACTGCTCACATGGACAACACTGATCTCTGAGTTGGTGCAGTCTAAGTCTAAAGTAATAAAGAGAAATACTTTTCAAGAACGCAATCTGCAGACACCCCAGCCCCTTGCACTGAGGAAGCTTCATGTCTTTTGTAGAAGAGTGTGGCTTTCTTCTCATTCACCAGAGAGACACTGCTGTTTTCATACATCTACTGCTAAGAACTGCCCTCAGGTATTCAAAAAAGCTTTGAAATTAAACTTTTTGTTCATTTGGATCAGATAAAAGTCTTAATCAGGCTCTACTGCTCTCTCTCCAAACTAACCTATGAAGGTCACACTAAAACAAAATATAACCATACATTCGCTTCTTTTTGGAGTGAACCCTTGGGATTGGGTGGGTATGGTCATTAAATTTGTATTTCTAATTATATTTGGTTAAAAATTCTCTTATGATTTCAGATTTCTCTGAGCTTGCGCATCCTCTGGTGATGGCAGTGCTTCTGCTTCGACACAGGCATTTTGGAGAGGCTCTTGCTCTTAGTTCTAGCTGGCTTTGCCAGATAGACGGATTTAGCTGAGCTCTACCTGAGAATGCATTAAGAGAATGCTAAATTCTCTTAACTGAAACTTTGATTTACCTTTTCACATGAGCTCTGTTCTTCCACATCAGAGCATGAATGTTTAAGAAGAAATGTTACATAGAAATACAGAACTTATAAGTGACAACCATTATAGTGAGTACCTTTTATTTTCTCTTTCTTTTCGCTTCTCTACTTGCATCCTCCTTTGTAAACAAATAGGACATCTAACAATGAAGTTCTCAGAATTTATGGATAATTTGGGTCTAAAAGGTTGCTGTATGTTATTGAAAATTATAAGGTGAGTGGATGCAATAGGAGACTGTTAACAAATGCAGTTAAAAAGATTTTTCCTTCACAACATTAGTTATTTCCCTTTCAGAAACTAACTATAGTAATCCTCCCCTTTTTTTTTCTCTTTGCATGGTTTCAGTTACCTGCAGGCAACTTTGGTCCAAAAATATTAAATAGAAAATTCAAAAAATAATTCAAGTTTTAAATTGTGTGCTGTTCTAGATAATATGATGAACTCTCCTGGTGTCCCACCCAGATGTGAATCTTCCCTTTGTCTAGCGTATCCACTCTGTAACCACTACCCTCCAGTTACGTCACCGTATGGTCTTCTTGATTATCAGACTGACTGTGTGGTATTGTAGTCCTTGTATTCAAATAACTTTTACCTTACTTAATAGTGGCCTCCAAATGCAAGAGGAGTGACTTGGATATGACAAAGAGAAAGTGTAAAGTGTTCCTTTTAAGTGAAAAGTTTAAAGTTATTGATATAATAAGGACAGAAAATATTTGTATGCTGAAATTGTGAAGATCTATGGTAAGATGTTGTTAACTTCTTACTACATTTTACTACGCCTAATGTAAAAATTAAACTGTTTCATATGTATATATATGATAATTTGGTACTATCCACAATTTCAGGCATCCACTGGGGGGGTCTTGAAATATATCCCCTGTGAATAATGGGGTACTACTGTAGAAGAAAATGCTGACCATGCCTGGCCCCTGGCAGCACATCGTGAGTCTCCACATAAAGGTTATCAGTCACGGCTGCACATTAAAACCACTGGAGAAATGTTTTTAACATTTTAATGCCATTGTTAGAGTCTCACTTCCAGGTCTTGAATGTGGCTTAGACTTCAGAGCTTAACAGATGATTTTTATGGACAGCTACCACTGGAAATCTGCTCTTTACCTTTTCACAGAAATATTTCTGGGAGGGTACAGTTCAGTTGGTGACTTATTTAAAACCTCTTCTAAAACACTTTTTCCTGACTGGTAGAAAGAATACAGTGGTGAGCAGCATTGAGGAACGGGTAGAATTAGAGAGAAAATTGAGATTCTAAATCCTTCGTATCTAAGTGAGGTAAGAATGATGTGAAGCAAGACGCATGTGTTTTGTTGGGTGAAGGCGAGACAACTGAGCCAGACAGGAGCTAGGGGAGGCCAAAGCCCAATACAGGGGTGCAGGAAGAATAGGGTGAAGAGGGGCCCTTGCTACTGTGTTCTTCTGTGTTAAGAATTACTGACCATGAAGATTAAAATGTACTAGGTACTTTGGAAAAGTGTATAGGAAAGGAGGGATCCCAAACACGGAGCAGAATTGAAATCTCTTTCTTTCAGTTGTCCCTTTTCCAGAGCTGCTTGGTTGACCAAATGTGTAGTGAGAGGCTGGGAGGCAGGATTGGATCCACACTGTAGTTTATTACGAGGATACCACCATGGACATTTTCTACGCCTTCCTGGTGGGGGTGAGGCAGCAGGGTGGGGTAGAGGAGGGTAGAGGTGTGTGTGTGTGTGTGTGTGTGTGTGTGTGTGTGTTTGATCTGAACTGGACTTTTATATGTTCCATAATCATTTTTAGTCTCACCCTTTAGTTCATTTCATTTCTGTCATATAGAAGCTTTAAATGGGAGCTTTAAAAAATTGGACAGGCAGACAACTGGAGGAAAAGGAGAGGAAATTCCTCCTAATTCCTATTAAAATTTGGAGACATGGAGATAGCTGGTGAAGCCTGGATGAACAGTATTAGTGTTGTTCAGTTACTTGCTAAAGTTTCACTTGTTCTCTGTAGACATTTTCTTTGGTGCTTTTCTGCATCAACCTGGTCTTCAGTAATAAGCATGATCTGATGTTCAATCAGAAAGAATAACAAATGACTATATTTTGGCTCATATATTCTATTTCTGCCCTGTAATAGTTTGTTTTACGAAGCCATTAGTTTTTCATTAAAGTGCAGTACAAACATTGAGTTTGGCCTTTCCCCAGGTTTTTTTTTTTTTTGCCTGCCCATCACTGGAGGCAATGGTGTATAAAACTTATACTTGCCTTAGAGCCCTGTAATTAAGGGTATAAATCATTCTCTTTGAAAGGCTACTTAAGTTGACAGCCACACCACCGTGGACGCATCCAGTCTCGTCTGAAATGCTCCTCAAGATCCCTGAGTCTCACACAGTTTCTCTTCTGTAAAGTGGGGGTAATTTTAGTATTCATTGTAGAGGGTTGTTCTTTTATTTTTGTTTTAGAAATTATTAACATTATTTGCTTTTTTTTTTTTTTGTGGGTACCAGGGTTCGACCTCAGGACCTCGCGCGCCAGCAGGCGCCCGTGCCGCTGAGCGATATCACCGGCCCCTTTTTCGTATGTGGGTTCCGGGAGTCGAACTCGGGCCCTCGCGCTTGCCGGGCAGGCGCTTACGCCGCTGAGCCATCTCACCGGCCCATTATTTGCTTTTTAAAAAACTATTTTACAATGCTGAAACAATTTGAGTGACAAAAAACGATAAAACAATATTGGCTTATAACCCAAAATATAAAATAAATACCGGTACTGATACAAATAAATGATCACCTAGTAAATAAGTAGGAGGAAAATAGGTAAATCTGAGCAGAAGAATTGCAAACAATTCTAAAGCCGTTTGGTAAGGGTAGGTCAAAACTAAATGACTAAAGGTAAACAAAGCAGACATTAATTTCAAATCACCCAGAGCATCCTAGAGAAGTCTTACTGTCTAATGGTAATGAGTCCAACATTGGGGAGGTTAAGGAGTTTGGAGGGAGACATTTTCTCTTCAAAAAGCTACTAAAACACCACCAGTAACTTTTTGTCTTGTAAAAAGGGAGCACCTGAAGTTCTTTCATCTTTGTTTTTAACGATTTTTAAGCTTGTACTCCTGCAATATTGTGTTTTAATGATGCCCTAGAGCCCTTTATTTTCTCACTTCTGGTGATATCTAGGAGACAACCAGTTTTTCCTCTTTCTCTCCATCTTTGCATTTCTCTTCCACCCACTATTATTTTATGGGTACTCAAAAACTATTCCTTTAGGTAAGAGACAAGTATTTTTAGAAAAGTAAAACAAATGAACAAACCAACAAACAAAAAACCACAGCTGTTACTTATTCTCCAAAGGCTGTTTCCATGGCCATTTGGTGAACCCTGGAAAAGATGGATGAAAAAATGCAGTGGGCATGTCCGGGGTTCTATTCTTGTTAACAAGGCTTGGCCTTCATCACCTTTCACCTGCTTCCCTCCCGGAAGAGAAATCACGTTTGTACAGCAGCTCTGCGCCACATATGCAGGTCTGTTGGAGGTTTGCATTCGCATAATGCTTAATGTGCACTCAGCTGTGCTCAGCTTCATAGTTTTAAGGAGCCTTATTTCATGTGAAATAGATTAGTGTCATACCTTACTTATTTCAAAGATCTAAGAGCAAAAGGAACGTCGTCAGATAAATTAGTGAAATATTAACTGATTGCTTTTTTCTATTGTTTTCTCTTTCTTTTCTATTTGGAAAATGTAGCCTGGTCCTATTTTCTTGGCCCAGGGATTTTTTTTTTTTGTGCATGTGTATGTGTAATTGAAAAGAGAAGAAATCCTTTCCTCCATTCTTCTCTTCCTTCCCTTCCTTCTAAAAAGTTGAGGACTTAAAGGGTAATGAGACTGTCTTATCAGGAAAAAGGAAGTCAGTAAGACATTTGAGGGCCTGAAGAAAGCTAGGAGGAGACTCTCTCCAAACTAATAAGAAGAAAGAGGTTTGAGTATATCATGGGAAGTAGAAATAAATACATTGTGTTGGGGCAATGATTAGGGAGATGGGAAGACTCTAGAAAAATGGCACCTAGAGAAGGAAAGACTTTGGGCACAGAGATTTCCACGCCCCCTCCCCCAAAGAAAGATCTTTAATTCCCATGTATGGCAAAGAGTCCAGAGTCCTGGCCTTCTAGGACCACTCTGGGCTTGGAGAATTAGCATGTCCGTGGTGGTCACTACAAATTACTGGCCAGGTCCACTACCTACTTTCATTGCACTCACTGATCCTGCTACAGCTCAGGAATGGAGGGAGTACTCACTATGACTAGGATGAAACTGCAGGCTTGCTGCCACATTAAGTTGATTAAAAAGCCATAAAAGAGTAATATTTCTTGAACACCTGCGCTTGTGAACTGAGACTCATATCTGCTACACTGGAATTAATTCATGGCTAATCGATTTGAAGGGAAAATATTGATCTTCCACACTAAAGGCAAATGTTTGAGTAAGCCCTAACAGAAAAGAAAAAAGAAAGAAAGAAACTTATATAACTTGTAAGGGAGGAGAAATAATATATATAAATAAATATATAGGGTTGGTATTTCCATACAACTTCAAGGCTCAAAACCTTAGCCAAGTTTATTTTAGAGCATATATACATTTTTAAATTCCAAGGGTTTACAAATCATTTTGGCCAAAGTTTTGGGCGTGAGTGAAGGGTAAGTCATTAACTTTAATATGTCAGTGTCCTTTTACTTTTATAACCTCCCAGGGCACTTTCTTATCAAAAGAGCACTGGGATGGGAATCAGGACCCTGGATTCTAAACCTTGAATTTGGAACAGACATTTTACCTCTGAATGTGTAAGATGAGGGTCTTGGCGCAACCGGTGAGTCTGTCAGTTTGGGAGGTTGTGAGGTGTGAACATTGGGCTTGCTTGGGGACCAGGGCTCAGATTTTGTCTTTTACTACTGTCTTAGTCACTTTCTCATCACCTCACAATACCCAAAATCCACAATGTAAAGGAGGAGAGGTTTATTTGGGCTCACAATTTTAGAAGTTTCATTCCATCGTTGGCAGGTTCAAACTCCTGGATGCTAATTTCAAAATGTTTCCCAACCCAGCCCCATCTCCTGTACTCTGTCTGAACCATCAACTCTTCAGGCCTGGGTTACCACAGAGCTTTGGACATTGGTACCCGACTTCCACTCCTGCCCTGACAGTCTATTCTCATGTAGCAGATAGAGTAATTCTTCTGAAATAATACATCACATTTAAACTGTGAGTCTCCTGCTTCCCCACTGATTTCTCATTTTCCTAGACTCAATGCAAATCCATTATGGAGTCCCTCCCTGACTGGGCTCTCATTTTCTACTTTCTCATCTTTTGATCACAGTTTTCCACACTGACTTTCTTATTGCTCCTCCAACCCACTATGCATGCTGGCTCCTAAGGGCTCTGACCTTCCGAAGCTCTAGTTTCCTTTGTTCAAAGGAGATATCTGTACATTTGAAAGTTTCCATTTTATGGGATGCTTGAGAAAATGCTTGTAAAGCACTGGATTCTGAGCCTAGATTTAGTAATTTCTCAATAAATATTTATCATTGTTCTGTTGTAATTCTAGTTTTGATTTTCTAATAGACTCCAATGCCTCACCTAGCAAGTCGAATTCAGAATTTTTAACCTGAATTTGCAAGTGTTTTCCAAAAACTGGCTTTTTGGTGGGGAGCACTCCTATTCTGGTAAGGCCATCACTATTTTTCTAGATCTCTGTGCTCAAACCTCCGTCCTTCATTTTTGCTCAAATGTAATCTCTAATATGTCAATGAATTCTACAGATTCTATTGTTTAAAAATTTCCATCTTTCCTCCTCTTCCTGCTCTCAAGGCTGGTACATTAGACTGTCATCATAGTTTCCTAGTGATCATCTTCCTTCCAGTCACTCCTTTCTCAACTATCCTGCATTCTATTGTCCGATTTCTATAGCTCAGCTTAGCCTGGTCAAGTCACTTCTCTGCTTGGAAATCTTTGAAGTCTCCCCATCACCCGCAGAAGAAGGGCTGTGTGGCTTGGCTTGTTGTTTAAGGCTCCTGTATTAGGGTTCTCTAGAGATGTAGAGCCTACATATAGATTTATTACAAGAACTATCCTATACAATTGCGGAGGCTGTCAAGTCTAACCCTGCAGGTGGGCTAGCAGGCTGCCAGTGTTGCCAGTCCAGTCTGAAGATCAGCAGGCTACTGTAGAGCGGGGAAGTCCCAACATCGGAGATGAAGTCCAAAGGCAGACTGCTGGAGGGTTCGATCCGGGTTGGGAGAGGCTTGCCTTTCGGTTTGATTCAGGCCTTGTATTAATTGAAGGAGGCCCACCCACATTATGGAAGGCAATCTGATTTAATTAAAGTCCACTGATGTAAAAAGCATCCTCACAGACACATCTACAATAATGTTGGACCAAGCGTCTGTGTCTCGAGTGGCCCAACCAGGTTGTACATAAAAATAACCGTCACTGTTTGCCATTATCCAGCTCTGCTATTATCCAGCCCATAATGAGTACTCTGTGCTCCTGACTTCTTCCATTCCCCCAAGCCATCCTGTGCATTTCCATCACTTCAGTGGCCTCTCCTTGATCTCCATAGGAGAAATTCAAGCCATGCTTTGGGGCTCCTCAGGAACCTCTCCTTGGCCTGCCCTGCTCCACACGTTCTCTTCTGCCTCTAAACTTCAACAAGACTCATTGTCATCTCTAGTTTTTGACTCTTTTCAAACTGCCTCACGTAAGAGTCATCTAAGCTCTTGTTTCCTCTTCTGTACCAGATTGTGATCCTTTTAATGGAAGAACCATACTTTTTTTTTAACAAGTACCTCGTAAACACTTGATATTTGATAAATATTAACTAATGCTGTGTCTTTTTCTATCAATGGTGATTGTTTTTATTACAAAATTTAAAATCTTTTTTTTTTTTTTCAAAGAAGATAAAGTATATCAACAACTTGGGTTTTAGGCAAAACCCAGGAAGCATAACATTTGCTCCAATACATATAGTAAATTATTAAAATATAGTTTAATTCTTTATGATGGTCAGTTTAAGGGTGCCATAGAAAGACAGATAGAAACACATATTTTCAGATGGGCACAGAAATGGACTTACCAAAAGAAAAATATGGAGATTAAAGAGGGACATATGTATGAAGAGGGTGAGAGATGTCGGGAGGAGGAGAAAATTGGTTTAGCCACTAAGTGGTTCAAAGTCATTGCTTTTCACTGGCAAAGATGACAAGCAAAACTCTGAGCTAAACGCTTGGCAAGACATTGTCTAATTTATCTTCAGAGCTGTTCCATCCACTCTACAGAAGAGAACATTACGACTCAGAAAAGGAAAGCCCACTGCCCAGTCAGGTCTTGTCGATGGTGAAAGTAGATTTCAAGCTACTTCTGATTGACTCTAAAGCCCAATGTCTTATCCAGCCCTCTCTGTAAAGGCCAGCATATTTGTTTATGAGGTCTCCTTAGCTCATTCTGAAGGTTAAATTTGCCACCCTCTGTTCATTTATTTTATAATAAATTAAATATAACTATAAGAATTCATCATAGCATGCAGGAGATTAGAACAACTCTTGGCTTCTGTCCTTCATTTCTGTTTCAGGGCAGCAAAGGCTAATGTACCACAGTCACCAGAAAACTGCTTGAAACTCCAAACTCAATAGCAAGTCAGAAAATTAAAAAATTTGTATGTATTAAAACTATAACAAAAGGCTCAGAGTGATAGTTTATATTCTTTATGTTTTGTAACTGAGCACATGAAGGCTCAGGCAGATTGAAAAGTTTTAAGAATTTTGCCTGAATACATAATGTACATGTCTAAATTGGGATTCAAACTCAGGTATTTTTGGATTTTAACCTTCCTCTTTCTGGCTTTTTACCATCTTCAGTAGGCTTAGCTTTCACTATTTGTGGGAGTTAAGATATTATGAATAATACTGATAAAAATACAATGGTAATTTGAAATAAGTTTTCAGTAGAGATAATGGTCTATTCAGCAATCCTAAGTCACTATTTTAGGTGGTAGTTCTCAAACTTTTATGTCTGTAGGAACCATTCTTAGAGATGTAAAAATAAAATACTCTGTATATCCTCACCCCTAAGAGACTCTAATTTAGGAACTGAGGTCTGGGGTTCTGTATTGTAAATGCACACCCCAGGAGACTCTGATATATGGGCCACTTTGAGAAACACTGATGAATAGGAATGAGCTTGTGAAGATGAAGAGATGAGCCCGTGGCCACAGCACTGGTGTGTGTTAGAGTTCAGTTCTCTCAAATTTTGGGGTAAATTAAATGAAAAACAATATGTTTCAGACAACGGGGCTCACAGAAAGCAGTTAACGCAACACTAAGTGTGTTTCTCCAGTGTGACGGATAAGGGGTAGACACGATAGAGAGGACTAGAGATGGTTATAAAGGATGTCCCCATGCTGAAGACCAACTGAGGAATGGGCTTAATAGGGCTATGTAGATGTGTTCTTTTCAAAAGGGAAGCCAGTGTCTGCTCAGAACACACCTGGAAGAGACTTGGGAGCGACTTTCCTCTATCCACCAATGAAAATTGAGCACAATTTTCAGCAAGAACTCATGGTTTTCAGTTTAAGGAGAACATAGTTCACCTTGGGGCCATACAGAAAGAAAATACTTTAGGACTCAGAAAAGCAGTAGTCTAGAATGCCCAAGCATAAATGTGTGTGTGTGTGTGTGTGTGTGTGTGTATTGAGTATAAGTTAATTGCATTGCATTTACTATTTAATCAGGTTAGTATTTTACAGTGATTCCTATATAATTAATTTATGGTATCCATAGATCTGAGTTTGAGTCCCTCCAAGTTCTGTGGCAGATACTTAGTACTGTACTGTGCATTTGAATCTTGAATGTGCTCCCAGCAGGGGGCGCCTACTGGGAGGAAGTTAGGTCACTGGTGGCGTGATTTGAAGGGGATGAGATCCTTTTCCTTCCTCTTTCTACTTTTTTTTTTTTTTATTTTTTTTTTATTTTTTATTTTTTATTTATTTATTTATTTTTTTTTGTGGGTACCGGGGGGACGACCTCAGGACCTCGCACGCCAACAGGCACCCGTGCCACTGAGCGATATCACCGGCCCCTTTTTCGTATGTGGGATCCGGGAGTCGAACTCGGGCCTTCGCGCTTGCAAGGCAGGCGCTTAAGCCGCTGAGCCGTCTCACCGGCCCTTTTTTTATTTTTTAAAGAGAAGAAAAAAAACAAAACAAATCAAAAGAAGAACAAATTTTCAAAACAACATAATAGGAGGGTAACAATGGTTAATACATTACGTATTACTATCTTTAAGTTAGTTATTCAGGACACCAGACATTAGCATTCAATTGTCCAAACATTATTGGCACAAACCTTACTCTTCAATGAACTAAGTAAAAATGGTAATGTATCTATCTTAACCATCTTATATATATATATACAATTTTTTTCCCTTTCCCTTCTTTCTTTTCCCTATTCCAGTCTCTCTTTCCTTTTGACCAGTTTCTTTTTGATTCACCATATCTATTGTACATTTTGGATCTTATTTACTCTTTCAGTTTCTCATACTAGAGAGATAATACGATGCTTACACATGTGCTTCTGGTTTATTTCACTTATGAGTATTTTCTCGAGTTGCATCCATTTACCTATAAAAGTCTCCAGTTTATCCTTCTTTATGGCTGAATAGTACTCCATTGTATAAAAATACCACATCTTTCTTATCCATTCCTCAGTTGATGGGCATTTGGGTTGTTTCCAAGATCTGGCTATTACAAATTGTGCTGCTATAAACATGGGTGCACATATATCGCTGTGGTACGATGTTTTTAATTCTTCTGGGAAGATGCCCAGAAGGGGAATAGCTGGGTCAAATGGGACCTCCAACCCTAGTTTTCTGAGGAATCTCCACACTGACTTCCACAGTGGCTGTACCAGTCGACACTCCCACCAACAGTGAAGAAGGGTTCCTTTTTCCCCACAGCCCCTCCAGCATTTGTTATTAGTTGATTTCTTAATAGTAGCCATTCTTTCTGGGGTGAGATGGTATCTCAGTGTTGTTTTAATTTGCATCTCTCGAATGACTAGTGATGTTGCACATTTTTTTGAATATTTATTTGCCATTAGTATTTCTTCATCTGAGAAATGTGTATTCATCTCAGATGCCCATTTTTGGAGTGGGTCTTTAAATTTGGGAGGTCTGATTTTTTTGAGTTCTTTATATGTTCTCGATAGTAATCCTTTGTCTGAGGAACAGCTGGCAAACATTTTTTCCCACATTGTGGGTTGTCTCTTCACTCTGTTGGTGGTTTCTCTTGCTGTGCAAAAGCTTTTTAATAAGATGAGATCCCAGTTATTGATTCTTTGGGATAGTTCCCGTGCGGTTGAGTTTTTATTCATAAAGTCTTTGCCTACACCAATGTCTCCAAGGGTTTTACCTATCCTACCTTCCAGCAGATTTAATGTTTCTGTTTTAATATTTAGATCTCTGATCCATTTTGAATTTAGTTTAGTGCATGGTGAAAGATATGGATCTAGTTTTAATCTTCGGCATGTGTAGAGCCAGTTTTTCCAGCACCATTTATTGAAGAGGCTATCTTTCTTCCAGCGAATGTGTTTGGCACCTTTGTCAAAGATAAGGTGGGGGCCGGTGAGATGGCTCAGCGGCTTAAGCGCCTGCCTGGCAAGCGCGAGGGCCCGAGTTCGACTCCCGGATCCCACATACGAAAAAGGGGCCGGTGATATCGCTCAGCGGCACGGGCGCCTGCTGGCGCGCGAGGTCCTGAGGTCGACCCCCCGGTACCCACAAAAAAAAAAAAAAAAAAAAAAAAAAAAGATAAGGTGGCTTAGTATGTCTGGGGTTGTTTCAGCATCTTCTAATCTGTTCCATTGATCTTCAGGTCTGTTTTTTTGCCAGTACCACACTGTTTTTATCACAGTAGCTTTATAGTATAATTTCAAGTCAGGGATTGTGATGCCCCCTGCCTTGCCTTTGTTGCCCAGAATTGCCTTTGCTATTCTAGGTCTCTTCTGATTCCAAATGAATTTTAGGATTGTTTTCTCTAATTCTGTGAGATATGCTGTTGGAATTTTGATTGGAATTGCATTAAATCTGTATAACAATTTTGGAAGTATGGCCATTTTCACTATATTGGTTCTTCCTATCCAGGAGCAAGGGATATCTTTCCATTTTCTGATATCCTCTTCAATCTCCTTTTTCATAGTACTGTAGTTTTCAGTATAGAGGTCTTTTACATCCTTCGTGAGGTTGATTCCTAGGTATTTCATTTTTTTGGATGTTATTGTGAAAGGTATTGTTTCCCTAATTTCTCTTTCAGTAAGTTTGTTATTTGTGTACAGGAAGGCTATTGACTTTTGAGTATTGACTTTGTATCCAGCTACACTACTGAATTTGCTTATTAAATCTAGCAGTTTTTTAGTGGAGTTTTTGGGATCTTCTGTGTAGAGTATCATGTCATCTGCAAATAATGATAATTTAACTTCTTCCTTTCCAATCATTATTCCTTTTATTTCTTTCTCTTGTCTAATCGCTCTGGCTAAAGTTTCCAGAACTATGTTGAATAAGAGTGGGGACAGTGGACATCCTTGTCTTGTTCCTGATTTTAGAGGGAAGGCTTTCAGTTTTTGGCCATTTAGTATAATATTGGCTGTTGGTTTGTCATAGATAGCTTTTACCAGATTGAGATAAAGACCCTCTATTCCAATTTTCTGTAGGGTTTTTGTCATGAAAAGGTGCTGGACTTTGTCAAAAGCTTTTTCTGCATCTATTGAGATGATCATGTGATTTTTGTCTTTGGTTCTGTTAATATGCTGTATTACATTTATTGATTTACGTATGTTGAACCATCCCTGCATCCCAGGGATGAATCCAACTTGGTCATGGTGTATAATCTTCTTGATGATTTGTTGGATTCTGTTTGCCAGTATCTTATTAAGGATTTTTGCATCTATGTTCATTAGGGAGATTGGCCTGTAGTTCTCTTTCTTAGTTGGGTCCTTCTCTGGTTTTGGTATCAGGGTAATGCTTGCTTCCAGGAATGAATTTGGGAGTATTGCTTCCCTTTCAATTTCATTGAAAAGTTTGAGAAGTAGGGGCGTTAGGTCTTCTCTAAATTTCTTGTAGAATTCGGCAGTGAATCCATCAGGGCCTGGACTTTTCTTTGTTGGGAGGTTTTTAATTACATCTTCAATTTCATTGGTTGATATTGGTTTATTTAGGATTTTTAAATCTTCTTGATTTAGCTTTGGTAATTCATACGAATCTAGGAATCTGTCCATTTCTTCTGCATTTTCCATCTTAGTAGAATATAAATTTTCAAAATAGGTATAGATGATCTTCTGGATTTCTGCAGGGTCCGTCGTGATATCACCCTTTTCATTTTCAATTGCATGGATTTGAGTCTTTTCTTTTCTTTTTTTAATAAGGTTGGATAAGGGTTTGTCAATCTTATTTATTCTTTCAAAGAACCAACTTTTTGCTTCATTGATTCTTTGTATTGTTTTTTTATTCTCCAATACGTTAATTTCTGCTCTGATCTTTATAATTTCCTCCCTTGTACGGGCTTTTGGCTTAACCTGCTCTTCTTTTTCTAGAAGCTCGAGGTTCACCCTTAAGTTGTTTATTTGCGCTTGCTCTATTTTCCTGATATAAGTATTTAATGCTATAAATTTCCCTCTTAGGACTGCTTTCATTGTATCCCATAAGTTCCGGTATGTTGTACTGTCATTATCATTCAGTTGTAGAAAGTGACTAATTTCTTCTTTAATTTCATCTGTGACCCATTGGTTGTTCAGGAGGATGCTGTTTAATTTCCATGTGTTTAGGGAGTTTTTGTGGGATCTTTTGCCATTGATTTCCAATTTCATTGCACTATGGTCTGATAATATGCATGGGATAATTTCAATTCCTTTGCATTTACTTAAACAGGTTTTATGAGCTAGTATGTGGTCTATTTTGGAGAACGTCCCATGTGCAGCTGAGAAAAATGTGTATTCTGATGTTGTGGGATGGAACACTCTGTAGACATCTACTAAGTCCATTTGTTCAAAAGTTTGGTTCAGTTCTACTATTTCATTATTGATTTTCTGTCCAGTTGATCTATCTTTTTGTGACAGTGGAGTATTGAGATCTCCCAATATAATTGTATTAGTGCTTATTTGATTTTTCATGTCCTTTAGTACTTGTTTTATATAGCTGGGTGCATTGGTATTTGACGCATATATATTTATGATCGTTATCTCTTCTTCTTGGATTGTTCCCTTTACAAGGATGTAATGACCGTCTTTATCTCTCTGAATCCTTCTTGGCTTGAAGTTCACTCTGTCTGCAAAAAGAATAGCTACCCCTGCTTTTTTCTGGGTTCCTGTGGCATGGAGTATTGTTTTCCATCCTTTGACTTTCAGTCTATGAATTTCTTTCTGAATTAAATGTGTTTCTTGTATACAGCATATTGTTGGATCTTGCTTCTTGATCCATTTCGCCAGTCTGTGCCTTTTGATTGGTGAATTGAGACCGTTAACATTGATGGTTAAAACTGATATGTATTGACTTGTCATGATATTTTCCTGTTGTTGGTTCCCACTCTTTGTTTTTCTGCTTTCCGGCTATTTAATTATTTGCCCTGTCTGGTGGATTCCTTCTGTTGGGGTTCCTATCTCTTTCTAGAATGTCCTTCAGAACGTTTTGGAGTGCTGGTTTGGTGGTCATAAATTTTCTCAGATGTTCTTTGTCATGAAAGTATTTTATTTCTCCATCAATTTTGAAAGATAGTTTTGCAGGGTACATCAATCTGGGCTGAAAATTATTTTCCTTTAGAGCTTGCAATACATCATTCCAAGCTCTTCTTGAATTGAGGGTTTGTGCTGAAAAGTCAGCTGTGATTCTGATGGGTTTTCCTTCATAAGTGATTTGTCTCTTCTCCCTAACAGCTTTTAAGATTCTGCCCTTCTGTTGAATTTCTGGGATCTTGATTATAATATGTCTGGCTGAAGTTTTTTTTTGATCATGTCTAGTTGGTGTTCTAAAAGCTTCACTTATAGGGGTGTCAAATTCCTTTTCTCTTCCAGGAAAGTTCTCCCTGATTATGTCTTTGAACAAGGTTTTAATGTCGTTGATGCTATCTCTTGCTTTTTCATTTATTCCAATTATTCTTAAGTTGTTTATCTTTGAGTCATCTAGCAGCTGCTGAATTGATTTTTCATGGTCCCTTGCTATTTTTAAGAATTTTTCCATTTCATGATCACTAATTGCAAGCCTGTCTTCTATATCTGAGATCCTGTCCTCACATTGGCTTATTCTGCTACAAATACTTTCAATGGAATTTTTTATCTCTTGGGTATCTGCTTGAATCTGCCTTATGGATTCCATTTCTTTCCTATGCTGAGCATTCATGGTTTCTATAGTTTTCTTAAGTTCATCTATTTTTTTGTCTGTATCAGCTATAGTGTCCTTAAGCATGGTCTTCATTGTAGACATTATCTCTGCAGTTATCTGTGAGATTATTTCTGTTTTAATTTTTTCCAGAACCTCATTCAGTTGCTTTGTTGTTACCACTTCAGATAGGCCAGGTGGGTGGCTTTCGGATTGTCCCACCTCGTTGCTCCCTAGGTTTGCCTTTGGTGAATTGGATGTGTGGGGTTGCATCTTGTTTAAGTGTCGTCTCATTTTTTCTTTCTTTAATTCCTGGGGTGATGTTTGCAAATTACCTATAGTAGGTTACTTTATTGCTAGTGTTTAAGATCTTTAGAAGATGACTACTTCTCTGCAGTATCTTCCAAGTGGAGCTTGCTTTTAGGTTTTGAGCTTTCTGCCAGATCCTACCTCTTCAATTCGTTGGGTATGCGAAGTTGCTACCTGTTTGGCCCAGTCCTTGATTCTTTGGTAGTGTGCCACTGTATTTTCTGTGTCCCTTAGTCAATCTCAATCATGAAGTATCAGGAAGGAAAGATGTTTAGAACAATTATTTCACATTTGGCTATAATGTTAACTAAAGCATCAAACAGAGCCTAGAAAATGACAGACTGAGCTAACCAGTTATTTACCACTTTTAGCTGTATAGAGTTGCGGTTATATAACAAAATCTAAAACACACCAGAAAAATTATATGCAGTATACAAGTCCTGTGTATGTCAATTTTTCCCCTGAGGAGTTTAAATTTAAAATGAGTTAAGGAGGAAATAGAGTATTGGGAGAAGAGGAAGGAATTAGATGTAAGGTTAGAGGACCAAGAGGGATCCCACTAAAATTGGGACACTAGTGCAGAGGACAGGTGGTAGAAAGAGAAGGAAGGGATAAAAGGAAGAACAGATCACAACCACAGTCAGAAAGAAGTTAGAGGCGCTGTTTACACTCATATAAAAAACCAGAGAGAATAATGAAGGAAAGAGCAAATACACATACAGAAACAAGAACGAAGATAAAAACAATAAAACAGACAGATCAAAAATAAAACCCCACCAAAAAACCAAACCAAACAAAACAAAAACAAAAAAACCCTTCGCCAGAACAAAAAACGAATCAGTGAGAAAAAAAAAATAATAAAAAATAAAAATAAAAATAAAAATAAAAAAAAATAAAAAGAATCAGTTCCAGGTGTTGACTCTGCTGTAGGCAGTTACCCTGTGGTGAGAGAGTCCTGTTCTGTGCAGGTCCATCCCAGTAAGCCGGGAGCGCCCTCTGGCGGGCGGTGAGCAGATGCGCGTACTTTCAGGCAGAGACCAGTCTAGCTCGCCTCCGCTCTCAGCGCCCTTTCACGATCCCTGGGCCTGAGAGGCGCAGCGCGCTGTCCGGAGCGCGGGTTCCCTGCACTGGTTCCCGCCGCTCTGGTTTTTCGCCACGCCCCCCACAATGGCGCCGGGCCAGTCACTCTCTGGCGTGGGACAGGTGTGGCTGAGAGTCCAGTCTCGTTCGCCTGCTGACCTCAACACACTTTCGTGGGCCTGAGAGGCCCCGTGCTGCCCTGTCCGGAGCACAAGTTCCCAGAGCAGTTTCCGAGCCGCTCTGAGTTTCGCCACACCCCCCACAATGGCGCCCGGCCGGTCGCTCTCTGGCGCGGGGCAGCTGTGGCTGAGAGACACTCACCGCAGGCCAGCGCCGTTCTCCGCCACTCCCCTGCCCCGCCGCTGTCTCAGGATCCTCCGTGGGGGCTCCCTGGGCACCAGCTGCCACCGTGTGTCCGTAGAATTGAGCTTCCGCGGCGCTGCAACTCCCGGGATAGTAGAAGGTGCGTGCGCGCGGTCTGCTCCTTCTTTCCCTCTTCTTTGTTGGAAGTCACCCGTCACTGGTGCCGGGGGTCCCAGATTGCGCTTCAGAACTTCTCTGGGTTTCGGGGAGGCATCTCCCCCCCTCCTGCGCTTTCCGGGTCGCTATATTCCCGTGTTCCAATGGTAGCTTTTAGAGAGAGTTTCACTGCCTGCTTCTTACTCATCCGCCATCTTGAGGTCCCCGATAGTGAATCCCTCTTTCTACTTTTGCTACCAGGTGGCCATGAGATGAACACGCCTCCTCTACCACATATACCTACCATGATGTATTGTACAACCACAGACTCGAAGCAATAGTTCCAAACAGAGCCAAGCAACAGAACCAAAATAAACATGCCCTCTTTTAAAATTATCTCAGAGCTGGTGAGATGGCTCTGCGGCATAAGTGCCTGCCTGGCAAGTGCGAGGTCCCGAGTTCAACTCCCAGAACCCACATACGAAGAAAGGGCTGGTGATATTGCTCAGTGGCACGGGCGCCTGCTGGCGTGCGAGGTCCTGAGGTCGACCCTCGGTACCCACACACACACAAAAATTTATCTCAGGTATTTTGTTATAGTGACGGAAAGCTAACACTGCTGTATTGATTGGATCTAAACATTAATTATAACACAAAGATTGACAATAACAATACTACTTATTAGTATTTGCTTCATTTCATTAAAAAATTTCCTAGGAAAAAAGAATTGCTTAAAGTAGGCATTTTCTTATCTCACAAATAAAAGCAGAAAGTTCCAAATAAGATATAAAAGCAAATTTCAAAGTATACCTACTACAATGATGTAAATTGGATGCTAAATAATCGTATTTTTTTATTTTGAAAATAGTGTGTATTTGCAAGTTTTAAAATGGATGTTACCAATTTAAGTTATAAAACATGTATTCATTTGATTTAAAAACAAAAGCAGGATGACAGATTCTACATATGAGAGTTTTTAGCATTACCACAGAATTTTAACACTGCCTTTTGCATATCAGGGATTTTTTGGCAACAAAGAAAACAATAAAAAAGAAATATGTTAGGGAATTCATTAAAAAACCAACTACATATGTTTGCATATGTCAGACTCTTGTTTTATCCTGTAAGTCTGTTAAAAAGATTGATATGATTGGCATGATGCTTGTTCTTAAAAGGTAATATATGTATTCTACCAAACTCAGGGCCTAGCCTGCAGTGGGTACTCATTAAAGGGTAGCTATTTTAAATTTGTTTCATTTTTCATAAAATTAAGAAAAAAGAATTATATTCTCTCATGTTCACTTATTTTATATTCAGTTATCCCTCTTTATCTGAGGGAGATTTGTTCGAGGATCCCCACCGATAGCAAAATCCACAGATGCTCAAGTCCCTTATATAAAATGCCCTGGTATTCACATATAAATTATGAATATCCTCTTTTTTTAATGAATATCCTCTTTTATCTTCAAATTATCTCTAAATCATGTATAATGCCTCATACAGTGTAATTGCCATATAAATGGTTGCTATATTATTGTTTAAAGATTAACAATAAGAAACAAAATGTCTGCATATATTCAGTACAGACACAGCAGTGGAGGCCTAACTACCTAGTACATATCAGCAACAACATAATATTTTTCCATGTCAGTTTGGTTGCTAAACCCACAGATATGGAGGACTGACAATAACTGACAAAACTCAAAATTAAATTTAGTGTTTAGATCCGTATTATTCTAGATACTTAACATATCTATTTCTGAAATTTTACAATTGTAAATAAATGAGCTGTCTTATTTTATAGGTTTTAACATTCTGATCTGCTTTATTTAGTTTTTGGAAGGTGAGGGTAATTAAAAGAAAACAATAACAACAACAACAAACAATGCAATAAAGCTTCCAATGCCTGAGATGTTTCACAGACATTAGGATACTTCACATAAAATATAGAATATTTAAAAATAAAAAAATAATATTAAAAATAAAATTGGCCTTGCTGCCAACAACCTGTAAAATTTACTTTTTATCCTAGAGTTGAATGTTTATAATCATTAAAATATCACAAGAGAATAGTTTGATTTATACTACACTTAAGAAAGAAAAGAAGGGCCGGTGAGATGGCTCAGTGGCATAAGGGCCTGCCTGGCAAGCACGAGGTCCTGAGTTCGACTCACTCCGGGTACCCACATTAAAAAAAAAAAAGAAAGAAAGAAAAGAAAAAGCCAATGTTTTACAAAATTTAGATTTCCATTTTCTTTTATTTTGTTTTTTACTTTTATTAGTACATGTTTGCAGGGCATGATGTTTACATTCATCTTGGAGTCGGTACATGTACATAATACAGCTTCTTTCTTTTTTTACTTTTTTCTTATTTTTTAGTTGAATGTAATTAATGAATGAATTATGTGTCATAAACATGAGCTAAGAATACTAATAACAGGAATGAAAATGGGGAAAGGGGATTTAGGGGCAGAAGATTTCCATTTTCTAAAGAGAATTCTGAGAAAAGCAAAAACTTTACTGATAAAACATTGCTTTATGCTGTGCTTTACCCCCACAAAACCAGACTGCTCTGTAGATGAGCATGCGCAGAGCATCTGCACATGGCTTGGACCCCGCCACTGTGCTTCTATGAGGTGAGTTTTACAAAATCACTCCTCTGTGCTTCTTTCTCTATCTCTAACATTTTGGGAAGTAATTTTATCCATTTAGATTTGTAAGGATATGTAGTGATATACATCCAGCCTAAGACAGAGCCTAGTACCCATTAAATATTTCAGATTGGTAGCTCTTAAATATAATAACAATTGGCCGGTGAGATAGCTCAGCGGCATAAGCGCCTGCCTGGCAAGCACGAGGTCCTGAGTTCGACTCCCGGAACCCACATACGAAAAAAGGGCCGGTGATATCGCTCAGCGGCACGGGCGCCTGCTGGTGCACGAGGTCCTGAGTTCGACCCCTGGTACCCACAAAAAAAAACCCCAAATAAAACAAAAAACAACAACAGCATATGCCTATGCAATCCCAGAGCTTTGCAGAACATGAGCCCCCAAAGAACTCGCGATCGATGAGCCAGTGGAGTGACGGCGGAAGCATGACAAATCTGGCTTTTCCTAAAATGATGCTGGCTTGAGTGTTTTTTCCTCACTCATGCAGTTGGGGAGGAGAAAGGAGACTTTACCCTATTTTTAATGGCAAGAATTGTTAAATGTTGGTTCCTGCTTATTTCAAATATCAAAAATAACCTTTACTCTAAGAAAATAACATCATTATGATTGACATAAGACGTGTTTCACTTTTTTTTGGTGAGAAAGAGAGCAAAATACCTTGACCACCTATAATAATTATGTCTAAACATGTTTTATAAGCCACTGGGTGTTTTCTATAACTCTGTACTGTGGTTTGAAGGCCCACTCCGAAACTCATGTTGAAATGTGATGGCCATTGTGACAGCGTTAAAAGATGGACTGACGTTGTTATTGTGGGAGTGGGCTGGTTATCATGAGTGTGAATCGTTATGAGGCAAACTCAGCCCTCTCTCCTCCCCTTCACATGTGCTCCCCAACCCTGACCCGTGTTATGCTGCAGCAGGCAGGCTTTCGGCAGATGTCTGCTTCATGCTCTTGGGCTTCCCAGGCTTTAGAGTCATGAACCAAATAAGCTTCTATTGTTTGTAACTTCTCCAGTCTCAGGTATCCTATTATACAAGCAGAAGATGGATTAAGACGCCCCTAGAATAATTATTTACTTTTGCCCCAAATCCACGCTTGGTTACTTGCATATAATTTCTGACGATCACCATAGAGATGGGATAAAATTCCCAAAGAGCTGGTTTGTTCAATTGAATGTGGAAACTGAGCCTATTAGAGAATAAAGGCAGATTCAGATGGTGGATGGCCATGTGGTCACATGTAGAATTGCTCTTTTTTATCTTTTTTTTTTTTTTTTTGTGGGTACTGGGGGTCGACCTCAGGACCTCGCGCGCCAGCAGGCGCTCGTGCCACTGACCAGTATCACCGGCCCTTTCTTCGTATGTGGGTTCTGGGAGCTGAACTCAGGACCTCGCGCTTGCCAGGCAGGCACTTATGCTGCTGAGCTATCTCACCGACCCTGCTCTTTTTTATCTTTTAGAGCTCCTGGTGCCATAATTGTTCTTATTTTGCTGTAAAAAAAAAAAAAAAAAACACAAAAAAACAAAATACTGGTAACATGATCCTCAATTTTATAAGGCTGTTTAGATCTAGTGTAACAATTTGATTTTGGTACTTACCATTTTTGCAACTTCTTGTGTGGGTAAAAATGAACTCAATAGAGAATCTTGAGTTAAATATGTATCAATTTTGGCCCTTTAACCTTGTTTTTTTTTCTATGAAATTATAAAAACAAAGAGACAAGTTTATCTGTTAGTTTTTATCTATGAAAACCAAACTAAACAAACAAAACCAAACCAAACCATTATGCATACTACCCATATTTTACCCAGGAAGGTAGAAGAAGAGTTTTACTGTAGTCTGAGTACAAAGTCTAGATACATACCATATTTGACTATGTCAAGACACCAAGTACTGTTAGGTGTGGTGGCACATGCCTATAATCCCAGCACTCAGGAGGCTGAGGCAGGAGGATTGCCATGGGTGTGAGGCCAGCCTGAGCTACATAGTGAGAATCTGTCTCAAAAACAAAACCAAAAATAAAACAAAAGCAAAAACAAACAAGAAACCAAGTATTGACTGCATTTAACAGGTAGATACACTTGAGTGGGAACTACAGGGAGTGAGCCACCCCCATCACACCAGAGTGGCTATAAATCGGTGGGTTGATGTTGACCAAAACTGAATTGGATGATAAAGCTGTGTGGAGAGCAATGCATACCTCCTCGATGTGGAGAGTCCAGAGAACCTTCTTTTCTCCTTGTCTCCCCACTCAAACACACCCAGATGCCTAAGGTTCCTGGTTTGCTTCTGTAGTTGTTGAATCAGGTTTAGTTAATAGATATTTTCTAAATATATAAAGAAACTGAAAAATCTGAAACTCAGATTCTATATCTGCATGTTCCTCAATCTACATATTTGGCCAAAATGCCAATTTCCATCCAGTCATTTGGGTGTATAGTATATACACACCTAGGCTTTGACCAAAGGAATGTGACCAGGGAGAACTGGCTTACTTCATAGCTAGTGATCTCTATTTCTATGCTGAGACTGAACTGATCACCAACAATTTAGAAAGATTACCTGGATTTATGCCAATTTTGGGCCTATTTCTACATGCTAAATAAGAAATTATGTCTGAGCAGGCAGTGAAATGTGAGAACTGCTGGGCAGTTTATTTCGTTTTATCCAATCAACTCAATATTTCAGCTGTGTGATTTTCTGTCCAAATTATGTAGTTGATTGCTTCAATTTTTTTTTAACTTCCTTCTGCATGTCTAGACACATCATTAGAACTTACAAAGAAGATGAGGAAATTTAAGTGACAAGCCCATCTCCACAGCAGAGGGCTTTATGAAGAGGATAAACTTAGAAACTTACTCTTTCATAAAAAAACAATTCATGTAAAACAAGCTTTACAATGTGTTGGTACAAGGAAAATGGTTCAGCTTACCAATACCTTTATATGGGGTGGATATGACAAAATACACTTATAACCACGGCTTTTATGGTGGACTTCAGGAAAGTCCCAATACCCTTTCAAGTAGTCCTTTAATTTTGTTATTTTAAGGAAATATCTAGATATAACAATCCAAAAATTTTAATGGTCCCAAATATGATCCTAAAATGCCCTCAATGGTTGATGTGCCTACACCACTGTTGTCCAGAATTGTCTTGCTGTTGTGATTTTCTTGCCTCACTACGTACTCTGCTTTTCCTAAATATATTACACTCCGCTGTGTGTTCTTAAAGATTCAAAGGAATGGTGGCAATTAAACAAACCACACAAACCAAATTCTTGGTGAATAATTGTTTTATGCATAAATCTATTAAGAATGTAAAATACAGGTTGTTGCTGACTTAAACAAACTTATGGTTTGCCACAAATCCTCTTTTAGTTTTTACATAGCCAGTTCCACTAGCCCATTTTCATGTTTTACATGTGGGTATATCCTTGCTTATTTCATTGTCTTTTTAAACCATGAGATGAAACTGTTGGAATTAAGGGCATGTGTGATAGTACTCTTGCACACTACTTGTTGGCATCTTCAGAGTTCAAATAACATACATTTTAGCTTCCTGTCACTCTAACAAACACTGAGATAGTCAACCCATAAAGAGAAAAGGGTTATTTTGGCTTTCGGCTTTGGAAGTTCTGGCCCAGACTGGTCGATCCTTTTGCTTTGGGCCCGCGAGCAGACAGCATAACATGGGGGGAACGTGTGGTAGATCAAAACCGCTCACCTCATGGGCACGAAGCGAAACAGAAGAGGAAGGGGCTGTGGCCCCACAGTCCCCTTCCAGGCCACACCCCCACTGGCCTAAAGACCTCCCACTAGGCCCCATCTCTTAAAGGTTCCACCACCTCCCGATTGCCCCACCCGGGGACCAAGCCTTTAACGTGTGGGCCAAGATCACTTCTTTCACCCACTGTACTAATTCATTCCTAAAATTTAAGAGTAAATTTTAAAATGCTGCTTGGTAAATAAAATATCTAGACTAAAAGTTTGAAAACTTTGATTCTATCAAGTCCAGTGTTTTACAACTGCACAGAAGGGAAAGGGATGCATATTAGGGTATGTTTGTGCAGTGTTTGCCAATGGAATTTATCCTTTCATGAAGAAACATCTATGGAGTGCTTCCTCTTTCCCAAACACCAGTGCTGTGCCAGCAATTTTAGGACCTGGAAAGTGAACAGAACACAGTCCTAACCCCAGGGGAGCTTACCGTGAATGGGACAAGCGGGTGGTGTTCTGTGTGCTTTTACAAAGACAAGTCTAGGGCTGCCCATCGGTTCCCCTTGTAGTTATATACTGTGTCCAGTGTCATGGTTAATGAGGCTGATGAGTTAATCAGTGCTGTTTAAGATTAACCATGGGGGCAGCCTAAAAAAGCACATGATTATGATATAGTTTGGGAGGCCACAATCCTTATAATCCATGATTATCAAAAGGGGTGCTATCCTGAGTTCTAGGAAGTGTTTATAGCTGTAACAGATATGAGTTACTATGGTGCAGACTTTTGGAAAAAGAAAAAAAAAGATTTCTGATCCCCTACGAGGTCTTCTGGTGTACATTTTACACTGTGTCCCATACTTACTCATGACGTTTTCCTGTGCACAGAAATTTAATTTACTCTTACCACTTATAAGATTTATATAAAAGCCAAACCAAACAAACAAAACAAAACAAAACAAAAAAAGAAAACTACTTACAAAATCCCAACCACATTTTAAGTGTTCCTGGGAAGAGCTAATCTTTCTTTTATTCTCTATCAATCTTTTTGAGATGGTGAATAGCTTTTTTACACTATTTTTTTAAATTAATTCTAATGTTTATATACTCCTGTTGTTAAATATAATGGTTGAAAAATTTTGAATTTGTCAAGTTTGGTCCCCTAAAAAAATTAGATGATTTTTTCTATTGTATAATATCCTTTTTACTGTCTTATAATATCTGCACATAGTATAATTATGAAAAAAGAAAAACATCAGAAAATTGGATTGACAATGAAAGTTGAAAAGGTTGCAATCCGAAGAAAGTAACATCCTTTATAAAATGCAAAAGATACCGTGTGAAGAATAGTGATTTCTAAATCTCTGTCTTCTCCATAAAGAAGATGTAGATTAATTCTGAGGAAGAGGAATTTAGGTGAAAAATTTTAGATGGCAACTTCCTCTAGAAGGTCTAGATACAGTGGAACTGGTCAGTGCAGAAATTTCTGTGATTTCCTTTCTGAATTTTCAAATTGTTGTTGATAGCCACCTGACTGTTGATGTACCTATGTTCTGAAAGATTAGATGTCTTTTTCTTTTGGGCCCTACTATTCCTTCCTACATCACTGAAAATTTGTTTCATGAGTTTTATGAGTTGTACTAGTTTGTCAACTGCACTAAGCTCCTACTTCCTCTTTGGTAAAATGAGGATAATCATGGGTCCTACATTTCAGGTCGTCATGAGGATTAAATGGGACAATGCTTATAAGACTTTAGCTTAGCAAAACTCTGACATATGGTGAGCAATCCACAGGTGTAGATTATTATATTTATTATTAATAAAAAGTGACACTCCTTATTGGTCACTGGAAGGACAGGCATTTCTAATTTTTCTGACATTGGCTATGAATTTGAATTTTTCCTGCTTTAGAAGGTTGACACACTTTTGTGAGCCTACTGACCTGGTAAAAGAATAAGTTCTGAAGGCAAAGAAGCCAACAGGTACTTCTGCAATGTAAATATGGTGGGCTAACCAGTTGCACTGATTGGAGGTGAGTTACTGGAGTTGTGACCTGGAAAGGCTGTATTCTTGTCCCTGAGTTTTCCCTGCTCTCTCTGCTTCCTGGTTGCCATGGGTCGAGCACCTTTTCCTCTACCATTCTCCTCTGCCATCCTGCTACTGCTTTGGAGCCAGCTGACCATGGACTGAACCTGTCAGCCCAAATAAACCTTTCCTCCTTTAAATCTCAGATGTGGGTACTGCATCTCAGCAATGGAAAACTACGAAAGCAAGATATACCGCATTTAAGGATTACAGGACTTAATGGCTTTAAGGTATCTATTTATCCTAAGTGAATCTATGTATTCAATGGGATTCCAAACAAATTCCATTAGGGCTTTTTATGGAAATTGAAAGTCTAGTTCTAACACTTGTAGGAAAATACAAAGAACCTAAAATAACCCAGATAACTTTTAAAAAGTAAAACAGTTCGGATGTCTTACACTACCTGACCTTCAGACTTTATTAAAAAACTATGGGAATAAACTTAATGTGATTTTTGATGTCAAATAAATGAATGGAATGAAATGAACAATCAGGAAGTAGAACTTCTTATATGTGGCCATTTTAATTTTTAAAGATATGTAAAGGATATTTAGTGGAGCAAGGAAATGTTTTAACAAATGATGCTGGAGCAATTTGGTTAACAATTTATAAAAATATAAACTTATGGGGCTGGTGAGATGGCTCAGCGGCATAAGCGCCTGCCTGGCAAGCACGAGGTCCTGAGTTCAACTCCCAGTACCTACATATGATAAAAGGGCCGGTGATATCGCTCAGCGCCACGGGTGCCTGCTGGTGCGTGAGGTCCTGAGGTCGACCCCCGGTACCCATACACACACACACACACACACACACACACGAAATATATATATATATATAAACTTAGATTCATACCTTGCACTATGTATAAAATGGACTCAAAATGAGTAAAAGACTTAAATTTAAAAATCTAAAAGTATAAAATTCTAGAAGATAACATAGGAGAAAATATTTTGTGTCCTTCAGTTATGCCAAGATTTCTTAGATATGATACCAAAAGTATGATCCATAAAACATTGATAAATTGGACTTCATTAAAGTTAAGTTCTAATCTTTAAAAAGCACAGTCAAGACAATGAAAGACAATCCTTCTAAAAGAAAACATGTGCATGTTATGTTCTGTATGAAGGACTAGACTATAAAGGGCCCCCAAAATTCAGTAAGAAGAAAAAAAAATGTATCCAATTAAAAGTAAGGAAAAGAGCAAGATACTTCATCAAGGAAGATATTAGATGGTAGATGAGCATATGAAATTGTGCTCAATAGCTTTTAGTCATTAAAACAAAACAAAACATTGATGAGGTAATATTCTTCACCGGTTAGAATATACAAAATTGAAAAGACCTACCTTATCAGCTATTGCCAAGGTTGTAGAGTTACTAGAACTCTTGCACACTGATTTTGTGAATGTAAAGATGGTATAATGACTTCGTAACACAATCCATCACTTATTAAAAGTTACATATACCCTTAGAACATGACCCAACCACTCTATTCCGTGGTATTTACCCAAGATAAATGAAAGCGAGTGTCTACCCTGTACACAAATGTTCAGAGCAGTGTTATTTATGATAGTAAAATAAATCACAAAATAACCCCGATTATCTAGCAACACATGAATAAACAATTGTAGTGTATCCATATAATTAATTCTACTCAGCAATAAAAAGGAAATACTTTTTTATATGTGCCATAGCATGAATGAATCTGGAAATAATACTAAGTAAAAAAAAAGCCAGATTAAAAGTGTGCATGCTATATAATTCCATTTATATAGTATTCTACCAAGTTAAACCTAATCTGTAGCAACAGCGAATGGATCAGTGTTTACTTGGGGATGGGGCAATGGTGGTGAGAAGTAGGGGTGTATTAAAAAGTTGCCCCCCAAGATTCTGAAGGGTTATGGATAGACTTATTGTCTGGATACTGACGGTTTCACCAGTGTATATAAACTATACACTGTAAATATGTGCAATTTGTAGTGTGTCGATTACATCTCAATAAAGCTGCTAAGAGCAGGTGGTTCTGTGGGTGTTAAATACAGTTGTTAATGAGGCAGTCAGGTCCCTCCAAACTCTCATTCTGGGAGGGGGTAACTTGTGGACTAGTGGAAATGGCAGTGGAGGTTCCTCCCCACGATGTTCTTCATTCTTTTATGTTCAGAATTATGGACATAAAGATGATCACTGGGAGGGTTGTGTCCTATATACATGCTTCTCTTCCCTATTCTATCACCTGTCGAGGTGACATTGTATGCTGGCTGATGTTTCAACTTTTTTTTTTTTTCTGTGGGTACCGGGGGTCGGCCTCAGGACCTCGCACGCCAGCAGGCACCCGTGCCGCTGAGTGATATCACCGGCCCTTTTTTTTGTATGTTGGTTCCGGGAGTCGAACTCAGGACCTCGTGCTTGCCCGGCAGGCGCTTATGCCACTGAGCCATCTCACCGGCCCAACTTTCTTGTTTTTAATTTATAAGTTTGAATGATTATAATCTCCTACCAAAGGAAGCCAGGCTAGCAAGTGTCAAGTGCCAAGCAAGCCAGACACCAGTACTGCCTACTGGTGCTCCTGCGAGTGCCACCGAGGAGGGTACAGGATGCACAGTGGGACTTGGCAGCATGTTGAGTATAATCATCCACAGCAGCCAGACGAGAATGGAGACAGACACAAGCCTAAAACCACATTTGACAAGACTCCCAGAACTAAACCAGATATTAGATTTGAGGACCAAATTCGTCATCAAATGGGAGGTAGGATGGTGGTGCTGGGGAAAATGCAGGGGATTTTCCAGAGTTGAGTAGCTAGAAGAAAAATCATAAAGCAAAAATGAGATAAGAGGGGACATATCATTGGTCATAAACAGGGATAGTTTTCTGGAACTTTTTTTATTAGGTGTTGACTGTATGACATATGTATAAGTCACCTGGGTCAGAAGGCACAGGGTCTAAGGGTTGGCATAATAGACTTAAGACATCTTTTAAATTTTATAACCTCTGAGTAATTGAGGTGACTAATACTAGTTTGAATGAGTTTGAATCAATGGCTTCCCTAAGTTTTTAGTTTTGACAGCTTGCCTGACAGGACATGAGTTCTTTTAGTTCTCCTCATCCTCCCTCTTCTCCTCCCTGTTTCCTCCTCCTCCTCCTCATCTTTCTCCTTCTTTTCTTCTCTCTTTTCTTTGTAGAAAAGAAGGGATTATCTAATAAGTATTTAGTTCTATTTATCATGATAGGAGAAACAGACTGGGAATAGGAAGGAGAACAAGAAGAAAATGCGGCACATAATTTACAAGTTTTAAAAGATGTGCATAGGCCGGTGATATCACTCAGTGGCACGGGCGCCTGCTGGTGCACGAGGTTCTGAGTTCAACCCCCAGAACCCACAAAAAAAAAAAAAATGTGCATTCTGAAATGTGTCATAGATATATGCAATGTGTTTTAGAAAAACATCATGAAGACAACTAAAGTGATGAAAGTATCTTATGTGTATAACATTTCTGGAGCCAGAGAACAAGCTTTATACACTTACCCCCTTACTCAAGAGGAAGAACTTGAAAAAAAAAAATTAGGTTTTCATCATCTAAAAATTTGAATTTAAAAATGATAAAGATTAAAAAAGTAGTTTCTGGGGCCGGTGAGATGGCTCAGTGGCATAAGCGCCTGCCTGGCAAGCGCGAGGGCCCGAGTTCGACTCCCGGAACCCACATACGAAAAAGGGGCCGGTGATATCGCTCAGCAGCACGGGCGCCTGCTGGCGCACGAGGTCCTGAGGTCGACCCCTGGTACCCACAAAAAAAAAAAAAATGTAGTTTCTTTCTCAGTGATTCCCCACCCCATCCCAATTAGTTTTCATTTCAGTTTAACAGACACAAATGGAGAGCTTAAAATTTCACGGGACACCATCCTGGGCTGCGTTTTCTGCCTTGATGCAAGAGAAGTTGTAGGAAAATCTTAGCTCCTTCATTTTTCAGTCGTGTTGCTTCTCTAGAACCTCATCGTGCAAAGGTCCGCTGTGGCGCATGATTCTTGAGTAATGGCTAATACAGCTTTCTTAGGACTGAGGAATATGCAGAGAACTTTTAATGGATGAAACATCTCATAACTTAGAGATGTTGAAAAACTATCATGGCAATGTTACTTGAAATGTTCAAAGATAACACTTCATAGGTAGTCCTTACATTTCTAGTTTTTAAATAGATACAAAACCAGGGGTGGGGGCGAGGCTCAGTTGTAGGGTGCTTGCCTAGCTCGCATGAGACCATGGGTTCGAACCCAGTACTGCAAAGAACAAACGAAAGAACAAACAAGGCTTCAAAGTCAGTAAAATTCAAGCTGACAGTATTAATTTGATGTGATACACGACACAGTACTGTGAAAACTACATTGCCCTCATAATGGGAGTTTTCAAACCCCAGGCACACAGCTCTCCACTGAGGAATGCTCCATAATAGTGGTACTGACCCCCTTAGACCCTAAACACAAAAGTGGTCCAGTAGATTTAGGTGGGATTCAGGGGAAAGTAGCTCAGTTTGAATTTGTTTTCTGACTTTTCTTGCAGTGAATGTGACTTTAGATAAACTATCTTCTTATCCTTATTATTCTCATTTATGAAATGGGAAGAGGAGGTAGATAATGCTACCTCCTTCCATATTTTGTTTTGATAATTTAATGAGATAAATTAGAATGTTTGAAACATAGAAGGTATCGATAGCTGTCAGTTCTGGGTTTTTTTTCTTTTTTCTTTTTTTTTTAATCTCTAGTTAATTTAGTTTTAAAGATACTCTTCATTTTTGGCTTTCCAAAGATAATGATAGCCTATGAGACTGTATTAAAAACTAACTAGCTAAGCATTTATTTTGGAAAACATAGAATAAGCAAAAATTCACCCTTTTGTACACACTGTCATCCCCCCACCATGGTTGCTCATGCTTTCCTCCTCTGCATTCATAATGTCTTCCCCAACATTATCGCATGCCCAAACCCAACTCACATTTTAAGGTCTAGCTAAGTGAATTGCAATCTAGACAGTTTTTCTGAATTTCCTTAGCTTGCAGTGGCGATGGTTCTATCCTTAAGATGCCCAGAGCACACTTTCTCTGTGTGTCTCCTGTGATACTCAAATTTGAGTAGCGGTGCAGGATATGTACTGTGCAATGGCAGAGACTCGAAGATGGGCTTGGAGGACAGACTGCTTTTAGTACAGCACAGCCGAGGACTGCGGGGAGACGACTGCAGGCAGAGGGTGTCCAATGGGCCAGAGCTGAGCCCCTCGGCACTGGGGTGAGAGACAGCACCAGAGCTATGAAGGGGTCTTTGTTGAGAGGACCACTGGCCTCCCATTAGTCCTTTTAGCAAGTCACAAATGCATCCACAGAGAGCAGGCCTGCTTAAATTGCTTCACAGAAAAGGAAATGATAAATCAGTGTGTGTTTAGCTGGGGCTCCACTTCTTAGGATCTGGCTGGTAGGAACTTGTGTTTCTGCTTTACCCGCAGGTGGGTGCTGTTCCGTTTCTGACTTGCATGGGGAGCTGAAGCAGCTGTGGGTTAACCTCTGAGACTAAAGCTGGGAGAGAGTTTCATATACTACGAGGTTCCAGGGAGAGATCGAAAAGTCCAGGGAACCAGGACCCTGGAAAAAGAAGATTCAACTGCAGGGAGTCATCAGCTAAGGCAGAGGAATTTTTAGGCCAAAGCCATGGTTTCTGCTGCCCATAGTGAGGACAAATGGATTTAAACAAATATCTAGTGCACAGCCAATTAGCTGCCAGCTGATCAGTTTACTGCAAAAGTGTGTGAAATTAGTCACTATCCCTCATCTGTTCTCTCTCTCTCTTTTTCTCTTGGATAAACGTTCTGCCTCACATACAAGATGAGCTTAGTGTATGGTTGTTGTTTTGCTGGTGCTGAGAGTAATAAAAGTGTGATATGTTTTTCCTTTTATAATATGTACCTACAGCATTCATTCATTCATGTATGCTATTAATTAATTAACTCATGTGAAAATTACTATGAGTTCTCAAAAGGAAGTTTGCCAAATTATAGTAGACTGTGTATATATGAATTTTGTCCAAAGTTATTCATTGTGTTAAAATTTTCTTATTTTATTTTACTAAATGTTTCTTGTCCTATGCTATATTTTAAACTCACATTTAAAACATTTATCAAAAAGTCTACTTATTTCACTGGAATTAGGTATATCCTCTTCAAAGACCACCAGTACCATTAAAACCTCTGTATTTGTCTCAGGGACAATGAGGGAATTTTTCTTTTTCTTTTGGTACTGGGAATTGAACCCAGGGCCTTTACACTGAGCTACATCTCCAGTCTTTTTAAATTTTGAGACAGGGGCTTGGTAAGTTACTAAGTTGCACAGGCTGGGTTTGAACTTGTGATCCTCCTGCCTCAGCCTCCCAGAGTGCTGCTGGGATTATAGGTGTGTGTCATAACACCCAGCTTAGATTCTAATTTTTTAAAAGATAAAACATAGCTATGCTTTAGGAAAAGAAAATACCTTTTATTTAGTTGTTTTGAGCTGCTGGCAAGCAGTAGTATTCATCACAGACAATTTTTTGCTATCCTTTCCTATGTTAAAAAATGAAAGGGCCGGGGATGTAGCTCAGTGGCATGCACCTGCCTGGCAAGTGCAAGGTCCTGAGTTCAATTCCTGGTATCAAAAAAAAAAAAAAAAAAAAAAAAAAAAAAAAAAAAAAAAAAAGAAAGCAGGTGAACCAAAGAAGATTACTAAAAATAAACAAATTGTCACTGTGAACCAAAGATTTCTTTCAGACTTTTAACCTTCCTGTTCAGGCCTCTGCCTAGCTTTATGGAAAAGCAACTTTCCCCAGGATATGAGATTACTAAATAAAATTGACCACTCATCCAACTCCAAACAGTGAACTGAAAAATCTGGAAGAGCAACTTCTTGAAGATTTGGACACATCTAAGCAATGATAGCACATTAAAATGAGAGAGCAGAGATAGAAAAAGAGAGGGAGAGAGAGAGAGAAAGAGAGAGAGAGAGAAAATGTAATTTTCGAGGTGATAGTCTCTTTCTTTCTTTCTTCCTTTTTCTTTTTTTCTCTTTCATCTTTTTGAGACAGGGTTTCACTATGCAGTTCAGGCTGACCTTGAACTCACTTTGTAGCCTCAAAGTTGCAGTGGTCCTCCTGCCTCAGTCTCCCAGGTGTGCCACCACGTCTGGCCTTGTCCCATTAAATTTCTGTGAATTTCAGACAGGTAAATCAGTAATAATTTAGACATGTTTCTCAGTGCAAATTAGTCCAACTTTATGATAGCTATGGTGACACAGCCCATGTGCACTTATTCTAGCCACTAAAGTTGACTAGATTTTTTTTTTTTTTTAAATGATTTTATTTATTTATTTTTTTTTGTGGGTACCGGGGGTCGACCTCAGGACCTCGCGCGCCAGCAGGCGCCCGTGCCGCTGAGCGATATCACCGGCCCTTTTTTCCTATGTGGGTTCCGGGAGTTGAACTCGGGCCCTCGCACTTGCCAGGCAGGCGCTTACGTTGCTGAGCCATCTCACCGGCCCCAGTTGACTAGATTTTAATCCCCTCATCTTTCTTTCTCTTCTTTCTCCATATCTCCTTTTCAGCATAACAGGTTTCTTCAAGCTTCTCCCACATTAGAAACAACGACAACAAAGTACAGAAACCTCCTTTGACTCCATGCCATTCCAGCCACCACCCTGTCCTTGTGCTATTTCCTTCCCATCAAGCTTCCAGAACACATCATTTATACTCTGTCCACTTTTGTAGTCAGCCCCACCCATCCCCTTCTGCTTTGCCCCGCTCCAGTGTTCAGAGTGTTCTTATCAGAGTCATCACCACTTTGTGTTTGACCCTTTTCATTAATTTCCGTACATTATTTCCTGGGGCATTTGACCGGTCCTTATTCCTGAAATGCCTTTCTTGGCTGTATGGACGATACTTTCGGTTTCTTTTTCCTATCTCTTCCTTTGCCTCTCCTTTAAGTGTTTTCAAGCATATCATAAATCTACTTGCCTCTGAAAAATATAAGTCACACTTCCAAAGACTGGAGGGAAAAGGTAATTTGACAGTCTAGAACCTGACAAACACTCCTTTAAGCTTAAGATTAATTCTCAATCATGTCATGTAGATATCAAGATATCAGATCCCCCCCCCCCCCCCGCAACCTTTGCTGTGATGAGAAACAGTGATTTATCTTTGTGGTACTCTTTAAAAGCAAAGCAAAGCAAAACAAAACAAAACAGAACAGGACAAAATAAAATAGTAGAAAAATATATCAAGCTAACCTAAAATAAGAAATATTTTACAAAATATCTGGCTGATACTCCTTTAAAAATTAAGGTCATAAAAAAATTAAGGTCATGGAAAACAAGGAGAAGTTGAGAAAATATCAGAGACAAAAGGAGATTAAAGAGACATGACAACTCAGTTCAATGTAATTGATTTTAGCACAGAAAAAGGACATTAAGGAAAAAACTGGTGAAATAAAAAGGCTAGAGCTCCATTAATGGTAATATATGCTTTCGGTTTCTTAGGGTTGGCAAATGTACCACAGCAATGTGAGATGATAACATTAAGGGAAATTGACACGGGGTGATGGGTATGTGAAAAAATCCTTGCAACTTTTCTGCAAATCTAAAGTTTTCACAAACCAAAGCTTTATTTTTTTTAAACATTGTAAGTCTTAGTCTCCTGCATATTTCCATTATATATTCGAATGTTCTTTATTTAGACAGTGAGCCCTAGAATAGGTTGGACTCAAGGGTGTTGGCAGATACCAGAAAGGCTAATCTAAGACAAAATATTTTGGGAAGAGTTTGAGAGGCTGGGGAGATTAAAAACAATTCAATTCATGTCCAAACCAGAGGAAGGATGGGGCGTTAGAAGCCCAGAGATAGGCAAAGTCAGAGGGAGCAAGAACAGGTTAGAAATAAATAAGAGGGGATAAGTATAATTGTTAGGAAAGTCCTCGCAATGCCTATGGTAACACTTTAGTGAGACAGTGGGACTCTCCTCTAAGAATGCTGTCGCCTAATAGATATTACCTGTTGGACAAGCTTAAAGGGTCAGAAGTTTATGATAGCTTTTAGTTTATAAAGCACATTTTGCGTATAAATTCTCTAATCCTTGCAGCGATTCCATGAGGCATTATTTATCATATTTCCATTTTATAGATGAGCAAGCAGAGGTAAATCAGCCAGTGTAGGGTCACATGCTGAAGGACAGAATCATTGCTCAAAGAATTGTTATATTCAGCAGTGTTTATTTATTTATTTAAATGAATGAATTAATTATTTTTTTGTCTTTTTGAGACAGTGTTTTGCTATACAGTTCAGGTTGGCTTGAACTCACTTTGTAGCCTAGGCTGGCCTTGAACTCTCAGAGATCCTCTTGCTTCAGCCTCCCAAGTGCTAGGATTGCAGGCGTACGCCACCATGCCTGGCTCAACAGGCTTTATTAATGCTATCTTTCAAATAAAACTAAGCCTCTGATTTGTACAGACAGAATTTTCTTTCTACTTACTTAAGTGTTCTATTTTCAAGGTTTCTTTAACTTTGTAGGCTTAGTTAAGCGAAGATGTGTGTAAGAATATTGCTGGGTTCCAGGTCTTAGTTAATGTTTTTGTGAATTAGTACTTGGTAGGACTTGGCTGAGCTGCTTAAACGTTCCAAGAGAACTACAAGGAAATAAAGTCTAAGAGCACTTTTCGGTGGGGCCCTGTGCTCTCTGATGACATATTCATATAATTCTCCTTCCCTGGGACTTTCTAATTTTTTGTTGTTAAATCTTTCACAGTAACAATTCTTTCTAAGAAATGTTCAGCACAGGCCTAAGAGGAACATATGACAGTAAGATCTTGGACTTGCTGAACGATCCCTAGAAAATTTCAAACTGTAAAGATGGCCAAATCTATTTTGTATACATTAGACTTGAGCTACTAGCTTTTCCAGCTAAAAAGTTCTCTGTAAGTAAGGTGCTCTTTAGGAGATTGGAATGTTTGTACTTATTAAACCCATTATAAATTTTTTTTTTATATGCAGGTACCGGGAGTCGAACTCAGGACCGCGCGCTTGCCAGGCAGGCGCTTATGCCGCTGAGCTATATCACTGGCCCTATAAATTTTTATAACTCTGATGAGAGTTTTGGTTTTTAAAAAAAATAATTTAGTTAAATTAAACATAACCTAAATTGTACAATGTAAAAACTTGCAAAATTTCTCTCTCTCCTGGATTAAGGAAACATTTTGATTGACCTGTGGCACCTCAGGTATTTTTGGTAACTTGTACATGATAGCTAAATATGTAGTAACAGCCCCAATTCACAAACCAACTGGAAAAACAAAACACGGAAAAAATACTACAAAGAGTGTAGGTTACATGTCTGACAACAGGCATTGAGAGCAGATCTGAAGATATTCAGAAGTGGGAGAGAGCTCAGCGTACATAAAGCGTAGTCAGCAGAAACCTAGCAGGAAAACAACAAAAACAAAACCAAACAAAACAAAAAAAATGAGTTCAGCAGGGACTTAAAGACTGAAGGATCCTGGGGACAGTGTAAGTAGGGATTAAGTCAAGGGACTGGAAGAAAGACTAATTAAACTCCACACTGATGAAGAGGGAGAGTACCACATGAATTAATGATTTATCTCCCAGGACAAGTTATTCTTTAAAAAAAACATTCCTATAAGAAGAGTGAGGGCCAGTGAGATGGCTCAGCGGCATAAGCGCCTGCCTGGCAAGCGTGAGGTCTTGAGTTCGACTCCCGGTACCCACATTAAAAAAAAAGAAAAAAGAGAAGAGTGAGAAAAGGCAGTGTGTAGCAGGCGTAGATCTTACATGTCAAGGTGTCTGTGGACAACCCTTTCGGATCTCTGCGGCTCCTTCTTCACTCATCCAGTAGACAAATAGCCACACTTTTATCTGTGACTCATGGTCTCAGACTTGAGATTTTCAGGAACTTGCTGGTAAGGCTCAAGTAAAGCCTGTTAAATTTGCATGAAGTCCAGACGGACAGACAGACAGATGACAAATACACTGATCTTTGGCGTGTGCAAGCAGAGCCTTGTGCTTCACAGAGCAGTTTGGACAGGTGCAATGGAACTGTACTCCGAAGAGGTAACCAGGAGAGGATTATGATAATACTGACTCCTCATTTATCGCTCTGTTCTCTTTCGAAGGCTTCTATTGCTTTACAAGGCTGAAGTGATTTTCAGAGGATATAAATTACCTAACTCACAGAGACCAATAAGTATCTTATTTATAGACAAACCTTTCTATGAAAGCTCATCTTTTTATTTGGGTGAATGCAAATAAAAGCTCTAGTTCTTCTGATGGCTAGTGCTTGCAGTGTAGCTTCTATTCCAACTGCCCAGGAATTCAGAAATGCTTTTGAGAGTAATAGAATTTTGGTATTTATTTTATATTAAGGAATTCACAGTGTTATTTTTCATAAATTACTTTTTGTTAATGTATGTCATTAGATTTTTATCCTTTGTTTTGTAATGTAATATGAATTTCATAAAGTATACAATTTTTAAAAATCTGTGAACTATTTAAGTAAAGGTGTTGAAAGTTAAACTTAGCCTTACGTCATCAAGTGGGGTTAACAGATATGCAATTTTGTCTCTGCATCAAATTGATTGAATCAGCCTAGATTTTAGAATGTTAGACCGGTTAGATTCAAGAATACCATAGGTATAGGAAACAAAAGGTAATAAGAACACTTATATTAATAATTAAGACTTTTTGGGGTATTTTTCCAGGTAAACTGCTTATCTTATTATGAAGGGAAATTAAGTGTTGGGTGCCTCTAATTACAGGCTCCAGATCTCAAAATACTTCACATATTATTTTAAGAAATATTCAAGTTAATTATTTGAATTTTTCTTAGTCAAAGAAAATCCATGAAGATTAAAGTACAGTAAATGAAAGAGCCATTGAAAAATACATAGAGTTCAGATGAGTGTAAAATTAAAATGCCCAATGTATTATTCTAAGACTTAAAAATGATTTCAGTAAAGTTTTAATAAGTGCCCAAGTGAGGAAAAACCTCCCTCTGCAGGTTAAATTACCTGAAAGTCAGCCAGAATGAAAACTATTTCAGGTTAATACAGTCAAACCATCTAAATCTTGGCACAGTTCTTTTCGCCTGGGTAAAAAAGGGAACTATTAATAAACATAGAATTAGAGAACAAGTATTTTAACTACCCCTGAGTGAACCATAGTTATTTTATTTAAAGAAAACTTTTTCTCTCCTTCCTCTTATCTCTGCTTGAGGGAGTGCCAGGAACCACTTGGGGTTTTCACCGAAGTTACCTAAGAAATATGCAAAAAGGGACAAGGAAATAGGGTGATAAGGAAAAGTCTGATGTTCAGTGTTCAGATCTGTTGGGAAAATAGTACTTTTAGTTTTGCCAAGCACTTGTTGAAGTTCACGTAAGTAACAGGATGAAAGTCTTTTCTTTCAGAAGAGCTGGCACTCACATCTTGGGACTGTTGAAGCGGTGAGGTCTGGTGACACACTTTCATTCCTAGAGCGTTCTTTCTTGTGGTGTTTAGAATGATTTACCAAACATCTATTTGTGTGTGCCTTCACTAAGCACTAAATTCCCCTGAGGGAAAGGACTGGCTCTCTGTCCTTTACTTAGTATATGAGACTCAGCACAACTGTTTGCCCCAGAGGGCACCACGAAGGGTTGTTGCTGCTGTTAGCCTGGGGGAAGGAACAGGGCTGGGTAGAAGTGAGCCATTTTAGTTACCTTGATTAGTTGGTTTCAGGCATATATTTGGATTTCTCTTGTTGCTCCTGTTTTGGAAGAGGGACAAAATTATAAAAGCTGGCAGTTATTGACCAAGTCCTGACCCTGCTAGGCAATTGCTGAGGAGGTTGTGGTTTGTCTTTGGTTGGCTGGTCCCTGCCAGAGGTCGTGAGTCAGAGTTTTATTGTCCTATGTGGTTTTGCTGTTGTTCGTTTCTATATTCTCTCTCTCCATTTAGCATACCTCAAATACGCAAGTGTTTGAGGATTTCATCTGATATTCTCCTTCCAAATTCTATCTCCAGTACCAGAAACACGGTGTATGTTTAATAATTATTTGTGGGACAGTGAGGAAGAAGAGGCTGAAGTCTTCCTTTTCTCTGCTGTAGAGACTTTACTGCCCAGTGTAGCAGCCACATGTGCCTGGAGAGCACCTGGAATGTAACCAGTAATGAGTAATGTTGTAAGTGAAATGAATAACATGGTGAGCGAAATCAGTAATGTTGTAAGTGCAAAACACATGCCAAATGTCCAAGGCTCTGCATACACGAAAGAATGTAAAATATCATCCTAACTATTAAAAACCCTTATTACATGTTCAAATGATAATATTTTGGACACACTGGGCTACATAGACATGTTGTTAAAATTAAGTTTCCTGTTTCTTTTTACCTTTTTGAAAAATGTGGCTACTAGGAATCTAAGATTAAACGTGTGGTTTGGATATTTCTACTGGACAACAGTTGACTTAAGATAACCTTTTTATGCATGTGTCCTCTTCAGTGTAATAAAGACAAGTACTTACTTTTTTTTGGTACTGGGAATCGAACTCAGGACCTTGCGCTTGCCAGGTAGGCACTTGTGCTGCTGAGTTATACCCCTGGCCGGATGAGTACTTTCTATAACCTGTTCCTTTTTGTTCGTCTCAAAATAAGAATATTTGACAAGGCTGGAAACAAATTTGTACATTATGGTTGTTCATGTGTACATTAATTTATTCATCAAAATATTTTTAAGCTTATTGTATGCAGACAATAAGCTAAGGGATGCTCACTCTTGAATAATTTCCAATCTTTGACTTTGGCAATTTGGGGAGACAGAAAACTTAAATGCTAATTTGTTTAATAGGCATACATAACTACTTAAATCCAAGAAAATTTCATGATCAAATATTATAGTCATGCAGCCTAATTCTAGACGATTACATATCAATGGTATAATGAACTTAGCTTAAAAAATAAATGAACACCAAAAATATCTGAAAATTTACTTCAAGGAAATTTCTGTTTACACATCTGCTTAGAAGTCGTGTGACCTTGATAAGCACCGAGCCCTATGGAAGTTACAGTCTTTTCCTTTGTAAACTGGGTTCTACCTCAGGAGAGTGCTCAAAGCCTTGAACAAGATAATATGTGTGAAAAAACCAATATAAATATAAAGGATAATTATGGATCTGACTAGAAACAATTATAGTCATTAGGTTAAATTGAAGGTACTGGGAAAAAGCAGTTTGGGGACCCACAAAATAATTTTTAGCTTATATAGACTCATAGAACTAGAAGGAGCTCAATAAAGAAGCATAAAAATGCAAAGCATAATACATGATTATAAGGTCTAATCTTTCACATGCTTCTAAATCATTTTTTTTTTTTTTGGTGGGTGCCAGGAGTCGAACTCAGGACCTCGCGCGCCAGCAGGTGCCCGTGCCGCTGAGCGATATCACCGGCCCTTTTTCTCGTATGTGAGTTCCGGGAGTCGAACTTGGGCCCTTGCGCTTGCCAGGCAGGCGCGTACACTGCTGAACCATCTCACCGGCCCTCTAAATCATTTTTAAACTGCCTTCAGGACTGATGCAAACAAATGGATATGAAAAACTGTCAGGAAGAAACTGCTTCTGGGTTGTATTTTTGATGAAAGATATGGTCCAAGACTTTATTCTTTATAGAAGTCAAAATGGAAAAAGAAAAATCATCATTCCTTGTTAACTCTGGTGGCCTTCTGATAAATTCTGCTTCTCTGTCTTCACCCAGCCATATGAAGAAAGAACTCTCTGGCTGTAACTATGGATAACAGAAGGGAAAATGTAAGTGGCTAGTCCAAAGCCATGTGAAGGGAATGGCTTGCACTAGACCACCATAGTCCAGTATGGTAGCCTGACACCGGCGTGGCTGTTGAATTTTTGATATGTGACTAGTCTGAATTGCGATATGTACTAAGTGTAAAGTACACATCAGATCTAAGTGTAAAGTACAGTACACATCTAAAAAAGAAGAATACAAAATATTTCATTATTTTTCTCTTGATTTGATTACATATTGAACTAATAATATTTTGGATATGCTGAATTAGGTAGATACATTATTAAAATCAATTTTACTTTTATTTCTACTTTCTTGAATGTAGCTACTAGAAAACTTAAAATTGCATATCTGTTTCTGTTTTATTTCTATGGGCTAGTGCTACCCAAGTCCTTTCCTAGGGTGTTTTAAAAGCTCAGCCCTTGCCTGGATGGATTTGGAGATCAAATTCCTCTCCTCACATCAAACTTTCTCATTCCTTTCTCCCAAAAATCACTAACTAAGCATCCAGAGCAAATTTCTAAATTGATTTCCTGGGAAATAAGACGCTAATCATTTCTTTCTCTTGCTTTCATAAGTTTCTTCATTCTTTCTTCCCTTCTCTTTGGAGAAGAGAGACACTTGGTTGAAATGAACTGAGCAGATTTCCCATAAAAATTCCTTCAGTTAACAAATAGATGGAAACCATCTAGTCTCCTTGCTAGTCAGTAGATTCAGTTCAGTTTTAAGTGATCGGTTTCTGTTCATATGTGCAAAAACATGATTTATTAGCATTTTTCATGGACTAATTTTCTCTTTATGACACAACTCCACTTAGCTACCTTGTCTGCCCACAAATCTGTACTAAGAAGGAAGTCTCAAACAGATTTAAACATCTTTTTGTTCCCCTGTATGTCCTCTTACCCTTACTAAGAAAAAGGAATAAAGTCAAAGAAGAGCAGAGATTTATTGCATTGTGTTTAAAGGTCAACAGAAGGAAAAAAGATGTTCAAGATGATTTAGAACCACTGAAAGTGAAATTCTGAATTTTGTGCACAGAATGTGCCAGAAAGGCACTGGTGATACGGACAAAAATTACTCCCCTTGTCCAATTTATATCCTAACATGAAAAGACCAGCAGTCAACAAAATGCTAAAGCATAAATTTCAAAAATGCCTTATAATGACTTTTGCAAATATAAAATGGACACATGTTAAAGATTGTATTCAATTTATTAGTTAACAGGTAAGCAGCAAGATGTGGTTTGAAGACCATTCAAGAAGTTAGGTGCTTATGGTCAATGTTAGGAAAAAGTTACACTCAAGACAAGAACCCTGAGGCTACATTCCTTTTTCTGCAGTTTCAACTGGCAGTTGTTAAACACCTCCATCGTTGCCTAGGGAGTTCTGTGGTTCTCTGCTGTTTGCTGGTAAGGGGAATACATAGGGAACATATATTACTCTTTTAATCATATGATACACGATAGACAAAAGGTATTCAGAACTGTGTTTCAGACTGGGTGTGCCCTGATAGTTCCTACTTCTTTGTATTAAGGTAGAAAGACACTTAAAATTTTCTAGGAGGAAGAAAACATTTTCATCATATTGTACTAGGGAATCTAAAAGAAAATCTAAAGAATCCACCTGAACATCCTGTTTTTGATCCCATCATTTCTTGAAAACCCATCTCCTGTGCCCCCTGCATGCTCTTTCCCTGGCCAGTCCTCTCTTTTTGTCTTTCCTCTTCTGACATTTACAGAACTTGGCTCTGTCAGCAGTAGGGTTACAGTGGATCCCCATTATTTATGGGTCTTGTGTTTGTGAATTGGCCTATTCGCTAGAATTTATATGTAACCCTAAAATCAATACTTGTGGCACTTTTGTGGTCATTTATGGAGAAATACAAGTAGCAAAAATTTGAGTCAACTGATGTTCACCTTCCCCTGGGGGCATCAAGCAAGGATGTACTTTAGCTTCTTGTTTCAGCTCTCATATTGTTAGCAGGTGTCCATTTCATGGTCTATTCAGTACCATGTATTTTGAGTTTATGTAATTTTGTTGTTTACTTCATTGCTTGAAATGGCTCCCAAGTGTGATGCTGGAGTGTTGTCTGGTGTTCCTAAATTCAAGAAAGCTGTGATGTACCTCACCAAAGAAACATGTGTGTTGGATAAGCTTCATTCAGGCATGAGTTATAGAGGTATTGGTCATGAATGCAGTGCTAAAGAATTAAGAATATATATTAAGGATGTTATCTTTAAACAGAAGCACACATAAAACAAGGTTATGTATTGATCAGTTCACACAGATTTTGTGACCAGAGGCTCACAGGAACCTAACCCTGTATTTCCTTAGGAGCAGTGGTTCCATATTCGCTATTTCAGTGTTTGTGGTAACTAAAGAATATAACTTCCATGAATAACAGAAAGCGATATGCTGTTTTTATATCTTGAAGGCCTAGGGAATGTTTATTTAGGAGACTAGTCAGTGCCCACTAAATATTTGCCAAGTTAATGTCAACCGGACACATGGTGGAAGGTGCAAGGAGAGAAGAGCTTCTGTTAGGACTGCATCTCGGGGTGTGTTTGTTATCTGCTGGTCAGGCCAGGTAGCATGTGTGTGGGATCCTGATCACAGCGAGGACCCAGGGTGGTGAGGTGGAAGTGACTCTGGAATGAATGGGCCTGGTTCTTTGCTCAGCTCTTCCATTATTTCATTGTGTCATTAGGGAAAACAATTTTACCTCTCTGTACTTCGTTATGTTAAATGCAAAATGAAGCAACTGTGCTAGTTTAATATTTAACACCCAGTGAACCTAGAATGTGAAAAGAGAGAGCTGACAGTTCTTGGGATGGAACAAAAACTCAAATCCCACACCATCTCCTTTCCATGAGACCTGGAACAGAAATGCAAATAATCACAGGAGTTTCCATGCCTTAATTTTGCCTTCAAATGACTGCACCTTGTTCAGAGACTCTCATGTAAAACATTTGCTCTCTGATTGGCTTACTTTTTTTTGTTGCTGAGACAAAATAACACTGAAAGTTAAAGGAAAAAAGGTTTATTTAGCTCACAGTTTGTAGTCCATAATTGGCTGGCTGCAAGGCAGGGTGGCATGGCAGAGGGGCATCGCAGAGGAGACACAGTTGATGGCAGGCAGAAGGTAGCAAAGCAAACAAGGGACAAGAAAAGCTTCTTTCTGTCCCTTATATTGTATCCAGGCTACTGGGATTAGGGCAGTGCCAAACCAATCAGTGAACTGGTTTAGTAATCACACACCCTTAATCCCAGCACCCTTAATCCTAGGATTGCACCATGAATCAGTCACACACTCTAGATTCAGCCACCTCTGAAAAAAACTCCACCTATGACTGCATGAGGCTTTGGGGAAACATGTAGATACAAGCCATAACACTGATCAAACCTTCTAACTCCAGAAAAGGCCACTTCCCCAGACTTCTTGAAGTGATCTGAGTAGCACTTTGACTCACTTTAAAGTTTGTAGCTCAGGTCAAATGAAATATTTTCAGCACTCAGTGTGTATTCCCTAAACAGCAATAAATCACTCAGAAAGTTATGTGCTCATTTGCACATGACTTCAAATTAGTGATTTAACCAGCTGAGGGCGTGCATTATGGATTTTTAGCATATGATTTTTTATTTCTGGTGTTCTGATCTTCCAGTAATTAGTGGATACAGATGAAATTACATGCTGCTGCCATTGCCTCAGATGGTCAGGTTTTCAGGATGCCAACTCCCAGCTCCTTTGGAGTTGACATAAATATTATGGAAGCAAAAAATTATAGTCATTTGCAGGGAAATCATGTGCTTAATTGCCAAGTGAGGCAGAGGAAAAATAGCAGAAGCATGCATCATGCATCAGTTAACGTGAGTGCATTATTGCATGTTGCAAAGGAGTCTAAGAGGACTTTTTGATAAAAAATGAAAACAAAACTATTCTAAAAATGCCATCTGTGAAGCCTCCAGATATGTCTGACTAGCTCATTTCCTTTCAAAAATAGTCCCTGCATTCCAAAAGATGTTAATAACGAATGGAAATAACCATGGAATAAAAATGGACCATGGCGGAAGGAGTGGGACTTAATGTAAGGAGTTGCTGCTGAAATAAACAGGAAAGGAATATTCCACAAACACATTTTGAAATGATACTTCAATGTTTGCTGCAGATGGCACTTTAACACAACATAAAACTTAGATCCCACACATGGGAAGATCATTTTGAGAATTAATTTAAAAGTCAGAATTTATTTAAAAATTTTTTTCTTAATAGATACTACCTGTAAGAAAATTTACAGATTTTTCCCTATTTCCTACTTTTGATATTTGGTAGACTTCTCATCATGGGAATGATGATTACTTTGGGTTTTATGGAGGCCAAACATCAATCAAACATGGAAATACTATTATTATATTTCTGTGTTGGGTGGACAAATAATCACTATAGAAACTTAATACCATGTTTCTTCCTCTTGTAAATTTACATATAAAATTGAATACTTCATTTGTTATTCTAAGAGTCAAATAAAGCCCTCACAAGTTCTATGTAATATATTGCTAAATGATTAGCAGAGTATAGCAGTCAAGTCAGAGAATCTGGAGTCAGATCATTAGGTTGCAATCCCTCTCTGCCAGGTTTTCAATTTATAAATACACCGCAGTTTCATCACCTGTAAAGCAGAGACAATACCAGTGTCTACCTCTTATGTTGTTATGAGAATTAAATGAGACAATGCACTTGAAGCAGTTAGTGTAAAACCTGGCATATATTAAGTGCCCAATAATGGCAAGTTATCACTATTATTTCTATGTCAACTGCAAATACTAGCATTTGGCCGGAAGTAAATGGTAGCGCTCTTTATATGAAGATCTTCATGCTAGATGATGAAATGATCTGTTATATTATGAGGGCTATTATATATTGTTAAAGTACTTACTTTGGGTGTATAGAAGATTGGAAAAGGAATCATAAGCCCATGAGCATAAATCAAACCAGAAAGGAATAGCTTTCATTATTATTTTTCTGAGAGTAATATCATATTTCATTATATGTGCCTCCATGATTTCTAGAGAATAAGCTTTAGCTTCAAATTCTGTTCTTTGCACTTATAGAAACTTTTTTTACTACCGACAAATGTGAGAGGCTTGATTCAGCTCCTTACTATTAATATTGTTACAAAATACCCAGACTGCCGAATCCCTACCCCTGCCATACGGTCTCGATGGCTATGGCTGAGTTTGCTTTGCTTGTGGCCTTTATTAGCTTCTTCATCAGAGTCTTTCTCATACCTGTTCATCATGGGTACAGCTCACCTGGTCTTTGGAGAAGCAGACTACAGGTTACACGGCCCTCTCTCTGGGAGGACTGTGAAGGGCTTCCCGCTTCTGCCATCCTCTCCCATGCACGGTGGTGCTGTTTGTTGTGTTTTTTCCTTTGTTCCCCTGTTCTCTGACTTCTCATAATGATTCTTACCTGCTATGGAGCTTTCAGCCTATTCCATCACCTCATTCCCTGCCTCCAACAAAAGCCCAAATATGCTTCCTTTTCCTAGAAATATTGTTTCTGTTCCAGTCTCCCTTTTAAAGTAGCCATTAGCTTTATACCAGAATGAAAGTTTCGATAAGTGCTAACCACAGAGCCTGTGGGTTAAAAGTGGTGGGACAGAAAATCTTTCGTTTTATTCCATGAAATTTAGGTTTCTGGAGATCTGCTGGGGACACCATGGACCTTGTGTTAACAATGAGACCATTTTAGGATGGAAAAACTGATGGCTCTTGGTAACTCTGCATACACTGTTAAACTTAGGCCAGGTAATTTCCCCAGTAGGAATTATTCCAGGCAGTATTAACAAATTTTATTTCATTTAATACTACGTTTGTGAATTATGTGAAAATTATATTTAATTTTCTTCCTCTCCCTGCTTTATTTGGCACTTACTTGCTGGCTTTTACTTGCTCAAAAACCTTGTCCAGGCTCCTTTCCTTATAGCTCTTCCATCCTGAAACCTTGTCCACAGACTTTGTTGAACGATTGAAGTTAATTTTTATAAATGATTCAGTGCTCACAATAATTGTGATTGGATTATTTCTCCAGGATAATCCATTCCCTTTGGAATAAGGGAGAAATTTGGGGGCCAGTATTCTATAAGGCTACTGATTCTACCTCCTTCTCCAACTTTACTCTGAATGCCACCTGGAATGAATGTTTATCACTCTCTCCTCATTGATGCATCCTCTTCACTTGGCTTCCAGAATGACCCACCCTTTTGGTTTTCTACTTCATTCACAGACTATTTTTCTCAGTCTTCTCCCTTTTTGGAGTCTCAGGGTTGAGTCCTGATCTTCCTTCCACCTACATTTATTCCCTTGGTGTTTTCATTCAGTGTTGTTGCTTGAAATTCCATCTATAGGCCAACGACTCCTGCCTTTGTCTCCCTGGTCCAGCCACTCCTGAACTCCAGCCTGATCTATCCCATTGCCTATTTAGCATGTCCATTTGAAGGCTAACAGAGATCTTAAATTCAACAGGTCCCTAAAAAGCAGTCTGAGGACTATGTGATTTGGGAAGTAAAGGAAAGATTTCAGAGGCTGGCGGAGGTCAGCGTCACAGCAAGAACAGATGAGAGGCAGGCTGTGCAAAACCAATTTGTCTTTTTAAATAGCTTGGTGACTGTTAGAAGCAGGTTAGGAAGTGAGGAGAGTTCCTGATGGGACTTAAATACGCTTATAGTATCTCAAGGGAAAGCAATTTAGTCCCATAGATCTATAGGGATGCACATTTTTTGGGCCATCAATTTGAATTTGTAACAAATTGGAGGCAACTTTCCTCCTTTAGTTAGCACTCTATCACAGTGGTTTCCTCAGTGCTTGAAGTATCCAGCAGTACAATTTCTGTTGCTCCCACGGTTTATGGCTCTTTTCACTAACAAATTGTTGAAGTGCTAAAGATTGTGGTGCAGCACCTTATGAATATTGTATTTGAATATAGAAGGAGCCAGGGCATAGTAATTAATAATAACAACCTTAAGAACAAAATGCATCAACTGCTTCCAATACCGCATATGGCAAATGCTGTTTAGAATGCTTTACCTGTGTTACTCATATTATACTCACACCAGGATGTACGAACACCATTATTATCCTACAGATGAGGACTCTGAGGCACAGAGTGATTATAACGTATGATGAACTTCATACACTGTGCAAAAAGTAAATAATGAATTTGAGTGTAGAAAGTCTGGTTCCAGAATTCACATTCTTGTCCATGATAGAAGACAAATCATGGAAATTGGACCAGTTGGGGGAGATTCATCTACTCATGGAGGGTAGACACAGGGAGCATGAACTCTGATTTTGGTACTGACATTTCCACAGTATTTGTTGTGCACCTCCAAGTTAACTTCACTGAGCCTAAGATTTTCTTTTTACAAGTAGGGATATCTGCTCCTGTTTATACAGCATGAATTTAATGAAACTATATAAAAATAAAATGTGAGAGAATAAGTTAATTACAGGGGCAAATAGGACTACTATTTTAGTAGAAATGAATTGCTTTTAATCTATGGTTCTTAAAAAATCAATATTTTATTGATGGACACTTTCTTTTCTATAAGAAAGAGGGAGTACCTGGTTTGCATAGAGAGTCTTTCTGGCCTGTCTTCTGTGTATATCCACCACTAGCGTAGTAACACCAGTTACTGACTTAAGGCAGTAAAATCTATGATCATTTACCAACAACTGATGGAATACCACAACTGCTCTTAATTTAGCATCAGTAACTAAAACAGTAATTACAAAGAAATCAATGAAGTATCTTATTTTAAGAACTACCACTGCTAATGCCAGAAGCCCATATACAACCTGCGTTTCAGCAGCCTTTAATACCATAGTCCCTTCACAGGCTACTCCATCTCCCATGACAAAGGACACTGGTCTCTCACAGGTCAGTAGTTTGCCACAAAATGTATCTTCCACCTTACAGCTGACCTCGTACCAGCAACCTGAGAGCCAATACACTATCTCCTGCTAAATGGGAGACATCAAAAGAAAGTCTCACTCCAACTACAAGGGACAAGGATGCAAGTTCTAAGGCCATGATGTTGACTAAAATGGCCACCGTGATGCCAAATTCACGTGAGACTGTACCTTTTAAAATAATACTATCAATAAAGACAATGTCATCAGTCACAGTAATGGAAATGAAAAAGCAACTAACAGCTTGATCATTATATAACAACATGGGTGTCTCTTGCCTCCAGTGGAACAAAAATTACAATAAAAATGACTTATGGTCTCGTATCAAGTACGATTCAGAGGGATAAAGAGACCACAATTACAGCCTCCACTACAGACACGTCCACTACTCCATTTTCTACTGAAGCCAGCTCAACTGTCGAGCAAGCGCAGATAAAGCAAAATTATCAATTAGCACAACTGAAAACACACCTCTTGCAACCTCAGAAGTGGCACATTTGTCTTCTCTTGCATTGCTCTCTTTCAGCAACACAGCAGCCATTACACCTTTGTCCACCCGTGGGTGTCCACAGAAAGGGTCACCACAGCCACAGGAACTGGAGCCGCCGTGGACACATCAACAGCAGTCGTCACACTAGCCACTGAGGTTCCTACCTCATGTCATACTGCTCTTCTCATAACGTGGACCCTGAAAACAACATGTTATGCATTTGGCTACTAGTATCAGGAAAAAATTCTGTCACGTCTAATGCCGCAGGCAACTCGGAGCCATCACTGCATCTCTCACTGTGGCTCCAGTGTGCAGCAACTATATTTGCTGTGACAACAGCAAGCACTCTCACAACCTCCATCACAAATGACTCTACGCCCTCATCTCCTACTGGAGCCACCTTCCTATTTCCAACATGCACAAGTGAAACAAAATCGTCCATCAGTCCACCTGAAAATATACCTCGTGTGACCTCAGAAATGACACATTTGTCATCTGCCTCACTTGCTTTTGGCAGCACAGTAGCCATCACATCATCCTCCTCTGTGCTTCTGTCTGCAGAAAGTTTCACTACGACATCAGGAACTACAGCTCCCATGCTCACTCCAAAATACCACTACAGCGGTGTCAAAATACCTAATCCAGTTTCACCCACAGGGAAACTTCCTGCTGTTAGAGGAACCAGGGATACAAGAGCCGCAGAAACTTCATTCATTACAGGAGGTAAAATGGTTTTTATTTCAACTCAAACCAAACTCTCATCAGAAGTGCTTCAATGAAGATAAATATCACCAGTAATACTAATGGCAGGAGTAGTTTAACTGTGATCAAAGGGATATTAATTAGGAACAGAATTAGTGGGAAAGTTTATATAAAATTATGCAAGAGGGTTTAATAGGTAGGCTTACAGGGTCAGAGGTGACAGAGTCCACTGTGTGCTGGAGAGCTAGAGGATTCAGTAGCTGCTTAGCCCAAGAAGCTGGAAGCCACAGAGCAAGAAGGGTCAGGGAAGCAGTGCCAGTCAGAGATCACAGGCCTGGATGCTCCCTGTAGAGTCACTGCTGTAAATCTGCATTGGAAGGCTGAAGAAACTGGAGTCCACAGGTGACGACAGCGGCAAAAGATGCACCAGCTCATGCAGAATGGGGAGCTTCTGAAAAAATGCAGCAGACTTCCTCTTTCTCCCCCTTTTTATCTATTTGGGTCACAAGCCCATTGGATGGTGCTACCCACAGTTAGGATGGGTCTTCCCCCCCAGTTTGCTGGCCTACATACCAATCATCTCTGGAATCGCTCTACAGACACACCTAGAAATGTGCTTTTCTAATCTAGTTTTTCTTAATCAGTCAATTTGACGGATTACAACAAATTGTCACAATCTACCCCTTGTTAACTTGACAAGCAGACACAGCTCCTTAAGCCCCACTTAAGCTCCAAATACAATAGGAAGTTTACATTTCACCCAACATGGTACAACTGTCTTTCATACAAACAGAAACACACTAACCCCCCAGCCCCACCCCCACCCCAGAATAAGAAGGGAAAGTTTTCCCTTGGGGTGATGGTTACTCTTCCCCTACATTTCACAACTTTACTATTATAATGAAGACTTAATAGTACTTAAGTACAAATGTTAAGTCTATCAATGTTATGTTATATGGTGTAAGAGTAGAAAGAAAGAAAATAATATTTTAAAAATATATGTGTACATACATATAAACATATTAAATAGGAAAGAGTCATGACAGAAAAAAAAGAAATAGTCATGACAATTAAAATCCTTCTTTCTGTAACTGGTCACATGATTGCAGCTGGTTTTTTTTTTTTTTTTTTTTTTTTTTTTTTAACCTGGCAGGGTGACTCACACTTCATTCCTGAAGGATTTTTGCCATTTGTCATCCTGTCTAGATTGCATTGTTGTTTCCCATTGATTTTATTTTATTTATTTATTTATTTTTTTTTTTGGTGGGTACCGGGGGAACGACCTCAGGACCTCGCGCGCCAGCAGGCGCCCGTGCCGCTGAGCGATATCACCGGCCCCTTTTTCGTATGTGGGTTCCGGGAGTCGAACTCGGGCCCTCGCGCTTGCCGGGCAGGCGCTTAAGCCGCTGAGCCATCTCACCGGCCCTCCCATTGATTTTAACAACAGGCATGGAGATGCCCTAAGGGAGATCTTGCACTCCACACATACTCTTCCTTGCCTTCATTGTGGAGTCATCCTATTTTCCCATGGCAATCTGGATCAGTCATCTCTGCCAACATTGTGACTCCCTTTTTAGCTTGTTGACTAAAGGGCATGAGGAGCCCAAAATGGCCAGGGGAAGTCTTAGCTTCCAGTTTAACTGAATCATTGTGCCTCCTGATAGAAGCCTTACCCCTACGAAAGTAAGACTTCTAAGCCAGCAAAGCACAAAGTTGTAGGGACATGAAGCAAAAATTTTGCTAGTGGGTCATTAGGAGTAATGGTGAATAGTACTATTACCATTTTTACCCTGATTCCTGAGCCTGTGAAGCCTGGTTATGGAAGAAATATTATCATATGTTGGATGCTGGAGGCATCACCTAGTATTACCATGCCCTGCTCAGAACACGTACAACCTTCTGGATAACATTGTCCCAGCCCTGCAAGGTGTTGGCACTGTAACCACATCCACTCCACTGTTCTCCCCACCCAGCTGCTTCTGGGTGGTGGGGAACACTGTAAGACCAGTGAATTCCATGATGCGAGCCATTCCCACACTTCTTTGGCTGTGAAACGCGTTGCTTGCTCAGAAGCGTTGCTCTGTGAAATACCGTAACAGTGGATGAGGCATTCTCTGAGTCCAAGGATGATAGTTTCCGCAGGGGCGTTACATGCAGCTGAAAGCAAATTGCTTCTGGTTCGCTTTATGGATAGTTATGGAGAAAAAGGCACTTGCCAAATCAAACCTGCATACCAGATATTAGGAGATGTGTCAATCTGCTCAAAAAAGGAAATCGCATCAGCTACAACAGCTACAATTGGAGTCACCAGTTGACTAAGCTTATGATATTTCACTTTCATTTTCCAGGACCCATCCATTTCCTTCACAGGCCAAATAGGAGAGTTAAATATTCTGGGGATGCAAGATTGTTTTTGATTTACTATTTTTCTGGGTAGAGGCAATTCTAATGGTTTCCATTTGGCTTTTGCCTCCATAATAGTCTTCACAACACAGGTTAAGGAACCAGTGTGAGGATTCTGGCAAGTACTAAGTATATCTATTTCAATCATGCATTCTGGAATGGAGGAAATAAACATGGGATGGATTTAGGGACCCACTGGACCCATCAGAAGCCATACTTTGGCTAAAGCTCCATCAATCATTTGACCTCCATAAGCTCCCTACTCCTACTGGAGGAACACACTGAAGCTTTGGATCTGGAATCAGAACCAGTGTCTAATAGTCCCCAAAATGTCTGATTACTTCCCTTTGCCAAGTGTATAGTTACCCTGGTAAAAAGAGCTAGGCCCCTTTAGGAAAAGATGGGAGAAAGGTTAACAGTATAAGTTTTTGGTAGTGCACAAAGATCCTTTCTCAAAGGGACCTTGCTTTCTCTTCATTTGCAGTTTCTTGTTCTGTAAACTGGCTCAAATCTGGAAATTAGCTGAGGGACTGTGATTCTCTGTTATTAAAATTTGAGGTACACTTTTTTTAGTTTACTCTGAAATTTTTCTGCATATATAGATTTAGTAAAAGTTTAGTAGACTTCCTATGAATTTCACTTGTGAGAACACCATGATTAATTAGCCCATACCATAGGTCTACATGATTAAAAGCATTCCGAGAATTGCTTTGCCTCTGCTATTCATTATGGTAACTACGCCCACCTTGCTTTTGGTGATTGAGTGCTGCAACTTGGCCACTGCCACTCCAAGATCCAGTTACACTCAACACATTTAAATTTCCCAGTTGATTGATTGTGGACCCCACTGTAAGATCTGGCATACAAAGAAGAGCAATGATGGAGTTCTTCAAGGATGCTAATGCTCCCCTCACATATCTGTTTCTTAAGTTACTAGTGAATGTGGAGGAGGAAGTTTCTACTGGCAAATCCACTCCAGTGTTGTCATTTTCTGTGCCCTTTAATGCTCTCATCAACAGTAAACCAAAGAGTACCATGCATCTCCAGCTCATTCCCAGTGGGCCATCTTTTGATCCTTTTTTTTTTTTTTGTGGGTACCAGGGGTCAACCTCAGGACCTTGCGTGCCAGCAGGCGCCCGTGCCGCTGAGTGATATCACCGGCCCTTTTTTCGTATGTGGGTTCCAGGAGTCAAACTCGGGCCCTCATGCTTGCCAGGCAGGCGCGTATACCACTGAGCCATCTCACCAGCCCTTTTGATCCATTTTTAATCAAGTAAATTATCAACACCTTTTAAAAATGCTACTAGCTACAACATTAAGTTCAGAATCTCAAATTACCTGGCCTATATCAAGAAATTCAACTTGACCCAGATGTATGTTACTTCCATCATTATTCTTAAAAATCCATTCTTATACCTGTTTCCAGACCTCTGCTGGTAAGAATTAGAAAACACAAGACGTTCTTTGGGTGTGTAGCAGTCCTCCTCATGGGTTCCACTGTGTACTGCACCACCAAGAGCCTTCTGAGGTTTGAGCCTGGTTATAGGCCCAGAGACAAAACTGGGTGGAGAGCATGCATCCTGAGGAGCATCTACATTGTCTTGATTGGTAACTGCATGAGGTCTTTATTGCTTCCACAGGCAATGCAAGATTAGTTTCTTCAGGGAGAGGTAGAGAGGCCAACAGCAGAGGGGTAGGTAGCAGAATGCCTCTGCCTCTGAAGGTGGGGAATCTCTTCCTCTGGCAAAATAAATTCATCAGAATTTAGGAGTTCAATGTCCCCAGTCTTATCAGGTTCTTCCCAAACATCTCCATCCCAGTTTACAAGATCTCATTCTTTTCAAATCAGCTCCACTTTACCTGTAGGTGAGCATTAAACTTGTGTTGTAATTCAGCCAATCGGATGATGAGGACTTGTGTTTAGTTTTTGGCAACTTCAGTCCTGCAGCTCAAGGAGAGTAATTCTCTTTCAGGATACACTTAGAAGGCTTTAGGTTGTTTATGCAGGTGTGGAGCTTGGAAATTGAAATTGTTGAGCTCATTTTTCTCCTTTATTACTTTGTCTAGAGATGCTAAGAGCCACCAATCAACATTATTTATCTTAGTCTTCTAAAAATGTTCCAAAGTATTGTGTATAGAATCACTAAATTCCTTGTATCTCACAAGTGATGAGCATTAAACACATCTTTGTTGTGTATTTCTATGAAAAGTTCACATCACAGACCACAAGTACTCTGCATTATCAGAAGGAGAGACCATGGCAACTTTAGGTCTCATCAAATTAGAGAAGCATGGAAACACTAAAGCAGTTAGAGAAACTTATCCTTTCCATTCTACAATTCCACTTCTCTAAAACCACTCCTGATACAAAAAATCCAAAATGTGTATCAGTTAGGGTTCTCTAGAAGAACAGAATTGATGGAATTCTATCTATCTATCCATCATCTATCTATCTATCATCTATCTATCTATCTCCACAATGGCCATTAGTTTGCTGAAAAGTCAGAGGATCCAGTAGGTGCTCAGCCCAGAAAGCAAAAGCTGCACACCAAGAGCAATGAAGGATGCAGTGCCAGTCCATGTTTGAAGGCCTGAAAGTTCCTTGGAGAGTCCTGGTACGAGTCTATGTCGGAAGGCTGAAGAAACTGGAGTCTGAGGTCCACAGGGGACAGCAGTAACAAAAGACTCACTAGCTCAAGCAGAGTGGAGCTACCAAAAATGCAGCAAAGTTCCTCTTTCTTCCCCTTTATTTCACTTGGGCCACAAGCCCATTGAATGTGCTCACAATCAGGGTGGCTTATTCCTCCCCACGTTTGCTGGCCTACATACTAATCATCTCTAGAGTCACCTCCAAAGACACACACAGAAATGTGCTTTACTAATCTCCTAGGCATTTCTTAATCCAGTGAAATTGACATATCATAACTAATAGTCACAGATAACCACCATATCTGTCATTGATGACTTCACTAAAATTACTGTAATTCCAATGACAATGACAGAACACAAGCAATCCAGCACTCTCAGGAATGATATGGGGACCACACACAAAACTAGTTCCTAAAATTCTAATACCCTACTTTCCAGTGAGCCTGACTTATTTTTCCAGAATAAGCAAAATTGAAATTATACAAGATCACAGTAATACTGAAGATTAATTACCTACAAACTTGCTGTGACAAAATGTTTGTCAAGATATTATCTCCCATGAAAACCACCCAGCTCATGCAACATCTACTACTGTAGTCATACCCGCAGAGAGTACCAGGTAATTACTATTCTGGGCCAAAGACTATGTGTGGATGTGTGAAGAAAGAATCTGGAGAGCTGCGTGGGATATCCTAGGTCTCTATGTGTTTCATCTCAATTGGTTATATCTATACGAATAACTTGATTTCACCATCCAGTCCTCTAGGCTAGGTGAGAAACTGTGCTTTGATAATAACACTATGGAAAGACCAATGCTTCCAGTTGCATTGCTACTACAGCTATAAGTTCATTTCATATATATATCTATGGGAATGAACATATATATATATTTGTTGTACATAATGATTACATTCATCTTGGCAAGTTGGTATATGTACATAACACAACTTAATTCTTTTTTTATTTTATGAAAAAAAGTAAAACAAAATTTCATAACAAACTAATAGGAGAATAACAATAGTTAACACATTCAATATGGTTAATAGTTAATAGTTAATCAGAGTACAAGATACGGGCATAAAAATTTCTCCAAATGATATTATCAAGAACATTTCTTTTCAATGAACTAAGAGAAACTAGTAGCATAACTATCTTGTATTTTGTTTTTTTCCTTTTCCATTCCTTCCTTTTCCCTCGCCCCCATCCTAGATCCTTTTTCCTTTCGAACAATTTCTTTCCATTTCACAATATCTGTTGTACATTTTGGAACTTATTTACTCTTTCAGTTTCTCACATCGGGGAGACAATACGATACTTACACATGTGAGTCTGATTTATTTCACTTATGAGATGGTCTCAAGTGGCATCCACTTACCTATAAAAGTCTCAAGTTTATCTTTCTTTATGGCTGAGTAATATTCCAATGTATAAAAAGACCTCATCTTTTTTATCCATTCCTCAGTTGATGAGCATTTGGGTTGTTTCCAAGATTTAGCTATTACAAATTGTGCTGCTATAAACTTGGGTGCACAGATATCACTGTGGTATGATGTTTTTAATTCTTCTGGGAAGATACCCAGAAGGGGAATGGCTGGGTCAAATGGGACCTCTAATCTTCGATTTTTGAGGAGTCTCCATACTGATGTGGTTGCACCAGTTTGCATTCCCTCCAACAGTGGAGAAGGTTTCCTTTTCCCCCACAGCCCCTCCAGCATTTGTTATTGGTTGATTTCTTGATAATAGCCATTCTTTCTGGGGTGAGATGGAATCTCAGTGTTGTTTTAATTTGCATCTCTCGAATGACCAATAATGTTGAACATTTTTTCATATGTTTATTTGCCATTTGTATTTCTTCATCTGAGAAGTGCATATTCATCTCAGATGCACATTTTTGGATTGGGTCTCTGAAACTTAATTCTTTTTTCATCCCTTTCTCCTTCCTTTTGAACTCCTGGTCACATCATTTCTAACGAGGGAGAACATACCTGTCCTAACACAACTAAAAAGCAAAGTTGCAGGATATTTCAGGTGCAGTTTCCTGAGAGATAGATTCTGACATAGAGATTTAAACACAAGGGGTTTATGAAAAATGTCTTGAGGTCAATATTTGCTGGGCAGGCCACCATGATGTCCAGGGAAAAGTACTACCAGTACTTTAGAAAAATACCACTCCAACACCTATTTTTGAGGACAAATTTTACCTCAAACTATCTCATTTTCTATGGACACCAGAAGAGAAAGAGAGAACTATAAATCTACCCACAATCCCTGAGTCTCACTCTCATTACCTTTATTCCAGGTAGCAGCACCACAGTCCCCACATTATTCTGGAAACTACAGCATCTTCTTCAACTCTGATGTTAATATCACCAAGGAACTACCAATGGAATGGAAAATACTTCTGTTTTGACCTCTTAATGTTCCACCTTGTTCAAGTCAGATATAGTATTAACTTAGAGATATCAATTAGGGAGGCAAATGTCATTTCTATGCTATTGTGTATACTCTTTTATTTAAATGCTAACTATCCAAAATTGTTAAACACATGGCCTTCATTGACCCCAACAATCACTGGGACAGCTACATTAATGGTAACTATATCACTGTGTTAAGAGGACCAAAGATATAACTTCCATCTGTCTTCCCACACTATAATTTAAGAAGTACTTTGAGGAGAACTATACTTCTTCCTCAAATTGTGAAACTGAACTGACATACACAGCCACCATAAGAAAAATGATTTAATATGCCGCTCTTCCATTTGTATCTGTGTGCAGTGTGGCTTCAACCACTTCAGAAACAAAGGACCTATAGTAACAATTTTAGCAGATATAACTGAATTTAATTTCAGGTAGTCGTTAAAATGCAGCTTCAATTTTGTCTAATATAACCACATAATTATACTTGTTCTTTTGAATATAATAGGGAAGAGACAATTTGCTATTTGTAATTTTGCATACTAAGTGATGATATGCAAGCACTATACTACAGAATGGTTGCCAGAGTGACCTGACCAAAAGCAGGAAGAAAATTTTGAAATGGAAACTTAGTATCTCCAGAGCACGTGACATAGTCATTTCAACCTCACCTAAATTAGACACAAAATTAAAAATATTAAGTCACGAGGGAAGTTTCAAAGAATTAAAAAACCATATAGACAATGTTGTTTGATTACAGTGCCACAAAATAAGAAATACAAAACATAAAGAATAAAACAGGGCCGGTGAGATGGCTCAGCGGTGTAAGCGCCTGCCTGGCAAGCGCAAGGGCCCGAGTTCGACTCCCGGAACCCACATACGAAAAAGGGGCCAGTGATATCGCTCAGCGGCACGGGCGCCTGCTGGCGCGCGAGGTCCTGAGGTCGACCCCCCGGTACCCACAAAAAAAAAAAAAAAAAAAAAGAATAAAACAGATTCCACATGTTGGAGGCAAACACTGGCTAAGGAGAAAATTATAGGTGAAAACACAAGATATTTCGATGTGAAATGTTATAAAATAAAACATGCAGGAATTATGGGTACAGGGCCAGGGATTAGCTCAGTGCCACAGCACCTGCCTGGCAAGCATGGGGCAGTGAGTTCGATTCCTGGTTAAAAAAAAAATTATGGGTACAAGTAGACTAATACTTAAAGGAAAATTTATAAATTTAAGGAATTTAAATGATTATTACTGAGGTGAGAGGAATCAGGAAGTCTAATTCCTTAAACGAGATACCAATAAAATTACTGGTTTAGTTTATAAGAAATTGTCAATCAAAGGGTATATTAGTCAGCCTTCCAGTTATTGGGACACAATACCAGAAACCCACAATTTAAAGAAGGAAAGGTTGGGCTGGTGAGATGGCTCAGCGGCATAAGCGCCTGCCTGGCAAGCACAAGGTCGTGAGTTCAACTCCTGGTACCCACATAAAGGAAAAAAAGGGCCAGTGATATCACTCAGTGGCACAAGCACCTGCTGGTAAGCGCGAGGTTCTGAGTTCGACCCCCATACCCACATTAAAAAAAAAAAAAAAAGACGGAAAGGTTTAATTTAGCTCACATTTTAAGGAGATCCAGTTCATGGCCAGTAGGCTCCAAAGCAGAAATGTGATGAAGGAAAAACGTGGTAGGCCCATGCTGCTGAGTTCTTTTTTTTTTTTTTTTTGTGGGTACCGGGGGTCGACCTCAGGACCTCGCGCGCCAGCAGGCACCCATGCCGCTGAGCGATATCACCGGCCCTTTTTTCGTATGTGGGTTCCGGGAGTCGAACTCGGGCCCTCGCGCTTGCAAGGCAGGCGCTTACGCCGCTGAGCCATCTCACCGGCCCAGCTGCTGAGTTCTTGACAGCTGAGAAGCAGAGCAGGGGAACAGCGCCAGAGAGGGACAGAGGAAGGATCATATACAGCACCCAAGGTCACGCCTCCGTGACCCACCCGGACACACCCAGGAATGTGCGCTCCCAATCCGTGAGGCATTTAATCCGATGAAGGTGACACATCAGGATTAACGGTCACAAAGGGGAAGCGATATAAGACCTTCCTTCAGCATGTGTGATTGTATCATCGGCGTAAAGCTTATGACAAAAAAGCATTGTAATAAGAGAAAATATCAGCCATAACCTTAGACTTCTCCACACGATTTCAGAATTTTATCTGAGAAAGAACTTGGCCGTGAAACAAAGGACATACACATCCGAAACTGAAAAAAAGAAAAAAACAAAAACAAAAAACAAAAACCCAGGGCCGGTGAGATGGCTCAGTGGCGTAAGCACCTGCCTTGCAAGTGCGAGGGCCCGAGTTCGACTCCCGGATCCCACATACGAAAAAAGGGCCGGTGATATCGCTCAGCGGCACGGGTGCCTGCTGGCACGCGAGGTCCTGAGGTCGACCCCCCGGTACCCACAAAAAAAAAAAAAACAACAACACACAAAAACCCAACAACAAATCCAACAAATCTGTTTAGCAAATACATGGAAAAAAAAGTCTTGCTAAGAACACAGAAAGCAAAGAGAAAAAGCCCCAGGGTAACAGAAACTGCACTTCGGATGCGTTGAGGGCGTATGTTCTTTTTGGACGGCTGGTTCTAGGTTCCCTGGGCTGGCCGGTGTCCCGCGGAGCGGAGTGATGGTGGATCTACGGCCAAAGCACTCCAGTCAGGCTGAGCGCAGAACCCTAAGAAGCATCCCGCGGCTGAGGGGCTGTCCTGAATCCATTGTCCTGCAGATTGTTAAAAGGAGTTGTCAAACACAGAACAAGATTTCCCGCAAGCCATTTATTGGATTAAACGCAATTCAGGAAACTAATAGGAAGCCACAGTGCTGACCAGAGTGGTGGGAGAGAGGACAAAGCATGTTAATTATTCCAGGTTCCAGGTAAGCCTGAAAATTCAGCTCTGACTTTCAGAACCCACTGGCCCATCTTGACGCAGCCCATGTATTTAAAATGATCACCACCCTCTTTGTCTGCTGCCTCTGCTGAAAAGAGGTCTGGGTGATGTATACTTCTGAGTAAATTCCATTTAGAACATTCTGATAATAAATTACAGTCTATCAGACCACCGGCTAGGTCCTCAACGAGGGTGTGCTGTAGATTTTAGGGACGTCTTAGGCTTATTCTCCCTTTTTTACAAGCCAGAGAGGGAGCCAGTATATGGGTACAGTAACCCCATGAAAATAAAATATTCTAGGAAAATTAAGGGATACATTTTATGATATATAACTATATATCATATAACCTATAGTAAGATAGGGAGATTTTGAAGAGTTGAAACTAGTCTGGGGAAGCTTCCTGGAGGCTTGAACTTGATCCTGGGTTGAGAGCATGGAGTTAGAGATAGTATTTAGGAAAGGTGAAGGGCAGGCATCCCAGGAGAGGAGGAGTTCCCAAGCGGACTGAGCGGGACTTCTTGACAAACACCTAATGTGCAGGTAAGGAGCAGCGAGATAGAAAAATCACAGCATCTCCGCTAATGGGTTTCTTTAATGGCCAGTCCAATAGTTATTATTTAATTTGCTCACTGTAAGTTTAGAAGCGCTTGCTCAAAGTACATGAAACTGTTGCGTTCCTGACGTGCAAGGTCCTTTTTTTTAAAACATTAATTGTTTACTGGACAATTTAAACAATTTAAAATCGTTTATTTAAACATTAATTGTTTATTGGACAATTTTAGGTATATATAATGATCACATTCATTATAGGAAATTTGTACTTGTGTATGATATAGCTTGATTCTTTTTTTTCCCATTTCCCTACCCTCCTTTCAACCCCTTTCCCCTCCTTATTTACAAAAGCTTTGTTTCCACTTTTTCCTTCCTTTCTCATCATTTTTTTCTTTTCTCTTCCTTCCTTTCCCCCCTCCCCATCCCTAGTTCCCCTTCCCATTTGAGGATTTTCTTCCTATTTCACAACTGAGGCTATTTTCATTTTAAGACCAGTCCAGAATATCTTCAGAATGCCTTTTGATGTAACGACTAATTCAGTTACTTACTGTTCTTTGTTTCTTCTTTTCTGAAGTTTTTCTAGAGCTCAAGTAATGATAGTAGCAGACCATAGCTAATGTATGCCAGAACAGAATGCAAAAAGTAAACCTAATTAGAAAGGTGTTAGTTCACACCTAAGTATTCTTGCTCCGTCAGAACCCTCAGTCACAGAATTACAGCGGTAAAGGTAGTGTAATTTTCTGTTTATCTTCCTTGTCCTATCATAAGATGCTCTGAATATTTTTTTTGTTTTAAACTATCATAATTTAAACATTCAGTTTGAGTGAAATTTAACTATTTATAAAGTGACAGTACTTGAGTTTCATTAAAGCCACTAAATACATATTATGGAATGTTAGTTGGTAGAATGAATTAATGTACAAATATTATTCTTGAACTAGTGTAATTCAAATCTAGCACTTTCTATAGAGGAAAAACCAAGAAGATTTTTGCCATTGCTTCTCTATAAAATTATAGATCTTAAAATAAATGGACAAATTAGAAACAATCTTATATGTAGAAATACAATAACTTCAAAGGATGTTTTAGAACTAAACCTATAATATGATCCTATTTTGGAGGAAAGAGAAAATACATATCAATTTATAAGTTTGAAAATATTAGAGGAATATACAAGAGTAGTTATTACATATTGTGAAATCACAGGAGGACTTTCAATTCTGTGTTAAATGTTCCTGAATTATTTACATTTTTAATAATGAATATGCATTATTTTTTAGCATTAAAAAAGGTACAAATAATATTCTAGGCACAAGAACTTGTTACAGTCACCCTTAATAACCTGTTATAGAATAATGAATAATTGAATTGAATATATATATATGTCACATATGTATATCTTATATATATTGTATATATGTCACATATCTTTCTTGTTTTTCTTAAATATGCATGATTTGCAAGGGAGAATATTAGCAGTTGTCACCTTCACATTCTGGAAAATCTTTTCATCTGTGTTTATTTACTTCAATTCTTTCTAGCTGATAAATCATTTTCATTGGTCAGGTGAATCTGAGCATGTGTGAATACAGTGACCATGGGGTGTTAATGGAGCATCTGGTAAGTAACGGAAGAAAAACACAAATTCCTAACCTCTTGTCTTAAGTCCCCATTCAGTGCTCATCGTATGAGAAGCAGAATACTTGGCCCATAAAAACTACTGAGTCTGTTTCTAGGGAAATCTGTGCCTGACATGAAAGTGAACACAATGTCGACCACTGAAGCTGTGACTGTCACTCCCCAGTTAGCCACCATGATTGCCACTGACACTGAAAACCCTTCCACACTCCCAAAAGTTCTTGTTGGATCCATAGTAGTTGCTTATGACTATGGCAGCACTACAGTTTTAACTTTTGTCCTAAATATGGAATAAGAAAATAGTCATCAATTAGAAATTTTTTGAATTAAAACCTGAGAACCTATTTCAGAAAAAAATTCTTAAAATTTGAACAAAAATTTTCCTTTTTTTTTAGGTAGGTACCAGGAGTTGAACTCAGGACCTCGCGCGCCAGTAGGCACCCGTGCCGCTGAGCAATATCACCGGCCCTTTTTTCGTATGTGGGTTCCGGGAGTCGAACTCAGGACCTCAAGCTTGCCAGGCAGGCACTTATGCCACGGAGCTATCTCACCGGCCCATTGAACAAAATTTTTATCTTGCATTTTGATCAAATTTATGCTTTGTGAATTCCTGACAGAGAAGAAATACTTGCCACAGCTAACTGTTGAACACAGATTAATATTTCTACCTGGGAGAATCACTGGCAAATTCATAAATAATCCTGATTACATTGATTTCCCTCTTCCAAGATGTTGTTAAACAAGAGGCTCATAACTTTATTAGCAATTTGAGAAATAAATATATTAAATGAGCTTGGTTTCACATGGATGTGACATGCAAGAGCCTGAAATTTATTCATGAATTCAATGTTTCAACAAATGTATACATCAGCTATAATTTGTGTGAGGCTGCTTTCCATGACTGTAACTAATACATGAGATAACCAATTTATAAAGAGAAAAAGTTTGGGCCGGTGAGATAGCTTAGTGGCATAAGCGCCTGCCCAGCAAGCGCAAGGTCCTGAGTTTGACCCCTGGTACCCACAAAAAAAAAAAAAAAAAAAAAAGAGAAAAAGTTTATTTTGGCTCATAGCTTTGGCACTTTCAGTCCATGATCTGTTGGCCCTGTTGCCTTTGGGTCTGTGGCAAAGCAGCAGGAGCCACTTCATGATGGCTGGGAAGTGAACCAAAGAGAGGAAGAGGAAAGGGCTGGGATCCACTATCTCCTTCAAGGCCACACCCCCAAGGACAAGAAGACCTCTCCCTAAGCCCCACCTGTTAGAGTTTCCACAACCTCCTAACAGCACCCCTTTGGGTAACAAGCCTTCAATTCATGGACTTTTGAGGGATATTTAAGATCTAAACTATAGCATAATTAGAAGAAAATTATTTTTGTGAAACTAATTTTATCTTACTGAAGAAAAATGGTAAAGTATACAACAATGATTCATGAGTTTAGTTGTTATTCTATGGGTGATTGTGGACTGCAGCCTCAGTAGAATAAAGCTTGATTACTCTACCTCCCCCCAGTGATCTTCCATCCCGCATCACGTGTCAAAAAAACTCACAGGTGAGAAATTTCAGTTTTTCTACTAATTCCAAAGGTAAGATTGAAGACTGAGACAGAACAGTTATACTTCAGAGAAAGCCTCATTTCTCAGTCCCCTGTGAATCTAGGAAATTGTAGGCTTTAAGTATGCGCTTGCTGACATCTTGACATGTTCTTGGCATTGCTATTGTGAATTTGGGATCATAAATATACAAACGGTGGCAGACAGAAGAAAATCCTGAGTCAAAACCTTGGTGCCTTTTATACTTTTTAGGATTTTTCAGCAATTAAGTTTCTAGCAGTTTATCTAGCTGATCCAGAACACTGTTCCAGAGAGTGCAGAAAAGCAAATTATCTCTGGAAATAATTTAACTGTGGTCTATGTAGCCTTTGTCTTTCACACCACCCTGGGTTCTGGTGAAATGAAGACTAGGTAAAAAGAGACTAATGAAAGCGTTCCCAATTCCAGCAGCTCTCAAACCTGGCTGCCATTGAAATCACATGAGAATCTGAAGTGCTCTAATTTCCTGAGTCCCACCTCCAGAGGTACTTGTGCAACTGGAGTAGGATGCAGCCCAACCGATGGAAATTTTAAAAGGTCTTCAAGTGATTCTAATGTACAACCAACAATGAGAACTGGTGCTGCGTTATAGCACCAGTTACAGCATTTTTTTTTTTTTTTTGTGGGTACCGGGGGGACGACCTCAGGACCTCGCGCGCCAACAGGCACCCGTGCCGCTGAGCGATATCACCGGCCCCTTTTTCGTATGTGGGATCCGGGAGTCGAACTCGGGCCTTCGCGCTTGCAAGGCAGGCGCTTAAGCCGCTGAGCCGTCTCATCGGCCCCAGTTACAGCATTTTTAATGTATGACTTTAAAAATATACATTCTGTGATGTTGCTAAAATCAATCAATAATGTGAATGCCAAAGATATAAGATACCTGGTGTGTAGGGGTCACTTTGATCTCTTCTTAGGGATTTTTAGGGACATTTGCCCACCTTCATATCCCAGAGGAATTAATGGCTTTGGAGTTCCCACCCCCCTTCTTACCAAGCAGATTAGACAGCCACACCACGTCGACTATAAGTGATACGTAATTGTATGAGTCAAAGTGCAGTAAATATTAACATACTATTTTTTAAATGTTTAAAAATTTGCAGTCATTATATCTTTTCCTTTGCAGCCAGGTCTCAGACATTCTTGTAGAGCTTTGCAGTTCCTTAGCATTATGGGTAACACAACACTTCAGAGGGCATGTGGAGACTAAGAAATGAGTCTCATTTGCTAATGCAGCATAATAAATTTGCACCCAGAGTCTGAATCTTTGTGGGTGTCCCCAAAACTGCCTCAGAACATTCAAAGGCCTGGGTAGATGAACACTTAGGTTGGCTTCTGGACCATATGTTAGGGATAAGATCACTGCCTTGCCAGGTCACTTGCAGATAGATACTGAGTTCTTTGCCAGCAGCTATTGACAGGAATCTGTGATGTGCTGGGACAGAGGCAACAACCAGCTCTTACTGGCTGCCAGTCAGTGCTGACACCACAACAGCTGTGAGGCACAGATCCCAACGGCTGGATCTGATTGCTTGGCAGCCTACTAACTGATAGAGTCCTGCCTGAGTAACAGGTGTGGAGGATTCCCTGTCAGGAAGCAGCACCTGGGTAAGGAGGAGAGCGTTTCCAGAGAGGATTTGCAAAGGCAAGAGCCTCCCATGGTCAGATAGATTTCCCAGTCCCATATTGTGGGGGTTAATATTGCCCCTTGCTCATGCTGTTACATGCCTCTCAGTCTACATGATTGTTTCCCCCTTCCCCAGTCTGTATCTGATTATCATTTTAACTTGCTTTCAATCATGCAGATTGCTGGAGAACAGAAAATGTACTAAAGAAAAGCCTGCAAAATTCACAAGTGCATGACGAGACTCTTAAAATCATGAATAATTGGAATAAAAAGCAAATAAACACAGACAATCCTTTCCTAGAGATTATCTACCCTGGCTGTGTAAGAGAATAACTTGGAAAGATTTAAAGATTTTAAAACATTTACTTGTATTTTTGTTTTGAATTGACATAGTAGTTGCACATATTTATGGAGTGAAGTGTGACACATCAATACATGTATACAATGTGTAATGATCAGGTCAGGGTAATTGGCAAATCTATTACCTCAAACATTTACCAGGTGTGACTGAAATATATGGTGAATGTTTAAATTGAGAAAAATTTATTCCAGTGAAAGACACATTGCCATTAACCTACTCAAAGTACTCCCCCTTGCTTTAAAGACACTAATCCCATTGTTCTTGCCACTTTCTGAAGCAGTTATGAAAATCCTCTTTCATGTGTTTACAAGGCAGGATTAAAACATATAGTGAATGTGGCTGTCAAGTGCCACCCAACAGAAAGGCAGGCTGTTAAAATCATTATGGTGTATCCTCACCCACCTATTCAGCTGATCTGACACCATGTCACTTCTGGCTCTTCCCCAAAGTCAAAATGACCCTGAAAAGTAAATGTTTTGAATCAGTTCAGGACGTTGAGGCAGCCACGACAATGCTACTAAAGACACTTACAAAAGAAGACCTCTGGAACTCCTTCAAAAAGTGGCAAGAACAACAATGGCATAGTTGTATTTGAAAGGAGAGAGACTATTTTGACGGGGATTAACGGCAATATGTCTTTTACTGTAATAAATTTTTAAAAAGGTAAATACCATATTTTTTGATTACACCTCATCTCACTTCTTTGGAAACATTAAAATTGTTTCCAGTAGCTATTTTAAAATATTCAATTAAATGTTTTCAACCATAGTTATCTTACTGTGCTACAGAAGGTTAGAATTCATTCCTCCTAACCTAGAAAGATTACAAACCAAACCAAAGCAGACCAAATCAATACCCAGGCCCTACCTGAGAGATTCAGATATAAACATTTTGGGAGGGGCCTGAGCAGTGGTTTTATTTAAAAGTCCCTGAGGCATTTTTTCAGGCACTGCACAGAAAGAATTTAAGGCCTGTTGCACTGGCAAAAAGTGCAAAGTGGTTCAGGGCTGACTGGGGCGACAGAGATTCTAAAATCTGACACGACTTTGTTAAATTAAGGCCACACATATCTATGACCCAGCAATTCTGCTTCACATACAAAACACATTAACATACAGGGTGAAGGGGAAAGGGAGTGAGACCTGCAGAGAAAGGTGAAAAATTAAAAGAAGAGTCATGCAAGGACCAATGATGAGTTTCTACTATGAAATGAGAAGTTAGATCAACCTACCTCTCTGCACCTTCTTTAAAAGAAAAGAAATGAAATAAACACGTAGGAGGGAGGAGAGCAAAAGCAGTAAGAAGGGAGCCAAGCAAGGAGACTGCTGTCCTGGCGGTTCAGCTAGGCTGCGGGCAGCCGGGGTGGACGCTGCAGAGGAGGTGAGTCCGGGGCACTTGAAGCAGGAGTGAATGATGCCCATTGGTCCTGACTGAAGGGTCTGGCCCACGCTCCAGAGTGGATTTCAGACACAAGGGAGCTCTCTGAAGAGGCTTTTGGAGGGGGTTTGGGAGGTTGGGGCTGCGCAGTTGAGCCAATTCTTAACGAACAGCAAAGGATGTCCCAAGCAGCTCAAAAGAGCATCGAGAGAGAAGGGGCGGAGGAGGTACTGGGAAGGTGGTGTCTAGCCTGGAGGAGTGGGTCCTGCTTGGCTGGAAAATGCCTGTTTTAGGAGGGGTCATCAGAAGCTCAGTTGAGCAGATGCCGCTGGATCCTTGGGCTTTGAAAATCAAGGAGAGGAATTAGAACGAACTCCCTGTCAAGTAGAGGGGTGTCGATGAACAGGATTGTAAAGAGGAGTGTATGCAACACAGTTTGTTAGGAAGCAGTTGACTGGCTGAGCAGTAGATTGTGGTAGACAACCTGGCATTAGCGAAGCCCTTGGTACAGAGTGAGGGTCTCCTGAGCTGGGGAGCAGGAAGAGGTGATGGCAGGAGAGGGCCACTTTTAGGAGCTGGTGAACTTGTCAGAGTGAAAGGATCATTAAAATGTCGCTCATGTTTCAGGGATTTGAGTCATTATTTTAATATGAAGATATCATGTGGTATCGAAATATGAGGCAGCTTGGGATAGGGGATGCACCATGGTATAGGGAATAGCAGTTTGAAGCCAGATTGGTTGGTATATACATTGGCTCTACTGCTTTCTTAGCTGTGTGACCTCAGTCAACTGTTTAAACCTCTGTGCCTTACTTTCCTTGTCTGGAAAATATGTCCCAGGATTGTCCTGAGGATTAAAAGAGCCAATATCCACAAAGGGTGTCAAACATTTGCCTGGAAGTATTATTTGTTTGTCATATAAATGCAATTAAGTGCATTTCCTAGCTTTGGGATGGGGGTGAATGACTTTTTTCCTTGTTATTGGCTGACGCTGGAGAGGTTCAGTCAAGGAAAGTTGGGGGTTTTTAAGTATCGTGGGATAGAGGTTGGATTTTGTGGTCTGCATTTGGGATGCAGGGTCTGGAAAAGCCACTTAGGACTTACAGCACCAATGCCCAAACTGGTGATAATAATTATTGTGTCCTGCATTTTCTCTCCTCCTCCCTTAATCCTTAGAGCAAGCTGTTTTTGTGAGACTGACCTGGATTTATGGTAAGAGCTCCTGTCTGAAGAAAGCGTGCAGCCCCACCCCCAGGGGAAGGCAAAGGCGGGTTAGAAGCCCGCTGGGCTGCCGGGTTTAGCCCGAGGGCGGCGTGGCTGGGGCGAGGCAGCAGTTGCTCAGTGTTGGCTGTGGGATGAGAAGGAGAGGTGGGACCTGAGTCCTTTGACGGGATGCCAGGCAGAGAACACTCTTGCTTTTTCCCTTATTTTAGCTGTATTAATTTTTATATGCTACTTAAGCTTGAATGTTCTTACCAAAAATGGTTAGGATCGGGGGAGAAAGACAGAGATTCTTCATCAATTTTACTACCTGGGCTTCTGGGTATCAGAAAATGATCCTTTCTTTTTACCTTTAGTTATTTTACTAATTTTAAAAAAGCTGAGAGATAATGGTGGAAAAATACAACAAACTTTAACTTCCACTGTGCCTTTCCTTGAGGTGCTCAAATCTTAGGAAGACGGAGGCAAACAGAGATGCTCCCCAATCACTGGTCTAGGGGCCATTCAGAGGCAGGACATGAAGGACAGAGAAGCACTGTCTGGGACGGGTGGGAGGGTACACTCCGCAGTGTGTTCACACTGGGTCTTGAAGGAAGCAGGAGGAAAGCTGGAACTCAGTTATTCACCAGCTGTGTGACCTTGGGCAAGTTCTTACACCTCCAGTCTCCTTATGTGTGAAAAGAGAACGTGACATTATCTGCGTGTAACTGAGACTGTGAGGGTGACTGGTGTGTGGATTACTTGAGAAAATGCTTACAACATGCCCAGCACAGGCCCGGTGCAGGAGGCTCAGTGAATACTTGGTGAATGCCCATATGAGGGCATGAGTAGCTGCTTAGTCACAAAAGGTCACAGCAAAGCTGGCAGTTGAGTGACACTGATTATTGTCTGGTTAATCGACTCTGATCCAATACTCTTAACTTAAAACTATAAATCAGAAGGAGCCCTGATGTTCACATTTTAACCAAGAGTTCAAAATTAGAAAACACTAAGATTCTTCACTGAGTTGCATTCTAAATCCTTTGATTTTGTGAGTAAGCTTTGGGATCTGGCCATGATCCATTTCTATGTGGGTTTGTGGGTAGTCAGCGGGTCTCAGTCAAACCTGGAAGACTGAGTGTGAGCTGTAGACATTTTAAATGCACAAACTATCAAGGACAGAATTATTCACAGAGAGAATAACTGTCACCAAGAGTTACCCTGAGAGGTTCTGCTAAGAAATGGATCATAAGTGGCTCAGCTGCTGACCCCAAGGGAAGATCTGGTATTTGATTTCCAAATCTGCAAATGAGAATGACTGGTACCTGATTTCCAAATCTGCAACTTTGTTGCTGTGTGCCATAAATAAATTATTGAACCCTTCTGAATTTGGCTTTTTAAAAAACCTGTAAAATGTATTGTGGGCATATGGAATTCTTTTATGTATTTAATCAATAAATATTTATGGAGGGTCTACCTTGTGTCAGGTGCTGGGGATACAGTGATAAAAACCACACAGTCTCCACCTTTGTGGAAGTTTGGACCTAAAAAGGGATGATAGATATTAAACAATCATAAAATGAATATTTAATAACCAATTGTGATAAGGTCAAAGAACACAGTGCTGGGTGGGTTATAAAAGCAGAAGAACAAATTTAAATTGGAGAGACATTGACATTGAGATCTGAAGGATGGTGTATTAGTTTTCTGTGGCTGCTATAACAAATACCACAAACTTAGTGACTTAGCACAGATTTATTATCTTACAGTTCTGAAGTTTAGAAGTCTGCCATAGGTCTCATTGGGGTAAAATCAAGGTACTGACGGGTCTATTGCCCTTTTGCAGGCTGCAGGGGAGAGCCTGTTTCTTGCTTTCTTCAGCTTCTGGCGTCTATCACATTTCTTGGCTCACAGCCTCCTTTTTCCATCTTCAGAGCCAGAATAATTGAATGATTCTGATCATTTTAATGACATCCTTTTTTTGTGACTCACTCTGTCTCCCTCTTCCACTTTTAAGGACCCTATGATTGATTACAGTTGAGTACACTTGAATAGTCTTGAATAATCTCCCTATTTTAAGACCAGCTAATTAACTGCGATTTCATCTTAATCTTAATTCCCTTTTGCTGGGTAATTTAACCTATCTGTGAAGATTAGTATGGAGATTGGTATGTGCACATCTCGGAGAGGTCATTATTTAGCTAGGTGGGTAGTAATGAGCCTAGTGAAGGAGATTAGAAGGTGCTCTAGGCAAAAGGTAACAGTGTACATAGACTTCTGTCAGTTTTGTGGCAAAGGAGATCATTTGTGAAGGCCAGTGAATGAGAGAGACAGCAGTGCAAACTAGGCTTCCAGGGGTGGATGGGGCTAGATTTTGAGGACCTTTTTGCTTTTGTTAGAGATTTGGGTTTATTTTCTGAATGTATTGAGAATCAGAGTACTGAGTGATCCCGGTATTATCTGATGGCATTTAAGGATCTCCCTGACTTCCTGGAGGGACATGGGCAGGGGAGGCCAGCAAGGAGACTACTGTAGTTACCAGAGGAGGAGGATGATCATGGGAATCTTCAACACAAGGTCTGGAAATTAGTAGGAAGTCTCATGTTGGTAGTTCTTTTCTGCAATCCATATATTCCCCAATATTTTTCTTAGCAACTCATATATATATATATATATATATATATATATTTTTTTTTTTTTTTTTTTTGTGGGTACCGGGGGTCAACTTCAGGACCTTGTGCGCCAGCAGGTGCCTGTGCCGCTGAGCGATATCACCAGCCCTTTTTTCGTATGTGGGTTCTGGGAGTTGAACTTGGGCCCTCGCGCTTGCCAGGCAGGCGCTTACGCCTCTGAGCCATCTCACTGGCCTCGCAACTGATATTTTTGCCCATTCTTCTCTCTCAAAGGTTCTCTTCTGTTATGCTCTCATTTGCCAACTTCTAATATCCTTTAAGATCTGGCTCAAGATTCACATCACCCAGGAAGCTTTCAGTCACAGGCTTTATTCTATATCAGTCCCTACCTTAGCGCCATGGTTGAGCTTAGCACATGTGGCGGTCCCTTCCAGGAACCTCTCTTCCATACCAAAGTGCCTTATATAAAATAGAATAGTATTTTCATATGACCTACACACATCCTTCTTTACTCTTTAAATCATCTCTAGTTTAATACAGAATGCTGTATAAATGCTATGTAAATAGTTGCTATAATGTATTGTTCAGGGAATAATAGCAGGATAAAAAAATTTGTAAATATTCAAATTTTATTGAGGTAGTTATTTTCTTATTTTTTAGTATTTTGATCAACAGTTGGTTGAATGTGCAGATGTGGAACCTATAGACACAGAGGGCTAATTGTATTTAACTGCTTCACTCCTGGAATGTTTACTGTCATTTTCACAATATTACTGTTACCTGAATCTATTTCACCACCCTTCCAGTGGCTTCTGTCCTCAAAACCAGAGTTGTTGTGACTGTTACAGATTAAGCTGACCAGATAGTTAAAGTCCTCATTTCCTGGTCTCTACCATGCCATGATATCTAGGTTACATGCTTGAGATGATGAGTTTTCATGTCCCATTGCTCACCCCCAGGGTCTCTATTAGTTTGGATGGCCTAATGGTTTTGCTGTCAAAATAAACAGCCTGAATGCAATGACTGATGACAACAAATGTTTATTTCTTCCTCATGATGCTTTGATCTATTTTGAGGCATGTCACCAGTCTCCCGTTGTTTTGTGATTTTTTCCTTATTTATAAGTAATTAAGTTTATAAATATCTTCCTTTCATTCACTCTCTATTTTTTTTTTAAGAATCTAATGTGACACAGTGAATGCAGTAGGAATTTAATAACCAATTCTTGGGTGAATGAATAGGGAGCAGTAAACTTTTCTTGGGGCTCATAAAGAATCACTAAGTAAGCAAAGCATGGTGGTACATGCCCGTAATCCCAGTACTCTGGGAGTCAGAGGCAGGAGGCTTGAAGTCCGAGCCCAGTCTGGGCAATTTAGGTACTTAGTGAAACTCTGTCTCAAAATAAAAAAATAAAAAAGACTGGGGATATAGCCCAGTTCAAAGGCCCTAGGTTCAGTTCCCAGTACCACACACATAAAATAAATAAATAAAATCACTAAATGCTTTGGTATTTCAACAGGAAAATGTGATAATAATACTTAATTCAGGAAGGCATTAGGAGGATTAGATATGGTCAAGGTGGTATGCAATGGAAGAGGCCATCACTCCATAAGAAATCTCAGTAATGCTAATGATAAGCCATGGTTGAGTCAGAGGCCACACAGGTGTGGAGAAGCACGATTTAGTATGCCCCAGTGACATTCTTCAGCAAGGGATGCAACTTTTGTTTCACTACCTCTCATCCACATGTGAACTGCTTTCCTATTGTAGCCTTCCCAGTATGTCAGGAAAGAATATCTCCCTAGGCCATTTCACTTCTTTTGTAGTTGGAAGAGTGTGATGGGGAGGTGGCTTCCGGAACAAATTTGCAGAGCATTGTTATTTTTTCACTCTCCCAGCTGACATTTTCTCTACATAGTTAATGGATTGATTTGGTTTTCATTTGTCACTTAACAGCTTTAATGCATCTAGAGCAACTATGTTTTTAAGTGTAAGTTATGGGGAAATACAAATCTAAATACTGTACCCAAATCTTTGAAACCTGGTTGGTATCTGTTTGGTTACTATGTAATCACTCAACACAACTTGATGAAATATCATAATGTCCTGGCCTAAAAAAATTGTTAAAGATGAGAGAGCTGGAGCTGTCGTACTGGTTCTCATCACATCAAAAGACCGAAGCAGAAATATGAGGGCGTTCTGATTAATGGTGAAATTTTAGTAATGGAAACGTTTGATGTGGTGTAATATGATCGATGAATCAATTTTGTTGAAATCTTTTAAGATAACAGTGTGGTTACTTTTGTAATGACAGATGACTTACATTAATGGATTCTGCATTTTTTTGCCTAAAAAGTAGACCAGTTTTTAAAGCACTGTCAACTGCTGTCAAGTAATGTAGACTTCCAAATTCTTTGCCTTAAAATTCTGCTAATATCAAAAGCTTCCTTGGAGATATTCAGCATACCAGTGAGAGATATATGTATTTTCTTTGTGCATTGTAATAATCTGGATAATCTTTACACTAGCTGTTGATCTATGATGTAGTGAACAAAACTATTCTTTGGAAAATAAAGCTTGAATTTTATACTGAAAATTTATGTACATGATACTTTCTTTGTTCCTTCTTGCATTGGTTCTTATAACAGTTAATCAATTAATAGCAGTGTCTTTGAACTTTGGCACTATTTTGTCAGTGACACGATGCACACAAACCATATGATACTGAAATAATGACATTTACGATTTTCATCTCAGTGGTTATGGGACATCAGTGCAAAATTTAAATATATGTGTTTCAATAGCACAATGCTACATTAGATTTAAAAATCTCAAGAAAAATGTATATTCCCATTCAGCTGAAATATGTGTTTAGTAGAGGTATTGATTTTAAATTCAATGGTCATGTTTAGTACTTGTGAATCTTGCAGTTTGCATGGAATACTGTTGTTTTTGTGAATTATTTATTAAAATTTTTTCCTTGGAACAAATCATTTCTTTGGCTTTTTCATATGTCCTTTATGTTCTCTAGATTCAGTGCTATTCTACTTTGCTTGACTGGATTCCAATGGAAATGTTTAGCTAAAAAGTTCATTTATAAGAGAACTTAAGAAAGAATAAAATGCTAATACATAACCAATAGATATTTGCCTCTACTCTGGGAGGAGAGGAATCTTAACTCCTATTCACCATTGAACGAACACGCACCCCCTTGCACATTACTCAGTATAGCAGATTTAGTAAGTGTTTATTCAATGAATAAGCAATGTAAGAACTCAACCATTTTTAAATTTAGAAAATCTGGGTTTGTTCACATACACGATTTTCTTCCCAAAGATGTTAAGACATGACATGACCACCTTTGAATAATTGTTTAGTAAACCATTTCCAAGCATTATTTTCATTTTGACAAAAAGTCTGCCTCCCTGATCCTATGACTGAGAGTCTGGCTTAGCCTCAGGAAGTGTCAGGTGTGTAGCAGGCATCCCATCTAGAATCCTTTCTAACTCCCAGTCTTTGAAATCTTTGTCTTACTTTATTTCTGTGATCTTCTACTAGGCTATACAGCTTTCTACACTAATAAGCTAGTTGTGGAGAGGGCACATAGACAATTGATTTTATCAGCTCCTCTCAGGGCACAGATTTCCTCACCTTAGAGTGGCGTGGCTGAGCTACAGGGTCTTTCAGACCTCATGCAGTTCTATCGTCGGTGATTCTGATCTTTGAAGCCAGATAGAAATCTGGCCAGGCTGCATGTCGCGGTGCATGCCTGTCGCGGTGCATGTCGCGGTGCATGCCTGTAATCTGGCACTGTGGAAGGCTGAGGGAGGAGGATGGGAAATTCAATCCCAGCCTGGGCAATTTAGTGACGTAGGGAGACTTTGTCTCAAAATGGAAAATAAAAAAAGTGCTGGGCATGTAGCTCAGTGTGAAGGCCTTGGGTTCATTCCCTAATACTGGGGAGAGAGAAAGAGAGAGAGACAGACAGACAGACAGACAGAGATCTGGTCAGATACAGAGCCACAGCTACATAAGACATTTTCCACAAAAGAGCATAACTATTTGTCTTTGCTACTTCATTTGTGAGAAATTATCTTTTGATTAATTACTACTAGATATTAAGCATCATTCTTTCTGAACACTTTTCTACCCAAATTTTATTTGGGATTTCTTGGATACATAGTTTGGGAACTAATAGATAACTTTTCATTTCAGAGGTTAAAAATTATTTCTTAACTCTTGCCAATTGTCTTTTAGATCCTGCCAAATATGTTTCTACAGATAAGAAGCAAGGACTTTAGGGTATAATACTTTAGAGTGTAATATGTAAAAGTTGGAAGATCCCCACCTGCCCAAGCGTCCTGTTATTAAGTCATAAGCACAATCAGCAGTAATTGTCCAGGTAGCCAGGCCAAATAGAGCCTGCAAGACGGGAAGCAAAGGTGACGCTGGCGAATGCTCTCAGAGTCTTACTCACCGGATTAACTCTTGGTGTTGGCTCGGAGATTGAGGAACTCCATTCAAATCTGATTAGTTTTCCCCAAAAGAGATAGATGATAGATAGATAGATATAGATGGGTAGATAGACCGATGATAGATAGGTACACAGATGAAGGTGGAAGAGGAAGGGGGAGGAAGAGGAAGAGGGGAGGAAGGTAAGGAAAGAAAAAAAACAGATCAGAAAAGTTTTAGAGAAAGCATTAAAGACGTGCAAGGCGTAATAAATCTCATGGCTTGCGAGTGAGTTTTGAGGATCTAAAAGTTGCTGTCAATAGGAAGAAAAAGTCACGTCTGTTTAGAAAACAAGCCATGTTCAGTCTGGGGCTGTCGCTGAAGTCAGAAGCCCAAGTCCTGTGCGATGAAGGGATGGGGGGGGATTGTACGTGACTGCAGTTCCTTCCCACTGCAAACTGACTGCTGGAGTGGTGAGAGTGTAGTCACCCGACGTGGGGTTGATTTTCTTCTGTTTTACCTAATTGCTAGCACCCTACCTCTTCCTTTAAGGTGGATCCCATATGAAGAATAATTATTTATTATTTAGTCTAATCCACACTGGCACCAGTGTCTCATGCTAGATTTATTATGAATCCACTTAATTATTTCTCAAAGTTGCAGGTATAAAGGGCCGTGAAGAGGATGCAAAATGTTTCTGGAGTTAAGGTGGCGAGACTGGAAGCTCAAGAATGGACAGAAAACGTGGGAAATACGTAGTGAACGTACTGGCAGCACTACTGTGGCACATTCTGACCGCCCAGGGACTTATTTTCAATATAGATGCAGCTCTAACAATATTTTAAAGTATAGCACAGTTCTTTCAAAAAAGGAATTTTAAGTTTTACATGGAAGGAAATTGTATCTATTACTACTTCTGGATAAGATTTTTTTCTGCATATCAATAGATACATACTTGAAAATTTTACTTTAAATATTCACTAAACCAAGACATTAGCAATTTGGGGAATGTTAACATCTTCAAGTAATACTGAGCAGTTATAATTCAAGCATAAACCAAAAAAAATCTGGTTTTGACTGCATAGCAAATTGCTTTGAAAATACAATATGGAAATTTGAGTGTTAGCTGTCTAGATTTGTATTATGAGGTCTGGCTTCTCAGAATTCAAAGATTTAAATGTATCTCTGAAAGTCAGAGATCAATGTTGTTAGGGAAGGTGAGGTCCAAGGAGCAAATCATGTAGTAAATCCTTTGATTAACCTCACTATACTTATTAATATTTTTGGTGAAGAATTGTTTTGAGAATGTTGACATTAATTGAATTGGGAATGTCAATAGTGTTTTTTGCTATCTACTTAGGATTGGGTGCAAAATGATATATAACATTTTTATGAAAAACATACTTAATGTAAGCATATACTAAGTGTACAACTTGGTAAATTTTTACATACATAGACCTATGTGTATCATGCACATGGCTGAGCACCACCACTCAGATCTAGAAACAACATTTTCAGCACCCCTGCTCCTAGCCAGCACTCTATCTTTTCCAGGGTGACCATTCTTCTCATCTCCTATCATGACAGTTTAGTTCTACATTTCCTTAAACTTCATATATATGGAATTATAAAGTATGCCCCCTTTGTGGGTGGTGTTTGTTGCTTATCATTTTAACTAAAAGAGAGATGACATTAAAGGAGAAGGGAGACTATTAGAGAAGAGAGAAGAGATTGATGGATGGAAGGGAAAAGTGGGAGGGAAAATGATCAACATGTGTTATATGCGTGTAGAAATACGTCATAATGGAGCCCACCATTCGGTATAACTAATATGCATTAATAAAAAATATTTATTTCTACCTGGAATTGCTTTCACACAGATAATTGTAAGGATCATGCTGTCCGTACTGATTTGCAGTGCTGTCTTTTCGTAAATCAGGAGACTGCATGTTTGTGGGTCTGTTTCAAAACTCTATGTTCTATTTATCTAGCCTTGCAACAGTATTATACTGTGTTGATTATTCCAGATCTTCAAGATCTGTTGGATTTTCTTACGAATTTTTAGAATTAAAACTGATTTCCATAAAAATGGTTCCGCAATTTTAATTAGAGACTATTGACTCTGCATATTAATTTGTGAGAATTGACACCTTAATGTTTAAATTCTTCCAATTCATGGAACATGCATTATTTCACCACTTATTTTGGTTTTCTTTAACTTTTATTAACAATGGTGAGATTTTAATAGGGGGAATATATCTCTATATCTCTATATCTTATTCCTAGATTTTTAAATGCTATTTTAAGTAATATATTAAGTTCAATTTCAAATGTTTTCTTGCTATTATATAGAAATCCAATTAATTTAAATATCGCCTGTTTATACAATGGCCTTATTAACTCATGTATTCATTCTCTCTATACCAACGTGCAATATCATTATATTTACAAATGGATCAAATATGGCAACAATAAAAGAAAATGCTTATTCCTGAACTTTCATATTAATAACTTCTGGTATATGTGCAACTGATGATGACCTAACTAGATTCCCTCTTTTCAAGAATTACAATGAACTTAACTTTTATTTCTTCAGTCCTGTTTCAAATTATCTTCTTATTTGATGAAAACAACGTCATGATGTATCACAATCTGGTTTATATCAGAATTATATTATTTTAATTGTACATATCATATGTGAAGTACAGTAACTTCTTATTTTGTTTTTCCCTCATTATTTTTTTGTCTGTAGCCATTCCTGAGCCCAACAAATCATGAAGCTCACGATTCAGAATGTCAGTTTTCTACATCAACCAATCAGGTTTAGATAAAATCCACATGAAAGTACTCAATCCACTGTTTAATCAATTGACACTGACATCTTTCTTGTGAGATCTATGGAATCCACTGAAAATGTAAAGGCACTGAGGGAGAATGCAAGGGAGGTAGAAAATTTAGGGTTCCCTTTGGTTAAGGAACTAATGATCTTGGTAGAATTTTGAGAAAATATGTTTGAGGGTCAATTAAAAAAATAAGAATAATGTTTGAAGAACATATTGGCAGTAAATGACGTTGCTAATAACTGTGCTCGGGTGGGAGAAGAAGTCGTTGGTCTGTCTCACTCTGGCCCCTGCCTGCTTCTGAGCCTGACTGTGGCCCTTTTCTTCAGCCCTCCTGGTTCTGCCCTCAGATGTTTCCCACCTTGACTTTGAAACCATTTCATTCCCTGTGTTTTGCATCTTGATTTGGTGTCAGAAGCATATTTCCTGCACACCTGACAGCTTATTGAATTCTACTCAGTTTAAAGTCTGATCTCTGATTTTTTTCCTAGGTAAAAATTTGATGTTGATTTGTAGCTGATGGTGCTTGGCATGTTAGAGAGCTGAAAGCTATTTTTAGATGCCTGTTTTTTATTTAGCTAGAGATTTTAAAAAATGGTCTGGGAAATTTTGAATGTAAGAATGCACACAACTAGTTAATGGCAGTGATAGCACTAGATAAAGTATAGGTCTGCAGTCAGGTTAAGATGAATTTCTATTCGGCCGGTGAGATAGCTCAGGCGGCATAAGCGCCTGCCTGGCAAGCGCAAGGTCCCGAGTTCAACTCCCAGAACCCACATACGAAAAAAGGGCCGGTGATATCACTCAGCGGCATGGGTGCCTGCTGGCGCTCGAGGTCCTGGGGTCGACCTCCGGTACCCACAAAAAAAAAAAAAAGAATTTCTATTAATCATGTTCCTCTTTTTAAAGTTGCAAACCAAAAATTAGAGTAACCAGCTCCCTTAACAATGAACACAACCACGCGTTTGTGTGTATGGCACCCTCTCCTGCTTTTGATTTCCTTTCTAAGGCACAAATGGCAGGAGACAGAAGCTGCCTTTTGCGTCTGGGATCTCTTAGTTGGGTCCCTGATTTCCTTGGCCTTGGTACCTCATGCACTTCATTCTCATGAAGGCTTAGTGGGTGTTGCTCTCCATTCAAACTGGAGTTTGTCTTCAGAGACAGTGTCTCCTATTTTAAGCGATTTAAAAGCTCTGTCACATGCTCCAAAGATTTCTACTCTGTGTTTATTTCCTTTAGTGCTCTGTTTTCACCTATAAGAGAGGGGTTAATAATGAGCTTATGTATGAAATAAAAAACTTTTGAATAGTTGTTAAATGCTGGGAAAATATTCTATATTGCTTTTTAAATTTACTATTTACAACAACCCTATGAAATAGGAGATACTATCCATGTCTGGGAACTGAACATTTGCAGGATAATGTAAATTTCCAAATGACATCATCTATCTAGTCAAAAGCACTGTAAAAAATTAAATCTAAATTAATTAGACTCCAAAGTCTATGCTCTTAGGAAGTACAATGCACTGCCTTCTACAAAAAAATGTTACAGAGAACATTTCTCATCACTAATTTCATTAACACTATGAGGTAGATATTGTTATACTCAATTTTGATATAAAGAAATTTGAGAATTAGACAAGAAACTTGAAGGTTAGTAAACTTGTTGAGAATATCATTGTTGTGGGATTTAAACCCAAGAATCAGATTCCAAGACTTACATAATTTACGTTATACAATATTAATTATAAAAAATAATACAGATATCGGCATAGTACTTTTAGAATTCACAAGGTACTTTTACATTAATCACTTTTCTAACCTTATCACACACTTTTATGACAAAAGATGGAAGAGTAGAGCGAAAACATAAGCATCTTACTCAACAAAAATACTTGGTGGTGGCAGAGACTGGATTTCAACAAATGTTTTCAGACTCCAAATTTCATGCTGCCAAATACTGACCCAGACAAAAGGCTAGTTAGAAAATTTGGTAAGTCAGTAAATAGTGCGGTGAAAATGGAGGACTCCAAGCAGCTCATTGACGGGTGGATTTTCTGATAGTTGACAGGCATGAAAGGCAGAAGCATTTAATCAGATGATGTTTTGAGTCCATAGCTATATGCAGCAGTCATCCCCGTACACATAGATACATTTTGACAGTGGGAGGTATAAAGGGTTTCTAAGAAGACACTTATTATTTTTCCATTTTGAAAGATAATAGACATATGAGTTAGAAATCATGTGAAGTCAATGGAAATTTCTTTGTTTTAATTTTAAAGAAAATAAAAGGACAGGGCATTTTCTAATGCAAACTAAATTTGTTATTTAAGGACTATTAAGATAGTTTTATATTTCTGTGTTCTTTCAATATAGTTATCTATTTCAAAATTTACTACAAAGCTATAGTAATCAAAACAGGGTGATATTAGTCTTAAATAAAAAGGACACATGAACAAATTGAATGGAACAGTTAGCACAGAAATAATCTATCATTTACAGTCAATTTATTTTTGACAAAGATGCCGAGAATACACAATGTGGACAAATAGTCTCAGTTAATAGTTCTGGGAAAGCTGGGTGTGGTGGTGCACACCTGTAATCCCAGCACTTGGGAGGCTGAATCAGGAGGTTCACCACAAGTTTGAGGCCAGCCTGAGCTACATAGAGAGTTCAAGGCCAGCCTGAACTAGTGAAATAGCGAAACCCCGTCTCGAACAAAACAAAACAAAAGTTTGGGCAAAATAACCACAGTGATATATGGGCACCCATGTTTATAGCAGCACAATTTGTAATAGCTAAGTCTTGGAAACAATCCAAATGCCCATCAACTGATGAATGGATAAAAAAGATGTGGTATTTTTATACAATGGAGTACTACTCAGCCATAAAGAAGGATATGCTTGAGACTTTTATAGGTAAATGGATGCTACTTGAGATCATATTCATAAGTAAAATAAATCAGACTCATATGTGTAAACATCATATTGTCTCCCTGGTGTGAGAAACTGAAAGAGTAAATAAGTTCCAAAATGTACAATAGATATTGTGAAATGGTAAGAAATTGTTCAAAAGGAAAGAGAAACTGGGATGGGGGAAAGGAGAAAAGAAGGAAGGGAAAAGGAAAAATAAATAAATAAATAAATAAATAAATATATATATATGATAGTTAACATAGTTATACTACTAATTGCTATTAGTTCATTGAAAAGAAAGGTTTGTGCCTATATTGTTTGATCAATTTTTCATGCCTATATCTTATAATATGAGCAACTACTTTGAAGATAACAATACACAATGTATTAACCATTGTTACTCTCCTACTACCTTGTTTTGAAATTCTGTATCATTGTTTTTATTGTTTTTTCTCTTTAAAATAAAAAAGTAAAAAAAAAAGATATCCACATGCCCAAAAATGAAACTCAATCCTTATCTTCTACTGTATAAAATCAATATAAAATAGATTAAAGACTTACACATAATATTTAGAAGTGTAGAACAATTAGAAGTAATGTAATATACAAAGGATGATCAATAGGATCGATTTTCCTTGAAATTTCTTTTCTTTTTTTTTTTTTTTTTTTTAATTTTATTTTAAAGAGAAGAAAAAACAAAACAAATCAAAAGAAGAACAAATTTTCAAAACAACATAATAGGAGGGTAACAATGGTTAATACATTGCGTATTACTATCTTTAAGTTAGTTATTCAGGACACCAGACATTAGCATTTAATTATCCAAACATTATTGGCACAAACCTTACTCTTCAATGAACTAAGTAAAAATCGTAGTGTATCTATCTTAACCATCTTATATATATATATATACAATTTTTTTTCCCTTTCCCTTCTTTCTTTTCCTTATTCCAGTCTCTCTTTCCTTTTGACCAGTTTCTTTTTGATTCACCATGTCTATTGTACATTTTGGATCTTATTTACTCTTTCAGTTTCTCATACTAGAGAGACAATACGATGCTTACACATGTGCTTCTGGTTTATTTCACTTATGAGTATTTTCTCGAGTTGCATCCATTTACCTATAAAAGTCTCCAGTTTATCCTTCTTAATGGCTGAATAGTACTCCATTGTATAAAAATACCACATCTTTCTTATCCATTCCTCAGTTGATGGGCATTTGGGTTGTTTCCAAGATCTGGCTATTACAAATTGTGCTGCTATAAACATGGGTGCACATATATCGCTGTGGTATGATGTTTTTAATTCTTCTGGGAAGATGCCCAGAAGGGGAATAGCTGGGTCAAATGGGACCTCCAACCCTAGCTTTTTGAGGAATCTCCACACTGACTTCCACAGTGGCTGTACCAGTCGACACTCCCACCAACAGTGGAGAAGGGTTCCTTTTTCCCCACAGCCCCTCCAGCATTTGTTATTAGTTGATTTCTTTATAGTAGCCATTCTTTCTGGGGTGAGATGGTATCTCAGTGTTGTTTTAATTTGCATCTCTCGAATGACTAGTGATGTTGCACATTTTTTTGTATATTTATTTGCCATTAGTATTTCTTCATCTGAGAAATGTGTATTCATCTCAGATGCCCATTTTTGGAGTGGGTCTTTAAATTTGGGAGGTCTAATTTTTTTGAGTTCTTTATATGTTCTCGATAGTAATCCTTTGTCTGAGGAACAGCTGGCAAACATTTTTTCCCACATTGTGGGTTGTCTCTTCACTCTGTTGGTGGTTTCTCTTGCTGTGCAAAAGCTTTTTAATAAGATGAGATCCCAGTTATTGATTCTTTGGGATAGTTCCCGTGCGGTTGAGTTTTTATTCATAAAGTCTTTGCCTACACCAATGTCTCCAAGGGTTTTACCTATCCTACCTTCCAGCAGATTTAATGTTTCTGTTTTAATATTTAGATCTCTGATCCATTTTGAATTTAGTTTAGTGCATGGTGAAAGATATGGGTCTAGTTTTAATCTTCGGCATGTGTAGAGCCAGTTTTTCCAGCACCATTTATTAAAGAGGCTATCTTTTTTCCAGCGAATGTGTTTGGCACCTTTGTCAAAGATAAGGTGGCTTAGTATGTCTGGGGTTGTTTCAGCATCTTCTAATCTGTTCCATTGATCTTCAGGTCTGTTTTTTTGCCAGTACCACACTGTTTTTATCACAGTAGCTTTATAGTATAATTTCAAGTCGGGGATTGTGATGCCCCCTGCCTTGCCTTTGTTGCCCAGAATTGCCTTTGCTATTCTAGGTCTCTTCTGATTCCAAATGAATTTTAGGATTGTTTTCTCTAATTCTGTGAGATATGCTGTTGGAATTTTGATTGGAATTGCATTAAATCTGTATAACAATTTTGGAAGTATGGCCATTTTCACTATATTGGTTCTTCCTATCCAGGAGCAAGGGATATCTTTCCATTTTCTGATATCCTCTTCAATCTCCTTTTTCAGAGTACTGTAGTTTTCAGTATAGAGGTCTTTTACATCCTTCGTGAGGTTGATTCCTAGGTATTTCATTTTTTTGGATGTTATTGTGAAAGGTATTGTTTCCCTAATTTCTCTTTCAGTAAGTTTGTTATTTGTGTACAGGAAGGCTATTGACTTTTGAGTATTGACTTTGTATCCAGCTACACTACTGAATTTGCTTATCAAATCTAGCAGTTTTTTAGTGGAGTTTTTGGGGTCTTCTGTGTAGAGTATCATGTCATCTGCAAATAATGATAATTTAACTTCTTCCTTTCCAATCATTATTCCTTTTATTTCTTTCTCTTGTCTAATCGCTCTGGCTAAAGTTTCCAGAACTATGTTGAATAAGAGTGGGGACAGTGGACATCCTTGTCTTGTTCCTGATTTTAGAGGGAAGGCTTTCAGTTTTTGGCCATTTAGTATAATATTGGCTGTTGGTTTGTCATAGATAGCTTTTACCAGATTTAGATAAAGACCCTCTATTCCAATTTTCTGTAGGGTTTTTATCATGAAAAGGTGCTGGACTTTGTCAAAAGCTTTTTCTGCATCTATTGAGATGATCATGTGATTTTTGTCTTTGGTTCTGTTAATATGCTGTATTACATTTATTGATTTACGTATGTTGAACCATCCCTGCATCCCAGGGATGAATCCAACTTGGTCATGGTGTATAATCTTCTTGATGATTTGTTGGATTCTGTTTGCCAGTATCTTATTAAGGATTTTTGCATCTATGTTCATTAGGGAGATTGGTCTGTAGTTCTCTTTCTTAGTTGGGTCCTTCTCTGGTTTTGGTATCAGGGTAATGCTTGCTTCCAGGAATGAATTTGGGAGTATTGCTTCCCTTTCAATTTCATTGAAAAGTTTGAGAAGTAGGGGCGTTAGGTCTTCTCTAAATTTCTTGTAGAATTCGGCAGTGAATCCATCAGGGCCTGGGCTTTTCTTTGTTGGGAGGTTTTTAATTACATCTTCAATTTCACTGGCTGATATTGGTTTATTTAGGATTTTTAAATCTTCTGGATTCAGCTTTGGTAATTCATACGAATCTAGGAATCTGTCCATTTCTTCTGCATTTTCCATCTTAGTAGAATATAAATTTTCAAAATAGGTATAGATGATCTTCTGGATTTCTGCAGGGTCCGTCGTGATATCACCCTTTTCATTTTCAATTGCATGGATTTGAGTCTTTTCTTTTCTTTTTTTAATAAGGTTGGATAAGGGTTTGTCAATCTTATTTATTCTTTCAAAGAACCAACTTTTTGCTTCATTGATTCTTTGTATTGTTTTTTTATTCTCCAATACGTTAATTTCTGCTCTGATCTTTATAATTTCCTCCCTTGTACGGGCTTTTGGCTTAACCTGCTCTTCTTTTTCTAGAAGCTCGAGGTTCACCCTTAAGTTGTTTATTTGCGCTTGCTCTATTTTCCTGATATAAGTGTTTAATGCTATAAATTTCCCTCTTAGGACTGCTTTCATTGTATCCCATAAGTTCCGGTATGTTGTGCTGTCATTATCATTCAGTTGTAGAAAGTGACTAATTTCTTCTTTAATTTCATCTGTGACCCATTGGTTGTTCAGGAGGATGCTGTTTAATTTCCATGTGTTTAGGGAGTTTTTGTGGGATCTTTTGCCATTGATTTCCAATTTCATTGCACTATGGTCTGATAATATGCATGGGATAATTTCAATTCCTTTGCATTTACTTAAGCAGGTTTTATGAGCTAGTATGTGGTCTATTTTGGAGAACGTCCCATGTGCAGCTGAGAAAAATGTGTATTCTGATGTTGTGGGATGGAACACTCTGTAGACATCTACTAAGTCCATTTGTTCAAAAGTTTGGTTCAGTTCTACTATTTCATTATTGATTTTCTGTCCAGTTGATCTATCTTTTTGTGACAGTGGAGTATTGAGATCTCCCAATATAATTGTATTAGTGCTTATTTGATTTTTCATGTCCTTTAGTACTTGTTTTATATAGCTGGGTGCATTGGTATTTGATGCATATATATTTATGATCGTTATCTCTTCCTCTTGGATTGTTCCCTTTACAAGGATGTAATGACCGTCTTTATCTCTCTGAATCCTTCTTGGCTTGAAGTTCACTTTGTCTGCAAAAAGAATAGCTACCCCTGCTTTTTTCTGGGTTCCTGTGGCATGGAGTATTGTTTTCCATCCTTTGACTTTCAGTCTATGAATTTCTTTCTGAATTAAATGTGTTTCTTGTATACAGCATATTGTTGGATCTTGCTTCTTGATCCATTTCGCCAGTCTGTGCCTTTTGATTGGTGAATTGAGACCGTTAACATTGATGGTTAAAACTGATATGTATTGACTTGTCATGATATTTTCCTGTTGTTGGTTCCCACTCTTTGTTTTTCCGCTTTCCGGCTATTTAATTATTTGCCCTGCCTGGCGGATTCCTTCTGTTGGGGTTCCTATCTCTTTCTAGAATGTCCTTCAGAACGTTTTGGAGTGCTGGTTTGGTGGTCATAAATTTTCTCAGATGTTCTTTGTCATGAAAGTATTTTATTTCTCCATCAATTTTGAAAGATAGTTTTGCAGGGTACATCAATCTGGGCTGAAAATTATTTTCCTTTAGAGCTTGCAATACATCATTCCAAGCTCTTCTTGAATTGAGGGTTTGTGCTGAAAAGTCAGCTGTGATTCTGATGGGTTTTCCTTCATAGGTGATTTGTCTCTTCTCCCTAACAGCTTTTAAGATTCTGCCCTTCTGTTGAATTTCTGGGATCTTGACTATAATATGTCTGGCTGAAGTTTTTTTTTGATCATGTCTAGTTGGTGTTCTGAAAGCTTCACTTATAGAGGTGTCAAATTCCTTTTCTCTTCCAGGAAAGTTCTCCCTGATTATGTCTTTGAACAAGGTTTTAATGTCGTTGATGTTATCTCCTGCTTTTTCATTTATTCCAATTATTCTTAAGTTGTTTATCTTTGAGTCATCTAGCAGCTGCTGAATTGATTTTTCATGGTCCCTTGCTATTTTTAAGAATTTTTCCATTTCATGATCACTAATTGCAAGCCTATCTTCTATATCTGAGATCCTGTCCTCGCATTGGCTTATTCTGCTACAAATACTTTCAATGGAATTTTTTATCTCTTGGATATCTGTTTGAATCTGCCTTATGGATTCCATTTCTTTCCTATGCTGAGCATTCATGGTTTCTATAGTTTTCTTAAGTTCATCTATTTTTTTGTCTGTATCAGCTATAGTGTCCTTAAGCATGGTCTTCGTTGTAGACATTATCTCTGCAGTTATCTGTGAGATTATTTCTGTTTTAATTTTTTCCAGAACCTCATTCAGTTGCTTTGTTGTTACCACTTCAGATAGGCCAGGTGGGTGGCTTTCGGGTTGTCCCACCTCGTTGCTCCCTAGGTTTGCCTTTGGTGAATTGGATGTGTGGGGTTGCATCTTGTTTAAGTGACGTCTCATGTTTTCTTTCTTTAATTCCTGGGGTGATGTTTGCAAATTACCTATAGTAGGTTACTTTATTGCTACTGTTTAAGATCTTTAGAAGATGACTACTTCTCTGCAGTATCTTCCAAGTGGAGCTTGCTTTTGTGTTTTGAGCTTTCTGCCAGATCCTACCTCTTCAATTCGTTGGGTATGCGAAGTTGCTACCTGTTTGGCCCAGTCCTTGATTCTTTGGTACTGTGCCACTGTATTTTCTGTGTCCCTTAGTCCATCTCAATCATGAAATATCAGGAAGGAAAGATGTTTAGAACAATTATTTCACATTTGGCTATAATGTTAACTAAAGCATCAAACACAGCCTAGAAAATGACAGACTGAGCTAACCAGTTATTTACCACTTTTAGTTGTATAGAGTTGCGGTTATATAACAAAATCTAAAACACACCAGAAAAATTATATGCAGTATACAAGTCCTATGTATGTCAATTTTTCCCTAAGGAGTTTAAATTTAAAATGAGTTAAGGAGGAAATAGAGTATTGGGAGAAGAGGAAGGAATTAGATATAAGGTTAGAGGACCAAGAGGGATCCCACTAAAATTGGGACACTAGTGCAGAGAACAGGTGGTAAAAAGAGAAGGAAGGGATAAAAGGAAGAACAGATCACGACCACAATCACAAAGAAGTTAGAGGCGCTGTTTACACTCATATAAAAAACCAGAAAGAATAATTAAGGAAAGAGCAAATACACATACAGAAACAATAACGAAGATAAAAGCAATAAAACAGACAGATCAAAAATAAAACCCCACCAAAAAACAAAACTAAACAAAACAAAAACAAAAAAAACCCTTCGCCAGAACAAAAAACAAATCAGTGAGAAGAAAAAAAAAAAAATAATAATAAAAAAAAATAAAAATAAGAAAAAAAAAAATTAAAAAGAATCAGTTCCAGGTGTTGACTTTGTTGTAGGCAGCTACCTGTTCTGTGCAGGTCCGTCCCAGTAAGCCAGGAGCGCCCTCTGGCGGGCGGTGAGCAGAGGCGCGTACTTTCAGGTAGAGACCAGTCTAGCTCGCCTCCGCTCTCAGCGCCCTTTCACGGTCCCTGGGCCTGAGAGGCTCAGCGCGCTGTCCGAGCGCGGATTCCCTGCACTGGTTCCCGCCGCTCTGGTTTTTCGCCACGCCCCCCACAATGGCGCCGGGCCAGTCGCTCTCTGGCGCGGGACAGGTGTGGCTGTGAGTCCAGTCTCGTTCGCCTGCTGACCTCAGCACACTTTCGTGGGCTCAATTGAGAGGCCCTGTGCTGCCCTGTCCAGAGCACAAGTTCCCAGAGCAGTTTCCGAGCCGCTCTGAGTTTCGCCACACCCCCCACAATGGCGCCCGGCCGGTCGCTCTCTGGCGCGGGACAGGTGTGGCTGAGAGTCCAGTCTCGTTCACCTGCTGACCTCAGCACACTTTCGTGGGCTCAATTGAGAGGCCCTGTGCTGCCCTGTCCGGAGCACAAGTTCCCAGAGCAGTTTCCGAGCCGCTCTGAGTTTCGCCACACCCCGCACAATGGCGCCCGGCCGGTCACTCTCTGGCGCGGGGCAGCTGTGGCTGAGAGACACTCACCGCCGGTCAGCGCCGTTCTCCGCCGCTCCCCTGCCCCGCCGCTGTCTCAGGATCCTCCGTGGGGGCTCCCTGGGCGCCCGCTGCCACCGTGTGTCCGTAGAATTGAGCCTCCGCCGGCGCTCCAACTCCCGGGATATTAGAAGGTGCGCGCGCGCGGTCTGCTCCTTCTTTCCGTCTTCTTTGTTAGAAGTCACCCGTCACTGGTGCCGGGGGTCCCAGATTGCGCTTCAGAACTTCTCTGGGTTTCGGGGAGGCATCCCCCCCCCTCCTGCGCTTTCTGGGTCGCTATATTCTCGTGTTCCAATGGTAACTTTTAGAGGGAGTTTCGTTGCCTGCTTCTTACTCATCCGCCATCTTGAGGCTCCTCCAAAATATTCTTTAAAGCAAGATTTTACTGGGATACCTAATTCAAAAAGTTAGTGGAGGTTTCAGTCCATAATCCGCTGGTTCCAAGGCAGGGTGGCATGGCTGAGGGGCAACCATTTATGGTGATGGAAGACAGCAAAAACAACAAGAGCAAAAAAGGGGGGAGAGCAAGCCTTTTTTCCTCCTTTATATTGTAAGGAGGCTACCCACCGAAATTTCTTTTCATCTTCAGTAATTTTGTTAAAATTTTTTCCAGGTAGCACGAAATTTCATCAGCAATTGGTCTCTGTGGAAAATCTTTCTGGTTTGTCTCTTAGCTGGTGCAATAACAACAGCAACTGGAGTACTCATAGTGTCCTTGGTGGCTAGTGTGAAAAATAATGGAGATGTTATTGTTATAAAACTTCCTCAAAGCCAAGAGACTCCAACTACTACTCAGACAGCCTCATCTACAAATTCTAAACCTACATTTACCACTACTATAATAGAATCTACCACAACATTTACCTCCACTCAGCCTATAATCCCAACCACTGCTGGTACTACAACAGCACCTATAAGCACAGATACTACCACCAGCGCTTCATCTGAAACCACAAATACATCTGCCACCACTTCAACTGCAGCAACAACCACCACTATTCCAGGGAGTTCCACAGAGGCCACAGTCACGATGGCCAGGACTGCCACTTTTACTGAACCCACCATTAGTGCAGCAACACTACTTTGACTGAACAAACCACCGCAATGACTGCCTCCACTTCCGCTGAAGGTACAAACACATTAACCACCACTAATGCCTTCATTACACCCATCACTACACCTGCAGGCAGTACCTTAACTGCATTTACTACTGCTATGGGTATTTCCCCTGAAGCTAGAACCACACTGCCTCCCAGTGCTGCCACCACTCAACCGACCACTATGACAGCAGACCTCACTTCAACTGTAACAGCTATGACTGCAAGTCCTCCCGCTCAACCTACAACCATATTTTCTATCACTATGGCACCCACAGAGCTCACCATGCCAATGGCAGCTACAATGACTGAATCAAAAAACACTATGACCAGCGTTTCCAGCAAACCTACAACCACGTCTGCCACCATTACGGACTCCACTCAAATGTCCACTGCAGCAGCAGCTCCCACTTCAACTGCATCACCTACAACTACTTTGGTACTTCTGCTTCAGCCACAACCACGTCAGTGACCACTGTTGCCTCAGCTGAAATGCCCACTGCAGCAGCAGCCCCCACTTCAACTGAACCGCCTACTACTACTGCTGGAACAACCGCTATACCTACCACCACCTTGGCTACAACTACTGCATCTACTCAAACATCCACTATAACAAGAGCCCCCACTTCAATGGAATCAACTACTACAATGCTTGCTGGTACTTCCACTGCACCTGCAACCACACCAGCTACCACCACTGAATCAACTGAGATATCCACTACAACAGCAGCCCTCACCTCAACTGAACCGCCTTCCGCTACTGATGTAACTTCCACTGACCCTGGAACCATATCAGCTACCACTACTGCCTCAACTCCCATGCCCAGTACAACAGCAGCTGCCACTTCAGTGGAAGCACGTAGTAGCACTGCTGCAACTCATTGAACTTAAATTCCACATTGGCTATAAATAATGTGTCTTCTCAACCCTCCACTCTGACAGTGGCTATCACCTTAACTAAGCCATTTACTAGTACTGCTGCCACTTCTACTGAACCTGCAATCACATTGCCCACACCTATTGCCTCCATTTAACCCACCCTTACAATAATAGTCACCGCTCTTGCTGAGTTTAGCATTGCTACAAACGTCAGTAGTCTTTTGAAGCCACAAGAACATCGTCTTCTATTACCACAACAGCACCAACAACTTACACTGACCACTGTAATGACTGCCAGCACTTTCACTGAGGCTCACACTGCAAAGGCCACCACTACTGATTCTACTGAATCCACACCCAGTGGCTACTGCACTGTTCTACCTGCACTGTTTACCAGGACGATCACTGCTAGCAACTCTGTTGTGCCTACATCCATTATCTTTGTTTAAATTAAACCTGCCAAAACAGTAGTAATTTTAACTGCCATTTATATCATAACAAGAACAACCAGTATTTCATTTAGCCTAAACAGTTGAAACTATGTAACCATAGCTAAAACAGTTGAAACTATGTAACTGTAGCCAAAACAGTTGCTTTCTGTTCCAATCAGGATGTAGTTTTATTTGCTTTAAATTCTGTGTGCTGCACAGGCTCAGGGCTGATCTGTAACCTCCTTGCATGGAGTAAGCAGTTCAGTCAACGGCTGGCTTAATAAAGGCTCATCAAATTTCTAGATTGGTTACCTGGCTTCCTATTATGTGTTTGAACCCATAACATTTGGGGGCTCGTCCGGGATTCCCAATTTATGGGAACAGTAGGAGCCAGGTCGCTTTGAGACATTTATTCCTCAGGGGGACTCTCCGAGAGATGTTCCTCACCCCCAAGGAACCTATTGTTTCAAAGTGAAACTAAATTTAATCGGACGCCCATTGGAACTGAGCAGTCAGGATCCTTACCGGTAAGACTGCTTTTGTTCAGTGGGGTGTCCCTCAAGAGTTTTTGGAGGACTTGGACGCAATATTATCCCCAAGACTCAGCCCTTACCCACGATGGTGGTTAAGTGGCATCAGGTTTTTTTTTTTTTTTTTGTGGGTACTGGGGGGTCAACCTCAGGACCTCGTGCGTCAGCAGGCGCCTGTGCCGCTGAGCGATATCACCGGCCCCTTTTTCGTATGTGGGTTCCGGGAGTCGAACTCGGGCCCTTGTGCTTGCTTGGCAGGTGCTTAAGCTGCTGAGCCATCTCACCGGCCCTGGCATCAGATTTTGTCAGTCTGGTTTCTTGTTTTGTTTTGTCTGTTGTTTTTGTTCATTGTAATGGGTCAGTCTGCTTCTGCTTCATTGTCACCCCTGCAATGTATTCTTACCCATTTTCAAAACTTTGGGAGATGAGCTGCTGACTATGTGGAGGTTGTCCAACCTGGCAAGCTCCGGGCCTACTGTGAACTCGGATGGCCATCATTCCAAGGTGTCCACTGGCCTCCAGAAGGCTCTTTTAACCTGTCTTTGCTCCAACAGGTCCGTCAAGTCATTTTTGGGTCACCTGGCCACCTGGATCAAATTCCCTACATTCAGACTTGGATTGATTTGGTTTCTGACCCACCTAAATGAGTCAAGACATGCCGATCATCAAGTCAATCCTCAACCCAGGTTGTAGCTGTCGCCATGCCCTCAGAGCAAAAGAGGCGACTGACTTATCAAAACCCTCCCATCTTGTCTTCACCACCTGATTCCTCCCTGACACTCTACCCTCGATCCCCTCCCTATTGCCCACCACCCACTGAGCCTGATTCCTCCTCAGACCCCAATCCCTCCTCAGTTGTGAGCCCACCTCACACCCAAAGCGGCTGCACTTTCACTCAACCCTCACCCCCAACTCCTTCCTCTCCTGACTCTTCTTCCAGAGCAGCTGCTCCAGTGCCCCTCCTTCCATTGAGAGACCCCCGAGTTGAAGGAAACCCATACCCTTTCATGGTGTATGTCCTCTTCTCAACTAGTGACCTATATAACTGGAAACAACAAAATCCTTCTTTCTCTCAAAATCCTCAAGGGTTAATTTCTCTTCTCGAGTCTATATTTTTCACTCATCAGCCCACCTGGGATGACTGCCAACAATTGCTTCAGACCCTGTTCACTTTGGAGGAACGCAAATGCATTCGAGTCCTAGGATGCAAACTTGTTCTGGGACCTGGTGGTCATCCGACCCCAGATCAAGCCCGTATTGACCTTGTTTTTCCCTCCACTCATCCCTTGTTGGACCCCAATGATGACAGAGGTAAGGAGGCTCTCGATAAGTATCGCCAGACTCTTCTGGGTGCTTTAAAGTCTGACGCCCCTAAGCCTACAAATTCATCTAAAGTGACTGAGGTAAGTCAGGGTCCTGATGAGGCTCTGTCAGCCTTCTTAGAGAGCCTCCTAGAGGCTTACCACATATATACACCTATTGACCCAGAGGCACCAGAAACAGATGCGCCTGAAATATTGCGTTTGTTTCTCAGTCGGCCCCAGATGTTAGGAAAAAGCTTCAAAAATTAGAGGGATTTGAGGGAACGGCACTATCTGAATTGGTGGAAATTGCTCAGAAAGTATTCAATAATCAAAAAGACCCCTGAGATTTAAATAAATGCATGGCAAAAGTCCTCATTGCTCTAGGAGAAAACAAAAAGGACCTAATCAGAAGCGGCCAACTTCCCAAGTAAAAGACAAGAGACCTCTGCTAGGAAAAGAACAATGTGCCTATTGTAAGGAAGAGAGCAATTGGAAACACGAATGCCCAAAATGAAAGGACAAACCTGTGGCGAAGGTCCTATCTCAGGAAACAAAAGATTGAGGGAATCAGGGATCTAATGGCCCCCAAGAGCCCTGGATAACCCTCAAAGTGGGGGGCCAACAGATTGACTTTATGGTGGACACTGGAGCCACCTATTTGGTGTTACAGCAACCAATGGGCCCTCTGTCGTTGATGAAGACAAATGTTCAAGGGGCCACAGGAAAAACCAAAGCCTACCCCTGGACAAAAGCCAGAATTACTGATCTAGGAAAAGGATCACTGACTCATTCCTTCATAGTGATGCCAGAATGCCCATACCCCCTAATTGGACATGACCTGCTCCATAAGCTACAGGCTTAAATTTCCTTTGAAGAAAATACTGCCCGGGTCACCTTCAATGAAGGACAATCTGAGGCCCCCTCCATCCTGTTCACCTGTTCACTTTCTGAGGAGTTCTTGTTATTAACTGATGAAGGGGTTAATACAGAGGAATTATCTAACCAGTTGCTAAAAACCTGGCAAAAAAAAAAAAATTCCAGGGGTATGGGCAGAAACAAATCCCCCTGGCCTTACACTCAACCAGCCACCCATTGTTGTTACTCTTAACTCGAATACCTACCCTGTCTGTGTCCGCCAATACCCTCTTAGCCTCCAGGCCCGAGATGGCATTGCAATGCACATTCAAAGCCTGAGAGACATACATATTCTGGTCCCTTGTAAGTCTCCTTGTAACACCCCCTTGTTGCCTGTCCAGAAGCCAGGAACCACAGATTATAGACCAGTCCAGGACCTACGAGAGGTAAACAAAAGAGTAGAGACGATACATCCTACGGTTCCTAATCCCTACACCTTGCTCAGTCTTCTACCCCTGAATCACACCTTTTACTCTGCCCTCGACCTCAAGGACACTTTCTTTTCTTTACCCCTGGCTCCGGTAAGTCAACCTTTGTTTGCTTTTTAATGGACAGACCCCAAAACGGGAGAAACGGGCCAATTAACAAGAACCCGCCTCCCACAAGGATTTAAGAATGCCCCACTTTACTTGATGAGGCTTTAAGTAAAGACTTACAAAAAATCCATATGGAGCACCCTCACATCACGGTCCTCCAGTATGTTGATGATATATTAGTGGCTACGAAGACGTTCAAGACGTGCACAGAGGCCACTAAAGATTTATTAATAAAATTAGACAGATTGGGGTACCGGGTCTCCGCCAAAAAGGCCCAACTATGTGCCCCTCGTGTCACCTACCTCAGCTATATAATTGAGGCTGGGAGACGAACTCTGTCACACAAAAAAGTTGAAGCCATTTTAAGGATTCCCACCCCCAAGACTAAGCACCGAGACAGGGAATTCCTTGGGGCACTTAGTTATTCCCGGCTGTGGATCCTTGAATTTGCTGAGCTGGCCCAACCTCTTTATGCCTCCACAGGAGGGAATCAGACTGAGGGGCTTAACTGAACTAAATTAGAAGAACAAGCCTTTCAAAAGCTAAAGGAAGCCCTATCCTTGGCCCCCACCTTAGCTTTACCTGACCTGACTAAGCCTTTTCAGCTACATGTGGCTGAAACCCGAGGGATTGAAAAAGGTGTAATGACTCAATATCTGGGCCCTTGGAAGTGACCTGTGGCCTACCTCTCCAAACGGCTAGACCCTATGGCTGCTGGATGGCCAACATATTTGAAAGCCACAGCTGCTACTGCACTATTGGTCAAGAAAGCCACAAAATTGACTTTTGGACAACAGGTTCAAGTTATTGCCCCCCATGCAGTAGAGGCTCTCTTAAAAAGTCCCCCCGATTGATGGCTTTCAAATGCCAGAATTGTCCAGTATCAGGCACTTTTACTGGACCCAGACAACTTCAGCTGTAAATCCTTCTGCCCTGTTACCAGATGATGACCCCAAGCAGCCTTTACATGATTGCCAAGATGTCCTAGAGACGACCTCCTGTCTGTGACCAGACTTGACTAATGTCCCAATTGCCGACCCAGAGGCCACCCTTTTCACTGATGGGAGCAGCTATCTATATGAGGGAACCAGAGTAGCTGGAGCTGCTGTGACCATGGAAATGGAGGTAATATGGGCCGAAGGCTTGGGACAAGGAACCTCAGCTCAGAGAGCAGAACTAATAGCCCTCACTCAAGCTCTCAAATGGGCTAAAAACAAGAAGGTAAACATATATACAGACAGCCACCATGCTATGCTTTTGCTACAATAAATGTCCATGGGGCTATTTATCAAAAATGTGGGCTTCTTACTACAGGGGGAGATAAAATAAAAAATGCTCCTGAGATCTTAGATCTCCTGGCTGCTATGTGGCTTCCCTTAAAGGTGGCAATCATTCATTGTAAGGGACACCAAAGATGACTCTCCCCCGTGTCCCGAGAAAATACCTTGGCAGATGAGGCCACATGACAAGCTGCCCTAAAACCAGTGGGGTCTTTTGAGATACTCCCTATACTTCCTCCTCCAATTCTGACCCAACCTAAGTACATGGACTCAGATTTAAAATTGGCAAATACATTACAAACTGTTCCCACTCCAAAGGGTTGGCAAAAACTCCTGGATGGGTGCATCCTCATCCCTAAAGTTTTAGGACAATTGATAAAAGTTGAAGCTTGGAAAATGAGTGAGCTCACCATTACTGTCTGTTGCAGTGCAGAGCTCACTTTCCTTCCTTGGAGTTTGATCTCTATGTTGAGCATCTTTGTATCTTATATGTAATCATATACATCTATAAGTACAAAAGAGCAATGAGTATTAGCTATAATAAAACACAACTATTTTTATTTATATTTTTACATTGATAACAAAAAAATCAGATATTACAGGTATAACCACCTGCAATAAAACTAGAATGTAACCTCCAATAAGACAACGAATTAACTCCTTTATCGAATTTTTTTTTTTTTATGTGGATACCGGGGGTCGAACTCAGGATCTTGTGCTTGCCAGCAGGCGCTTGTGCCGCTGAGCCATCTCACTGGCCCCTTTATTGATTTCTGCGTAGATCCCCATTGTCTAGGAAAATGTCTGATATTTATTAAATTAATAAAAGAAAAAAGACAATATTTTGTCACTAACATATTTAACATTTGTAGTAGACTTAGATCGTAATGTAACATGGATAAGAAAAACTACTGACATATATCAAAACATATTTTCCAGCTGCTTATTTCTATTTTGAGTAGTACTAATTATTATGGCATCTAACTAATGCTTCACTAATTTTAATCTATTAAAATTAGTTCTGTCATAGATACTGGAAATTGTATGAGTAAAATAAAGAATGACTTTTTGACAATCACATAAGAGAAAGTAAAATTTTCCTTTTATTTCTACACAATGATTTTATACATTGTACTAATTGAATTAGTACTAGTTCTGATAGGAATTTTGAAAATTTCTTCACATCTGTGTATTTTCATAATTATTTCATATTATTTTCATAATCATTTTAATTAATTGAGTGATATTAGAACTATAAGTAACCTTAACTATATTATATTTTAAGCTACTTGTGTAGATTATTAATTACAATGCTAATAAAGTAATACAAAGGATAAAATAAAATAATTTCATTGCCTGAAGAAAAAATTAGAACACTGGAGTTATGATAAAGGCTTCACCATAAATGCTTTAGTTATTATTAAACTATAGTGAAATTTCAGCCAGAGTGTCTTTGTGTGTGTATGTGTGTGTATTTAAAAAAATGAAGCAATGTGATATAGCATTAACAGATAATCTATAACAGATCATCTAATTCTTTTGGATTATGAATGGCTAAATCCAAGTACTTTCAATACTTTGTTAACTAGCAAATGTTTCTGAATTCTTTTTGCTAAAAGTCCATCAAAAAGGAAGTATAATAGTGAAAACAGTTGGCTACACAGCTTCAAGGGGCACCATTTTGTTGTTAATTAAATTTATTTGTACATTTAGATAGTCATAATGATCATATTCATCATAGGGAATTTGTACCCTGTACATGATATATTTTAATTCTTTTTTTCTTCCATTCCCCCACCCTTCAACCACCCTTCAGTCCCTCCCTTCAACCCCTCTTCCCCTCCTTATTTACAAAGGCTTTGTTTCCATTTTTTTCTTTCCTTTTTCATCATTTTTTCTTTTCCCTTTCTTCCTTTCCTCCTCTGCCTTCCCTAGTTCCCCTTCCCATTTGAATATTTTCTTCCTATTTCACAACATGTAGCATACATTTTGGTCCTTATTTTTACATTTGGTTCCTCACATCAGAGAAATAATGTGGTATTTACACATGTGTGTATGATTTATTTCACTTAAGAGTATGGCCTCAAGGTGCATTCATTTAGCTAGAAATGTCTTGAGCTTATACTTCTTTGGGGCAGAGTCATACTCCATTATATAAAAAAATCACATCTTCTTTATCCATTCATCAGTTGATGGGCATTTGGGCTGTTTCCAAGATTTAGCTATTACAAACTGTGCTGCTATGAACATAGGTGTGCTTATATCGCTGTGACATGATGTTTTTAATTCTTTCAGGAAGACAACACGAAGAGGAATAGCAGTGTCGAATGGAACCTCTAGTCCTAGTTTTTTGAGGAATCTCCACATTGATTTCCACAGTGGTTGTACCAGTCTACACTCCTACCAACAGTGGAGAAGTGTCCTTTTTTCCCCACAGCACTGCCAGCATTTGTTATTGGTTGATTTCTTGATACTAGTCATTCTTTTTGGGGTGAGATGGAATCTCAGTGTTTTTTTTTTGTGGGTACCGGGGGTTGACCTCAGGACCTCGCACACCAGCAGGCGCCTGTGCCGCTGAGCGATATCACCGGCCCTTTTTTCGTATGTGGGTTCCGGGAGTCGAACTCGGGCCCTCGCGCTTGCCAGGCAGGCACTTACACTGCTGAGCCATCTCACCGGCCCTCTCAGTGTTGTTTTAACTTGCATTTCTCAAATGACCAATGATGTTGAACATTTTTTCATATATTTATTTGCCATTTCTACTTCTTCATCTGAGAAGTATCTATTTCAGAGGCCCATTTTTGGATTGGGTCTTTAAATATGGGAGGGTCTAATTTTTTTTGAGATCTTTATATATTCTAGATAGTAGCCCTTTGTCTGAGGAACAGATGGCAAAAATTTTTTCCCACACTGTGAGTTGTCTCTTCACTCTGTTCGTGGTTTCTCTTGCTGTGCAACACTTTTTAGTAAGATGAGATCCCAGTTGTTGATTCTTTGTGATAGTTCCTGTGCAATTGGGGTTTTGTTAAAAAAGCCTTTGCTTACACCAGTGTTTTCAAGAGTTCTACCTTTTCTATCTTGCAGCAGATATAATGTTTCTGTTTTAATATTTATATCTTTGATCCATTTTGATTGTAGTTTAGTGCATGGTGAAAGACATGGTTTTAGTTTTCATCTTCAGCATGCGGAAAGCCAGTTTTTCCAGCACCATTTTTTATCATTATAAAATAATACTTAACTCATTAACTTCTAGCATTTTCAAAATAAAGTCAAAAGTAATAATTTTTCTCCAAATTAATTTCCACCTGAAAATTTTAGTATTGTAGTATTTCAATATCAATTATTAGTAGTGCAGTACCTCAATTCACGAACTTAATTCTTTCCATGATTTCAGTTGCATACCCAATTGAAGGAGAACCATATCAAATTTCCCTCTAAGGTCAATGTTGAACCTAACCACTGAATTTAACTTGGTTCTCATCCAATTTGGTTTGTGACCAGAATCATGTAAAGAATTAAGTTTGTGAAACGGGAACCACTGTAATTTTCTAACATGTTATTTGACCTATAAATTATTAGAAAGTAAGTTTTTATGCTCAAATGTTTCAGCTCTTCTAGTTACCTTTTTAAAATGTTTTCTAACTTGTTCACTGTTAGAGAAAATAATCTAAATAATACAAACTTAAATTTTGTGAGATTTAATGTATGTATATGGTCAGTTGTTATATATGTCCCCTGTGAACTGGAGAATACATATTCACTCATTAGGAGTAAGGAAATTACAAATCATTCACCCATCAAGGACTGCTAATCTTCTGAGTTGAAATTCAATAATTTTGTGTCTTTGTGATAGTTATAGTAATGATAGGAAACTGTTACAGACTTTAAGAAGTAGAAGTGTGGTGGTGCTTGATAAATACCTAAAGGAGAAGAGTCCAGAAAAAACTTGAAAAACAAAACACAAAAGAGGTATTTCCTTGAACAGATCATTTGTAGAAATACAGATGTTAATAAACACTATTAAAATTTCAGAAGGAAGTATGTAGCTTGGTATAGAAGCCTATATTGCGTCAGAGTTAAAGGTGCTGCTGGGGATGGTTCAGAAGAAACTCAGGAACATGCTATTGGAAACTGGAGGGTGTAGGACCCTTGTTCCACAGTGGCACATCCTCAGCTGGAATGTGTCCTTCAAAATTCAGTTATGTGGAAAACAGACTTGTAAGCAATGCACCTGGACATATAGCCCCAGAGATTTTCAAGCAAAATGCAAATGCTGAAGGTAGAAATTGGTTTGATCCTGCTCTTTGAAGTAAAAATACACTTAAAATATCAAAGAAAAGAAATAAATTTGGGGAAGAGCTGTTAAGCATAAAGAAATGAAGACTTGAGGTTTTGAGAAACTCTCCGTTATCCAGATTGCAGAAGATATTAAAGCAGGAGGGGATTCACTACCAGGAAAGCGTGGTCTGGAGAGGAGGTCAAAAGCCTGATTGGGCCAACTTTTCCTAGTGCCTTGGAAGAGTTAAAAAGTCACAGTACATACTCACACAAAAGGCTCTTCACAGAGATTGTGTCATTCATTCACGGACTCCCTCAGCTATCTCAGTGGAAGCTAGGAACTGAGGTGGGATTCTTCCAGAAAGGTCTGAGGAGGAGACTCTTGACTAATGGAGTGGCATGCACAGGGGACCCACACGATTCTTTAGAGTTTCATCCAGCAGAAACCCAGCCAGCTTAAAATGAAACACACAGAGGATGAAACAAGAGAAATCAGTGGGTCTCTCAAAATTACCAGGCAGGAAACAGGCTGAAAACACAGCTCAGCCGGAAACAGATGCTGACTTTCAGGGACAAGGGAGGATGACAACCTCTCCATAAAAGGAGTGAGGCTGCAGGCCCAGGAGGGGAAGCCCCAGCCAGAGAGGGACTCCGGGACCTGGAAAGTGGATGTATTATCCTAGCTGAGTCTCTAAAGGGCTTTGTACTGCTGGCTACTTTTTCCTTTTTCACTTTCTGTCTTTGAATGGGACTATCTGTAAATGTTGTAATTATGTGGCAATGTATTTTTCGGTGCAGAGAACCTGTTCTCTAGTTTCTCAGCGGAAAATCTATTTTGTCCTAAGAGGGATTGTGCCCAGAGCCTTATCCATACCTACTTTTAATCTCATTTAGATGATGAAATTGAAGACTTTTAAATTGATGAGCCTGAGATTATTTTGGTCCTGAATAATGCATTGAGATTTCAGGGGGAACTTCAGATGCAGTGAATGTACTTTACACGTGACTGGACATAAACCTTTAGGGGCCAATGGATGGACTATATTAACTTTAATAATCCCCAAAAAGTGTACATATTCTAATCTTCTATGTCACTGTACATAGCAAAGGGGACTTTGTGTATGTGGTTTAAATATTTTTAGATGGGAAGATTTTCTTGGATAATAAAACTGGATGGAATGTAATCACACAAATAATTAATTATAGAAACTAGGCAGAAAGGTCATAATAAGAGAAAGAGATGTGACTATAAAAGCAGAGGTTGAAGTAATAAAGTATTCGTGGGCCACAAAACACAGACATCCTCTAGAATGCGAACAAGGCAAGGAAATGTACTCTTCCCAGCAATAATCATATTTATTATCTCTATTTTATTTTAAAGATAAAGAACTTATTATTGTAAGGCCTTAAGTTTTGAATAATTTGTTTCAGTAGCAATAGTAAACTAATATGCAGGGCCATTAATGTTTATCTATTTATATATGTATATGAGTAAGTAGGTAGGTATTCATAAAACAGATTTTTATTAAGCATCTACTATGTCAAACTGAGAAATTCTTGTTACTATTTTTGAAAGTAAACTGCTTGCATGTGTGTGTAGATGTGTTTGTGTGTGTGTATGTGTATGACTAATTAAAAGGACTTTTAAGAAGGGAATTTAAGTGTAATCTAAATTAAAGTATCCTAATAAGATTATATCACCTTTAAGCATATATAATTATGGCAACTAGGCTAACACACTAAAAATATTATTTTATGGTGATTGAAAGAATTTCTAAGTTATTTCTAATCACTATAGTTGATATTGAAATATTTATTTAAAAATTTTGCTTAAAACTATGACTTTTTTTAGTATATTTTATTAAAAATATTTTCTTCCAGCTCTGTCAGAATGCAATCATATTATTTTGTTGGACATAATGATTTGGAGTACATGATGTTTGCAGTACATAATGATTACATTCTTCATAGGGTTCTGGTACATGTAATAGAAATTTATTCTTTATAAATCTAAAAAAGGTTACTTTTTATAGTATGCCTGAATAATTAATTTTTCTTTTTAACAGTTCTTTGATGTGTATTGATTTGTAAAATATATTCCTGGCTCACCCCAACTGACTCTGCTTCAGTAGGTTTCCAGAGGACCCTTGTCATCCTACCAATTTTTATTTCATCAATTAACCAGAATTTTAAGTAATAAGTGTCCAAATTCAGAATTTCATTACATTTCCTGCAGTTACTTTATTTCTTTATATATTCTTTAATATTTAATTAATTATTCCATTTGAAATATCAAAAGCACATTTATAGTAATGTTAGTAGCAGTAAATATGCTAAAAGACAAAACAATCAGAGAAGAAAAATCACATATTTTTATATTGCATATATAAGAGACAAACCATTATAATTAAATGTTCCTTATAAGCTTGTTTACCTTACTCCCTAAAACACTGATATTACCAACCGATAATAGTGATTTTACTATGAGATTTTATCATACCTTTCTTAAATAAGTCTTCTTAGATAGCAAACTAGATTTGCTTCTTAGGAAAACTACATCATCTGAAACTTCAGAAAACCTGAAAAATACCTGAGATTAAAATTTTAGTTTTTGCCTTTGTTTCCCGGATAGTAGTTGTCGTTTCAGTTAACCAGGGCTAGCGGCAAGTACGCGGCAGCGAATACCTGATGTCGAGACGGCTGTGTTGTGAGAAATGAGTTGAGCTGAGTAAGAGGCCGTGGCTGACAGGATTGTAAATTCAGTCCAAGTTGTGAAAATAGTACGTTTGCTATCGCTAAGCGTCGACTAGAGTAGGCTGAGACAGGCGACAGCGGTTGTGGCTGTGGCGGCAGCAGGAGGTCCGCTGAGGTGCTGGTCCCCGTGCACGTGCGCCTTCATCTGAAGGGGACGGAATCCTGGGCGTTTGTAGATTTATTTGAAGCGCTCTCGTTCTGAATGCTGTTGTTTCTTCTGATAGCGGCTTCTGAACACTCACAGGTGCTGACACCCGCAGTCGAAGATTCGGTCCTCGCTTTCGTCTTCACAGACGGCGGCGTCTGGACAGCAGCGTGGGTGGGAACGGCTCGCGTGGTTTTAGCTCAGGGGAGCTGGCGGCGCGGGTGAGCGCAGTGACCCCGGCGCTGGGGCTGAGGGCCCGGGGCTGACGCAGGGGGTCAGGCGTCTGCCTGTAGTTTCACCGGAAGTGGCTGCGCGCGCGCTAACTGGAAGGTGTGGAGTAGAAATTACAGTGCTTTTAGTTTCAGTGGACGAGGCGGCACCCACGTCATTTGCTGTAATTTAAATGACGAGGTTGGCACAGCCGCAGTCGCTCAGCAGAAAGTGTTTTCAGACTCAGTGGAAGCGACGTCTCTGTGGTCAGCAGTTCCGTAGCTGTGGTTAAGTGGATTCCAGAACCGACCTGCGATGGTGGATCCGGAAGAAGTTAGAACGCGGGTTGCAGGGCCGTGCGTTCGTCCGAGGCGTCGTCGCTGACGGCCTGGGGTAACCAGAGGCGCTCGCGTCGTGGTTTGAACCCTCGGCTGGGCGCGCTCGTGCTCACCCGAAGCGCACGTGTGGTTGGAGCCGCGGTACCGTGCGCTGCGGTAGGAGATCCACTGCAGAGCCTGGTGTTTCTGCTTTTGCTTTTTTTCATTATGGCGGTAATTTCAGTTTAAGCGGAGGTTGTGGTGGTTGTGGTTGTAGATTCAGAAATTGTGCTGTTGCCCCCGGCCTCGCAGGGGCGGCCGGGACCCCGCCCCCACTCACTTTCCCATCCCCCAGCGCCACCCGCGGCGCCCCGCCCCCACCCAGAGCGCGGCTCCTTCCAGAACGGCCTTCCTCCCCTCCCCCACTGCTGTTGCTCGGGGAACCTGGAGCCTGAGCGTCCCTGGAAACCGACTGTTCTTCCACTCTGGAGAAGCGGATGGGGAGATAGCCCTGCCCGAACGATTCCCGGAAAACTGACTGACTAGGAGTAAGAGCGTCATGGATTGGAGCTCAGTGAAGACCCCGCTGTTCCTGTGAGAGCGACCAGCCATTTACGGTTTCCAAGACGAGTCCTGCGCTCGTCCTGTGGAAGATCGGAGAGCGAGCCCCGCTCAGCAGGACCGGCGCCGTCGCCCTCAGGCGGCAGTGGCTTCCTCCGGGCAGCCGCCGCCATCCGAGCGCTCTTCAGCATGTCTGCTCGAGGCGACGACTGCTATTTCTTCTTCTACTCCACGTGCACCAGAGGGGCCGCCTGCCCGTTCCGCCACTGCGGAGCCGCGCTGGGAAGCGAAACGGTCTGCGCCCTGTGGCGAGAAGGGCGCTGCTCCCGACCGCTGTGCGGGGACCGGCACATGGCGATCCGCAAGAAGCACGGCGAAATTCCGTGTTACTGGGAAAGCCGGCCGGCGGGCTGTCGGAAGCTGAACTGCGCTTTCCATCACGACAGAGGTCGCTGCGTGGAGGGCCTGTTCCTGCCTCCGAGCAAAGCCGCGGTGCCCGCTGCGCTCGGGTCCCCGCTCCCTGGCGGGGTCGCCGTCCAGCCTGGGCCCTCGCTCCTCGGAGGAGCGTGCCCCGAATGAAAGGAGAAAGTTACCCCAGTGGCCCCTGCCCCAAACACCCGCGGGCTGTGGTCAGTGCCACAGATGACGATGAAGATGACGATGGCCTGTCTTCCGAGGAGGGTCATGAAACCAAAACACCTCCTCCGCCGTCAACTCCTGAGGTCCCTCATGGATTACAGGTGGCTTCTGCACAGAAACCCGATGTCAACTTAAAGCAACAAATTTCTTCAGGAGTTTCCAGTCTTCTGCTCCCACCTCGGCTCATTCCGGGTCCTGAAAAAGAGAGTATGCGGACTGTGGTGAGGACGGTCGCTCTGCCAAGCAAAGGAGAGCCCCTGGTCAGACGGAGTCTTTCTGAGAGACTGGGGAAACGAAAACTTTCACCTGGGGGTGACAGTGACCCCCCACTAAAGCGGAGCCTGGCAGAGCGGCTAGGAAAGAAAGTTGAAGTTCCAGAAACAAATACTAACAGAACACCAAAGAAAGCGCAGATTTCCAAGTCTCTGAAGGAGCGATTGGGCGAATCAACTAGGCCAAGCAATGATGAAGCAGCCATGAGAGGTGATAAAGTCGGTGAGATCCACTTGAAGACATTAGAAGAAATTCTTCTTGAAAGAGCCCATCAAAAACATGGAGAGTTGCAAACTAAACTCAGGGCAGCCGGTCCTTCCAAAGCTGATGATTCTACATCGAGAACAAACAGCTCCTCCACCACCCGAATGGAAACCTTCTCGGAGGTCCTAGCTGAAAAAAAATACCAGCAGCAGGAAACAGACAGACAACAAAGCAAAAGGGATGCGACTTGCATCAAGATAAAGACTGAGAGTGAAATTAAAGATACAGTCCTTTTGCCACCCACCACTGTCTGCAAAGGGCAACTAGAGGGGCCTGCAGGTACAAGAAAATCTCTGCAGGAGGTGCAGGTGAAGACCCTGGAGGAAATCAAGCTGGAAAAGGCACTGAGGATACAGCAGAGCTCTGAGGGGGGCGCCAGCTCCCAGCCCCAACCCGAGGCCACCCCGGGAGCAAGGCGGCTGCTCCAGCTCCCCAAAAGACCAGGTGTGAAAGAAGAGAAGAAGCTTCATAAAGGGAGTGAAATTGCGTCTCAGAGCAGAGTTACTAGAATAACAGCTAATGAGACTTCAGATGAGGCTGCAGGAGTCGATACCACACTTCCAGTCCAGAGAGGTGAGGCCACGGGTGAGAAGCGTATGCAGAAGCAGCAGCAGAGGGGAGTCTCGCAGAGGGGAGCATCAGCCTCGACGCCCTTTCAGGAAGAGGTCGCCTCTTGCAATCCCCACGCGGAGAGGCCCACGCTCACTGCTGCGGCAAGTGTCACACCATGCCTTACCAAGCGGCTTCCTACGACGTCATGCCAGAAGGTGGAGGCAGAAACCCCAGAGACCGGGGACTCAAAATTCCATGTGAAATGTGCACCACAGTCTTTGGCCAAAAAGGGCAAAGCTAAACCCAAAGTAAATGTGAAGCCATCTGGGGTTAAGGTTGTCTCCTCTCCCCAGCTGGCCCCAAAGCGCAAGGCCCTGGAGATGCAGCCTGATGTTGTTGCCGCTGTGAAGCCGCTGAGCTCCACCAGTGCCCTGCAGGGAATCCCCGCCAAAAAAGCGGCGGTGGCTGTCGCTCCGCCCTTCTCCGAGAACAAATCAGTCACTGTGCCTGAGGTGGAAAAACCTAGAGCCGGTTTTGTGCTGCCTCCAAGCTGCTCTTCTCCAGACCTGTCATCCCGGGGAGTATCCGGCCCTTCCTCACCCCAAATGGCCACAAAAACTTGCCAAGCCAGTTCTGCCTGGACAGGGGAACCCCCACTTTCCTTAGAGGATGATTTTGAGAAACTAATATGGGAAATTTCAGGAGGCAACTTAGAAGATGAGATTGACCTGGATCCTGAGAAAGACGTAGACGAACTTCTGCTTGAGCTCTCAGAACTGCTTGATAGCTAAAGGAGGCAATGAGAGCGCTTAAAAAAAGAACTCACCATAAAAACTTAGTTTCATCTATTATAACACGTACCTGAGAGGATTATCTCTTTATTCTTGAATTTGCCCCAAATCAGAAGTATAATTCTGAATCATGTACATGGATTCATTGGGTTACATTTTTCAAGTCCCTTGCTAATCATTTTGTCCATTGGATGCCATAGTTTAGCAACTTTGAGGAAGAAGAAGTTCTGTAATATCCTTCTTTCCACAAAGAAAGAGACTGAGAGGGAGATCTGAGATGAAAGGATAGGAGAAACTCACTGATTCTTTGAGGTGTTTAAATGAGTAAAGACAGCTGCTACTATTGTGGTCTAAATTTCATGCTACCACTAAAAATAAACTCCACATAGTCTGTGTTAAGTCATTTGTCTTTTTAATAGTATTTGGAGATGTCATGTAAGCTTTAAAAAGGACTCAAGAAACCAGAAATCTGAACATAATTGTTTGGGCCTGAATTTTGATGCTTCAGCTGCTCTGAAAAGCAATAGCTAACTTACTATTACTGTACTCTTTAAAATGGTTTTTCAAGTGCCTCAGAGGTTCCCTGAACCTAATATTCTACTTCTGGGATTCTCTGAATTAGAACAATTCTTCTCTTCTTCAGTATTTGCCTCCTACTGCCATTGAATTATCACAGGGAGAAAAAGTGGTCAACTTTTAAAATGTCTAACTCTCCCAGCAAGCTCCTTTTGCCCAGTATTTATTTGGTGTCCTTTAACCATATGAACAGGAATAAAAATATAAGAACTCATTCCAGCTGCAATTATTTATTGTGGATCATAGCAGTACACTGAATTTTGCTGTAGCATAGATTTTGAAATGTCCTGGGGGTCTATTGTATGCCTTCCAGTTTTCTTCATTTCTTTTTTTCTTGATGTTCGTCTCCCTATCACTTAAAGGTTTAGAAAAGTAAAGAACTTTTAAAAACTTAAAAACTCGTAAAGAAACCAGTACGATGAGGATAATAGTTTTGAATGGAGACATCATGTGTAATCAGGAGGAGGAAAGAAGAACTTTTCCATTTTGATATTTTGCTGTGGGTGGCCAGTTTTGTTTCTCATGGGGAAATTGAACCACCTGTCATGTTTGCTCCTAGGGAAGTGCTGTTGTAAGTGGCCCATCAGGAGTGGAACTTCATGTAGCCTTGTTGGGAATGTAGAAAAGGAAGAAAGCCATGGGACTGCCCATTCAGTCTTGGGATGATGTGGATGATTCTGCACAAGCAAAACTGACTTGAAATTCATGTATAGATGCACCTCTACCAATCCATCTTCAGCTGACCATTGTGCGATAGCCCTTCTCCAGAGCAAGGTGGAATGTTCTGGTTTAACTACAGATTGTATAAACTCATTTCAGTTTTGGAATCAGCTTATAGATTCCAGGTCCCTTTTGTATATAGCTGTTATTCTTTTGCTTTTTTAAAAGTAATTTGTTTCATATGTAAAACGCTTGTATTAGTAACTCATATTCAGCATTATTTGAACCATTTGCCATTACAGAAACTGAAATACTTTTTTGTGTTTCAACAAAACTGGAGTAGAAAAGTAAAAAGAAAAGTTAGGGTTGTAAGTTCAGGCAACCAGGTATGGGTTGGCTTTATGGTAATAGGTTCAGTTGAAATGGTAAAGTTGCCTACTGTGATAGTTGTGGATATGTTTGTAATGGTCATAGTAGTTGGTTACATTATGTTAAACACTGTGGGATGACAGACAAAGTTGTTCTTCCAGGATTCATTAGTAAATGCTCCCCCTCGTTTGGTGGTATATGGAAAATAATGGGGCAATGTTATATCCTTGTTTATTGACCAGGGACATGATGAGTATTCCTATCAGTCTTATTGCACAGGCTAAAAGACAAATAAGGAAGATTTTCCACAAAGATCATTCATTGGATATATTTTATGCCACCTAAAAGGATTTAAAAATGGTAAGAATGAAATCAAACATTTTGAGAAAAATGAAAGTCACTGTCATTTCTTTGTAATTTTAAATGTATATTATTTGTATTATACTGTTTTTTGTAGTAAGTTGTAATTTGCTTTATCAATTAAATCCATAAATTTATTTTGTGTTATCTCTTTGTAGTAAATAGTAAGTTAAATTGCTACGATTTCATTCTAGGAAAAGATTGATCTTATGCATTCCCAACCCCTGGAGCAGAGAAACACATTTTTGCAAATCACCTTTCTTATTCTTATGTCTGTCTCTCTTAAGTAATGTTAAAGTAACTTGTTAAGAAACCCCAAGTCCCCATAAAAAATCAGCACACAAGTAGTTTATTGACTGCATATTACAAAGATGGAATCCCCCAAGTTCGCCAAGTTGAAATTTCTCTCTTTGGAGCCTACTAGTACCAAAATTTCTCCAATAAACAGGCTTCTTAGAAACCTTCCATGATGTGCATTCTAATTATTAGCTTGAACTAACAAGCTAATTTAATATCAGCCTTTTGCTAGTCTTCAACTCAGATTAGGCTTTGTCATGAAAGTTTTTAGATCTTATAAAATTTCACCTCCTATAAGCTATCCACTATTTTCACTTGAAAATTTTCTTATTTTCTCTGAACCCTGTTCTCCTCATCTGTAAAATACTAGTAATAAGAATGCTTGACTTAGAGTAGTGACAGGAAGATTAATGTAAGTGAAACTGCTTTGAATCTACAAAGTGCTATGCAGGTGAGAATTTGTACAGATGATGGTTGGATGACATCGAGTCTGGAAACATAAACAAGTTGGGTTTCAGTTTAGCTTTGCCATTTACAGTGTGGCCTTGGGCAAATTACTGCAATTTATAACCTGTCTTATGGGATTGCTGTGGACATTAAATGAGGTAGTATGTATAACTCCGTATTTCACTGCCTAAGACTTAGTGAATGCTGAAAAGTGCTTATGCTTATTTTGATACTATAATGTTGCAACAAAATTGTTATTATTTAATAATCATGTAACATCCAAGCAGGAATATAAGAATTTCATATCAAGAATTCTTCAGTTCGTCTCAAAAATGAGATCTAGGGCCGGTGATATAGCTCAGCGGCATAAGCGCCTGCCTGGCAAGCATGAGGTCCTGAGTTTGACTCCCGGTACCCACATATATAAAAAAAAAAGATATCTAGTAGGTTTCTTAATTTGCCTCATGCTAATCCTTCCCCAGCTATTAATATGTTAATGATCCCTTAGCTGAAATGCTTGGAATCAGAAGTATTTCAGATATTGGATATTTTTCAGATTTTGGAATACTTGTATATATGTGATGAGATATCTGGGGATGGTTCCCATGTCTAAACATGAAATATATTTTTGTACATATTATACACATAGCCTGAAGATGATTTTGTACCATTTTTTTTGTGCATATGCTTTTTTAACTGTGAATCATTACACAAGAACAGGTGTGGTGTCGTACAGGAACTCACAAAACTTGCTTTTGAAGGATTTATGATTAAATGGTATTTAGAATCACTATAAGTTCAAAGGCTAATGTTTTAGTTAACCTCTGTAAGGAATAGAGACATTTTCTTTAAGCTCATTCCTTCCAAATTGCTTAAGCCAGTATTAATGTGTTTTGAGTTATAATTACAGAATAAATGATACTTTAAAAATTGATAAAAGGCATGTCACTGAAAATTATACCTGTCTTAGATTAATAAATATTAGAAATAATTTTTAAATTCTGAATGTATTTGTATATTACCTAAAGAAAAGTACAAGATTTGCAATTGACAATTTGTACTTGAAAAGTTAATAAAATTGTCAGAGATTCAACATGCTTGAATAGAGGAGAACCCACATTGGAGTTACTCAGAGAAAATCATCTAAAAACATAGTGGCTAACTGGAACCTCTAGTGACAACAAGGTTAGGGACTGCAGTGGCAGTGGTGAAGATAGCGCTCTGATTCCAGCGGCATGAGAGAGACCGACGCAAGACTGATGTAGCCTTAAGCCACAGCATGGCAACAAGAGGGAAATCAGTACTTCCCCTGCCTGTCTCCCAGCGGTGTGAGAGGAGAGAAACGCAGTGGAGTGGAACAGAGGAGGCTGTACAAGGGCTGGGAACAGCCAACCATACAGGGGACTGGGAACAGCCTCAGGCTCTCCCTGTCTGAGGGCGCTGCTGCAACTGGGAGAGTGACGCAGAGACACACAGGGTAAGAAGACGTGGGTGGGCTGCTGGGGGATATACAGAAAGTTGCTGGCTGAAGACTGGTCCCAGCCCCTACATCTGGAAGCCAAGATAGCCTGGTACCCAACACTAATCCTACAGCAGACTTGGCACTGTTACCCAGCACAGAGTTGAGCCCTGACTTGGACACTACCACAGAACTGAGGGCACCAGAGGAATTTTATTTTATTTTGTTTTTTGTTATTTGTTTGATTTTCCTTTTTCTGTCTCTTATGATTGTTTAGGTTTTACTTTTATTGTTTTATTTTGTTTTGTTCATCTTTTTTCTCGTTCCTCAACTAGCTTTCTTGATTTTTTTGATATTTTCATGTGAGTAAACATTGTCTCCCGCATGTCTGGTTCACTTCAATATTCTTTTGCTTCCTCCTCCATTCTTCCTCTCCTGTGCTCTTCTCCAGTTTTACAAAGTTTAGGTGACCATTCTTTTTCTTTCAGCCTTCTTCTACTATAGCTCTTTAATTTTCTCTCTATCTTTCCCCAATTCCTTTTATTTTTTTTTTATTTATTTTTTTATTTTTTATTTTTTTTTTTTGTGGGTACCGGGGGTCGACCTCAGGACCTCGCGCGCCAACAGGCACCCGTGCCACTGAGCGATATCACCGGCCCCTTTTTCGTATGTGGGATCCGGGAGTCGAACTCGGGCCCTCGCGCTTGCAAGGCAGGCGCTTATGCCCCTGAGCCATCTCACCGGCCCTCCCCAATTCCTTTTAAACCCCTCCCTCCCCAAGGTTAAAATCATTCTACTAAGGGGAAACTCACAACATGCAAGTTCCTGGTTATGTTGGATTTTGTTATATAATTATAGATCATGCTTCTATGGTTAAAAGTACCAATGTAGGGCCGGTGAGATGGCTCAGCGGCGTAAGCGCCTGCCTTGCAAGCGCGAGGGCCCGAGTTCGACTCCCGGAACCCACATACGAAAAAGGGGCCGGTGATATCGCTCAGTGGCATGGGTGCCTGTTGGCGCGCGAGGTCCTGAGGTCGTCCCCCTGGTACCCACAAAAAAAAAAAAAAAAAAAAAAAAAAAGTACCAATGTAATAGTTACCACTGTTTGTCAGTTTCTAGGCTGTGCTTGATGCTATTGTTATTGTTATGAGTACTACTTTAGCCAGTGTGTCAAACCTGTTTTAATCAGTTGTTCTCCTTTGGATGACAATGCTGTGATTGTCTAGGGTCATAATCATTACCACAGTCCAGTACCAAAGGACTGAGTACTGAGCCGAATAGACAGCAACTTCTCATCCCTATAAATTGGGAAGGTAGGATCTCAGGACAGACACAAAATCTAAGAGCCAGCTAAACCTAGAAGACATCTCTGAGGAATAGACATTTTCAAGGGATACCTCAATACTCATGCTAAAGCTACCCACCAGAAGCAATTTATAAGCATCACTACAGAAAACAAATTAAATTTTTTAAAATAGAAAATGACAAGGTGTAGAAGCAAAATGCAACCCCAAACTTCCAGGACAAATCTGGGGAAGAATGAGATAGAGGAAATCAGAAGCCGCCCACCAGAATTTTCTGAAATAGTAGTAGCAGAAGTACAGAAACAGATGAATGAGGCTATAGAAAAAAATCAAATCAGAAATAATCTCTGAGGTAAAAAAAAAAAGATGATCAAAATGAAGGACTTGCTCAGTGAATCTAGAGTAGACACAGATTAAAAAAAATGAGGAGCTTAGGCAAATGATGGAAAGCATGAATCCCCAACATAGGAAGGAAATGGGAGTCCATGAAATAGACTCAAACCGATATCCAGGAGTTTAAAAATTCCATTGAAAGTATACACAGCTGATTAAACCAACGTGAGAACAGAATATCAGATCTAGAGACAGGATTGCGATTAGCAATCATGAAAATAAAGATTTCTGGGCTGGTGATATAGCTCAGTGGCACAAGCGCCTGCCTGGCAAGTGTGAGGTCCTGAGTTCGACTCCTGGTACCTGCATAAAAAATAAATAAATAAAGATTTCTTAAAAATAGCAAAGGATCATGAAAAATCAATCTGACAGCTTCAAGATGATGCAAAGAAGAACAGCATAAGATAGACTGGAGTCAATGAGAAAACAGGAGACAGTGCAAACAACATAAAAAACCTGTCCACAGAAGTAATGGCAGAAAACTTCTCAAGCATGGGAAAAGAATTTGACATATGAATAAGTGAGGCATTAGAACTCCAATTAGCCATGACCAAAATAAATCTGCACCAAGGCATATAATAATCAAGATTCCAGAAATTCATCACAGGAGAAGAATATTAAAAGCTGTTAGAGAAAAGAAACAAATCGCCTATAAAGGAAAGCCCATTAAAGTCACAGCAGACTTCTTAACACAAACCCTTAAATCAAGGAGAGCTTGGAGTGAAGTGTTTCAAGTCCTGAAAGAAAACATCCACTAACCCAGATTGATGTACTCTGCAAAGCTGTCTTTCAAAATCAATGGAGAAATAAGATAGTTCCATGACTAACAACTGAAGAAATTCATGACCACCAAACCAGGTGGTCATTCTATAACGTGTTCTGAGGATATTTTAGAAAGAGATAATGAAGACCACAATTCCAAGAACACCAATAGAAAAATGCCACCGGGCAAGGCAAAATATTAAATAGAGGGCAAAGACAGGGAACCACCAGCAGGAAAATAATATGACAAGGATAATCCGATATGTATAAGTTATAATCATCAATGTAAATTCACCAATCAAAAGAAACAGACTGGGAGAATGGATCAAGAAACAAGATCCAACAATATGGTGCATATGACAAAGCACATTTAACTCAAAAACAAATTCACAGACTGAAAGTCAAAGGGTGGAAAATAGTACTCCATGTAACAGGAACCCAGAATATAACAGGGGTAGCTATTCTATTTGGAGACAAAATGAAATTCATGGCAATACTGATCAAAAGAGACAAAGAAGGTCACTACATACTTGTTAAGGGAAAACTGCAAAAGGAAGAGATAACAATCATAAATATATATGCATCAAATACTGGTGAACCCAACTGTAAAAAACAAGTATTATTTTCTCCTCAGATTGTTTTGTCTTTTAGCATATTTACTGCTACTAACATCACTATAAATGTACTTCGATATTTCATTGGAAACATTAATTAAATACTGAAGAAGATAAAAGGGAGTAAGATAACTGCAGGAGAAGTAATAAAATTATGAATTTGGACATTTATTACATAAAATTACTGTTAATTGATGAAATAAAAATTGGTACAGTGACAAGGATCCTCTGGAAACCTACTGAAGCAGAGTCAGTGGAGTGAGCCAGGAATATATTTTACAAATCAATACACATCGAAGAACTGTTAAAAAGAAAAATTAATTATTCAAACATACTATAAAAATTAACCTTTTTCAGATATATGAAGAATAAATTTCTATTACATGTACTAGAACCCCATGACAAATGTAATCATCATGTACTGCAAACATGCCCCAACAAAATAATGTGATTGCATTCTGACAGAGCTGGAAGAAAATATTTTTATTAATAAATACTAAAAGAGTCATATGTTTAGGCAAAAATTTTTAAATAAATATTTCAATATCAACTATAGTGATTAGAAATAAATTAGAAATTCTTTGAGTCACCCTAAAATATTATTTTTAGAGTGCTAGCCTAGTTGCCATATTTATATATGCTTAAAGGTGATATAATCTTACTAGGATACTTTTATATTATACTTAAATACCTTTCCCTTTAAAAGTCCTTCCAGGTAGTCATACACATACACATACATATATGCAGGCATGTGTACACACAAGTTTACTTTCACAAATAGTAATAAGATTTTCTCAGTTTGACAAATGGTAGATGCTTAACAAAAATCTGTTTTATGAATACCTAACTACTTACTTGTATACATATATAAATAGATAAATGTTAATGGCCCTGCATATTAGTTTACTATTGCTACTGAAACAAATTATTCAAAATTTAAGGTCTTAAAATAATAAATTCGTTATCTTTAAAATAAAATAGAGGTAATAAATATGATTATTGCTGGGAAGAGTACATTTCCTTGCCTTGTTCGCATTCTAGAGGATGTCTGCGTTTTGTGGCCCACGAATATTTCATTACTTCAACCTCTGCTTTTATAATCACATCTCTTTCTCTTATTATGACCTTTCTGCCTAGTTCCTATAATTATTTGTTGGATTACATTCCATCCAGTTTTATTATCCAAGAAAATCTTCCCATCTAAAAATCTTTAAACCATATACACAAAGTCCCCTTTGCTATGTAAAGTGACATAGAAGATTAGAATGTGTAAACTTTTGAGGGATTATTAAAGTTAATATAGTCCATCCACTGGCCCCTAAAGATTTATGTCCAGTTGTGTGTAAAGTACATTCACTGCATCTGAAGTTCCCCCTGAAATCTCAATGCATTATTCAAGTCCAAAATAATCTCAGGCTCATCAATTTAAAAGTCTTCAATTTCATCATCTATATTAGATTAAAAGTAGGTATGGATAAGGCTCTGGGCACAATCCCTCTTAGGACAAAATAGATTTTCCTCTGAGAAACTAGAGAACAGTTTTGAAAAATACATTGCCACATAATTACAACATTTACAGATAGTCCCATTCAAAGACAGAAAGTGAAAAAGTAAAAAGTAGCCAGCAGTACAAAGCCCTTTAGAGACTCAGCTAGGATAATACATCCACTTCCGAGGTCCAGGAGTCCCTCTCTGGCTGGGGCTTCCTCTTCTGGGCCTGCAGCCTCACTCCTTTTATGGAGAGGTTGTCATCCTCCCTTGTCCCTGAAAGTCAGCATCTGTTTCCGGCTGAGCTGTGTTTTCAGCCTGTTTCCTGCCTGGTAATTTTGAGAGACCCACTGATTTCTCTTGTTTCATCCTCTGTGTGTTTCATTTTAAGCTGGCTGGGTTTCTGCTGGATGAAACACTAGAGAATTGTGTGGGTCCCCTGTGCATGTCACTCCATTAGTCAAGAGTCTCCTCCTCAGACCTTTCTGGAAGAATCCCACCTCAGTTCCTAGCTTCCACGGAGATAGCTGAGGGAGTCCGTGAATGAATGACACAATCTCTGTGAAGAGCCTTTTGTGTGAGTATGTACTGTGACTTTGTAACTCTTCCAAGGCACTAGGAAAAGTTGGCCCAATCAGGCTTTTGACCTCCTCTCTAGACCACGCTTTCCTGGTAGTGAATCCCCTCCTGCTTTAATATCTTCTGCAATCTGGATAACGGAGAGTTTCTCAAAACCTCAAGTCTTCATTTCTTTATGCTTAACAGCTCTTCCCCAAATTTATTTCTTTTCTTTGATATTTTAAGTGTATTTTTACTTCAAAGAGCAGGATCAAACCAATTTCTACCTTCAGCATTTGCATTTTGCTTGAAAATCTCTGGGGCTATATGTCCAGGTGCATTGCTTACAAGTCTGCTTTCCACATAACTGAATTTTGAAGGACACATTTCAGCTGAGGATGTGCCACTGTGGAACAAGTGTTCTCCATCCTCCAGTTTCCAAAGCGTGTTCCTGAGTTTCTTCTGAACCATCCCCAGCAGCACCTTTAATCCTGATGCAATATAGGCTTCTATACCAAGCTACACACTTCCTTCTGAAATTTTAATAGTGTTTATTAACATCTGTATTTCTAAGAATGGTCTGTTGAAGGAAGTACCTCTTTTCTGTCTTGGTTTTCAAATTTTTTCTGGACTCTTCTCCTTTAGGTATTTATCAAGCACCACCACACTTCTAGTTCTTAAAAATCTGTAATAGTTTCCTATTGTTACTATCACTACTACAAAGACACAAAATTATTGAATTTCAACTCAGAATATTAGCAGTCCTTGGTGGGTAAACAATTTATAATATTCTTACTCCTGCGGGGTGAATATGTATTCTCAAGGTCACAGGGAACATATATAACCACTGACTGCATACATACATTAAATCTCACAAAATTTGAGTTTGCCTTATTTAGATTATTTTCTCTAACAATGAACAGGTTAGAAAACATTTTAAAAAGATAACTAGAAGAGCTGAAACATTCGAGCATAAAATATTACCTCCAAATAATTTATAGGTGAAATAACATGTTGGAAAATTATAGTGGTTCCCGTTTCACAGACTTGATTCTTTCCATGACTCTGGTCACAAACCAAATTGGATGAGAACCAAATTAAATTCAATGGTTAGATTCAATATTAACTTTATGGGCAAATTTGATTTAGTTCTCCTTAATTCAGTATGTGACCGGAATTTGTGGATAGAATTAAGTTTGTGAAATGAGGTACCACTGTACTAAGGGTTGACATTGAAAATATTAGAATACTAAAATTTTCAGATGCAAATTAATTTGGAGAAAGAAATTGTTATTACTTTAAACTTTATTTTGAAAATGCTAGAAGTTAATGAGTTAAGCATTATTTTAAAATGATGAAAAATGGTGCTGGAAAAACTGGCTTTCCACATTGCCAAACATTAAAACTGGACCCATGTCTTTCACCATGCACTAAATTACAATGAAAATGGATCGCAGATCTAAATATTAAAACAGAAACACTAAATGTGCTGGAAGATAGAATAGGTAAAACTCTTGAACACTTTGGTGTAGGTGAAGACTTTATGAACAAAACCCCAATCACACGGGAACTATCACAAAGAATCAACAACTGGGATCTCATCTTATTAAAAAGCTTTTGCACAGCAAGAGAAACCACCAACAGAATGAAGAGGCAACACAAAGTGTGGGAAAACATTTTTGCCAACTGTTCCTCAGACAAAGGACTACTATCTAGAATATATAAAGATCTCAAAAAAGTCAGATCCTCCAAATTTAAAGACCCAATCCAAAAATGGGCATCTGAAATAAGTAGACACTCTAAAGTAATAAATAGACACTAAGAGTAATAGGCCATACACTTAGTAAAACAAAGTGTACACATATGTAAATACTGCATTTTTTCTCTGGTGTGAGAAACTGAAAGTGTAAATAAGGACCAAAATGTATACTAGATATTGCAAAATCGGAAGAATATGTTCAAATGGGAAGAGGACCTAGGGAGGGGGAAAGGAAGGAAGGGAAAAGAATAAAAATGATGAAAAAAGGAAGAAAAAATGGAAACAAAGCTTTTGTAAATAAGGAGGGGAAGGGCCGGTGAGATGGCTCAGCAACATAAGCGCCTGCCTTGCAAGCGCGAGGGTCCGAGTTCGACTCCTGGATCCCACATACGAAAAAAGGGGCCGGTGATATCGCTCAGCGGCACGGGTGCCTGTTGGCGCGTGAGGTCCTGAGGTCGACCCCCCGGTACCCACAAAAAAAAAAAAAAAAAAAATAAGGAGGGGAAGAGGGGTTGAAGGGAGAATAAAGTTATATCCTATACAGGTACAAATTCTCTATAATGAAAGGGATCATTATGTATATCTAAATTGTACCAGTAAACTTAATAAATAAAAAAGATAAAAAATGAAAAACATAAGTTAGATTTAAGATAATTATATTTTATTCAAGGCAATAATGCACTGATGATGATTCCAATAGTATTCATAAAATTTTTTTTTTCACAATATCATTTTCACAACCATGTTCTCATACGTTAGCATTGTATAGGAAATTCAAATAGCAACTGTACTAAGATTTTGAAATTGGATAACTGATTAGTTTCTATATTGACTACAGAAGAAAATATGATGAATATAACAATTGCTTTGTTTAGGAAAATGCCATAAATCAGAGATTGTGAGCTGTCATACTAGTTCTCAGTGTAGAAGTAGAGAAAAAGATGGACGAATAGATTTTTTAATTATCATCTTGATGATCATGGTCAAATTTTATCCACAGAACTATGTGACATAAATAAAACAATTTAAAACCAGCTAGTGTTGACTAAGAATTTGAGACAATGCTAGCGCTCACTCACCTTTAATAGATGACTCTAAAATAGCCCACTGCTCATAAAATGAGCCAAATGAAGAACAAATATCAAATCACTCTCAATTATTCTATCAAGCAAGAAAAATATTCAACTAATATTTTCGCTGAAAAGTGTGCCAATATAAAGAATTTTCATACGAGAATGTAATGAATAGACATACCCATACACTTTTAAAGAACATATTCTGGTATTGATCTATGAAATAAGAAATGTACAAGAAAAATGGTGTACATAACAATGCATAGTTTTATGTAACTGGCATGATTTTTAAATATTCCGTTCTATATTTTATTTAGTATTTTATAGATGGGTCATTTAAAGATTCTGAACAAGGTAAGTTAAAGTTTCTATGCAAATCATAAAATGATGTACTAGTCTCCAGGCTAATGAATAACACATAGGTAGAATTACATGATGATGGAATTGCATTTACTCTACAGTTATGGTCTCTCAATGTCAAATGAATATGTGTATTTCAGTAAGATAATATTTTAGGCTGCTCTTGAGTTTTGGTATGTGGTATTGGTCCAGAGTCCTCATCTTGTCTCCTCTTGCTCCATCATTCTTAGGGTACTACCTAACATTCCAGTGGTCAAGAAGCAAGAAAAGAAAGGGGATAGGCCCTCATTTGTAATGATTAACTTTGTTTTGCCAGCATAACTTAGGCTAATAGCCCATGATGGAGATCTTAGCCATACTGTCACACCTAACTCAAAGGAGGTAGCAAATGCAATGTTGATTATGGGTGTCCATGGGTCCAGTGAATAATATGGACGTTCTCTTGCAATGAGAGTAAAGGAAATGGTTATTTAGGGTAACTCATATTTTTCAACTAGGCAGTCAGATTTTAAAGGCAATTCAGTTGAATTTCTATTCTCTTTAATATCCATAAGTTTTGTTGGCTAAGAATAATATGTAGATTTTTAGTTGAATTGGTTAAATTCAATGTTTGTACTCACTACTACTGAAACTTTTCTATCAGTTGAGTCTTTTATAGTCCCATTGCCTTCCGGACACACATTAGCTTTATTGATTGCTGAGCTAGCATCATATTTTCACTCTTCTTTGGATGAGATCCTTTCCCCTCTTTCTTTTATATTTAAGAGCAGGATTTCCCAACCTGGACACAATTAACAGTTTGAGTTTTGTTGTTGGGGGATTTTAACAGCATTCTTTACTATATAACAGTGGCATCTATTCCTCACAGTTGTGGCAATTAAAACATTTATTGTCAAATGTCCCTTTGTGGGAACCACTTACTTTTTTAGAGCTTCAGACTGTCATTTTGCCGCCATTTGTTCCAATAAAATTCCTTAAGCTAAAGGCAGTGAATAAATTTATTTGGAGTATTTTTGAAAGATACAAAATATAATGTTCCAGCAGGACAGGGATTTCATCTGTTTCTTTACGGTTGAACACTTAGGAACTAGCATAATGTATAGGGCACAAATAATTTTTAGTAAATAAATTTTAAAAAGTTAACCATTTGTGAGTTTATGAAAAATTTATTAAAACATTTCTTCTGAAAGAATTTTTAGAGGGTCTTTCTCATGTATCATAAACATTTTCACTGAGATTGTCTCAAATCTTGATGTATAAGAATCATCTAAGATTCTGCCCAAAGACTCCAACCTGGACACAACTTTACTCAGCTTTATTGAGTTTGGGATGAAAGTAGAAATCTTCATTAAGAGCAATTTTCAACTGGGATCTTTTCCAATGTTGAGACTTCAATTTTTGTTTTTCTTTGTTTTTGAAAGGGCCTGTGATTGATATCTATGGGGACATCCACCTGTCTCCGCAATCTTTCATGAGCTAAGTGATGTGGGAAGGATGCTAGATGAAGACAGGGGACACACAGGAATCCATAGCACACAGGTGCTCATTACTTTTGTTTCCGGGACTTCAGGTTCCTCTCCTCAAATTCATTCTCAACTGTTCACAATTTTCTTTCTTTTTTATCTCATTGAGGGGCAACATTCATAAAGTACAGTAATCTGACATGTACACATATGCTAGGTCAAAGGCTAGGTGTATATAGCAGAAACTGCCATTCCCCCAGTAATACATGAGAGTTCCATTTGATCACCAACACTTGCAATGTCAATCTTTTAATTTTAGTTTGTCAGCAGGTAATTTTGTTCTGACAAGTTTGATGGATGTCTAGACAAAAAAATGATACTGACATAAGCATTTTCCAAAAAGAATAAAACTACTTCGCTTTGATTGCTTCATTTGCATGGTATTAGTTTTGATTTTTGATTACCTAAATGAATTTGTTTGAAAAATTTAAAATATTCTAACATCATTATTGACAAAAAACCTTCTTGTGCTATTTTAATGTACAGTCTACTTGGACCTATGTATTTGCTCTGTGGAGTAGCTTTTCAGTTCAGTAGCTCTGTGATACCAAAAGGCGTAGTTAAATTTTCTTAAACTAAAAATGTTAGTATATTCCTGGAATACAAAACTATGCAGTTATAACCATGCAATGCTGGCTTTAGCACCTTCAAAAGTAGTTTTTTTAGGTTTGAGGTCTAAGTTTTGGTATATAATTTATAGATTTTTTTGAGATTAATTCTAGAACTTTCAGTACTCAAATAATCATAATTATTTGAAAATCAGAAACTAATCTTAAATGTGCAGTGCAGGTCCAATAAATCAAGAAACCCAGGTTCACATATGGGCATCATTTTGGTAATTGTTTTTCAGATCCAAGCTCTTGTTTATTTAGATTTTATAGTTGCCTTGACAGCAAAATCAAATATGGAAATCTAGTTTGAAATAAGGAATTTAAAGAATAATTTAAAAGTGTCTGGAGAAATATTTTTCTCCACTCAAACAATAGACCAAACAATTACTCAGTGAATATTTGTTGAATGACTGAACATTAAGAAAGACATGTCTGTCTTAAAGCAAGAGAGTTTTCCCCTCTTTTTTGGTTCTAGTTCAGCTGGTGCCCCTCTGGTTCTGAGTCCTCAGTTCCCTGATGGTATTTTATTATGTCAGAATACTCAGATTAAAACAAGGAGAAGTTGCTAATTATCAGTGATCATGTGAATCTTTTCTATGGTTAGTGATAGATTTAGAAATGTTTCAAATTCTATAAATAATGTGGTACATGATATACATATATACACACATATTCATAAATGTATATGTATACATATGTATGTTTATATAAAGTTTTAGTTTCACCTGATATTTTGACAAATCCAAGAAAACCTTTTCTCAGTGAGGTCCGTTTTGACCAATGGAATGAAATATCACTTGAAAGTTACATCCAAAAAGGTAATAATATAGGTGGTACTGTGCTTCTGGAGAAATATCACATCTTGAATTATAACACCATAACTTTTCAATAGGTGAACATAACGAGAGAATGAAATAGCTATAAAAGAAGCCAAAGCCACGTCTTTGCCTCATTTCAGGCAAAGTGAGTTGGTTGAAGGAACAAACAACCTGGCAGTGAATGCCTGGCTCAGCAATGAGATTTAGGTGGAAGGTGACGTGATCTTAGTCCCCAGAGCTCTGCTCTGCAGGAATCTGTCTCACTGTTCTGCACCCCCCTTCTGAGCCTGACTAGGGTCTTCCTTTTCACCCTTTACTAAGCCTGGTTTGACTTGCTGTCTCACCCAGATTTTCCCCCTTGGCTTGGTGCCTGCTTTCATGTCTGTGTTCCTGATCATACAGTCACCTCAACTCGTGTCCTTGTCTCTGAGTCCTTGTGCCCGGGGAGAGATATTATTCTGACTGCTTACTGATGGTGTTTGGTGGCTTAGTTAGATGCTGTGGGCTCCAGCATTTGCCCTACCTTCTCACCCAACGTTGGTTAGAGGCTTACTCTGAAGGATCTGAGCTCCGCTTTTGCTTAAACATAAGAGACCCTTATTTTTCAGGTCTGAGAAGTGAAGAATGACCTTTATCTGGTGGAGTTACTGAAAGTGATTCTTCTTGTCTGTAAATCTTATTTACTGTTGAGCAGGAGTAACAGAAAAGGAAAATATGCTTCTGTAAGGTCCATACTTTTGTAAGAATTCACATGGCTGGATAGTGGTAGACTCAGCCAGGGAACAGAGTTCTGTTGTAAGGTTCCAATCTGCCCACTCTTCAAACCATTGCTAGTTTTGACCAACAATGCAAGTGAAAATAATGCTTATTTTGAGTTGTGGTGGCTGCCTTTGATTTGCTCTCACTACAAGTTTCCCATTGTCAAGACATGGACACTGTGGCACTTGGTGCCCCTCTTTCCCCGGCCTTGGTGATCAATGTCTGGCTCCAGTCATGGCTGCTGAGGAGCTGTCATGCTGGACACCCAAACCGGAGCTTTCCTCTCAAGACCAAGGTCCACGTTTTCTGGCAGTGAGACATGCCTCATTTCTCTCAACGGTGTCAGTTCTGTGCTCCCCTTTCCTGCTGCTCTAAAATGAAAGCATGGGTGACCATGACCTTGCCAGTAACCAGTTTGGAAAACTAAATGTCAAGCGTTGCACCAAGTACCTTATGTACATTATTCTAATTTAATCCTTCAATATAAGTATACACTTTTCTAATGAAGAAATAAAGACTTCATATGTTAAGAAAAATGTCAGCTATTACCCTATTTTTTTTTTTTTTTTGTGGGTACCAGGGGGTCGACCTCAGGACCTCGTGCGCCAACAGGCACCCGTGCCACTGAGCGATATCACCGGCCCCTTTTTCGTATGTGGGATCCGGGAGTCGAACTCGGGCCCTTGCGCTTGCAAGGCAGGCGCTTACGCCGCTGAGCCATCTCACCGGCCCTATTACCCTATTTTTAAGTCAAAATAGTCAACTCTGAATCTTTGGAATCCAAAGCTCCTGGTAACTACACTTTACTTCTTAGATAAAGGCAGAAATGAAATAAAATTTCAATCTCTTTTTAATTTTCCCAAAGGACTAAAATGCTTTCACTTAAAGATGAGGAACTCAGTAATCAGAGGAGTTAGGAAATTTGCTTTACATCTCAAAGGCTTGGGATTTAAATTCAAATTTGTCTGACTTCAAAGCCACACTCTTTTTCTGTTTCTTGCTGCCTACACAATAATGTTAACAGCCGTTGTTTACATCCTCATCATCTCTTTATCTAGAACTTACTACATGGTAGGGCATGTTCTAACCACTTTGCACACATTTTCTCTTTAAATCTTACAAAAGTCCTGTGAGGCAAATTCTGCAATGATTCCAAAATGTACAGACGAGAATTTCCAGGGTCAGGGGATTTGATTAAAACTCCGCCAGGAGTCTAGTTTCAGTATCATCAACTACTTTCAGCTTTATACTTGCACAAGGTGTCATAAATTACAAAGCTATCTTACTTACACTAGTCTTTGGATTAATCTTGTAAGTCAGCATCTTATATGTAAGAAACAGATACTCAGAGAGAATAAACAATCCTCCAAATGAAAACTGCCCACAGGAACTAGACTACAACATGGGCAATCTCAAGCCGAATTTCATGCTGTTAAATAGTCATCTGAGTTAAGATATTAACCAGAGAATGTGTCAAGACCAATCTTTTTCTAGGTTGGAAGCATAGATATTGAGCCTAATATGTATTATTAGAGAATTATTTGTCTTGATGTTTACATATTTTTTCTGTTAAATTTCACTTTTATAGGTAAAGGATAAATGATTTTTATTTTCTTTGAAATGTTTGAATTCATATATACATGGATATTTTCCTTTACATTCCTTACACAGGTGAAACACAATTTCTTAAGCATCTGTTCTCTGTGGAAAGTATTCCCACCTTGTCTCTTAGCCTATATGATTACAACAATAATTGGAGCGCTCATAGTGTGCCTGGTGTATAAAGGGGGATAGAACTCTGGCCTAGTCATTATCTGCAAACCTTCAAGGGATGACAAGCCCAGAATGCTCACTCCTGAACCTAGAGTGACTATGGCTACAATGAAACTTACTACTACAACCACGACAACTGCACTTAGAGTGAGCATGGCAGACCACTGCCCCATTGTAGCCAACCAAACCACCCTCACAGCTGCTTCTGTCCTGAGCTTCAATCTACAAATGCTATCACTGGTGATTCCTTGGCTAGATAGAAAGATTTCATTGACACGAAAACTCTACCAACATTAACATCCATCACCAATGTATCAGTGCTACAATGACACTCAAATCCACCTCGTTGTCTTCTATGTCCATTTCTTTTCATTAGGGCTGATATTTTGTAAAAGTTTGATTATTTCTCTAAAATAACCATCAACACTTTTTACTGCATTTTTTTTACCACCTTATTGCTTGAGACTTAAAGCAAATTCCAAACATTATGTCATTTAACCTTTAAATACTTCAGCGTGCATCTCAAAAATTTATTTATTTATTTATTTATTTATTTATTTATTTATTTATTTATTTTTTATGTGGGTACCGGGAGTTGACCTCAGGACCTCGCACTTGCCAGCAAGTGCTTGTGCTGCTGAGAGATATCACCAGCCCTTTTTTTCCTTTATGTGTGTTCCGGGAGTCGAACTCAGGACCTCGTGCTTGCCAGGCAGGCGCTTATGCTGCTGAGCTCTCACCAGCCCAGCATCTCAAAAATTTAAAAGGATATTTTCTTCTATAACAAAAATCCTATGGCTACATCTAAAAAATTGAATTATTATTTTGTTCTGTTTAAAAAATTGAATATATATAACATTCAATAAAATGCACAAATCTTAAGCGTGTGACTCAATGTCATGACTTTGCCTTCTTATTAAACATCAACCAGATGAAGACCTGGAACCTTTGTAGGGGATCCAAAGGGCACCTTTGTGCCTTTCCTAAGTCAGTATCCCATTAGGAGTAAACACTAACCCCTACTGCCTAGTTTTTAATTTCAAGTAAATGAAGTCCTGTGGTATGTATTCTTCTATATCAGACTTCTTTACATCAGCCTGTGTCAGTGAGTTGTGTATGGTGTCAGGACTGTTTTGGGGCCTTGATAGAGATTATGTGCCCAACTGTGGGACACCGAATGACTTTATGATTTGAGCCGCCTGTTAGGAACTGATTCACGCTGTTGTGAATATGGGCAGTAGTCATACCTCCAAGGGAAGATACTGCAGTGTTCCAATCCTCAGAATTAACTGGTGTATATGAGAGAAACAGAAGAAGAAGAGGGAAGAAGGAAGGGAGGGAGAGAGAGACAAAGAGAGAGAGAGAGAGAGGGAGAGAGAGAGAGAGAGAAATTGCTTCACACAATTACAGAGGCTGACAAGCCCTAAGACCTGGTGGCAAGCTGGAGACCCAGGAGAGCTGACAGCGTCATTCTAGTGCAAAGGGAGGCTTAAGAACAGCTTTTTCCTATCTGGGCCTTCTCTTGATTGACTAAGGTGCCCCAGGTAGGGAAGGCCACCTACTTTGCTCAGTCTACTGATTTAAATATTAAATTCATGCAAAAGCACTCTCAAAGAAACACCCGGGATAATGTTTGACCAAGTGTCTGGGCATGTTTGGCCCAGTTAGCTTATGAATTTAACTTTTATTGTAATTCTGCAACTGAAAGTATCAGAATTTGGGTTATGTGATAAGCTTCACAGTTATAAGATAGGAGCTTCTTGCTGGGCTAATAAAGCTTCTTCATTTTCTTACTTGGTTTTGAGCTGAGATATGCTATCCTTGAGATTGTCATTTTCTTTTTCACATTCTCTATGGCAAGAGGGAAGACTTTCCCAGTTCCAGGCTTGGCAGTAGTCCACAGCATCATCCCAGGCTATGTCACCACTTCGTCTTCCAGTGCCACTTCATGCCATAGATTGAGTGTCCCCTTCTTAAGTCAGAATGAGAATTTGAAGTGCTGTTCTTTGTAATCGCTCCCCCTCCCTCTGAACTCTGTAGAAAAGACCTATCAATTCAGGTAATTGAAGCAGAAAGGAATGTAGGCATCAGGTGCTTACATAATTAGTGGGGGTCCTGAGGAGTGAAAGAGAGGAGGCTATCTCCAGATTTTTCCCAGCTTGCCATGCTGCTGGAAACTGAAGCAAGGCCACAGCTTCCTGCAGCTCCAGTCATGGACAGCAATGTGAAATCTAGCCTGTCACCATAATAGTTACTGTCTGTGAAGCTGGCGTGACACCCCCACTGCTAGAGTTAAGGAAAACTCATGTAAATAAGTCTCGGCAGAGCCCAGGTCCTGGGAATGCGGTTACCCGGACTTCAGCTCTTGCTGTACAGAGGAGTGCTGAGAGCTAATGCTAACTCCAACCAAAATGCAGCCCCTCTCCCCACAGGAAAAAAGTTGCCTGGATCCTGGTAGTTATTTGAGCAAAAAAGTACATAAAATATATTTACAAAGTTATGGGAACATGGTTAAACTCAATAATTACAAAATATAAGAGTTACGCTCTTTATCTATTTAATCAGTACTATACACGTTTAAATATTATTTTACTCAGCCCTGCTAGCCATGTATTTAAACATGTGCTGGCAACATATTTTAGCCAATCAAAAATTTTATAGCATTTTAGAAAGTAATTTATATTAAGAGTGATAAAGTGCCTATACCCTGAGAATGTGTCTGAAAAATAGCTTCAAATAGAAATGGTACATTCTTCTGTGTTACTCATAATTGAAGACACATAACAAATTAAAGAGGTAGTATTAAGGGATAGATTAGCTCAATAATATCACACCCTTATGATATAATTACATTGGCATTATATGTGCTGTTTTAAACTAGATTTTTAGATTACTTGTACAAATACATATGTTAAAATACTAAGTGAAAAAATATGTAAGTGTGTGTGCGCGTGTGTATAATGTGATCACAGTTCAAAATAATGTATGGCACAGAAAAGCTTTCTAATTCCTCTACAAAACATCTCCCTAGTTTTGAATCTCCTCACATGTTTCTTTTTACATTTTTAATTAGCATATGTGTTCAGTACATAATAGTGATATTAATTTGGGGAGTTTGTTCAGGCACATAACACATGTTGATAATTTCTGAACTCTCTTGCCCCTATTTCTTACTCTTCCTCTGATCCTCTTGCCTATGTTCAAAAGGTCTGCCTTCTCGTTTCCTTCCATCTTTCATCTAGTATACTCATTTATTTATACTTTAGGTCCCATATTCCTAACACACACCTACAAGAGTGTATAAGACTCTCACAACAAATAACTGCTTTGTAACTCAAAAATGAAAAACTCTTACAAACTTCAATATTCATGTAAACAGGGTGAAAAGAAACAAGAAACAAGTAGAATTTTGTATACTATATATATATGAACAAAGTTAAAAAATTGTGAAAAATGGTTATTTTTATGGGAGTGAATATTCATACAACCTTGGAAACAATTTTAGAAATATATTATAAAATCAAAAAGGACATACCTTATAATAAAGGAATTTTATTATTAATTATACATCTAGAAATATGTTAATTATTCAAAAGAATGCATATATCAAAATATTCATGGTAGCATTGTTTATAATAATAAAAAGGTAACAAAACTGAATTTTCTTTAACAGGACAGATTACTATTGTGATGTATTTAATCAATGAAATATAAAATGGAGAAAAATGAAATAGTCACAAGTTTCCATGTAGTTGTTTTAAAATACATGTACTCTGGGCAAAACCCCTCTATATTGTGAAAAATACAGTGTAAAGGATTCATATAAATTTTAGAAAGTGGGAACATGTGTAATACAACATCCCATTAGGAGAATGAGTATACCTAGCAAGAGAGGCAAAGGAAGGAGGGGAAAACGTTCATAAACAGGTGCCGAGTTGGGTGTAATTGTACTTAAAAAACTGTCTTCTCTTAAGCTGGGAAATGGGAATATGGCTATTTTCCAGATTATTTTTTCAAGGATAGATAGGTACTTGTATATTTGAACATTTTTTTTTTTTTTGTGGGTAGCGGGGGGGTCGACCTCAGGACCTCGCGCACCAGCAGGCGCCCGTGCCGCTGAGCGATATCACCGGCCCCTTTTTTAGTATGTGGGATCCGGGAGTTGAACTTGGGCCCTCGCGCTTGCCAGGCAGGCGCTTAAGCCGCTGAGCCATCTCACCGGCCCCTATATTTGAACTTTTTGAAACACATGTTCTTAAACAGTGTGGGTGGGATTTCGTGAGTAGTAGAGGATGTGGATTAAGATGTTGGCAAATGCCAGAAAATCCAGAGATTTTTTAGGTCATGGAAAAAGCTTAGGGTTTTATCCTACTGGGAATGGGGATCTGGACATTAGGGGTCTTGACAGGAGAGTCTATAAAGAGGTCGAATTTGGGAAAGAACTTTCTGGCTACTGAGCGGTAAGAATGCAAGGTGCAAATGTGGAGGCTGGGAAACCTGCTGTGTGTGGTCCTCTTTAGGGGTGGTGGTGAGATCGTTATTCACACTTCCGCATAGAATATAGACCAGGGTGTACGAACAGAAGTCAATGATATGAATCACAGTATTTATAATGGGAAGTGGTTTAGGGATAGCCAAATCTTTTATATTGATAGTAGTGGCTACAAAATTAGTTATTCCAATTATAATTTTTGTTTATTTTCCAAGACTATTTTTTGATCATTTCTCAATTTTGAAGTTTGCATCTTGATATTTATCTTCCACTCATGTATATAACCTAATTAGTCTCCCTATTTTTCTTATATCCTCATTCTACATCCAGGTTGCTCTTCCTACTTCCCTCATGCCAGTCTTTTTTCTCCCACATCTTATTCGTCTCAGCTCTTCTCGCCTACAATTTCCTCTTCCTCCTCTCCAGCCATCCATGTGCACTGAGGATCTCCAAGATCTGGATCTGAACTGTTCCAAAGCATGGCTGGCTTTATCCCTCAAAGATCACTTCTTTTGCTTTCCTAATATTCTGAACACCACTGCAGTAGGTTTATTTTTGCTATACCTCATTACCATGCCTTGCTGCCTGCTCACCAGCTTCTCAAACCTAAACTCACTGCAATCTCTTTTTGTCTTGCCCCATTTTCCATCATTATCCCAGGTCCAAAACTGGGTCAGCCAGGAATTCTATGATAGCTCTCACCTGGTACAACCTCAGCCTCTACTGCAAGTGAGGTTGAAGAAATAAATAAAGTCCTAAATTTTAACTCTGGGGGTGTTGGGTCTGATTGTGCCTTGTACCCCGAGCCAGGGTACTGTAGTCCTGAACAGGGCTGTGGTCTTTCACCACTAAGCTCACGGGTCCCACTCCAGTCCTAGTTTTAGAACTGACCCCAATCTGGGCCCTGGATCTGATAATCCGATTGTGGTTCCAGACTTTGCAAACCCCAATTTCTCTCTAATACAATACGTTATAGATCTAAGATTTTCTTAGATTTCCAGTCTGGACTTCTACCCTAATAACTAACCAGTATATTTGCTACATTTTTAAAAATGAGGCCTGGAGCTCTGTCCTATTTTTTTGTGTGTGCCCATCACTACAAAGTATAGTCTCTTTGGTAGTTGAACTTTGGCTCACAGATCTAAGACTCTGTTATCCTCAGAAAGATCTGGTTTGCATGGCTGATTGCTAACCCACTTGCTCTGGGAGTGTCCTGACATTTGCCAGAACTCGCAGGCTCAACGTGGAGGATGAGTTGTGTCCCTACCCTCAGAGTTGCTAGGTCCTTGCCGTTAGTTACAGCCTGAATTCCAGCCATTTTACTTCTTGTGAGCAGGTCTTGTTTCAGGCAACAGCACCACTCTTGCCTCTAATAAACATTCATACTTCCCCGATCAATCTTGATTAGGGTCTCAAAAGTTTTGACAGTTTTACGGTCTTCATTATAAATGCCAACTGTGCATTGCCCTTGACTTTTTCTCCTCATTCTTCTTAGGTCACAGTGTGGTGCACATTAGACAATTAATAAATGTCTGTAAACAGTAAATGAATGAGGAAGCTTTGGGCCACTCACTATTTCATATTAGGTTTTGTAAGAGGTCATCGGAACCCTGCATGTCTCATCAGAAAAGAGGGAATAATAATACTTAATGCTTGTAGGTATTACAAGGATTAGCTATGGGCAGTGTGGTATACTGACTGGAATAGGCATGAACATCTTATAATGTCAATAATATTATTTTAATAAAATCTATGCCAGAGGTTGCCCAATGTTAGCATCATTTGCTACAATCAAACCATAATATGGAGTGAAATAAATCAGACAAACAAGCTTAAATATCACATGATATTTATCTATATTAACCTAAATATAAGTAAACAGCAAAATAAAAGATAGATGATAGAAAGTAGGGAGATAGACCTTTTTCAAATGAAAAGGGGATCAAGAGAAAGAGGGAGAGGGAAGATAAAGGTGGGAAGGGATGAAAAAAGAATGGAGATGTATTATGTACATGTACCAATTCCCCACAAGGAATGTAAACATTATGTAATACAAACATACACTAATAAAAAAAGTGGAAAAAACCAGTCTAATGTTATTTTTAAAATAGATTTTGTTTTTAGAGTAGTTTCCTAACCATAGCAAAATTGAGTAAAAGGCATGGAGAAGAAAAATATGTTTTGATGTCCCCAGACTTGCAAGCCTCCCCCAATGCTAATGTCCCCATCAGAGGGTACATGTCTTAAACTGATGAACCAACATATTATTTCATTCTCTTTCTCATCCACATTAAAAAAATGCCAGTCTAGGAGTCAGCTTATTAACTGAAATCTTTCATGAAATAGCTTTTGAGAACAGTGAGAATAAACAGGGATGTATTTGTCTTTAAAAAGTTGTAACATTTCTGTAAACCCATAATGTTTCATACAAAAAGTTTGGGTCTGATATGTTTCAAAATTCAGATTTTTAAAAATTTTATAAAGGTACTATGGTACATGTCATGTATATTGCTCAATTCATGTGGTAGTAGCCTTAGTACACATTTATATTTTTGTAGTTGAACTTACGAATAATCACATTAAAAATACTAAAGATAAAAAAGAGCCTTAAATATATAGGATAACTTTTGCTGTCAAATATGATTGCTCCAACATTTAAAAATTTCTGTTTTTAAAGCCTTTTGGATTTTGGAATTGTGTCTCAGGAATTACAACTTGTGTCTAAGAAAAAAAAAAAGTTTTATTTTAGATGTCGCCAGAAATCAAGACCAAGTGATAATTTAGCCTGATGAACAAGGAAAATTTTGGCTTAATAGGGGAAAGAACATTCACACAGTGATGGTCACCTTAAAATTGAACCTCATCCCCTAGAAAGTCATAAATTCAGTGACCCAGGTTAGAGATGAATTAGGCAGGAGTCCTTCCTTTCATTGAAATTGATATATATTTACCATTGGGTCCTTCCTCCAATTTCCCCAACATGCAAAAACAAAAACCAAAACCAAATAACCAAAAAAACTTGCCTTAAATTAAACAAAATGAGTGTTTTCTTTGATTAAACACACTCACAACATTTTGAATAAATACAAAAGTTAAAATAAAAAACCCAGCATTCAATAAATAGACTATAGTGTAAGCAGGGGCCTTATCTGTCTGTCTCTGCTAATTTGGTACCCAGGTTGTAGATATGCCTGGGACACGTGAGGTGCTCGATGAGAAGCTGGGAATAATTAAATGAAAAACCATGTTCTGTCAATATAATTGTATTTAAAATTTATAAGTAGACTTTGAATTTGCAATCAAGAAATTCAGTGGGATGCATTAAAACATCAATGTGCTTTTCCACCTGAGGTTTCTATTTTGAGAAAGGCTAATTATTATAATCTTATTTTATGGCATAAATAACTTTGCATTGCTTTTGATTTAGTGAAGGAATATCTGCTATAGGTATTGGCTCATCTTGTTAAACTATAATAAAGAATACCCGATACTCTTATGATAACCATATGTATATGTGGTTATGATAGTGTTATGATAACCACATATATAATCATTATATATATATATATATATATATATATATATATATATATATATATAATGTTTCAGTTTTATTTTTAATTTGACTGCTAATGATTCCTCTTTTTTTTTGTGGGTACCAGGGGTCTAACTCAGGACCTCGTGCACCAGCAGGTGCCCGTGCCACTGAGCGATATCACCGGCCCTTTTTTCGTATGTGGGTACCAGGAGTCGAACTCAGGACCTCACGCTTGCCAGGCAGGCGCTTATGCCACTGAGCCACCTCACCGGCCCCAATGATTGCTTTTAACTGCTTGAATAATTTTGATAGGGCACTTTGGAAATATGGTTTTCAGTACCTATTTTTCAAGAATCATGCTTTTGAATTAAATGGATCTCACATCAGTATTTTATTGGGTTTTGATATTCTGTGTCTGAATGTTGTGGTAGTAATGTCAATAACAAGACCAAAAATGAAGTTCAACAATCCCTTTCCCTAACATGTCTAAGGTTACGGGGTTGAAGCTGTTATATCAGCTTTCAGATTATCAACAAACTGAAGAATAATAATCAGGACATAATGAAATGCCAGGAAAGAAAATTTTGAGTAATATAAATAAAGACAAAAAGTTTTGACCTAGGCTTTGAGATAACAGCGTGATTCATCTCCCTGTTAGGTGACTGAGAAGCAGACTTCTCATCTTTCATCGCACTCCCCCCAAAGAATGGCCTGTTATCAAAGAATTTCCTCAGCTGTGTGTCAGCCAGATTCTCTGGTTTCTTTTTGACTAGAAATCCTGCTCGGAGCAAAGATCTTTCATGGGAGATTCTGACACGGCAATGAGAGATACCCAAGCTCTTTGCTCAGTGTAACAACCCAGGTGTGTTCTGTTTATCTGCTGGTCAGAGCTGGGCATTAACAGAATTATTAACATACATGTTAAAGACATTTTCTTTACAAAACAAAGAAAAATCTAATTTTTACATGGTAAGTTTAACCATAGTGTGTTGTTTTATTTTTGTTACTTTTAAAAATTAAATCTCTCAAATTTTGTGACTTATAATTTCTCTGTCAGAAATTGTGGGAGAAGACTCGAGCAGCAAGAGTAACCTTCCACTCTTTCTGCTGTTGGTAAAATAAATAAATGCCATGAAAAGGGATGGAACTTTACACTGTGGCTGTATTGCTCAAGTGCCAATTTAAAATAAATTTCTCTGCAGAATTAAATTATAGTAATATTTTAAAGAAAACAGTGACTTGTATATAATTTTTCATAATTATATTATGTTGGTTTTCAAATAAATCACTTTATTCAAAAGTTATGTTTTATGTTACTGATATCTTCAATCTTGTCCCTTGCACCCTATGGCCCCACAATAGTACCCTTGGCTTTGTATCAACATTAGTAAGTCACCATGGTTTTGTTTTCGCTTTTTAGTTTTTTTTTTATTGTACCAAAATACTCGTAAAGTTACCATCTTAGCCATTTTAAGTGTACAGTTCAGTGGTGCAATTGTATTCATCATGTTGTGCAGCCATCATTCCCATCCATTTTTAGTACTTTTTCATCTTCTATACCTACTAAAGAATGCTTCCTTTCCCACTTCCCCCAATTCCTGGCAACCACTATTCTACTTTATATGTCTAAGAATTTCACTACTCTAGGCACTTCATGTAAGTGGAATCCTACAGTATTTGTCTTTCTGTAGCTTTTTTTTTTTTTTCACTTACTGTAATGTCTTCAAGGTTCACCCACAGTAGCAAGTCAGCACGTTTTTAATTGCCCTTTAGAATAAATCCCTTCCTAGCATCTCAGTTCTTTGCCAGCTTCCTATGTTCTTTATGTTCTAAGGCTTGAAGCTGTATTTCTTCAGTTGATTCAGTAAAACCTAGATTCGTAAGACATTTCAACAGTTTACAGTTTTGAAAAAGAATTAGAATCCAAATGTGTCATATAAAAAGGTTAAGGGAGTGGTTTTGTTAGCTACTAAAATTTTTGCAACTCAGTAATTTATAAACTCAATATTCCCACTTGAATCAATAAAACAATAGAAGAATTAATATTTTTTTCAAGTTAAGATAAAGTAGATTTATTGACCAAAAAAATCTCTTCCATGTTTCAGTACTCCATTAGTTCTTTGGCATTATTTTGCAGGAAATTGATTCTAATCATTTTTTAAATTCTAATCCTTTTTAGGATGTGTGAATTACTGAAGCAACTGATCAAGTGGATTTCCTGACACCAACAGTGGAACTGAAAAGATGAAGCGACCTTAAGACCACAGGATCCTAAGAGATGGTGCCAACAAGGAGATAGAAGCCAGTCATGCTTGAGTAGATGGAGAACAATGGCAAACTTCTACCTCAGAATTTTTTTCCTGGGTCAGCAAGACAGGGCCAGCAAGAAGGGAAGGAAGAATTATGCAAGATTTTCAGTTTCTGTCAGGAGAGTTGTGATGGTATTCACAACTCTCACAAGTATTGATCTTCGTGTGTCTTTCTGTAATTAACACCTCATTTCCTCCTCTAAGGTGGGTTCTGTTTTAATAAATAATTACATATTACTTAGTTTAATCCACACTGCACAGATGCATCATAGTGATTTCGCACAAGTTGATTTAATTGTTTCTCATGTTTGCAGTTATAAAGGGCAATGGACAAACTGAGAAATATTCTTGGAGTTAAGCCTGTGATATTGACAGGGGCAGAATGGACAGAAAGCATGGAAAATACACAGTGAATGTTGAATGTTCTGGAAATCAGCTGGTGAGTATTGCTGCTCCATATTGATTTTGCCTAATTATAGTCTAATTTTTAGCATTTAAAATCCATGTAATCTCTTTACCAGTATGTGGCCAAGGTTAGAGTTTTGCATTCCTCTCTAAAAGGAAGAGTGGCCCTGAATTAGATTTTCTGCTTCAACTTTTGATATATTTTTGTATTATATTTGATACTGTCACCAAGTCTAAGAAAAACATCTTCAAGTAAAAATATGGTCATTTTATTTATTTCTTTTAAAAATGGTTTTACATTAAGTATGTTTACATCAAAATGTTTTTCAGTCTATAGTCTTCACAAGGGCTTGTTTATATCTAGGTATACCTGACTAAGTAATTTTTGGTATCAGAACAAAGGAAGGATATGTTTTGAAAGATAAAATGGAAAATTAAAATTCACTGCCTGAAGAATAGATGAAAAGAGTGTGAAGAAATATTTTGCCTTTGCCATGTGTAACTTTGGCGATCAGTCTGCATTAATGACTTACCATGTATACTGGAGAAGAAAGCCTTGCTTCTCAGTAGAGGATAGTTGGATACAAGAATCCCATGGAGGACTCCTGGTTGACCAAAAAAAAAGGAGTAGCAAGAATGTCTTTGATTCAAAGCAAAAAGGTAAACATCATTAACTTATGAAATGATGAGCTCCATATAATTCTACATAGTATTTGGAATGTAACAAAACTTTTACCCAATATCCACGGACCTCCTCTTCTCTCCTTTTAATGTGCCCCATGCTTTCCCCTCTTTTAACACATCTCTTTCTCAAGGTCTTTCCCACTAAACTCATTCATTTTCAATAGTTATTTATTAGTTCCTTTCAACAATATTTAAAAATCATGCCATTTATTTAATTATACACAAATCCTCTTTCCTTCTTGTTAGCAAATAACTTCTTCTACTTCCTTGTGAGTAGAGATTTTGTTGTTATGAAGTATTTTTGTAATGTCATATGCCCAAGAGCAGCTCAACAAAGTCTCATCATAAACTGGACACATGATCTGTCCCTATCATGAGTCCATTGGGTAAACTGTATACACTAATATAGTGTATTAGTATAATATGCATTGATAGTGCAGTGAATTGAAAAGTATAGTGGGTTTAACACTGGAAGGTCTGGGCTTCGGTGCTTGCTATTGTGTCATGATGACCAATCATTTTAACTCTTTGCTTCAAAATCCCCTCTTCCAAAATGACCTGAATAAGTTATACCTCATAAGCCACAAGGGCTTTCTTACCTCTCCCATCTGATACATATATTGCCATAGATAGACAATACCTACAGCAGCTTGCAACATGGAGACACTTACTATGCTCATGTAATATGATGAAGAGGGTATGTTATATATTCCCCAGTTCGAACACTGGTAATTTACAAAAATTAGTAAAATATGCTATTTAATAATTTATTCAGACATTGGTTCTCAAAGGATAAGTCATCTATTTCTATTAAAGGTCATGCTCTTACTTATTTTTCACAGAAGCATTTAATTTTAGAAATTCAACATCATGATTTCCCATTCATGTGTGCTTCATCTCTATAGCCAAGCGCGTGTCCACATGACCAAGAGGCTCACACTTCCACATGCTGGTGTCCACCTCCAAATGACATAACCAGTGACGTCTCCTCCAACTTTATCTGGAGTCTGGGTGAGCCCAGGAATCCTCGCACAGTCAAGATGCCCACAGGCAGAATTATCCTATACACAGGTAGTATCTGCTATAGTATCTTTTGGCCAGGTGGAGTTGTGCTGTATATAGGGGTGCACTGGTCTGTTCTTTCCTAGGAAATGTAGTTAGTTACTCATCTATGTCCATGTTAAGCATTTGTTGAATTCTCAGTGCAATTACAATTCATTGTAAGATGATTTATGGAAGATATCTGGTATTCCCTATTTTCAAATGGCTGATGTTCTAGTCTGGAACACAAATATTCACAGTAGATAGCACATATGAGAGCCAAAGGAATAATGTAAGGTGCCAATGCATGGTAGGGGACTAGGCGGGGGAACAAATATGTTGGGTACATAGGGTTTAATCTGCTATTTAGACCCTCATAGGGAACTGTGTCATACGTGAAGCTTCATGAATCCTATTGCATTGGTGATCGCTGTATTTTTTGACACTGTTGTAGCTTCTGACTTGTGTGTGGCACTTTATTTAGCTCTCTGAGTTCTGACCTCTTGTTTGCATAATCTTGAATTAGAAGCTTAACTTTTCTTTTGAGCTTCTCCACAAGCTTTGAAGGTTAGACTCAGCTCCCCATGGTTCCTGATGTCATGCCTCGGTGGCTGAAATAACTACCTCAGAACTTGTCTCTGTCTTTCCCAATTACATAGAAACTTTACCTTGACTATAAACTATGGGTTTGGTTTGGCAGTTCGGTTGTGTACCCCAGACTCTGAAATTCCTACCCTCCCCTGTTTAATCTTGCTACAGAGGCTCAGAGGAAAGAGGTGGAGCCTTGTTTCTTGATTCTGTATAAAAATATCAATTATTTATATTGTTTCTCGTGCAATGTAAATGAATGAGTTCAATAAGGTGGAGTTATACTTTTTTGGTAGAGGCTAAGTGAAGTCATATTGCTCACATAATTGAAAGACGTGGTGATAGTAGACAGTATCCGGTCTGCTGGTTCTTAACCCTGACTGCATATTAGAATTACCTGGGGACTGTTTCATACATACCATGACTGAGCCCCACCTTAGATGGTTAAATCAGAAAGTATGAGGGTAAGTCCCATGCAATAATAGTTTTAAAAAAGATGTCAGGCGAATCTGATATGCAACCAGCAGTGACAACGACGGAATATTGAAAACTCTGGGGAAACATGGCTAAGGAGAGTTAAGAGAATTGCCAGAATTCACATACATTTTGCCAGAAGGGGCCAAAACAGGAAGAGAACTTGGGTTTCCTATTGTGTGGGTATGCACAATTTATTTCACTAAGATGCTCTTTTGAAGTTTTGTTTAAAGAAATATGATAGACTCCTGCCAGATATGCATAAGCCTTTTGCCTCTTCCTTTTCCTAAGCCTCTTAGTGGCTTCAGTCAAGGTAAAGAAAATGCCATTAGTCATAGAGCTAACTTGGTTTTGGTCACATTATGTGTGGCGCATAAAGGATGAAAAAGGCATTTTTAATGGACAGAACTGTTTGTGCCAAAGTCCTATTGTAGAAGCAAGCATGGTGCATTGAACACATTGAACAGAGGCCAGCGTGGTCAGCGACCACTGCCCAAGGACAAGGTAGAGATAAAGGCATCTTGAACTAGAGTATCGGCAGATATGGAGAAAATGTCAATAATACTGGGAGATACATAACAGATGCAGTTAATAGGGCTTGTTAATGAATGGGGAGATTTCAGAGATGGTGTTTTTGTTCTAGCTTATGATTCGGGATGACTGGTCAGGGTGCCATTAAGTGAGATGTAAAAGCTGGTTAAGTTTCACTAGGAAGATCATGACTTTGTAAACAGTGAGTTTCAGGTATCTCAGACATCTAGGATGTGTTATCTGTGAGCATTTGAACATCATAGGGGAGGGTGGACCAGGATAATTTGAGAGTCATTTAGTTATGGATGGTAATTAAAATCACCGGAGTGAAGAGACAGCCTCATAACACATAGATTGGCCAGATCTAGTCCACTACCTGTTTTTGGAAATAAAATTGTATATTGAAATATAGTTATGCTGTCTTCCTCTACTATTTATCCTCCTTCTCCTTCTATTTATTTCTTCTTCTTCCTTTTCCTCCTCCTCTTCCTCCTCCTCCTCCTTCTTCATCTTCTTCTGGAAATTGAAGGCAATCTTTATGCAAGGCAAATGAAATTATGGATGTAGTAACTAAAACAGGTTCCTAGAAGAATCAAATAGGTAACACAATAAGACTGACCAAGATGTAGCACACACCGGATATTAGTGAGATGCATGCTCATGTCTTTACTCACTGCACAGAGAGTAGCTGCTTCACACTGGTGGTGGATTGGAGTAATTGTGACAGAAGCCAAATGGCTTTTAAAGCTAAATATATTTACAGAAAAGAGTTACTGACCTTAAACCAAGAGTAAAAAGAGACAAGGGCCTGGGAATGTCAACAATACAGGCTGGAAGTGGATAATGCGCCTTCAAAAGAAACAGAAAATTCTAGGAAGTTAGGAGAAAATCAGTGAGAATAGATTATCACAGAAGCAAAACGAAGACACAGTTCAAAAAAGAGCAGAAGGAACGGTCTGTAGGAGCAAATGTTGTCAAGGGCTTAAGAAGAGGGCTTACGTATGTGAATTAGATTTAGTGAATGTACTCAATGACACGTCATTGACTTCATCAGAGGTATGATGGGAATGGAAGGCAGAGTGTACTGGGTTGAAGAGTACAAATGGAGTCATTGCATTTAGGGGAATTCTAAGAAATTTTGCATTTTAGAGAAAGTATCTAGAGGGGGATTTGAAATCACAGGTGTGTGTGTGTGTGTGTGTGTGTGTGTGTGTGTGTGTGTGTGTAAAATGGCAGAGATTCAAATGCTAGTAAATGAAGAAAGTGGAGTATTCCATCAAAGGGGAAGGAAAGGTCATCAAAGGGAAAAGATGCTGCGAAGGTCAAGAGGGGCAGGCATCCAAAGGACAGGTTGGAGCATCTGCTGCAGAGAGGAGGGACAGTTCCTTTCCTGTCAATCAGGAGAAATGGAGAAGTGGAGTCCAGGCCTGTTTAAGATTGTAAGATTGCAGGAAGTTTTCATTCGGTAGTTTCTAGTTGCCTAGTGAAGTAGGAAGTAAAGTCATTTGACAGGAATAAGGAGGAATATTTTGAGCACGAGGAGAGGCAGGTGAAGCTTATAGGTTTGAAGAGAGAGAGCATGGTTGGGAAAGTATTTAAAAATTGATGAGGGGGCCGGTGAGATGGCTCAGCGGCGTAAGTGCCTGCCTGGCAAGCGTGAGGGCCCGAGTTCAACTCCCGGAACCCACATACGAAAAAAGGGCCGGTGATATCACTTGGCACGGGCGCCTGCTGGCGAGCGAGGTCCTGAGGTCGACCCCTGGTATCCACACACACAAAAAAAATTGATGAAGTTTCTTAATACAAGATGCACAAAAGGATGCTGAAAGACTGCAGAAAATTCACTCAAGAATGGCAATCATACATTTCTATAGATTTTAGCATGCCCAGGAATTGGCTTTCTCCAACCATGATGCTGCTCCAGAGAAGGTCCAGAAAAAACATACCATCATTTATTAGTCCACTAGATGAGAAGAGGGAAGGACAAGAGACTTCGAGTATCAAAAAGAGTATAAATGAAGTAATGGAACAAGCATTGGATAGGAATGGATGACAGTGATGTATATACTGCTGAGGATAAGGTTCTGCTGTAAGGAAGGAAAGATCATTATGAAGTCATAGTCATAGAAAAAATCTGGAGGACATGGTGGTAAGAAGAGAGAACTCTTGAGGAAGTGATATTGTAACTGGCAGAGCTAAGGGAAACTTTGAAAGTTAGGTTTTTTTTTTTTTTTAGAGATAAGTAGCTCCTCCAAACTTCCTCCAGCTGAGCACATAACCAACATGCTCTCCTCTCCTCACTGTGAAGCAGTGACAATATGTAGTTAGTGGCCCCAGGAGCCTGGAGCCCAGGTTCCTTTCCACAAAAAGGGCAGAATGAAGTGAAGATGGCCAGAAGCAATAAAGTGCAGATCTTCATGATCTCTTTGTGTTCCTTACTCTAAAAGACTCTTATGCCCCTGTACACTGTGACATAATAATTTGAGGCAAATAGGTCTTTCCTTTTCCTAAGACCTAGCTTTGAATAAATCCTTTCTCTTTAAAAACAAAACAAAACAAAACAAAACACCCAGAAATAAATGGCCTCCTTTGATGTGGTCAGCAGTGAGCAAACTAACCTGAGTGGCCTGGGACAGTTTTGCCATAGCCAGCCAGGATTTAAATCCTGGTTCCTGAGAGGTGTGCATCCCAGCAGGCCCTTGGGAAATGGGACTGACTGCTCATCGCTAAGAGAACCCATGATCCAGACTCCAGGGATTTTCCAGCAACTGCCAGGGACACTTTTGCACCCAGAAATTCTCCTTCCTTTCCTGTTCATGGGATCAGCTACCTAAAAATGCTTTCGTTGGTGAGAGGAAAAAGGTTTCTTTGGGAGCTGACAGGCTCTTCTTGGTTTCCTGCTGGAAAGTGCACTCCACCATTTGGACCTTTTCTTGGGTTGTTGGCTGGACCATTTAGCTGAGGTAAGCACCTTCACTGCTTGGGGCCTTTGTCATTATTATAGGTCACTTTGGGGCACTTAATGGTCCGAGGCTCCGCAGTGCCATTTAGGGTGATGTAAACACCTTCACTTTTTTGTGGTCGTTTAATCTATTGCAGTTCATTTTGGGACACTGGCAAGTGTGAGAAGAGATTCAGAGGTAGAAAAAATGTTGTATTGTTGGTTTGGAATACTTATTTGAATTGGTTTGCTTAGCTTTTATTTTTCTCTTGTTGTAAGTACCTGTATTCTAGAATGGACAGCAGAATTTCAGTACCATTTAGAAGCTGCTCAGTAACTGGACATTGCAGCCAGGATTCTATGGCAGGGGACTGCCCAGGCCGAGTCTTCTCTACCATATGAATCTAAGTCAGTAAGAGTCTCCCCAGTTAAGACTCTGAGGAGCACTCACTTTGGTCAGGGAGATTCCCCTTTTGGGACAGGATAATTAGAGCATTAAATCCATGCTTCAGAGTTGCAGAGTCCTTCCTTTCCTTGTGTTTGGGGCTTTTGTGAGCTATTTGGGGCTTAAAGCCACTCTGAAGCTTTCTGTGTGAGCCACTGATGAGTTCAAACTTCTTGAACCGTTTGACAGGAAACTGTGGGTCAGGAGACTTTAAGAAGCTAGAGACATTGGGGTGTGTTTGGAAGCTCTGCTGTGATTTGCTCAGGAATGGAAAGTGCACGTGCTCCTTCATAACGTCCTGAAAACATTTTAGTGACCTTTGACTTAGAAAAAAGTGATTTTATTATGACGTAACAGGGCCTATATAACTGGAAGTACACTCTGATTTCACGCAACTGTCCTTAACAAGATTCTCTGGAGTGACTTCAGCCAGGATAAAAGCCACAGCTGCTCTCCTTGCCCTTTTCTGGATGAGTGACAAGAATGTGCAGAAACCATCTGTGTCCCCTGAGCATGCAGCTACTAGGCTGATGTTGGTGAGTTTCTCATTAGGGGTTAAATTTCCTCTTATTCTGGCTAACAGTCCTTGCTTCATTCTAAACTGGACGTTTCAAACTATTTGTCAAAAGTTCTGTTTGCTGGGAATTAATGTTTTTATCCTGCCACCTTCTTTCCTCAACTAGAAAAAGGAGGTTTCGACCACAGTGTTTGGGTCTGTATTTTTCTCAGTGGGGAGTATTGTTCCTAAACTTGTTTCTTTTTCACATGATAGGGATCTTGAGCAATGGAGGCAGGATAAGATGTGTGAACTTCTTCCCAGCTATGTCTAAATTTTAGCACAATGGGAAATGTCTTAAAATCTGGAGCAAGAACTTTTTGAGTTGACTAAGACCTATTGTGAGGTGCAAAAACAACAATAACAAAAACAAAAAAAAAACTTCAGGAAATTTCAGTTCAGATCAGTTGGGTCAGCAATTTCCTTTGTGATATTTATTTTTCACATTTCTACCACCAGAAATTTTACCTTCAAACATCCAATTTAAGATTAATTATTGTTTAGGATTGTAAAAGGGAATATCATGCCAGTAGTATAACTTTTTGGAAGCTGGTAAATGGTAAATCTAAGTCTTCGTTTTGTGTGTACTGGTATGTCTGTGTGTCTTATGTGTTATGTCCGTGTGTACTTGTGTTTGTATATTGTGTAAGTGGTACCAGACTAATTTAAAAATAATTAAGAAAGCATAAACACAAATGCCTTTTAGCCCATATGACTGAAACAAATGTTTAAAAGATAACACAAAGGTGTGTTCAGAACTATTAAAATGCATAGTCCCATGTTAGCCAACCAGAATTATACTTTAGGAGTTTGATTTTCAAAAGAGAATTTCCAGTTTCATGAAGGTTATAAGAAAGACTGAAGAACAGAAAGGAAATATAATTAAAATTTCTGAGTTTGTTAGGATCTTAAGGTCTTTTGGGAATCAGAATTGTTTGAACATTGAGATAATGTAATTGGCACTGCAAAATGGAATTTTAGAAGTTAGATTTTTTTTTTTCTACTTTTGAGACAAGTGGCTTCTCCAGAATTCCTGAGGCATAGGGCATAAATAGCTACCCCCACCTCACCTCAACCCAGTGAACGGACAGAATATGCAGATGCTGACACCAGGAGGCCCTGAGTCCGGTTTCCTTTCCAGGAGAAAGGGAACAATGAGCCGAAGATGGCTGGAAGTGAAAAATCAGCTGTGGAGATCTGCATTATCTCTCTGTGCTCCCCTTACTACAAAAGACCCCCACCCACCTGTACATGGTGAGATGGTGAGGCAAAGAGAGCCCTCGATCTCCTCTGAGCTAGCTTTGAATAAATCCTTTTTCTTTTTACCAAATAAGAAATCTTTTCTTTTTTTTTTTTTTGTGGGTACTGGGGGTCGACCTCAGGACCTCGCACGCCAGCAGGTGCCCGTGCTGCTGAGTGATGTCACTGGCCCTTTTTTCGTATGTGGGTTCCGGGAGTCGAACTCGGGCCCTTGCGCTTGCAAGGCAGGCGCTTACGCCGCTGAGCCGTCTCACTGGCCCCTAAATAAGAAATCTTTGATTTGGCTAGTGTCAACTAAACCAACCTGAGCATATGAAACTAGGTGGCTGGTAACAATAATATGGCATACATTTTAATACAGCACTGGCTGGGTATTCTTGTATATGAGTTTAAATTCTCTATGAAATGTAGCAATAGTCACTGTGAAGGCTGCTTCTATTACAGTATTAGTAGAAGGCGATTTAAGAGGCAGTATTGTGCTAGACATTGGTTAGAAGAGTTATGGTTTATAGCAAGAAGGGCTTTTAAATCCCTGAGTATCCTGAGGGAGGAGGGTGGGACAAAACACATTTGACAAGGAGGCAAAGTTGCGAGCACCAGAGTCAGTCCTACCAAAATAAGTAGAGCTGCAGAGTTTATGAAAGGGGGTTCTGATGCGTGATCGCCTAAAAGCAAAAAGCCCTTCTAGCAGGTGTAACGATTAGATATCTCCCAACTTTGGCTTTCTTTGTATTTGACTTCACAATTTTAGGGATACTTCTTCAGGCTCATTTTGGCCACCAGTACTTGGTTCATTGTAAATTGATGGAGTTTCAAACTATTTGTTACAACTTCTGTTGGCTGGAAATTAATTTTTGTTTCCTGCCACCTTCGTTCCTCAACTAGAAAAATGAAGGGATTTGACTACAGTGGCTTGCCTCTGTTTTTTTTTTTTTTTTTTTTTTTTTTTAACACAATAGAGACCTTGAGCAATGGAGCCCGGATAAGATGTGTAAATTTCTGACCAGCTATGTCTCAATTTTAGCACGGGAAATGCTTTAAAACCTAGACCAAGAACTTTTGAATTGACTAAGACCCATGAAGTGGTACACACACACACACACACACACTCAGATTAATTGGGCAAATAATCTTTGAGTTGTGTATTTCTCACATTGTTAGAACAGGAATCTTACCTTCAAACATCTCATTTAAATTTAAATATTGTTTAGGGTTATAAAGTTATATCATGCCAATAATGTAACTTTTTAAAAGCTGGTAAATGATAAATCTAAATCTGTGTTTTGTGTGTGCTGGTGTGCATATATATATATATTATATGTTATGTCTGTGTATGTGTATTTGCATATTGTTTAGATGGTATCGGATTAATTTAAAAATAAGAACACTCAGTAATTAAGAAAGCCTAAACCCAAATGCTTTTTAGGCCATATGACTTAAACAAACATTTAAAAGATAACATAAAGGTTATGTTATAACATACATATTGCCATGTTAGTCAATCAGAATTATATTTTAGGTGTTTGTTATTCTAAAGAGAATTTTTAGTTTTCACAAAAGTTATAAGAAAGATTGAAGAGCATAAAGGAAATGTAATTAAGATTTTTGAGTCTGTTGTATCTTACGATCTCTTGGGAATCAGAATCAGTTGAAGATTGAGATAATGTGGCACACATATTAATATAGCACTAGTTGAGTGTACTTTTATTTAATAGTTTAAACTGTTTAGCTTCTAAAGATATTATATAGCAATAGTAGCGTGAAGGCTACTTCTAATATGAGTGGAGGCAGTATTTTACTAGACATCTGTTAACAGTGTTATGATTTATAGCAGGAAAGGCTTTTAAGTCCCTGTTGGGTGTGGTGGCAAAATGCATTAGGATGAGGGGGAGTTGTAAGCATTAAAAAGTCACTTGTGTGTCGACACTACAAAAGTAAGTAGAGTTGCAGAGGTTGGGAAAGGCTCTGATGCATGACTGTCTTCTAGCAGGGGTAAGGATTAGGTATCTCCTGACTTTGGCTTTCTTTTGTACTTGACTTTACATTTTTTAGTGATACTTTCTCAGGCTCAAGCATCTGGTTCCCCTTCGCTTGTGCTCCAGTTACCCTTGATGGAATCTATGGATCAGTCCAACGTGACACAGCCAGTCAGATGATGTGGCACCACAAGGCCCTCGAAATTGAGAGCTGGACTAAAGCAAGTGGAGAGTTGTAACTGGCAGGGCAAAATGGATCTTTAAAAGTTGAACTTTTTTTTCTTTTAGAGATAAGCAACTTTTCCAAACTTTCTCCTGATGAGCACATGACCAACAACATTGCCTTCACTCAGCCTCAAAGCAATGACAGAATATGCCCTACACTGGCCCTATATGGCTGGAGTCCACTTTCCTTTATACAAAACCGGGGAGAATGAGCTGATAATGGCGGCAATAAATAAAGCAAATGTGCAGATCTTCATTATCTCTCTGTGTTCCCCTTCCCCCTGTGTTCCTTACTCTCAAAGAGCCTTACCCACCCGTACATGGTGAGATGGTATTTGAGGCAAGTGGGTCCCTCCGTCTCCTCAGATATAGCTGTGAATAAATCCTTTTTCCTTTGTTTTTAAAATCAAAGTAAATGGCCTCCTTTGACTTGGTCAACAATGAGCTAACTAACATGAACATATGAACCTGAGTGCCTGGTATCAATATTGCAAGAGAATAAGTTTAGGGTGATTATAACATCCAGTGAAGGATCAAGTGTGTGAAAGAGAATTTACCATTTACAGGTATTTTTCTGCTCACATAATAACACAATGGGTGTAGGGCTGAGGGTGGAAGCAATGATTGGAACAGAGGGAAATTTTAAGGTCATGAAACTTCTCTGTATAATACCGTGATGGTGAGTATATGTCATTATACATTACAAATGCATATTTTCCCAAACCTATAAAATATATTGCACTGAGTGAACTCTAATATAAACTAGGGACTCTGGGTCATAATTATATGTCATTAATTGTAACAAATGTAGTATTGCAGTGGGGAATGTTAATAATGGTTAAGTTGAGTGTATGTCTTTTTTCTAATGTTAGGGAAAGCAAGAAATTATTTCTACTTGGATGAAAACTTAGAATTTTTTAAGCCCAAAATTCACAGACACTAGTGATTCAAACAATGTTAATGTGATAAGTTATAATTAATAGGAACGAGATAAAAAACAATCATTTTTTTACTTTATTATGGATATTTTTATTTACACTCATTCTAGATGAAAGGAAAACTCTGCAGTGACCGGTCTCTGTGGAAAGTTTTCCTTGCTTGTCTTTTGGCATGTGTGGTCACAATAGCATTTGGAATCCTCATATTATGCCTGGTAAACAATAAAGGAAATAATCCCACCATTGTTATCCAGCAACCCACTAACAATGGAGAGCCCGCAGCAGCCTCGACTACATCTCAGTCTACAGCGACCACCACTTCATCTCAAACTACAAGAGCAGCCACTTCAACAGGAGCCACACCCACTGCAGTCTCTACGGGAACTACAGCGACAGCCTCGGCCATCGCTTCAGCTCCACCTGTAACCACGACGCCTGGAACGTCACGTGACAGCACAGTCGCCACATCTGCCACGGGACCTACCACCCCTGCAGCATCCGGTAGAGCTGTACTTCCAGCAGTTTAACCTCCTCCCACGGCAGCCACCATGCTGAGGGAACCCACAGCTGCCACCTGTGCCATAGGCTCTACAGCGGTTGCAGCTGGCGCTCAATCCACAACTTAAATCGCCACAGCCATCGTTTCAATTGACTCCAGAATCTCTCCCCCTCAGTTTAGTTTACAACCGTAACAGCTACTTTATCACTTGAAGTTGAACCACAGCTGCCACCTAACAGGCTCTACAATTGTTCTAACTTCAATAAAGTTAGCTGACAGCTGAGCCGATCACCAATGCCCAGTTTTTCAATGGTACTCACAACTATGTTCACGTCAACTAAATCAATAGCAAATACTACTTCCACCTGCCCTACAAATACTGTAACTTCTACTTCCCAGTGCTCGCCACTCTTCTTCAATAACTTAGTCTTATTCATTTGCACCTGCAATCACAAAGCCTGCCCTTATCATTTCTCTGTAACAGAACTAACATCAATAACTACAATGATCTCTTCTATATCAAATTAACCATTAATTATCATCACCACTACAAATAAACTGACAACTGTAATCCCCATTGACTTTCCCCAAAGCTAAAATTATAGCTTCCACTGGTACAGTAACTGAATCTATATTATTGTCATTACTTATATTTCCTTTTCATCATCATTAGTATATTGTACCTGCAGCAATTATCATGATGGCACTCGAAGAACAGTAATTTCACCGTGAATAATGGAATAATTACCACAATTTTAATGAAATTAACACTTAGGATTTCTTGTACTATTAAAACTAGGTTATTTTTATAATTAAGCTACAAGACCTGATCTTGGTTCTATAGTTTCAAGTAATACAGTTTCATATAGAAAAAGTGCTCTATTAGAAAAAGTGATCAATTTGTTCATTTAGGAAATAATTAAGAAATTTTATATAAAACTTTACATAAAAACTATCCATTTACATTTTAATATGTACTGGTTTCAGTTCAGAACATTGTATTTTACTGTACACAAATTATAGGCATGATGAACAGAAATTTTATATACAAAAGATTTAAACAAAAAGTGTATTTAGACTTTTTTTTTTTTTTTGATACCAGGAATGGAACTCAGGACCTTGCACTTGCTGGGCAGGTGCTGTGCCACTGAGGTATATCCCTGGCCCTGTATTTGGACATTTTGAAATTGTGTTTAAAAACTAAATAATTAATTATCTACAGTCTTGAAAGTCACTCAATTAAATGACATTTCTTAAGTCCCTACTATATGCTAAAGCACTGAAAATGTGCAGAAAAAGAAAATAGTAACTCACATTAAACAGTCAATTATTAATTTATGCTGTTAATTTTGATTCTTGGTAATTCTGGGAGATTAAATTATAATTGATGAGACCCCATACTTACTAAATTAGGATCTTAGGTTGGAACTAGTAATCTATAATTGAAAAAAATCTTCATAGAACTTTGTTATGTTCAGGAAGTTTTGAGAATAGATTCAAAGGTCAGAGTATAATGATATTACTTAATCTGAGGCAATTTGTAATTAAAATATTCAAAGTCAGAATCATGTTCCAAGCATATAAGAAATCATATATCTAGCTAAGTATGAAAACTTACTTAACCGAGTTAATACAAGATCAAGAGGGGAATATTTTACTTACCAAATACTAAAGAAATACTTTCAAGAAAAACCTTAAATTTTATTTTCTGTGCAAATTTTAAATTATTTAATCTCTAACAGAAGAATCTGTTAATTTTACTTGTTGAATTATTTTAGTGGTGTATTCCTAGAAGTAATGATATTTAAGTAACTATTAATTTGGGATTTAAATAATACATATTGTTTTTCCCTTCTGTCCTTCATATTTTGATTCATAATATTTTATGAGATATTTAAAACATCATTGATTAGACAGTTCAGCTTCTGATTTGGAGTTACTGTTATCTAATTCTTTCATAGCTCTGCTGGTCACCAGAATAATAATTTATCTAAGGTTTATACATATTTGTGAATAAATACATGTACAGTTTATTTTATAATGAATGACAAAATTTCCTTAGTCTGTGACAGAGTTGGTGCTTAAGAAATACAGATGGAATGAATGAATAAATGGCAAATAAATTCTACTATATATGATTCATGAGAATAGACCCTCTGAATTACTTACTGTATTTACCTGGCATACACTAGAACCCCAAAATATCTATAAAACGAAAGGTAAGTTTTAAAGATATGCATCTGCAAGAATAGATAATTTGGCATTTTAAACATTGGCATTAGTGAAACATTTAGCCCATTTTTGTTTAGGTGGAATTATTCTAATCCTTTAATCTTTTCCACAAGACTTATTTTATAACTTTTAATAACATACTTGATTATTTTCTGAACACTGTGAATAATTTCTTGTAGTGTGGAATAAAGACTTCAGGTCACTGTTGATGTGTGGAAGAGAAACTGTCGTGGGGGTGGTGGGTTTCCATAAGTGCTGAACTAATTTACCTTCCTACCAACACTACATTCCCCCTTTCTCTTCCTCCTCCCCAGTTTTTGTCGCTTTTTTTTCTCTTTTTGACAATAGTGCTAACTGGGGTAACATGACAACTCACTGTGTTGGAAGGACAAAATTTCAGCTGTTAGAGTTTACATTGTTTACAGGAGATGGAAATGTACGAAATTGAGTTGAAAAATAGCAACTGGTCATCGTGAAGGTAGGGATACTTTATTTTAAATTTTCTTGAGACACCGTTGGTTGACATTTTGGGTCAGATAAGTCTTGTGGCAGCTGGGCTATGTGTAAGGGCATGTTTAGCAGTGTCTTTGCCTCCTACTTACTAGTTCGGTCAATAGCCAATCCCCTGTTGCAATAGCTAGAAGTATTTCTAGACATTGCTGAATGTTGCTAGCTGGGTACATATGTTCACTAGAAATTTACAAGTCTGTAATTTCATTTTTAAATATTTAAAATATTTTCTAGTCTTAACATTTATTTCTGCACTATGATTATTTTAACATTATTTTAATCAATATCCTATAAAAGCCTGATCCAAGCATAATCTTAGGGTCGCGTGAAAATAGTGCAACTTAAAAATTTTACATATAGATTTTTGTACATAATTCCATGGGTTTAAAGATGAAAGTCATCAAAATTTTGTTATTTATAGTTATCTCGGAAAAACTGGAGTACATCCAAGATATATTCTTATGTCAAAGAAGGAAACTGTCCAAGAAACAGTTCTTTGTTCATAAAAGCAAAGTTGGTTGACAACTAACAGCAAAAAAAGTCCTTGTCACTTAAGCTATAGCTTATGTTGTCCAATTAAGTTAACCTTATGCAAAAGGCAGAATATACAGCTCTTATAACTGCACTTAAAGAACTAAATATGTTTTATTAAATAACATTAAATATAAAAATGAGGATGGAAGAATTCTAAGCTAATCCACATTGAAATGGACAGTTTTTGGAGCAGCTAAAAAGTGGATGCGGTAATTCTTACTTCATTCAATGAAGCATTATGATTTTATAATACCACATAAGCCCCTCAGGAGCAAACTAAAGAAGAACAGAATGGTTTTCAATGAACAATTATTAAAAGAGTTAATATCAAGGAAGATATTGTAGTTTCCAAAGCAAGATAAAATACTTCATGTCCCCTTGTTGGAGGTTCTTCTGTTTTATCTGTTGCTTCCTTTTGGCCAAGAAAATCAAACAGTGGATGTTTGTGATGCTAAAAATTACTTAGATGAACAGAGTTCTTTGTAGTCATAAACTTACTATTTTTTACTCTATGTGATGATAGACTTAGAGATTTTGCCAAAGTTTATTTCAGTAGATCTGTTGAGTTAATATCTGGCATATTTTTGGATTGTAATATGAATTATTCACTTTCACTGGGCACAATCACAGCACGGACCAGATGAAGAAACTTTATTGCAGCTACTCTGACCAATGAGAATAATGAATTAAAAGTTAACCACGAGAAAACAATTAATTCTCACTGAACCTTTAAAGAGAAAGGACTAGTGACACAAAACCTTATGCGAGAAATAAGACGTAGCAGTAACTGAGCACTATGGAAGTTCTTTCTAATCTTTTTTCTTACCAGTGTGATGCTGTCAGCAATTATAGTCATGTTTCAAAGAGAGGACGGGGCCGGTGAGATAGATCAGCGGCATAAATGCCTGCCTGGCAAGCGCAAGGTCCTGAGTTTGACTCCGGGTACCAACATAAAGGAAAAAAAAAAGGGCTGGTGATATTGCTCAGTGGCACAAGCACCTGCTGGCAAGCGCAAGGTCCTGAATTTGACTCTCAGTACCCACATAAAAAATAAATAAATAAATAAAATAAAAGAAAGGACGAAGAATTTACTATTAACCTAGTTTTCTGGAAACACTAACACCACCTTCTATCATCAATTCTAATTCTTTTTTTTTTTTTTTTGTGGGTACCGGGGGGACGACCTCAGGACCTCACGCGCCAACAGGCACCCGTGCCGCTGAGCGATATCACCGGCCCCTTTTTCCTATGTGGGTTCCGGGAGTCGAACTCGGGCCTTTGCGCTTGCAAGGCAGGCGCTTAAACCGCTGAGCCATCTCACCGGCCCTCTAATTCTTAAAGTCATATAAAAATGAAAGTTTCCAAAACTTTTAAAATGCATTAGCCCAATGATCCTATTGGAACTTAAAATCTTCACTGCTGGAACTGAAACCAGCCCTACTCCCAGAGCTGCATCCTTACCTTCCATAGCTAAGTCCATGACCACCACTCATCTAAGGAAACTGTAACCATCAAAATCTTCCCCAATATCACTTTCCCACAATTATGGACTGATTCTGAAATCTAAGCTTACAGACAACAAATGAATCAACTGACTCCCAACCTTGCATTTGGTCACTACCTCCATCATCACAACGATGGAACACATGGTCGTCAATACTATAAACGAGAAAATTTAGAGGACCTTTGCCACCACAAATTGAATATAAAACTGCCATTACCAGTACAATAAGTGAGCTGCCCCTATCATGATATTGAAACCTCCAGAATCTACCAATTGGCAATTTATATGCTAACTGCTACTACTATAGAATAGCATCACCACTGATACCACAACTTGGTACCCCTATGATCTAATTACAGTCTTTATCATCATAGCAACTAGTCTGTGGTTACCCTGAGCTGAAATTCTCTTTCAATACTGAATCCCTTTTAGAAACTTGGTATTTCATATTTTAGATGCTTCTTTTGCTCTCTCCAGGATGACTCTTTGGCATTGGGGAGGATGGTGGATCCCTGATTTTCTGGTCCCTGAATTTATTCTGGTTTGTTTGCTGAAGTGTGGTGCAAATCATTTGCTAATTTTTGTGTTGTGCTAGTGTTTGCTGCTCAACCCTTTGACAGACCTAACCTGTGCTCTGGTTGGGTAGTCCTCTTTGCTAAGCTGATCATTATTAATCCCTGTGTGGGGGATGCTGTAGCCCCACTTGCTGCCCATTTCTTCCTGCTTCCAGTCTCGTCCCCACCCGAGTGGTGGAACTGTATAAGAAGACTTTCATTAACCTGCTGTGGATTGTGTAGGGTCTGCTGGATTTTTTCCAAGCTACAGTAGACCTAAGGGTGCTTGGGGTTAGCAGGCTCTCAGCCCATTTTATTACCTTTCCAAATTTTTATTAAATCTTTGAGAAACGAGGTCCATTCTTAATTCCCTGCACCAATCTATTTCTCATCAAATTCCCTTGGGACATAGCGTAGGGGCTGTCACTTTCTTCTTTTATTTTCAGGACTCTTTCCTTTCTTAAATATCCCTTTTTCCTAGGTAGCATTCATCTTCTTCTATTCCTGGTACTAATCAGGAATCAGATTACTAATAGCAATTTTTTTTTTCCATGTGATAGTTAAACTGGATTTTCAACATGATTGAATTGAGAGCTGCCCAGGATATTATGAAAGCCCAATTCTGGTGTGTCTGGATGAGTCTTGGAGGTGTGCCCTTGTGTATTATATCTGGTCTTTGGCCTTTTCTTCTTTGGCATGGTTCCCCTGCTCTGCTTCCTGGCTTCCATGGACTAAGCAGCTTTGCTCCACTATACTTTCTACCACTATATTCCTACCTGAAGCCAGCTGACCATGGACTGAACTCTCTGAAACTGTGAGCCAAATTGTGGATGTCAGGTAGTTTATCCTAATGATGGCAACACTGACTAATACAGAAAATTTGTGCCAAAGAAATGGGGTTGTTGCTGTGACTGTACCTGATCATGTGGTTCAGAAACATTTGGATCTGGTTTGTGGGAAAAGTTTGAAAAGATTTGAAGCTACAGGCAGCAGAAGCTCTAGAATGCTGTAAGCAGAGCTTGAAGGGTAATTCTGACCACAGCTCAGAAGTCCAGGATGTTGATAGAAATGCAGGTAGTTAAGGCCATGTTCAGGAGGTTTCTGTTGGGAGCAGGGACTCTACTGTGAATTGAGAAGAGGTCATTCATATTATATTCTGGTAAATTTTTGTTTACATTGTGCCCATGTCCTGGGACTTTGTGGGAGGCTGATTTTAAGGGCAGTGGACTAATTGATATGGTGGAGGAAATTTCAAGGCAAATCAAAGTTCAGCCTTTGGCCTGATTACTGTTGGCTGCTTTAATCTAGACTCATAGCAAGATCAAGAGCAAAAAGTGGAGCAGAAGTATTTGAAAAATTCAGATTATGTCCTGAGAAGAAACAAGTATAAAGTTGGAGACAAAAAAGATACAGTTGTTGAAGAGATTAGCATCATACATAAAAAAGTATTTTAAACTTGGACAAAAAAAAAAGATAGTTCGAGGTATTTCAGGAATCAACAAGACTCCACCCATCATGGATTCCAGGGTGCCAAAATAGTAAAAGTTTCATTTGAGAAGAGAGCCCCTTGGCCCCATGCTCAGAAAGGGCCACCCAGAGAATTAGTCCCCTGGGATTCATTTCACTATGCTAAGCCATCCAGGCACACAGAGGCTGCTGCAGCCGTAGTCCAAGGGGTCTTGGTTATTACTTGGGGTGGTGGCAGATCTTGACATCACCCACATGATGCTCATTATTCAAGCATTTGGAATGTAAGAGTTGTGGGATCATGGAGCCTCCACACACATTTCAAAGGAAGCCCTGAGAAGTAAAGTAGTGTGCCTCTGAGAGGTGGGTGCATGAAACTATGGTTTATGGGAAGAGAAAGCAAAGGTGCAATGGAGACCCCAAGGAAAGCCACAGGTATGAAACAGAGCCAGCCCAAGAGAAAAGCCACAGGGGTGGGGTCAGCTAGGCCTTGTGGAGTTCACATCTGGCTTCCTGATGCTTGGCATGGAGCTACAGGAATTAATGTTTGCCTTGCTGAGTTTCAGTCTTGCTTTGATCTTACTCTTTTCTATCTTCCTACTTCTCCCTAGGGAATGGGAATATTTGCCTTGTGCCTTGGGATTATGTAATTTATGTGTACCTTGGGATTATGTAACTTATTTTGCACTTTTACAGAAGTTCATTGCTAGGAGTTTGCCTTGAATCTCAGAGAAGACCTTGACTCAGACTTTTGAGTGATGGTGGAACTGTTGAGACTTTGGAAAAAGAATTATTGCAATTTTGGCTATACCTGAGATAGTCATGTCATGTTAGCAGAATTATGACCTTGTGCTTATTTGGAGGTTAAATATGATTTAAGGAGATGTGTTTGCGTGTAAAGTTGACAACAGGTGGAATGTGACTGTTAAGCTGGATTATTGACTTGATTTATTTGTGAGCAGCCTAGGAGATTAGTAAAGTGCACTTCTGGATGTGTCTGGGTTAATCATGGAGGCATGCCCTTGAGTATGGTATCTGATCCCAAGCCTTTTCCTCTCCGGTGCTGATTCCCTGCTCTACTTCCTGGCTGCCATGAACTAAGTAGTTTTGCTCCACCACGTCCTTCTGCCATTACGTTTCTCTCTTGCAGCTATGGACAAACTCTCTGAAACTGTAAGTCAAATAAACTTTTACTCTTCAAGTTGTGATGAGGGTCAGGGGATTTATTCCAGTGATAGGACAGCTAACTAACACACCCATTATGCATATAAGCATTAATAATCTTGTCCGGCACTGGATAAACAAATTAGATACATAAACATAATTGTCTATAATCATAAAACAGCTACTGTGTCAAACAGAAGTCATTTTAAATCTCTTAATTCAAATAAATTGAAAATGCTCACCTATATATTGCCAGCTTAGTTTCTGTTACTGTGTGTAGTTGAAAGAATTAAATTTTGATAAAATTATGTAATTTGGAAATTTAATTCCCACTTTTGTCTGACTTTGGCCAAGTTGTTTATCCTTTCTGTGTTTTAGCTTCGTGTATTAATACATCTCCATCGCACAGATTTAAAAGCATTAATGAGGACCGGTGAGATAGCTCAATGGCATAAATGCCTGCCTGGCAAGAGTGAGGTCCTGAGTTCGACTCCCAGTACCCACATATAAAAAAAGGGCCAGTGATATCACTCAGCGGCACGGGTGCCTGCTGGCGCACGAGGTCCTGAGTTTGACCCCCGGTACCCACAAAAAAAAAAAAAAAAGCATTAATGAGTTAACATCTGAAAGTCTTAGAAACATAATTGAAATGTAATTAAACATCTCAGTAAGATTCAGAAATAAGATTGAAAAAGTTAGAGATACTGTCTAACATTTAATTTAAAATGTATATGTCAATATTACTCTCCAAAATTTTTGTATTTCTGAGATTGGTCCACTGAAAGTGCTAGAAGCAATGGCATACCAACAAGCACAGCTGACTCCCAGGGCTTGATTTATAGACTATCATTCTCAAGCGACAAGAACACAAAGCGATGCATGGACATCTTGGTACACTCAGATTCCAGTGGGGACATATCAAAAGAACACAAAAGCCTCATTGTCTCAACCAGGAACATTTGGAGTATAAAAAAAGAGTCATGACTATAAAAGATTTTATAATATTAAAATAATAAAAATTCATAGGTCCATAGCGATATTAAAATAAAGGAGAGAGGGGCCGGTGAGATGGCTCAGCGGCATAAGCGCCTGCCTGGCAAGCGCGAGGGCCCGAGTTCGACTCCCGGATCCCACATACGAAAAAGGGGCCGGTGATATCGCTCAGCGGCACGGGCGCCTGCTGGCGCGCGAGGTCCTGAGGTCGACCCCCCGGTACCCACAAAAAAAAAAAAAAATAAAATAAAATAAAATAAAATAAAGGACAGAGAAAACATTCACTTGCTAGCACTGGAAAAAGCTATTACCTGATTCCTAACTCTAGAATTTTGTAATTAAATGGAAAAACTTAAAGATTAAGGCTACCTTTTAAAAAGAGAATTTGAAGTTTACCTCCAGCTGATGAGAAGAAAGTTTCCTTTATGAAGAATATTTTCAGAAGAAAGACAGAAGGGAAAAATGGACAATATCATTTCACATTCCCATTGGCATAATTCATCAGTTGACACTAAACGCATTAGGTGACAGGTTGCAAAGTAAGAATGCATTTTCATGATGCCAAAGTATCACACTGGTAAGAAAAAAATAACAGCTGTTAATATACTTATTGGCAGTATTTTCATCAATTCAACTTTTTTTTTTTTTTATGTGGGTTCCAGGAGTCGAACTCAGGACCTTGCACTTGCCAGGCAGGCACTTATGCCGCTAAGCCATCTCACCAGCCCCAATTCAACATTTTTGTTAGGATTCAGGCACCATAAGAGGACCAGGAAAGGCCCTTCTGACACTCTTTTTATTTTGAATAGTTTACTGTTCTAGTAATAAATAACAGCACTGAGGCTCGGCTCTGAGTTTTTGGCACTTAAAACTCCATGATGGTTAACCTTGCTTCTCAATTTGACTAGACTGAGCGATGTCCAGAAAATTGGTAAAGCGCACTTTTGGGTGAGTCTTTGAGGGTGTTTTTAGGCGATTGGCATGAGCGTCAGTAAACTGAGTGGCGACGGTCTGGCGGGAGTATAGGAGGCACCATCCAACAGACTGTGGGCCTACATGGAACAAAAATAGAGGAAAGTGGAGGCATAAGCAAGCACACACACCGCACCTTTCTTGAGTAAGTGTGTTTTTTTGTTGCTGCCATTGTCTGTGAACATCAAACTCTAGATTCTTCAATCTTTGAATGCAAACTTTGACCCATGACTTTCCAAGGCACTTCCAGGCCTTCAAGTCTTGTGGGACGGTATCATCCTTCTCTCTTATTCTGAGGCTTCCAGCTTCTTGCACTTGAAAGCTACTGATTCCCCCCAGCTTTACAGCTTGCAGATGACCATCGTGGGACGATTAAGCCCACTATTAAGCCTATTACTGATTAAGTAAGCCACTCTAATAAATCCTCTTTTATAAATATACACATTTTATTGGCCTTATTTCCCTGGAGAACCCTAAGACAAACTCTGAACCTTGTACAAATGTTTCTTTTTTTCCACCCCAATTTTTCTCAATATGTACGAGATGCGAGTCCCTTAGATTTGAAGGACAAACTCCAGTCTTTGGAGTTGGCAAAACTACACTATTTATAATAAGAAAGGCTTATTATAAAAATTTAAGATAATTATAATTGTACTCTGAGAAAATATTGTGGTTCCTTTGGTTACACGTACAAAGGATATTAACAAATAATATGAAAATCAGCCATTATTTACTAACAAAATGTCTTCAACATAAATAACAAAAATCTTATTTTCTTAATGGATTTTTTTTTGTGTGTGTGTGGGTACCGGGGGTCAAACTCAGGACCTCACGTGCCAGCAGGCACCCGTGCCGCTGAGCGATATCACTGGCCCTTTTTCGTATGTGAGTACCGGGAGTCGAACTCAGGACCTCGTGCTTGCCAGGCAGGCGCTTATGCTGCTGAGTCATCTCACTGGCCCTTCTTAATGGATTTGAGACAGAGTTTAGAAAAAAATCAGTTCTGGTAAGTATGAAGTAAAATAGACAATGAAACTCAGCTGATGATACTACTAATCAACCCAAATACGTTGGGGGGAAAAATCTTGCAAATATGTATTAAGAGTTTTGAAATGTATACTGTTTGTTACAGAAAGTCTGATTATTAGAAACCATGCCAAAAAGTATCTGAAATATAGAAAAACCTTTATGGTATGAAGTATTTCTTTGTGATGCTACTTATAGATGCAAAATATTAAAAAACAAATCTATGAAAGCAGAAGGGTTTTATGATGAAATAGAATATAGCCATGGTATATTCAGACACCTTAGAAATCGTTGTAAAAATGAAGATTATGAAATACACAGTATAATGACAAGATTAAAAGAAAAAATGAGAATATGATAAAAATTATTTTCTCAAACTAGTGAGATTTTTAGGTGATATTCTTGGTTTGCTCTATGTCTGTATTTTGTACTTTTACTATGACAGTTCAATCAGAAAAAAAATGTTACTGAAGAAACTTAGATCATCTTTTCAGGAAATTTAGGTCACTCGTCCAGTGTATTTTTTTCTTTTGGAAGTATCCTTATGAATTTAAAAAAAAAATTATACAACCTGGGACACTTTGTGTGGAGGCCTGTGCCTAGGTGTAGCAGTAGGAGTGTGCAGTGTCCCATGGCATGGCCTAGGCTGCTCAGGCTGTCCACGTGACGAGCTGACTGTAGGAGCAAATGGCAGAGGAGTGGGGTGTATGAAGAACACAGAGCTACCATATCAGGCAGTACTTACTAGAGAAACAGATTTAAAGCAAGATATGCAAATATATAAGAATTTACACTATCAGCTTACACAGAGTCAGATGTGGAAGAGTACAGAATGTCTGTCTGCACGCCAGAGAGCTGAAGGGTCCAGCTGAAGGCCTGGAGCCCATTGTAGTGTCCCATGTGGGTCTGCATCAGGAGGCCCAGCGGTCTGTGATGGAGCCTGAAGAGTCTGTGCTAGAGGCCAGCAGACAACGTCCAAGGGGAAGATGAAGATGAAGACGAGCTCCTCTGAAGAAACAGAAGCGAGCCTCCCTTCTTTGTTTCCTCTTTGTACCATGCAGGTGACATGTTGCCCTAGGGTAGGTCTTCTGTCTTCAGTAAATCCCCTCAGCCACACTCAGAACTATGCTGATCCAATTTAGCAGGGCATTTCTTACTGAAGCTGACGTAATCGGTTAACTCTCACAGCTGTCCTTTCCCTACTCCTGCTTCACTGAAAAGCTCTTCAGTGGTGCATCCTTTTCTTTCTTTGAGCCAAAGTGGGACTTCATTACTCATTTTGTCTGACTGTAGCATATTATCTCTTAACTTGCTCTCTGCTGACAGTTGGAAGTGAAGAAGGTGAACCTTCTAATTCCCCATCGTTGCTGGCAAACCATTCCTCAGCTTTCCTCATTAAGGCAGACACTATTTGAGGCTCTTGCTACTTGGCACTTTTACCCTCCACCCTTCCTTGTTATAGTTATCATTCAGCTCTTGGGAGCACTTGTTTGAAACCTGCTCAGTCCTCTTCCCTACTCAGCACTTGCTATTCTAATACCTCTTTGATAACTTTAATATCACTGAGCACCACGTGACATGGTTGTGGCCATCCAGTCTTCAGTAACTCACAGCTTCAGTAACTCACAGATGACTCTGTCAACTCTAGGAACAACTGCCCTCATGAAAGTATAAATTGCAGGTTTACACTTTCACCACTAACACTTCCTTTTCTGGGGATACCTTCTTCAGATTTCTATTATACTTTTTCTTGAAACTCTATAGCAGGGATGGCAAACCTTTTAGAGCTTTCAATGATACAAACAGCCCACTGTGGCACGCGTGCCATAGGTTTGCCACGACTGTTCCATATGATCACTTATCCCCTCAGTTCCCCCTCATAACTCTTTCAGGCATCATCCCTTCCTTGACTATTCTAGATCAGTGCCTCCACTTTAAACACAGTACGATCCCCTTGTTTTCTTCCATTTGTCTACTAGGAAAACACGATTCAGGTTACAACAAACAATCTCTTCCTCTAGGGAATATTCCTGGAGAAAATCAAATGACTGTGTGTAGCAGGGTTAATTCAGATTCATCAGGCCCAGCTTCAGCTAGTGAGTATTGTGGTGTCTGGGGTGTACAAAGAGGGTCACATGTATGGACTCTTCTCTGTCACTAGGAAATCCCCCGCTACCTTAGTTTCACCTATGACTGCTAATACAAGGACTCATGAAAGCAGCTGACTTTATGACCATCACGATAACCAAAACAATATTGACATAGAAAGTGCCACCTCAGAAAGGTTAGCATGACAAATAGTCCATAATACAACTGATTTGGGGACAATTTGCTGACCACTGTTAGATACTTTAGCTTGGGTATGGTTTGAGTATCCCTCAGATTAATGTGCTGAAAGTGGCTCCCAAAGAAATGGCACTGAGAAGCAGTGGGTCTTGAAAAGATGAGGCCTAGTGGAACATGGCTAGGTCCAGGGGCATCTTCAGAAAGGGTTAATGAGGTATTTGCAGAATCAGGTTTCTTCTTGCAAGAGTGAGTTTTCATAAAGTGAGGCTGCCCCATGTGCTTGGCATCTTCTGGATGTGCCCTCTTTCTGTTTCTCTGCCATGTTGTAACACTTACAAGACAATGGCACCATGATGTTTGGACCTTCCAGCCACCAGAATTATGAGCCAATAAGCCTATTTTCTTTACAAAGTACCCAGTCTCAGGTGTTTTCTTATATCAACACAAAATGGACTAGGGTAGTAAAATGCAGTCTGTCAGTAATATTGCTTGAACTACTTCGCTTCCTCTCCACTTTTCCTCAGTACCACCTTCTCGTCATTTTCCCCTGGACAACTAGAGCCACAGTCGTATTTGTACCACTCATTGTAGCTGAAGCCAAACCCGTCATCCTTCAGCTACCTTTCTATCTGCTATAGCCACTCCCTGTCTCAGTTTATTCTATTTTTGACTCCAAATGAGTCCTCCCTCCCATGTACCAGGCCATGATCAGCCAGGGGTCGCATTCATAAGCAGCACAGGGACTTAGGGTATAAATAACTCAAGGTCACTTTGCTGAATTTCATGTGGCCAAAATCCACGTCATTAAAAGCTGGCTTGCCTAGTGATCAATTTATGAAACAACCAATCACTTAGGTTTTTCAAAGTTAATTTCGATCATGTTTTTGTCTCTGTCCATAAAAAATTCTTTCATCTTGCCATGGTAGGATGAATATTTATGTCTTCCCCAAACTCACATGTTGAAACCTAATCGCCAAAGTGATGACATTAGGAGGCGGGGTCTTTGTGGAGTGATTAGGTTATGAAGGCAGAATACACTTGAATGGGGTTAGTGCCCTCGTACAAGAGGTCTCAGAGATCTCCCCCTTCCCTTTCACCAGGTGAGGACACAGCAGAAAGACAGCCATCCATGAGCCAAGAAGCAGACCCACACCAGATAATCACATATGCTGATGCCTTGACCTTGGAATTCCAGCCTCCAGAATGGTGAGAAATAGATTTACATTGTTAATAAGCCACCTAGTCTATGGTGCTGTGTTATAGCATCCTGAGCCAACAAAGGCAACGCCCCTTTCCTTTGTTTATGCTAAACCCTCAATTGCTGTAGGAAAGTTACTTCTGTTGAAAGTAAACAGAAACAAATTTATTCATCAATTTGGCTTCGCTCAAATGTGCTTGTGAGTATAATTGGTTATTTTGAGAATGGTCCCTCTTCCCCAAAGACTGCCCTCAGCCTTCTCTCTAGCACTGTGGTCCTTATTCTTGTCTGTGGCTGTTTTAGGACTCGGCCAGCCCCAGTACTCCAGGAGGCCTCACGGAGCCAGACTGTCCTCTGGTGTCCACATGAGGAATCGCCGCGAACCTTTCAGCAACAGCTGCTCCCAGGCTTCCAAAGCCCACTCTGCTAGGGTGCGGTGGTGGTGCAGTCACAGTACCAACTACTATCTCCAAATTCTGTTCTCTTCAAAGATAATGTTCAGGGAGTCACAGCGTTGAGATCATAGCACTATTCCAACAGTGCATACCACGCCGTTGTCCTCTACTTCCACTATGTTTCTGGAAAAGTAATTCTGAAATAAATGTGAGCATTTAAAAAATTTTTCATGATTATCGGTAGGCTGAGATTTTACCTGTAGATATTGTGCTTTTAAAAATTCTTTTTTTTTTTTTTTAACCAGAGTGACAGACTGGACTTCTCATGGTCCCAATTTATCTCTCTCTCTTTTTTTTTAATGTGTCTTATTCCCATTAAGTCAGAATAATAGCTAAGTCTCAGTATGCTACTCTATACTAAAACAGTTTACATCAGCTATGTCTTTCATTCCTAGCTCTTTATAGACTTTTCCCCTCTCTGGTCCACTCCTCCTTGAGCTCTCCTTCTCTCTCCTCTGATATGTGCCATTTCATGGTGGTGTGAATGCTTCTACTCCAAGCGTGGCACGCCAGTGTTTTAGGAAGAGGACAAGTAGCCCATGAAAGGGACAGAGGAATGCTTGAAGAGGTGGGAAGAAAAGGGAGATGATACGTTAAAACCAAAGGAGGCAAGTGTCAGTAGGAGTCCTCAACCTTGTCAAATCATCAGGGGGCAAGTACCTGCAAAAACGTCATTTGGATTTAGCAGTGAGGGAGACATTATAAAAATAACAGAGTATTTTGGAGGCACACTGAGTGGGCAAGCCATAGCGAAGTGGAAGAATGAGGGCAGCAAGGAACACAGCACTCTTGGCCCTCTTTTACATAATTTTAGGCTATGAAATGCAGTAAAGAAGTAGAACGATTTGCAGGGGAGGCAGGGCTAAAGTTGTACCCATTTTCTTTGTTTTCAGATGCGATCAGGTGCATCCATGGTGGTTTGGCTGTAGACTTCTTTGTTTACAGACTGCCGAGACTTGTATATGTTTGTTGGCTCACAAGAAGAAATTACTTAGAATTTTTTAAGATCTATGTGTTATCTATGACATAATTCTCAATAAATTCTTTGTACAAAAGATACTGATCTTAGCCTTTTGGTGGTATATTTCATTCATTTATTACTTCCATTATTTATCATCCATCCACTTACTCATAGATTATTGCTATGTAATAGACACAATTGTAGGATCCCCTCCTCATGGAGCATAGAATCTAGTGGTGCAGACAGACAATCAAAAGACAAACAAATAAGAGAAACCTACAGATTTTCAGTTGAGGATAAGTGCTACGGAGAAAAGTAAAACAAATAAAACAAGGGGATTTCAGAGGAATGAGGAGTGTAGTTTTCTATAGGATTGCCAAGAAAGGCAGATAGCTAAATAAAAGGGAAAAGCATGTGTGTACTTGTGAGAGGGTGTTCTAGTCAGAGGACCATCAAGTGCAAGAGTAGGGAGCCTGCAGCAGCATGAGTGAGAAGGGTGGTGACAGGAAAAGAGGCCAGAGAAGGGGGCGGGTGGGCAGACTGTGGGGAATTTTCACGTATAATGAGGACTAACTTCTAAATGAAACGAGACTCCACTGGAGAGGTTTTAGAAAAGCAATAATAGGAAAATAATTATTCTGACTGCGTTACAGTGAATAGGTTATAACGAAGCAAGAGTAGAAGCCAAGGGATACGTGTGGAAAACCTGGGTGAGGGATCATAGGGCTTAGACCTGGATGGTAGCAGTGGAGGTGATGAGAAGGCCCAGAACTATCTGATGGATTTGCTGATGAATTGGATGTGGGGCATGGAATCAGATGACATCACGTTTTGCCCTGTTCAGCAATAAGGATAGATTTGCTCTTTACTAAAATAGATACTGATTTTGAGACTATAGCTGAGAATTGAATTCTTCTCTTGATGCTGGACAGCTGACAGCCTCTTTCTTTTTCTGGTCCACATCTGAGAAAGCTCAGGTGTTTCTGCTTTTGGCATCAGAAGAAAGTTCAAATCATGGGAGTTGTATCCTGCATGCAGCAATCCTTGCTGACCACACTCCCTAATCACAATAAAAGCCAGCATCTCTCTTTTCCCTGATCTCTGAAGCCATTTTAAAATCTGTTTGTGATCTTGCCCTGCTCTCCCCAGAAAGTCTAATTATCTGCGTAATAAATCTCTTCATACTCTCATAGTGTTTCTGTCCCAACATCCATGCCAAATTTTGGGTGTAGAGGCCAACCCTACCTGTGAAAGGGAACCACGACAGGTAAAAATTGATTTTGTGGGGTGAGGGAGGGGGTGAAAGAAGGAACAAAGAATTCATTTATAAGCATACAAGTTTCAGTTGCTTTTTAGGTATCAGAATGATGTTGAGTAGATTGATATGTGTGTAGGTTAGCAGATAATCTAAGGCTTCAAGTAAAAATTTGGGAGTCATAAGAATGATGGGGGAGCTTACCTTGGGCTTGAGAGTGCAGCTTGGAGGTAGTCTAATAGCTGAGCTCTGATCTTCCATTCACTAGAGAGGAAGAGGTGAGGAGACCAAGAAAAACAGTACTCTGAGAAGTCAGGGAATACATTGTACAGAGAAGGAAAGAACAGCCAATGGCATTAAATACTTTTGTCAGGTCAATTTGCCCTCTTTGCAAACAGATATATGGAGGAAGGAAATGAGAAGAGTTTGAACAATGGGGAACAAAACCTGATGGTAAATAAATTTTGAAAAACAAATCACAAAATGTTGAAGGATTTTGCACCTATCATTTAATTCCATTACATCATCTAGTCTAGAAATATATATTTACTGATATTCACCTAGGTACTATGGCTTTAAATTTCTAGTCTTATTTGTTTAAATAATATAAACCTGTGAGTGTCACCAGTTTGGCTTAGTAAAAGTGCCTGCAGGTGTTTGTTTGGCTATGCAGCTCCGTACTGAGTCTGCAGGGCAGGATGTGGGCTTACAGCTGTGACTATGACTTCCTAAGTAGTGGGTGGTGATGGAAGATGCAGCTCATTTCCAGAATCGTTTGACTGCTAGGAAGTGTGCCAGCTCCTCTGAGTGACTCTGCCAGCTGCCGGGGGGCCCCATCAACCCTCCCTAGACCATCCATGGTGGTCTACATTTTTAGCTCTAGGACAGACAAAACAGGCCCATCACTGTCTATCCCAGGCTCTGGGAAACCAGGCCTCTCCTCTCTTCTCATTTTGCTGCTAGTTCTCATCTTACACTTCCAGAGGGGCGTCTCCCAAAGTTTAGATGAGTCAGGCCTCGCTTATACTCTCCTAAAAAGCACAGAGAAAATCTTCACTCCAAGTATGGAGTATGGAATGAGAAAGAGCCAGTTAGGGTGGATTCTTCCTCTTCCAAAGCCCACCCTATTCATTCCTTCTACTCAGCTAGGTCTCCAAGGAGGAAGTCTTCTTCCAGGGAAGATGCTGAGGATAGGAATTTAGCATGCAGCAGGGTGACTTACAGAGAACCAACCATCATTCAGTCTTCAGTCTTAAAAAGTGACACCCAATATTTGCATGCATTCACTAATTTGTGTACTCCAAGTCTATTAGCTGTCATGTATTCTCAAACAAAAGAGAAGCTCTTTATAATTATCATAAATTGTATATTTGTGGCACTTGGTAACCCTGAACCAGTAATTTATCATTTACTCATACCCTATTAATTAAGTTCTTGTAAATTGTGAAGTTGGGCACTAACCGTTCAGGAAATTCACTTCAAATAATAGACCTAGTCCCCACCCTGAGGAACTAATATTATAATGTTTTAAATTATAATTACTTATGCTTAGTCCTATAGCACAGCTAAGCTGGGACTATAATATCTGGAAGAGAGAATCAGGAGTATCCAGATGAAATGCAGAAAGGCAGTTGGTAACTGTAATGGCAAAAAAAGGCTGTTTTTCAAAAATCAAGTCCCTGTATTATTTGACAAGATAATTATTGTGAAAAATAGATAGCAGGATAAAATCTGGATGTCAACCAGATGTATAACCAATTAATAATAAACTTGTTGATATAGCATATGTAGGACAATTTCTTTTTTTTCTGTCCATTTTGTTTTATTTATTAAATTTCTAAAAAGTCATCAGGGGAAAACTAACAAAAACTGAAATTGACAGATTTAAATATCCATGAAATTCATTTTCATTCCTACCCTGTTATATCCCTAAAATGACTGTCTCAGGGTGAGCCGCCTGGCACCCCCGAATAGTATGGGAAACACCACTCAGCACCAGCTTTACCAGGGCATGGTGGATGTGCACTGACGTGAACCCTGGTCGGTGGGAGGGAGCAGAGCAGGTAGAGAGAGTACAACAGAGGCCACGCCTAGGGTTTGCTCTCACTCACAATGACCATGGGGGAGGGAGCAGCTCAGAACCGGCCTTCCACAGTTCCAGGGCAGCTGAGTGTGGGCTTCCTGCCCTGGGCATGTTCACGTCCTCTCCACTGACAGCTGTGCTGTGTGAGAGCACAGATAACGCAACACAGAGCACATTACCATGCCAGGATCACCAGGAAGATAAGGACAAACAGACAGACAGTCAGACAGAAAGACCAACCAGGTGTGTCACTCTGGAGGGGAACGGAAAAAATGAAGTGGAGGAAACTCAGAAAGACAAGGTGAAGGAAAGGGAAATATCCCCTTGTTCTCTGTTGCCCAGGATCTTTCCATCCTCCAAAGTCAAGTCTTCTTACACTGAACAAAAATACAGAATGCTCTCTGCTGTATAACGTGTTAGATGAGAGAACAGGAAGCTCTGCCCAAGAGGGTTGACAAGACTAAAATTCCTACATGAGGTCAGTGTGGTGACCAGTGAAGTCAGTATGACCGGGGGGCTCTCAAAGGTACGCTTGTAGGAATGGAGGGGTTAAAGCTTCAAGTAGAAACAAGATGTGTTTTAAGTAGTTAAATACTGATAAATAGCTCTTTAGGTGCTCCTGAGGGTTTAAACAAGAAATTTTGCCTCATTTCTCTCAGTGAATCTTAAGACAAAATTGATATCGCCTCAAAAATAGAATTGTGGTTCCATCTGATCTGATGGCACTGAGACACATGCTGCAGGTGGCCTCCCAAGGGCCTGAGGAGACAATCACCTGAGGGGTCGCTTTCCCATGGTCCATGCCTGCAGTGCCCAGGAGCTGAGACCCACACCACTGGGCATGAAGGAGGCAGGTTTTCCTCAGAGCGCTGTAAGGACAGTCTGGTTCCCAGTGGTGTGGGTAATACTGGGGTGCATGTGATTCAGAGGAACCAGATTACTTTCTAAGAGAATCAACATTTCTGTTGCTTGCCTACTTGGGAAAGCAGAGGAATCAACAGGTTGACAGCTGGCTTAGGAAGGCCACAGCACAAGGAGAAAGATTACAAAGTGGAGATTCTGAACTTTCAGGCTTTGAAATACTTTATACTTATGTGGGAACTGAGTTTGAAGGCACTGTCCATGCACAAATACAATGTCACAGACCAGGTTCAGCAGCAGCAATGATGCCAAAGCTTCTAGGGTGCTAATCTTCTAGGCTGCCCTTGCCTTGTAAATCAGGACCCAACATAACTGCACAGTCCTAGCCAAGGAAGGACTGGCATCAGCGCAGAGCAGGAAGTTTGGAAAGCCCGGTGCACAGCTTTGAGCAGTGCAACACCAGAGGAAGTAGGCATGTGGTCCATTTCTCCTCTGAGGAAGCAGTAGAGCAGCTTCAGGAACGTGCACCCTCCCTGTGAGCTGACCCTTCCTGGGCTTGGCACCAGGGGGGCTTTCCCACCAAAACCACACTGGCAAAGCTGGCAGCAAGGGGAAGGATTCAGCATGATGAAATAGGATAAAAACACATCAGAAAAAGTAAAGAAAAGAAAAGACTCAACTCCATGCAATTGAAAATGAAAAGGGTGATATCACGACGGACCCTGCAGAAATCCAGAAGATCATCTATACATATTTTGAAAATTTATATTCTACTAAGATGGAAAATGCAGAAGAAATGGACAGATTCCTAGATTCGTATGAATTACCAAAGCTAAATCAAGAAGATTTAAAAATCCTAAATAAACCAATATCAACCAATGAAATTGAAGATGTAATTAAAAACCTCCCAACAAAGAAAAGTCCAGGCCCTGATGGATTCACTGCTGAATTCTACAAGAAATTTAGAGAAGACCTAACGCCCCTACTTCTCAAACTTTTCAATGAAATTGAAAGGGAAGCAATACTCCCAAATTCATTCCTGGAAGCAAGCATTACCCTGATACCAAAACCAGAGAAGGACCCAACTAAGAAAGAGAACTACAGACCAATCTCCCTAATGAACATAGATGCAAAAATCCTTAATAAGATACTGGCAAACAGAATCCAACAAATCATCAAGAAGATTATACACCATGACCAAGTTGGATTCATCCCAGGGATGCAGGGATGGTTCAACATACGTAAATCAATAAATGTAATACAGCATATTAACAGAACCAAAGACAAAAATCACATGATCATCTCAATAGATGCAGAAAAAGCTTTTGACAAAGTCCAGCACCTTTTCATGATAAAAACCCTACAGAAAATTGGAATAGAGGGTCTTTATCTCAATCTGGTAAAAGCTATCTATGACAAACCAACAGCCAATATTATACTAAATGGCCAAAAAATGAAAGCCTTCCCTCTAAAATCAGGAACAAGACAAGGATGTCCACTGTCCCCACTCTTATTCAACATAGTTCTGGAAACTTTAGCCAGAGCGATTAGACAAGAGAAAGAAATAAAAGGAATAATGATTGGAAAGGAAGAAGTTAAATTATCATTATTTGCAGATGACATGATACTCTACACAGAAGACCCCAAAAACTCCACTAAAAAACTGCTAGATTTGATAAGCAAATTCAGTAGTGTAGCTGGATACAAAGTCAATACTCAAAAGTCAATAGCCTTCCTGTACACAAATAACAAACTTACTGAAAGAGAAATTAGGGAAACAATACCTTTCACAATAACATCCAAAAAAATGAAATACCTAGGAATCAACCTCACGAAGGATGTAAAAGACCTCTATACTGAAAACTACAGTACTCTGAAAAAGGAGATTGAAGAGGATATCAGAAAATGGAAAGATATCCCTTGCTCCTGGATAGGAAGAACCAATATAGTGAAAATGGCCATACTTCCAAAATTGTTATACAGATTTAATGCAATTCCAATCAAAATTCCAACAGCATATCTCACAGAATTAGAGAAAACAATCCTAAAATTCATTTGGAATCAGAAGAGACCTAGAATAGCAAAGGCAATTCTGGGCAACAAAGGCAAGGCAGGGGGCATCACTATCCCCGACTTGAAATTATACTATAAAGCTACTGTGATAAAAACAGTGTGGTACTGGCAAAAAAACAGACCTGAAGATCAATGGAACAGATTAGAAGATGCTGAAACAACCCCAGACATACTAAGTCACCTTATCTTTGACAAAGGTGCCAAACACATTCGCTGGAAGAAAGATAGCCTCTTTAATAAATGGTGCTGGAAAAACTGGCTCTACACATGCCGAAGATTAAAACTAGACCCATATCTTTCACCATGCACTAAACTAAATTCAAAATGGATCAGAGATCTAAATATTAAAACAGAAACATTAAATCTGCTGGAAGGTAGGATAGGTAAAACCCTTGGAGACATTGGTGTAGGCAAAGACTTTATGAATAAAAACTCAACCGCACGGGAACTATCCCAAAGAATCAATAACTGGGATCTCATCTTATTAAAAAGCTTTTGCACAGCAAGAGAAACCACCAACAGAGTGAAGAGACAACCCACAATGTGGGAAAAAATGTTTGCCAGGTGTTCCTCAGACAAAGGATTACTATCGAGAACATATAAAGAACTCAAAAAAATCAGACCTCCCAAATTTAAAGACCCACTCCAAAAATGGGCATCTGAGATGAATACACATTTCTCAGATGAAGAAATACTAATGGCAAACAAATATACAAAAAAATGTGCAACATCACTAGTCATTCGAGAGATGCAAATTAAAACAACACTGAGATACCATCTCATCCCAGAAAGAATGGCTACTATTAAGAAATCAACTAATAACAAATGCTGGAGGGGCTGTGGGGAAAAAGGAACCCTTCTTCACTGTTGGTGGGAGTGTCGACTGGTACAGCCACTGTGGAAGTCAGTGTGGAGATTCCTCAGAAAACTAGGGTTGGAGGTCCCATTCGACCCAGCTATTCCCCTTCTGGGCATCTTCCCAGAAGAATTAAAAACATCGTACCACAGCGATATATGTGCACCCATGTTTATAGCAGCACAATTTGTAATAGCCAGATCTTGGAAACAACCCAAATGCCCATCAACTGAGGAATGGATAAGAAAGATGTGGTATTTTTATACAATGGAGTACTATTCAGCCATAAAGAAGGATAAACTGGAGACTTTTATAGGTAAATGGATGCAACTCGAGAAAATACTCATAAGTGAAATAAACCAGAAGCACATGTGTAAGCATCGTATTATCTCTCTAGTATGAGAAACTGAAAGAGTAAATAAGATCCAAAATGTACAATAGACATGGTGAATCAAAAAGAAACTGGTCAAAAGGAAAGAGAGACTGGAATAGGGAAAAGAAAGAAGGGAAAGGGAAAAAAAAATTGTATATATATATATAAGATGGTTAAGATAGATACACTACCATTTTTACTTAGTTCATTGAAGAGTAAGGTTTGTGCCAATAATGTTTGGACAATTGAATGCTAATGTCTGGTGTCCTGAATAACTAACTTAAAGATAGTAATACGTAATGTATTAACCATTGTTACCCTCCTATTATGTTGTTTTGAAAATTTGTTCTTTTTTTGATTTGTTTTGTTTTTTCTTCTCTTTAAAATTAAAAAAACCAAAACAAAACAAAAAAACACATCAGAAAGACTGGAAAGTGCTGGCTGGGGGCCAAGATCCATGGCCAGCTGCTGAGGGCTTGTGCCTGAGAAATGTTAACTAGAAAAATGGAGTGTGGGGGTGGGAAACATGTTTTGAAATTTAAATCCTAAAGGTAAAATAAAAATCTATCCACTGATGAGAAATCACCAAAACCCCATATTTACATGGTCCCATTTGAAATAAACTCATTTGACATCTCCTGTGTCCCAGCCATGGTTTGGAGACTAGTTAACTTCTTTCTGTATTAACAAAAGAAATGTTCTTACTTGATTGCACCTTATCTCAGAAATAGAGAGAAAGCTAAAACCCAAGTCCTGTGTGGTGATACATGAACTTCAAGACAAGTGATGAAGCTGCTCCGCAGGGCAGCCATGTGTCATGAAGTTCAAGTGCATGATACGCAATCCAGTCACCTGCCAACAGCCTGGCACAAGAACACATCACAGGCAACCCTACCACAGAAAAAAATTGTTATTAGGATCCCTTCCAGAACCGATTTCTACATTCTACAAATATGGATGAGCATGCCCGGTGTTCTCTGGAACTAAAAGAAGCCCACAGGGAAAAAAGTGCCTTGCAATGCTTCAAGGATTTTTCACGATACTAGCATCTTAGAATTCCTGACTTGCCCCCTAGAGATACCAGGGAAAGGGCTCTGGAAATATTTCTGAGAAGCATCTGCTTTCTCTAGGAACCTGAGCTCTGTCAAAGAAACAAAGCAAGAAAGGTTTTAGGGCTTAGGAAGTCCATATGAAAAAGGGCATGGGGCCGGCAGGGGTGGTGGAGAGCAATCTATAAATGGAAAATGCAGCCTCTGGGGACAAAAATTCTAAAATAAGGAAAAGGAGAACAAATACACGTTTTGGGAACTTGCAACTAAACATGATTATCAGCAAATTCCACAATCAGATAGCAAATGTTTTCTGAGACACGTAGGGAGCACTCAGAGGACCTACGGACGTGAGGCGGACAGATGTCAGCTGCAGGAACACTCCTCGATGATCCTGGCCCACTTGGAAAAAGAAGTCACTGGGTGACTTCCCTGGGTCGCAAAGGGCAGAAGGGGACCAGCATCACTAATCATCAGCAAAAGACAAATTAAAATCACAATGAGATATCACTTCATACTTGTTAGATTAGCTTTTATTTAAAAGGAAGACAATAGCAAGCATTGGTGTGGATGTAGAGAAAGGGCGCTCTCTAAATTAGAATGTAAATTAGTACAGTCCGTGTGGAAAGCAGTAGGAGATTCTTTAAGGAAGTAAAAATAGAATTACATGTGATCCAGCCATCCCACTTCTAGGTAATGGCCAAAAGAATTGAAATCAGTATGTTGAAGAGGTATCTACATTCTCAAAAAGACATGTCGTTTTGAGTTAGGATATGAGTGTAACTCTACTGATATTTGGAAATGCACATTACTAGTCCCCTCAAAAGTAGTTGGCCTATAAGAAATTTTGCAACACACAGGATTAAATTAAAAAAATCATTGGTATTTTGATGTGCAAAATGCTCCTTGTGCAAAAGAACATTGAACTGCAAGAGTTAAACTGCCATAAAAATAAATATGAACATTTATAAATGCATATGAATATATAAATATGAATACTTTACAAAAATGAATATTGACTAATATGATAATGTTTACAAAAACATTCATTTTCAGGGTAACAAAGGAAATGACCACACTCTTACACGCACAGATATACATTCTTCTCCCTTAATGGGTTAACAAAGACTGACAAAATGGCCAAGTAGGGAGGATACAGTGAGTACAGTAGAATTGTTATGCTGTTAATGGCAGTGTTTTCTGGTACAATTTTCTTCAGTTTGGCCACATTTATCCATAGTTTTTTTTTTTTTTTTTTTTTTGTGGGTACCGGGGTGTCGACCTCAGGACCTCGCGCACCAACAGGCACCCGTGCTGCTGAGCGATATCACCGGCTCCTTTTTCGTATGTGGGATCCGGGAGTCGAACTCAGGCCCTCGCGCTTGCCAGGCAGGTGCTTATGCCGCTGAGCCATCTCACCAGCCCATCCATAGTTTTTAATCTAATGTATTACATTTTAGATCATTTAATACTTAAATATGAAAGCATAGTTAAGTAAACTATGGTAATTGTAGATAAGAAACTACTGTGAAACCAATCAAAAGCACATAAACAAACAAAAAAAGAAAAAAATATCTTTTGGTATGTATTGAAAAAATCTATTATTTTCTTTAAATATTTTGAATTTTCTGCAAAATAGGCTACATTATTTTCTAATAGAAAAGTAGAGGAAGTCAGATGATTCTCAACCTAATGAAAAAGCAATAAAAGAGGCATGACAGCAAGTTGGGGGCGGTGAATAATTAAAGTATCCAGATTTAAAGTAGGATACAAAATCATGACTAAGAAGGGTCTCTAAAGTCATTTTTATCTTTATTCTCAATTATAATACCACTGTCTGCCATAGGGACAGAGAGCACTAACAGATTAATTGCAATTTTGTTTGCCATATCATGTCCACTTTCCTTGTGAGAAGTAAAAAATTGCCAAATACATTCTTTCTTATTTTTTCCTATTTTTTGCTGATCTAAAAGATCAGGACTCATCAGAAAGGGTAATAATCATTAATATAGCATTGAGCAAGATATACTGTCATAAGAAGCAGAATAGTTACCCTGGAAAATCCTTGATTCATATAATTGAGAGCTACTGAGGTTATTTATCTATTTTCATCTGTAGCTAAGACCATTTTAATAAGTTGTTTTCTGTATCCAACTTGATATAGCTACTGGCTTCAACGGTACAGCAGATTTTATTCACCATTCACTTATTTTTATCCTGATCAAGTAATCTCGGTATTGTCTTATTTTTGGACAGTGTTTTTTTTTTTTTGTGGATACCGGGTGTCGAACTCAGGACCTCATGCACCAGTAGGCGCCCGTGCCGCTGACCAATATCACCAGCCCTTTTTTCGTATGTGGGTACCGGGAGTTGAACTCAGGACCTCGCGCTTGCTAGGCAGGCACTTATGCCACTGAGCTATCTCACTGGCCCTGGACAGTTTTAAAGTTAGTAATCATCATAATCCTTTTGTTTGCGTAGCCATAAAATTTGGCAATATTCATAATCAAGGAGTGGCTTTGTGGGCATCTTCAAAAGCAAAAACTAAATTCCTAACCTGTGAGAAATCAGTGTTCAACGATTTCTAATAAGTTGCATGAAATAATAAGGGCAAGACTCTGTCCAGAATCCAAGTGTTATTTCTACACATGAGATTATTTTCTGAATGTCATTTTTTGAAGGGAGGAGATATTTCTATTCTCCACTGAATATAAATAGTGTATTTTCAGGTTGATTTCTCCCAGCAGACTAATAACTATGAGTTTACATAATCTACATTGAATACATACATAATTATTAATGTAACATAAATCCAGTGTTTCCTGACTGCTAATCTACAAAGTCAGCACAGGCATTTTTAGAGTTGGATTTGAGAGACCAGAGCCTTCAGAATGACTAGCAAGCTGGAGGAGAACGTTATGGACGTTGCACAAAATGAAGCTGAGATGGTAAGTATTGCAAGCAACTTTTAATAGCTTTCCTGATATGTTTCTTGCTTTCAACGTTTAACCTCTAAACCTGCAAGAAAATTAGGTTAGATTTTTTATGTTTGCTATTACAGAATGAATGGACTTTGGGAGATTATTGTCAATAATCATAGGATTGAGGAAGTTGTTAGTATACCAGACAGTGTTTTCCTATAGCTGTGAAATTGTGCATTAGACTTTTTACCTAAATTTTAATATGGAGGTCCAACATACTCTAAGTTATGAGTAGACAAAATTTTGGTAGATGATTTGGAATGTCATGTTCATGGCAAATATTAACCTTATTATTTTTATTTTTATATATTTTATTCCAGTGAAGTACTTGCCCCACTGTGACCTACTAGAATTTATAGTAGTAATTATGAAAAATGTCCCATGGTGGGAGACCTACAGTAAAATGCTAATATATAAATCACATACTTCTTAGAATCATGGAAACAAAATTGTAAAAATCTCAATCATGAGTCAAATGATTTTTTTCATTTTACAAATGAAGAAATTGAAATGTTTATTAGTCTACATAGTTGGTGTCAGAGTTAGAAACTGAATTCAGATTTCTCACATACGATCTTCAGTTTAAAAGAAATTACGTTTTTAAAAAAGTGACTACTACATGCCTGACAAAGAAAAATGATCTATGATTAACTTAAAGATATAGACAAAATGAAATAAATATAGGATTTTATATATAAGTTGTTTTTTAATTTGAAGATTGTATTTGTGACAAGTTTGGGTTTTAATACCTAGACTACAATAAACTCAATTTATATTTGCCTCCTATTCCAGGAAAGCTACAAATGTTATTACTTTAGCATAATATGTGTAGTATTTTATTTTTCCCCAAATATACTGACTATGACTTATAGAGTATCCTCACAATAACAAAATGTTCATGAAACTTAGCATCAATAAGTTAAATAATTATGCCAAGAAAACAAATTAGCAAGACAAACTTCTGAGTTTGTAAAGAAAAAAATATAAAAGGAATGATTAGAATTTCCCAGCTTTTAGTATTCTGATAAACAACCTATAAACTTCTCACAGTGCCAAGACTAGGAGAAGATTTTTTGGACAAGTATTATAGAAGTGTTATTTTCTTATTTTGGAATACTTAAAAGATATAGAAAATTCAAAAAGAAAGAGAAAAAGTCACTCATGTTTCTGCTCAGAGAAAACCAGTGTTAATATTTTCTTCCCCATGTAGTTTAATTTTATTTTTTGACTGATTTATTTTGCCATATGAATTCTTGTTAGCTTACCTAAGCATTTTCTTCAAAAATTCAAGAACAACAGTATCTGAAATTCAGGGAACTAACTAAAACTTTTCATGAGAGGACATTTATTCAAGTTGTCTTTTTGTTCCTCAGTACAGTGTTATGGTTTTATTTATGTACGTCCTCTGCATTTCATATGCTTAACCATTTTATATATTTTATTACTACTGTGAATAGCAGTATACACACCCACATGGACACACAAAAAATAATTGTTGTTATACACATTTTTCATATTTTTATAACTAGCCAACTTAATAACTCATTACTTTGGATAGGTAATTACTTTGGGATTCTGTTTGTAGACAATCATATCACCTGCAAGTAATAATACTTCTGTTTTTACGTATTTATTATTCTTATGTACTGACAAGAACTTCCAGAAAAGCGTCATCTAAGAGTTTTGGTGGAGGAAATTCCCCCCTTTTCCTTAGTGTAATGGAATGCTCCTGATATTTCACTGTTAAATGTGACATTGGTCATTGTTTTGAGGTAAACGTTCCTTAGCACGCTTAGGAATTACTCTATTTTATTTTCAGTTCATTGAGATTTGTTTTGCTTAGCTGCTTTTGTCGGGACTGAATGCTGAAATTTGTCAAACGGTCCTTTGGCATCTACTGAGATGATCGCTATGTTTTCCTTCCTTGATCATCTGATATAAATAAAGTATTTGTGTATTTCACATCATTAAACTATTATTACAGTTTCAGGGACTCCTAGCATCTGATTATTTCATCATTTAATACATGTTGATTTCACATCAGTTTATATTTATATGCTTATGTTCCCAACAAGATAAAATTTCCTCACCTTTAACAATCGGCGTTGGTTTATTTACTTATCTATTTGTCTGTTTGTTTGCATATTTATTTACATCTTTGTCTATTTCTGTGCAGTTTCCCAGAAATCCATGCTGTTTGAATGAAGGAACACAGTGTGGTTGTAGATTGCACAATGTGATAATCCAGCCGCAGATGGTAAGGTTTGGGGAGAAGATAAGAAGTGTCAGTCATACTCTGGAATAATGGTAAAATAGGACAGGCTGGTCCTTCTCCATCAGCTCTTCTGCAGGGTTCCAGCTGCCACTACACAATTTCCTGAAAACACCTGGGACCCAGGGTCCTTACCAGGGCAACAGTGCTGAATTCTATGTTAAGATCTTGCGCCATAGCAGAAAGAGTTTTTTCTATTTTTGTGTATTCAAATTTCATAAAATTCCTTTTATTTATGTTTGACAGATAAAAATGTATTTCGTAAGTAATTTTACTTACCAAATCTCAATAAGTGATGTGAAAATTAGAAATAATGAACAACGAGATAAAAAACCGTGCACTCTTCCACACCCAAAGATAACCAATGTAAATGTTTTAATATGTCTTTCCATTATTTTTCTACCCATTAGGACTAATTGGATAATTTAATTTATACTTAGATGTTAGTAGCTGATTATAGCATAATTCCTCAGGCAATCTATTTGCATTTAAGATGGAGCCTTATTACTTTAGTACAAAGGGATAAGTAGGAGGGGGCACTTTGTCCTCATAGGCTCACGAGTGTGGTATATGTGTCTGCGTGCATTTTCCATATATAATGTGTGTGAGCATGTGAATGTGAGAGAGAGAGAGACAGAGACAGAAAAAGACAGAGAGATATGAAAAATGTATGTTTTCATTACAGCCTTTGGAATAATGGAACATGTTAGTCTTATTCTAATTGAAATCCATTCCTTAAGTCATCACTGTGTAATTTGCTGATAGAATCATTTTTATTAAACCTTTCCAGGCTACAGGAAAACCATGGTCACTCTGGAAAACATGTCTAGTGTGTCTATTGGCCTGCTTCATTGCCTCAGCCATTGTAGTTGTGGTCTTATATTTTGGCCAGTTTGGCAAGCCCATCAGCAATACCACCATTGTCATTCATGCAGATGGGAAGTCCAGTCAGGATGCTGGAATCCCTCGTCCTACCCCATCTCTTGCCTCATTAACCACACCTGGGCCTCAGAGAACCACACCTGCTACCCCCACAACCAGCCAAAGTACATCTACTGGCGTACCCACAACTTCCGTGGAGACAACTATCTCAACTACCACCACAACTACCACCACAACTACCACCACAACTATAGTACACGATGTTGTAATTGAATATGACGATGAACCATAGTTTTGAGCCCTCAGTCCTCCTCAAGCCAGATCTAAACCTTTACCCTAAAGGAGGCGTGCCCTGCATTCTCTCCCTTTGCTTTATAAGGACCTGTTTCTCTTGCTCAGTGCTTTGCTGGCTTCTCACATGGTGATGACTTAGTCTTGGGCCCACCGATGTTCAAACGATTGGGAAAGGAAAATGACTACGGATCTGGTGATTCATCCAGGCTACAGCAAAGAGCATGTTTTTTCCTGTCCTGTACAGCCAGCCTCATGGATCACTAATGAGGACTTCAGCTCATAGAAAGGCTGCCAGTGAGCCCTACTCAACTTAGCTTCCTGCATGCTCTTTCTGAATCCAGTATCTACCATCTGGCCTGTGAGGATTTTCTCCTAATATCATATATTTGATCCTTTGTCACTATTTGTATGCCAGCAGGGAAAGAAGCTAATGTTCAGTTAAAGAGATTAACAAGCATCATTTACTAAATACCTATTGATCTTTACAAAGGGGTGCCTCCTATTGGAGAATTCAGAAACAGTGGTCATCAGTGAGAAGTAAACAAGGAAGGATTCTGAAAAAAAGTTAAACATGGGAAAGTGGTGAAGGTTTAGATTTAAGGAGACAGTTAGAATAGAAAATGAAAACAACAAGGAAGTGTTATGGAATTAAAAGCAAAGGCACACTTGGAACTCAAATGTAAACAGGTGACATATTTACGTGTACCTGCAATTTCTCATGAAGATCACCAATAATATTCTCCATATCTGATACTGCTTAATCTCCAAACTATTTTGAACTGCTCCTTCAAAAGTTTTAAACTTTTGGGGCCGGTGAGATGGCTCAGCGGCTTAAGCGCCTGCCTGGCAAGCGCGAGGGCCCGAGTTCGACTCCCGGATCCCACATACGAAAAAGGGGCCGGTGATATCGCTCAGCGGCACGGGCGCCTGCTGGCGCGCGAGGTCCTGAGGTCGACCCCCCGGTACCCACAAAAAAAAAAAAAAAAAAAAAAAAAAAAAAAAAAAAAAAAAAGTTTTAAACTTTTAAGTTGTTTTATAAGTTATAGTGTAACTTAAGAGGACATATTGCTTATAATTTGCCGGGAAACATAAGACTTGTTCAATGTTACTCATGTTACAAGTAGTTAGTACAGTACTAATTAGAAGCATACATTTTTCAGTCTGGAAAAGACTTCAGAGGCAAAGAAACCTGCCTGCCTTACCTTCAATCTACAAAAAGGGGAGATAGAAAGACTAAGCCAAAGACTCAGACACAGTGAGTCAACACTAGAACTCACAACTCTAGTTTAAACTTTCTGATTCTCTTTTGCACACAGTTAGAGGTCCTACACACACTCTAAAAGCACTGTTTCTCCATTTTTCAAGATTTCCCAAGGCAAAAGGCTTCGTACTTCATATAAATCTAGATTGGTTTTCTGCAGTCAGTGATACACCATTTAGCTTAGCTATTAAGTCCTCTTTGAATAATTAAGCTCTGTATAAGAAAGATTAGAAATTACCATTCCTTAGATAGTTGCTATCTGTAGGCAGTTAGTATTATTTTTCAAATATTGATAATGTAAAAATTTGAATATTTGAAGAGTTATTAGACAAACCATGAACATTCAGTAGTAGATCTTAAGAATGATGAGAGGTACAATGTAAATCTTAAACAATAAATTTTGTTGGGCTCTAGATAGGGTTGATAAAGCTCTAGATAAGAATAAGTCACAAGAGAGTAAGTACACATGCATTTTTTTTCCCACAGCGTAATTTTAAAACGATGCACTTCTATTGTATTTTGATTTAGATGCTTGTGAAGAGGAAAGCTTAAATTTACTGGGATCAAATTACTTATGTAACTTAAGCTTTGTTTTGTGATATAAAAGTAAAAAATAAGTTTTAAAGGATTCCCTAAACAAATAAAGAGTAATACAAAATGTTCTGTATTTTGGAAGTCTTCATTTTTATTGGTTAATGTTGCACTGCATAATACTTACATTTGTTTTGAGAAATTGGTACATGTATAATCATATCTTGATTATTTCTGAGACTTTTTCCCCCTCCCTTTCCCCTCTGTCTTTTTCCTTCCTCTTACCCTTTTCTCCAAGCCTTCTTAAGTAACTAGATGCTCTGGTAGGAGTGGTTCTCTTCTCTGACCCTTATGGGTGACACAGAATATGACAATACAAAAGCATACCTTCTTTGTGCTGAAGGAGCATCATCTTTTAGCTATTTCCTAGGTTAAATATTGGTTGGAGGAGATCTTAATTGAGATCTGAAATGATCAGCTTTTTGCACTTAATAAAATGGAGACGTGAGGACACTTGGATTTTTTTTTTTTTTTTTTGCTTTAGGCTCTTACAATTTAATAAAATAGTCAACAGAATCATGGAAAATGTCTTTACATGTTCAATTTACAACCTGAAAATGGTTTTACAAAGTACTTTAAAAATACAAAGTGAAGTGTGCATATTCGATAGATCGCCCATCAGCTAGAGATTCTCTATTTCAAACATTTCACAAAACTTTTGTGAGTGCAACATTTGTTCTTAAATCCAAGTAAGTATATGAGGAATTAAGAAATTTAGTTTTCAAATACACTTCTAACAAGTAAGGGTACAATTCACCCCTTTAGATGCTGCATGAGAAAATGTTCTATTAGGCATTTTGTTCCCCATGTAGGCCCATTTACCTCCACTAAAAATATGTTGTAACAAGTAGCCCTGCTTCACCCTCATGTCCACATGTATTTCCGGGAAAACCTTTAGGAAGTGTAGTGTATCCTATTTAAGCTACTCACTTTGATATTTCAAAATCTTGGGTCATCTGTACTTTATAGCAAATTATGATTTGCGGACATTTTACTTAGTTTTCAATGACGACCGAGGCATCTGATTAATTACTATTCTAACAACAGGTATCTCTTAGTAGTGTCATTCTCAAGGCAAACATGTTTTTATTTTGCCACGTCTCTTGCAGACTTTTGCGAAGGCATCTTGAAAGCGTTTGCTAAATGCTTTCTGCATGAAGGCACTTGCAGGTGTCCCTCTTTGTCTTTGAAAATGATCCCTACCATTAAACAGTTTCTTCCTAAAGTCACGTGCAGCATTTATCATTTCCGCACTACTTTCAGCACTTCTTATTGTTTCTTCTATTGACAGTTACTTCGTATGAATTTTTCTCCTCATATCACTTTTGTGCTAATCAGAAAAGATGTGTTCTAATGTGTTCGTGATGTACCTCATGGCAAAGCACAAACAAAATAAACATGTGGTAGGTTAAAAATAGGTAGAAATTTTAAAACGATTGTGCACAACAACTGTTATCTTTTATGTACTGTAGCTGTGTTTTCCTTGGGTGTAGTTTTGTTTGTAAGAAAATCTGTAAACACAAGTGCTTCTGTACCAGTTGTACTGGTTTCTGTATTTGCCTCCATCCTAAATGGAAAACATAGGCTGATCTTACAAATGGAACAAGAAACCTCATATCATTACTTGCTACTTACTGCACCAAGGATGCTTGTATCAGTTAAGGCTCAGTAGCAAATGACAGATGTTCCAAAATAATAGTGAAGTTACTGAAGGTATAGAAAAATAATGTAGAAAATTTTCTCTCACACACACATTAAAAGACTGGTCCAGAATTGGAAAAAGACATTACATGATCACCAGAAACCCAGCTAGACTGCTTTATTTCATTGCTCATATTCTTATTATTGCATGGCTTACATTTCACGGTTCAAAGCTCCAGTCATTATGTATATATTCCAGTCAACAGAAAGGAAGAGGGTGGAAGGGCTTGATCATTTCATTTAAAAATACATCTCAGAGGTTGCATGAGCAATTGTTTTATTTCCCATTTCCAGAAAGTAGTTGTGGAGTCAAACACAGCTGCTAAGAGTCTGAGTACTATGTGACCAGCTAAAGCAGAGGGCCCCATTTACAAATAAGAAGGCAAATAAGCTAAATGGGTTTTGAGGGCTAACACAGAGTCTCTGCCACAGCAAAATAATAAAAAAAGAAAAAGTTAGCATTTTACTACGAAATCCTAATCCCTTCATGATCCCCAGGTACTCTAACATTCTTATATAAACATGCTGAAAATTGCAAAATTGTAACAATATCTAAAAATGATGAGTTGGGGCTGGTGAGATAGCTCAGCAGCATAAGCGCCTGCCTGGCAAGCGTGAGGTCCTGAGTTTGACTCCCGGAACCCACAAATGAAAAAAGGGCTGGTGATATCATTCAGGGGCATGGGTACCTGCTGGCAGGCACGCGAGGTCCTGAGTTAAACCCCTGGTACCCACACACACACGAAAATAACATAAATAAATAAATAAATAAAAATGATGAGTCATTTGAAGTGTCAAAGTGAGCTGGCCGCAGGTGTCCTGTCTCCAGGAGATTTGCCTGCACAGGTAAAGCTTCAGGAGCCCCTCCCAGGAGTCGCTCATGCCTTCTGGTTCCCTGCATGTTCACAGAGCCCAGCCCCGTGCTGCCAGGGAGAAAAACAAAGGCAGCATTTGATGGATGAAGACACTGGCAACATCACAGAGACGACAGGCGGGAAGAGACCTTGGGGATTATCCAGTCTAAACTCTTTGCCTTCTGAAAGGACTGAACCTGGAACAATCTTTGGGGGCTCTGAGTGGGCGCAGGCACAGTGGGAAGGTCTTAAATTCGGTTACCTCTTCGATGGTGCGTCTGTGGTAAAACAGAGGCTAGAACAAGAACTCTGGATTTTGCACTGACGTGTAACATTTTCACATTACATTGTTAGAGTTTCGTTTTGGTTTTATCCCTCCCTGTATATAAAGTATGTTGAAGTAAGGTTTTATTAATTGCTACTTAATTTTAATGCATTTTATTTCCAATTAGAAAAAAGAAAATCAGGTTCTTCAGTAGCATTTTTCTCTCGATATTTTCTCTATCCTATTTTCAATTTTATCTTTCATTTTCTCTCAGGTTTTCTTCTTTGTAAATCTCATATGGTTTTACATTTTTCTTGCAATGCTCTAAATAAAGCTGCATAGAAGGTAAAGTATACAAACTCTAAAAATAGGCAGCCAGGATTGGAGAGCTATCTCCTTCATTTTTATGTGACCACTGGAAAATTACCTTGCCTTTCTTTGCCCCAGATTCCCCACCTAGAAAGTTGGGATAAAAATACCAACTACATCATACATTTACTGTGAAATGTGGCTAGATTAATATAGGTAAAAAAAATCCTTAGAATTGTGACCTGGCAAACATTAAATATTAGCTAGTTCTGTAAATCAACCTGAGGATAATGGTGAATGCTTAAGACAAAGATATGTTTCCCCTTGTCACCTGGCACATTTCTGACCATTTCTTCTCCTTTAATTGAGAATTGATAAATATTCAGAAAATTAAAACTGGTATTGATATTCAATTAAGAAAAAATGTCACATGATCGTGGAAGCTGGGGAAGTATTATCATAGAGGTATCTCAAAGCTGAAAGGAGACTAGGAATTGGTTGCAAGTTTAAAAAAATAAGTGAACGTGCAGAAAGACCTTGAAAGGGTTGTGTATGAAGGAGCAGTGGGAGGTGAAGTGATTCATTTTCAATCCTGCAAGAACAATACAGCAATTGGCAACTCACTGGCTAAATCACACGAAGAGAATTTCACCAAGCACAGCTCCTTGAACACAAAAATAATTTTAAAAGTTTAGCTATTTTTTTATTTTGAGGACCAGGGAGGAAGGTCTTAGTACAGAGAATTAGGATTTAAAAACAAATTAATATTCATTTTTGTGAATGAGATACCATTTTTTGTGTTTTAACTTCTATGGTACTTGAGATTCTCATAGAACATTTCCCCAAGGACATCTTAGTAACAAGTGTGTCAAATGCACTGAATTATTAGTCAGACAATAGTCAGAGCAAGAGGATAAGCTCAAATACTTCTTAAGTTCTCTTCTCCCTAGAAGACAGTTCTTATCATGCTGGGATTTCTCATGAGAAAATGGCAGTATCTCACAAGGAACATGACATGTGCCATTTTCTCCCTAGAGTCACAAGCAGTAGCCCAGCACTGGACCTGAAATCACAAGACAACACTGAGGTCTTATTTCTGCCACTTACCAATTGTCTGGCCCTGGGAAGATCTTTCATCTTGGTTATCAGCTTGTTCATCTATAATACGGTGGTATTAAAGCTCATTTCTAAAGTTGTTTGAAGATAATTGACATCATAATCATGACAGCATTCTCTGCAGTGAAGGGCAGCATTATTATTATTTTTACTTTTTTGTGACAGTATAAAATTTCAAATTTGGAACCACTGAAAATTTCAAGTTTAGGTGCAATATGATTCTTTTATTTCAGAAGGATGAAACTGTGATCCATCATAGTTAGTAACATGGAATTTTTGGACAGAGAGAGTAGAGTTAGAATCCTAGTTTCATGTGTAAATTATGATTTCCTCAGGGCAAAAATTTAGCTTCCCTTTTTGTAATAGTGGAATAATAGCAGCATATGAAATTATGAGGATTAATTATACAGATATATAGCATTACAAAGACTAAATGGTTAATAATCTGCTGTAGAATAATACTAACATCATATACTAAGTGTTTACCATGTGTCAGTAGTTATTAAGTGTTATGGTTTTCATTTTAACTCTTTGAATTACCCGTGGTTTGCCTTAGGGCTTCTTCGAGGCACAATGTGGTACAGGTGCTGAGTGTTTCTAGAAGAATCTGAGAAGACACCTCAGATTCTTCTAGAATTGTTTTCTGTTTCCATTCCACCTGTCAGATGTTTAGCTATTCCAACACAACCCATTTCTTCTTCCTTTGATGTTCCTTTGCGGGCCTGGGAGTGTTCTCCATGGGCAACAGCTATGGTTTCGGGCTGTGCACACCTGCTAACGCCAACATCCAGGTCTCCTATCAGGGCCCTTTGCTCCTGGTGTTAAGAGCAGACTAAGAACAGCCCAATACATTTGCACTTAAAGGGCCTTCCGTGTCTTAGCTCCAGGTTGTCACTGCTGCTAGAAAGTTTAGGAATTTGGCCATGCCTATAAATTATTTTTTCAGTAGAATCTTAAGCTGTTCCTAGGTGGCCCACTTCTCCTCAGGTCACTATCTACCATGCCTCTTTGAGGAGAGGATCATTTTTTATGTTTTTGCTTCAAACTCATAGTGACTCAAACTCTTGGTACAATAATGCTATTTCTTATCTCCCCTGCCCCATATTTCTTTCCCTTTCTCCTGACTCCTGGCTGGGCCAACTTTGCTCTGGAGGAGGTGGAGTAACTTTGTCCTCATTTGTCATCTACAAGCAGGTTATTAATCTGAGTAAAAATTTCAAAGCAAGAGTTTTCCAAACTATGACTGGATTATGGGAGATTACTGACCTCAAAGACAAGTATGGAATACAATGAACTGATATTATGTTACTAATGGAAACATCATTAAGACTCTGGTGCCGAAAATGGCATTGGCTCTCATTAGGTGTTGGCTTCTATGAACGTGTTCACCAGGGACTTCATGCACCACTCCATGCCTGAGTCACAAGCACCAGGAACATCCCAGCCACCTCCAAGGCACTAAGAAATTCAGAGGAAAGGGGAATGAATGCTGCGTGGGTTGACAGATTTTATTTTCTAGTCTACGATGAAACATAGATGTTCCCAACATGCGTGGAATCAGAATGGTACCACCTGCGGGCCCTGCGAGTTTGCAGGCTCTCTTCTCTGGGGAAATTAATGAAAAGACAGCATTTGAAGTTTGCCTTAAAAATTGGTTTTCTTTTGATTTTCATTTGTTTTGTTTTCTAACTTAAATGAAATACATGTTCACTGTGAAAACAAAATTGGACAGCTCAAAGAAGTATATGGAAGCGGACAGGGAAAAAAATCACCGATTTTCTTAACACCAGAAACAACCAATGTTTATGTTTTCCTTTCCTTAAGAGACCATATGTACTGTGGCCACATTTAGCAAGATTTTAAAAAATGTTCATAGCCTTTAATACAGTCATTCTGCTTATAGAACCCACAATGGGTATAATTAAGAATGCAGATAAAGACTGGTGTGCAAAGCTATCCATTTTAGCCTCTTTATAGATAATGAAATGTAGAAACAATCCAGCTACTCCAAACAGCGAAAAGACTAAGAATGACCAAAAGCAGGAAAATCCTCAAGGAGGTGGGACTTGTCTTGGACACGAGACACGAAAATGTGCCCCTGAAACTGGAAGGTAAAGGAGGTAACCATGGAGGGCAGTGTATAATAGCACAATGTACACCCAATCGCAGGAGCATGAAACGGACAGTGCATGAAATCATCATCAGCCACTGGGCCTTAACATGAGTGTGGTTGTGAGCTTAGCTCCCACCTAGCAGGGAACCCTCAGGAAAAGGGTCAATGCTGAGGAGCAGGTGTGAACAATGAAGGGGGGTTGTTAGATAACCAAATAATTGCTTGACTCACAGCTTAGATTTCCCAACACCTTCTGTAGGTCTGGACCTCCCAGAGTTTCCTGGCAGTCAGAGGCAGAGAGAGGAGCCCTGCTTCCGAACCCTGGCTATACTGGTTCTGCTGTGTACACTCATTTAGGTCACGCATTCAACCTGAAATACACGATATCATGCATAGACTACTTCCTACGTCTCCTCTCTTTCCATCCAGCCTCTACGCATGGGTCATTGACTGGGTTCTACTACTGCTCAACTCACAGATCTGCCTCAGAAGACCCCTAATCTCCTAGGGTCCTCTGAGTCAAAGAGCACTGCCCAAAGCCACGGAGATCCTCTCTGTTTTTTACCAGCATTCTGGCTGATAACAATGTATGTTTAGTCAGGAGTGATATTTTTGTTAGGCATTTACAAAATAAAGACATTTTTTGTTCTTCCACCAAAGAAGACTGTAGACTAGGGTAGTAGGAATCAGAAGGAGAAGCTTATTCAGGTTGGACTAATGCATCCTAACACCTTGTCTCCTTTTATGAAATTAATTGTACACCACATTAAGTACCTTTTTCATTCATGCATTCCAGTTTCATTTTATTGTTTCACTTATATGGTAGCGTACAGAGGGGGTATGTGTGGCTTTTGATGTAGTATAATCTAAAAATCCTTAAAGTCCCCAATACTGTCCTCTAAAGCCACTCATTGGAAGAAGGCACTGCCTATGAACAGTGGGTCAAAGCTGGTCATTTCATTCAGCTCCTAATCAACATGCCAGGGCAGAGAGTGGATATTTGAGACATATGGTCAGCAGCTGGTTGGAGAGGTTGGGCAGCCAGTTGGTGAGGTGCTCTGGTCTAGAGTTCAAGGCGGGAGAGGCCAGAACCTTTGAAATGGAGAGAAAGATAGAATAAAAACAGACCAGGACCAGGATAGGCTTGGGAAGAGTAGAAGACAGAGCAGAAAACTCCCTAGCATGCAGGAGGCAGGGAAAGATGCTTCCAGAATAAGCAAGCAGGTTGTCAGGAGATCTGATTTTATAGCAAAGATTTAGAGGACTTGTCTCTCTAGATCAAAATAGGGATCTCCCTTCGAAGCAGCATTAGTTGCATCTCAAATGTGTCAGGAATACGGATGCTCAGGGGCCATCCCAGACCTACTGAATCAAAAATTCTGCTTGGGGACCCAGCGGTCTGGGTCTCATCAAGCTCTCCCCATGATTCTGATGACTTCTGGAATTTGAAAACTCCTGCTCCAGCTCAGCCAAAAGAGTCAGTAGTAGATAACTCATGAACTGGTTTTTGTCTTTTTTTTTTTTTTTATGTGGGTACCGGGAGTTGAACTCAAGACCTCGCGCTTGCCAGGCAGGCGCTTATGCCGCTGAGCTATCTCACTGGCCCCTAGATTTTGTCTTTTTATAAGCATCTTCCAGCCTGAAATTAGATCGAGTGTACATTGTCCCTCACCTTTTTTTCCAGATGACCAGTCCCAAAATATCAGAGGTCACTTTTATAAGAAAGGGAGGATCCTTAGCAGCCGGGCCCATTTAACTCTTTAGTACACATTAAGTGATAATTTTTGCCAAGGAGCCACAAAATTTCAGGAAGCCTAAGGAAAAATATTGAAGTTTCAATGGAGAGAGGGAAGAGGGCTAAAGTGATGATCTTTGATTAGTTGCTGGACAGGTATAGCTAAGGGGATGTCACCTGGCTGTCTTCACCCAATTCAGAACACTAGTATGTGTTATTCTTCACAAAGTGTCCCTTGAAATAGATAAGTTACTCTGCATTATTTGTAGGCTCCAACTTTCTACTAACACGTTTTCATTATCTCCTCTAAAGAACATAAAAGCCTAACCACAAAGAGATGAAGCATTCTTTTCCCAAGGTGCAGAGATCCTTTCTGATCAAATTCTCTGTCTTTGCTCTTTTGGGACAAATAGTGTAAGAGCTAAAGAAAAGATAATGATGACTCCCCTGTTCCCAGGACTCACCAGTTTATGCCACCATTTTGGATATATGAGGCTTGGGTTCCAGCCATTTTCCTCTTTCTGATATTTATTGGACCGGCCGAATGTAAAAGTTGCCCATCACCATGACACAGTAGGGAGCCACAGGACACATAAGGAGTGGCTGAGCTGAGTTAGGCAAGTTAGGCAAGCGTCAGTCGAAGTACATGCTCCACCGAATCCAGAGATCTCTAAATCCTCCCCATGGCTTCTACCTCCAGTGTTTACAGATCCTTACTCATTGCAGGACCTCAGTGCTTCATCGCCTTCCTGCCCGGAACTTCTTTACCCTTTATCCCTGTAACTCTCTACTTCCTGCTTATCCTTCAGAAAGATCTTCCCTGGTCCTACAATCTAAACCATATCCCTTAGTTATATTCCTTTTATACCGCCTTTATTTTATCTTTACAACATTTAGCACACTGTAATTTAATACTTGCTTGTGTGCCTACACTCTAAAGTTTGTGCACTGCTTAGATCACTTTATGATGACTACGTACTCTTAGGGCATGTCAGAATGTTACTTATTTTGAGTTCTTGCCATTGAATAATTTCACACACAGTCAGTATGCCTGATCCCAAGTCCTTGACAACTCTGCTTTCTTAGTATCTCTTCAGCTGGCTAAATAAATCATCAGTAAATAGCTTCACACAGAAGCTTCTTTCTTATCTCTAACCAGGTTGAGCCAAAGACAGAGCTAACTCGACATTTCCCATCACTAGTTGTTTTCCTCATTCTAGGCTCAAAGCTGAATTTCCATCTTGAATTGCTTGTGAAGAACAAATGTATTTGTTGCTATTGTTGCTGTAATACCTACCACAAACAGTGGCTTGAAACAAATGTACTGTTTTTGAATTCTGGAGATCAGAAGTCCAGAATAAGTCTGACAGGGTTAGAATCAAGTGTAGTGGGTTTGGTTCCTCCTGAAGTATTTGAGAGGCAGAATACTTGCCTTTCCCAAATTCCAGAGAACTCTGGCACATGGCTGCGTCACTCCAACTTGTGCCCCTGTCCCCCTCATAACACCTTTCCCCCTCCTCTTCTGCCTCCTCTATCAGGATCCTTGAAATTATATCAGCCTACCTCGGAAATCTATAATAATCTTCCATGTTATAATATTTTTGATACAATTATACCTACAAAGTCCCTTTTCTATATAAGTTAACATATTCATAGGTTTTAGAGGCTAAGGATGTAGCCATCTTTGGGAACCATTATTCAGCCTACGATAGCATCACAGGAGCCATTTGGGCCCTTAATTTGTGAATTAACTAGAATTCAGTATTATCAATTCTTTGTTTCTGGCTCTTGCAGGAGATTAAAAATCAATTTATTAATGTTATACATAGGGATGGGAAAAGATCTCTTTCAATCCTCCTGTCTTATTTGTTTATTTTATTTTTGCATTGCACTGTAGCCCAAAACTTCCCTTCATTTTGCTTGGCAGACACATAGACAAGCACAAGAGTCAGCAAAGCCCTGAGTTTATTTATTTATTCATTTTTCTTTTCTTTTTTGTTGTCCCAACATTCCCTAATCTTGGGATCTACCCACTCCATTCGTATAACTGGGGCGACCGGACCTAGTTTGTCTAAGGAGTTGAACATGATGTTGTGAGGATATCAGTTGCTGCACCTGCTGAATGTGGTGCGGAGAGATTTCTGCCTGTTGAGTTTTCTCAGTTGCCAGTCTAACTCAGCTCTCCCAGTGCACTGTCAAGGCAGGCGAGAGTGAAGAAATGCAAGGGGGTGAAAGAGGAGAATAATAATGAATTCATTCTGTTAGTGAGCGTGGAGAAGTCTCCCCCAAAGCCTCATGCTGTAATCACCCTACTCCCCACTACAGGACAAAGGGAAAATCTAGAGGTCCAGGAAATCTAGAGGTCTGTTCTTTATTCACCTAAACAGCAGATCGATCCACCGTATTCCACACCTAGCTCCTCAGCAGTTCCTAGAGGACAGGCACTCTCGCTGGGGACTCTTTCTCCCACTTCCACCCATCCCTGCCAGAGACCCTCAGGGCTTCAGGAAAATGCAAACAACTCTTGCTAAATTAAACAGTGCCTTGAAGTCTTAATGGCTGTCTAGTAACCCTGAAATACCACAGAGATGTTTAGAGGAAAACTTACTGATGGAGCGAGTTCTTGTTGAAACATGAATATCCTTACTCAGCCAGAACCATACCTTCAACTTTCCCAGAGGTGTTTTCATTTGAAGAGCTAAAGAATTGTTCTCTCGTCTCCTGCTGACAAGTGGGAATTATCAGTGATCCCAGCCTCGCCCTTCTGTTTTGTGGGAGTAAATAGTAATGCTCACTATTTTGTAAAAGATACTTTTCTGAAGGGTATAAGGAGTTCACCATGGAGATGCTATTTTTGTGCTGCTGGGGAGAAGGTAAATCTTGACAAGTCGACATACTTCTGTGAGCCGTAAGATGGTCTTGAAGAACCTCAGCACAGATTAGTTAAATCTGGTGTTAAATCTTGGTGTAAATAAATTTAAGCCTACATTATGTTTAGTACTTCTATACATTAATGTTATTTTCTGAATTAGAAAAATAAAATGCATTCAAAGAAAAAGGCTAATTGGAAAATAAGAAAAGTTTTTTTTTTTTTTTTTGTGGGTACCAGGGGTCGAACTCAGGAACTCGTGCGCCAGCAGGCAACCATGCCACTGAGCGATATCACCAGCCCTTTTTTCGTATGTGGGTACTGGGAGTCGAACTCAGGACCTCATGCTTGCCAGGCAGGCGCTTATGCCACTGAGCTATCTCACCAGCCCAGAAAAGATTTTTAAAAATCCTTCACATCATTACCATACAAGAACTGTGAACACTTTGGTATATAGTCCTTTAGACTTCATTTATACATAGTTTCGCCCAGACTATATAATAAAGTACCTATGATATTGAGGTTAATTTCTCTTATCCATGTATGACAGCATTATAAACTACCAAAACAATATTATACCACATCAGAATACTTTTAAATGGCTTTACAATGTTATCTTGTTTGTCTCATGTTATGTACAACAGTAATAGAAAGGAAATGAGGAAAATGGTCATTAAAAACGGAATAGAGAACACATGCTGAAATGCAGCCATATCTTAAAGCATGATGTGAAAGTTTTATCCTCAGAAGAATTCTGGGGGAAAACAGCTCCATTTCTACTCCATCTCTACTTGTGTAGGTTCTTGTCAGTTTTGAATATTTAGCTTAGAGGTTAAGGATTAGCAGCTCCTATTTCTTCCACATGGGCAAGCAGATCTCCCCCTAATTCATCTTTCAGATAATCCTACCTGAAAATTATGTTTAAACTGATTCTCTTGAAATCACTTGTGGAAGGTGGTGGGGGTGTCGTGCCAGTCAGAGTTTGGATCAAGAACAAGCATTCAACCTCTCCGGGATGGGGAAAGGGGTAGTTAAACAGGCACAGGGGGCTGGAGAACTGGAACCAGCAGAGTCAGTCACCACATGGAGAAAGCAAAAGTCCCTCAATTAATGAGAACTTTTCCTAGTTTAGCCAAACAGGATAATAGGTTATTAAAAGGAGAGAAGTTACAGCATTTATTACACATATATGACACACAAAAGAAATTTTAGAAACCCTTTATTCTTATTTGCAAAAAGTTACATTTTAGAGATTCATACAATTTCATTCACATTTTAAGAGGTTATATTCAAAACATAATTTTAATTTTATTTTAATTTATATTTTATTTATTATTTAGAATTGATATATGTTTGCAATGTATAATAATTTACATTCATTTGGGGGAATTGATATATATTCTTTTTTTTTTTTAATGCAGGTACCAGGAGTCGAACTCAGGACCTTGCACTTGCCAGGCAGGCGCTTATGCCGCAGCCCTGATATATATTCTTGATAATTTTCTAACCCCTTTCCTTATGTGCAACTCTACCCTCCACTCTGTTCTCTAATCCACTTCCCTATCTCTAAAAAGTTCACCTTTCTGTTTTCTACCATTTTGCCTTTTACACTTTAATTTATTTATATTTTGGGCTTTTCATATAAGAGAAACCATGAAATACTTAACCCTCTGTATTTGATTTATTTCACTTAAGATGCATATATTTTCCCACAAATGACTCAAATTTATCCTACTTTATAGCTAAGTAGTACTCCATTGTGTATGTACACCACATTTTCTTTAACCATTCATCTGTTGATGGACATCTAGGCCGTTTTCATAGTTTAGCTATGATGAATTACACACTCATGAACATGGGTGTGCATGTATGACTATAGTATAATATTTTTTACTCTTTCACGGAAATACCCAGGATACATATAGGTGGGCCAAATAGAATTTCTATTTTTAGTTTTTTGAGGAATCTCTATACTGATCTTCATAGAGGTTTTACGATTTTACATTCCCACCAACATTTGTTTTTTTGTGTGTCCTTTATGATAGCCATTCTTATTGGAGTAAGATGGAATGCCAGATTTGTTTTTTTTTTTTTTTTTTTGTGTGGGTACTGGGGGGTCGACCTCAGGACCTTGCGCGCCAGCAGGCGCCCGTGCCGCTGAGCGATATCACCGGCCCCTTTTTCGTATGTGGGATCCGGGAGTCGAACTCGGGCCCTCGTGCCTGCAAGGCAGGCGCTTATGCCGCTGAGCCATCTCACCGGCCCCCAGATTTGTTTTTATATGCATTTTCCTAATGACCAAAGATGCTGAATATTTTTTTCATGTACTTATTGATCACTTGTACTTCTTTCGAGAAATGTCTATTCATTTCTTTTGTCCATTTTCTGACTGGGTTGTTTGTGTTTTGGGATCTAATTTTTTTGAGTTATTCATGTATTCTAGATATTGTCCTCTATCAGAAAAAAATAGCTGGCACCCCCCCCCATTTTGTTGGTTGTCTCTTCACTCTGTTGATTGTTTCTTTTGCTAGGAAGATGCTTTTTTGAATAATCCCTGTTATTGAATCTTGGCATTACTTATATTTCTTGTGCTATTTAAATTCTGTGCAGAAGTCTTTGCCTATGCCTATAGCTTCAAGTGTTTTCCTTATTGCATATTCCAGCAGTTTCAGTGTTTCTGTTTTTATATATAGGTCTTCAATGAATTTTGATTTGATTTTAGTCATTTTTCATTCCAGGATGAGAGATATGTGTCTAATTTCATTCTTCTGCATGTGGACAACCAGTTTTTCCAACATCATTTGTTAAAGACGTTATCTTATTCCTTTGTCAAAGATCAGATGGCTAACGGTCCATGGGGTTATGTGTCTTCTATTCTACTTCATTGGTCTGTATACCTGTTTTTGTGCCAGTAACCTGCTCTTTTAAATACCATAGCTTCATAGTATAGCTTGAAATTCAGGATTGTGATGCTTCCAACTTTACTGTTTTTGCTCAGGATTGTTTTGGCTACTTTGTGTCTCTTCTGGTTCAATATAGATTTGAGGATTGTTTTTTCTGGTTCTGTGAAGAATGTTTCTGGTATTTTGATAGGAATTATATTAAACCTATATATTGCTTTTGTTAATATGCCATTTTCATGATATTGGCTCTGCCTGTCCAGGAATAGGAGATATCTATTCATTTTCTAATATTATCTTCAATCTTTTTCTTCAGATTACTATGGTTTTCATTGCAGAGGCCTTTCAGCTCCTTGGTTAAATTGATTCGTAGGTATTTAAATTTTTTGAAGCTATTTTGAATGGGCTTATTTTTTTGATTTATTTCTCAGTGGATTCATTATTGGTATACAAGAATGTTATTGATTTTTGTGTATGTATTTTGTATATGACTAGTATGCTGAATTTGTTTATTAGCTCTGGTGCAGTTTTTTAGGTCTTCTATGTAAAGGGTCATATTGTGAGCAAATGAAGATAGTTTGATTTCTTCCTTCCCAATTTATATTCCTTTTATTTCTTTCTCTTGCCTAGTTGCTCTGGCTAAGGTTTTGAGTACTCTAGTGAAGAGGAGTAGTATGAGTGGACACTCTCGTTTCATTCCTGATTTTAGAGGGCATGCTTTCAGTTTTTCCCTATTTAGTAGGCATTGGCTATGAGTTTGCCATAAATTGCATTTATCAGTTTGTGGTAAGGTCTTTTTCTACCTTTTTTGTCAGAGTTTTTAACAAGAAGTGGTGTTGAATTTTGTCGAAGTATTTTCCAGCATCTTTTGAGATGATCGTGTTTTTTCACCCTTGATTCTCTTTAAGTGGTATTTTACATTTACTGATTTGCATATATTATACCATCCTTGCATTCCAGGGATGAAACCAATTTAGTCATGGTGAATGATATTTTTAATGATTTTTTGTTTGCAAATATCTTATTGAAAATTTTTCATTTATGTTTATCGAGAATATTGTCCTACAGTTTTCTTGTTGAGTCTTTGTCCAGTTTTGGTAACAGGGTAATGCTGGCGTCATGGAATGAGTTTGCCCTTGTTCCTTCACTTTCAATTTCATGTAAAAGTTTCAGTAGTGCAGTTAGTTATTCTCTGAAGTTATGATAAAATTCAATGGTAAATTCATGAGTCCTGGACTTTTCTTAGTTGGTAGTTTTTGTGACTGCAACAATTTCATTGCCTGTTTTTGGTCTGTTCAGAATTGTTATATTCTCTTGGTTCAATTTTGGTAAGTCATGTGTCTAGGAATTTATCCATGTTTTCCAGATTTGCCAATGTATTGAAATATAAATTTTCAAAGTAGTTTATTATAATCCTCTGAATTTCAGTGGTGTCTGTTTAGTTTCACCTTTTTCATTTCTAATGCGCTGATGTAGGTCTTTATTTATTTATTTATTTTTGGTAAATCTGGCTAAGGATTTGTTATTGTTTGGACCTAAAATATTTCAAAAAAGTCTCATGTGTTTCACAAAGTGATTAGATCATGAACTGATGTGCTCATCAGAGGATTCATAGCTGCATATGCTGTTGGGAGGTGGGTCCTGATTGGAAGAGATGGGTCACTAGGGGCATGACCTGGAGAGTTGCATTCCTATCACTGTCTTTTTGCTCTCTGCTTCTTGCTTATCAGAATATGAGTGACTTTCCTCCCCTGGGCCCTTCCACCATGATGTTTCTTCCTTAGAGCCAGCTAATTATGGACTAAATTCCCTTAAATAGTGGACCAAATTAAGCCTGTCCTCCTTTAGGTTGTGGGTGTCAAGTATTTTGCCTCAACAATGGGGAAGCTGACAAATGCAGGGCTTATCAATCTTATTTATCCTTTCAAAGAACAACTTTTGATTGACTGATCCTTTGTGTTGTTTTCTTAGTCTCAATTTCATTGTTTTCTGCTCTGATTTTTATCATTTCTTTTCTTCTACAGTTATTGTTTTGCTAGGACTTTAAGATGCATCATTAGGTTATTTATTTGGGATGACTTTGTTTTTCTAATGCAGGTACAGCTATAAATTTCCCTTTTAGAATTGCTTTTATTGTGCCCTACCGGTTTTGATATGTTGTATTGCTATTGTTATTTGGCTTTAGGAAATTAAAAATTTTTTCCCAATTTTTTCTGTGACCCATTCATGACTCAAAAAATGTGTTATTTAGTCTCCATGCATGTGTGTAGTTTTTGTGATTTCCTTTGTCATTGATTTACAGTTTCATTCCAGTATGATCTAATAGAATGCAAGAGATTTTTTCAATTCTTTTGTATTTATTTAGACCTACTTTATGACCTAAAGTATGGTCTCTTTGGGGCTGCTGGTTACGTGTATTCTGTTGTCATTGGATGAAATACTCTGTATATTTCTGTTAAATCCATTTGTTCAATGGTGTGGTTCAACTCTATTTCTTTGTTGAATTTTTTCTGGTTGACCTGTATTTTTTTTTATTAAAAGAATTTACATTATTAATAAATATATGTTATCAAGAATGATTTATAGATTCAATACAATTTCTATCAAAATTCCAATTTTTTTTTACTGAAATACAAAAAAGTTTTAAAATTTGCATTAAACCAAAAAAAATCCATTTAGCCAAAACATAATGAGGTTAAAGAACAAATATGGAAGCATCACATTATCTGATTTTAAATAGAATATAAAGTTATAGTGTGCAAAACAGCATGGTGCTGACATTTAAAATTGCACACAGAATAATGGAACAGAACATAGAGATAAAAATACATCCCAGTATTTATGATAAATTGATCCTGGACAAAGATCCCCTGAAAACACAATGGAGAAAAGACACTACCTTCAATATGTAGTATTGGGAAACTGGATATCTGTGTAAGAAGAATAAAATTAAATCCTCATCTCATACACTGAGATCAACTCATAATGGGTTAGCAATTTAAATGTAATACCTGAAATTGTAAAAGAAATAGAAGAAAACATTGTAAAAGCTTCTTGCATTGTTGACCTGTACATTTGTGAGAGTGGGGTATTGAAGTCCCCCACCATGATTTTTATGGTATCTATTTGTCCTTTTGTGTCAGGTAGTTTTGTTTTTATGAAATTGGGTGTGCTGATATTCAGTGCACATATATTTACAATTTTTATTTATTCCTGATAAATTGTTCCCTTCACCAATATGTAAAGACCTTCTTTGCCCCTTCTGATCAGTTTTGATTTAAAGTCAACTTTGTCAAAAATTCAGCTACTCCTGTTTCCTTTCAGGCTCTGGCTGCATTGAGTATAGGTTTCCACTCTTGCACTTACATTCTAAGTGTGTGTGTGTGTGTGTGTGTGTGTGTGTGTGTTAGGTATGTCTCTTGCAGGCAATATATAGTTGGATTTTATTTTTTATTCAGTCTGCCAGTTCACATATTTTATTTCAAAAGTTAACACCATTTGCATTGAGTTCTATTATTGAAAGGTATTTACTGGTTCCTGTTATTGTATTATTTTGCAGTGCAGATTCCTTTGTATTTTCCTTTTGCTTAACTACTCTCTCAGTTAGATGCATTCTTTTCTTTGTGCTCTTTGGTGATGTGGGCCTCACTGTCTCTGTTTCAGATTACTTTGAGTATTTTCTACAATGTTGACTGGGTACTCATGAATTTCTTTTGTCATGGAAGGACTTTATTTCTCTGTCAGTTTTGAAGCATAAAATTTTTTTGAAGCATTATTCAGGAAATAGTAATCTGGATTGGCAATTATTTTCTTTTAGGGCTTGAAAAACTTCATTTTAAATTGTCATTGTCTAGAAAGTGTGTTGAGAAATTTACTATTGTTCTGATAGGTTTGCTTTTGTAAGTTAGTTGGCACTTTTTAAAACAGCTTTTAGTGTTTTATTTTTGTTCCAAATCTGTGGGGTTTTGACTATGAAGTATTACAGAGTGGTTGCTTTCTGAATGTGTCTACTTGAAGTTATAAATGCCTCATTTACCTGGGTTTCCATTTCATTTCCTAGATTTGGAAAATTTTCTGCAACAATTTCAGTAGTTTTTACATTGCTAGAGTTCCTTTTTAGCCCTTTCTTAACTCCTATAGTCCTTAGGTTTGTTCTTTTAGAGTCATCTAGGAGCTCTTGAATGATCTTCTCATAGTGCCTTGCTTTTTTTTTTTCTTTTTTTTTTATCTTTGAGTAGTAAATGATTTACTACACCAGATTTATCTTCCAGCCCTGATATTCTATCTTCTGACTGATAATGCTTACTGCCAAATCTTTCCACTGAGTTTTTCATTTCCAGGATTCCTGCTTGACTCCATTTCATAATCTCTAATTCTTTAATAATGTGATTACTCATCCCTGCATTGTCTTCCTTCAATGATTCGGCTTCTTATTTCCATTTTCTTTAATATCATTGATCATCATATTAATTGACTCACTTAGCTGCTTATTTACATCTTCTTTAAGCTCATTAAACATCTTAGTAATTATTTCATCTGCTTACTTTTTTCATCTTTGCTTTTTCAATTATTTTAGCTATTTTGGGGGAGTTCTTTGGAAATTCATCCACTTCTGTGTGAGATCAGCTTTTGGGGAGTTAAGAATTTTTGGAGGCATCTTTTTGCCTTGTTCTCTCATTATTCTTATGTTTTTATGTTGAATGTTGTAGATTAAGTGGGACGGAAGACCCTGCCACTATCATAGCGATCTCTCTAATAAACAGGTTTTTCCTTGTGATGTGTCCCTGGTTTTGGGTGTGATTCAGAGTGCAGGAATCTGCTCCATCTAGACAAAGTCCTGGGTTCCGTCCCTAACACTCCCTTGTGAGGAGAGAATAATTATCGATAATAACAACTTCCAAAGAACAAACCATATATCAATACTTAATTAAAACTTGTTTAAAAATTTTCAACTCTGTCAATATCTCAGGAAGATGAAGGGATAATAGTGATGGAGAACAGGCTGGGGAATAGGAGAAGAAAATAAATGGGGAGTAAAATAAAATGAAACAACATAAATAAAAACAAAAAGAGGAGGAAAAATGAAGAAAGAACTTTTGGTAGTAGTATATTTATGCCTGGACAGGAGCGGGAGGGAGAGGTCTGACAGGTTATGTGTGTGTGTTTTGGGGGCTGAAGGGGGTGGTAGAGGGAAAGAAAAGAAGAACATACAAGTAGAGAGTGTGAGAGGCTTCATCGGTGTTGAAACCAATTAATTGTGTATCTCACTTTGCAGAAACACATTGTTGGAAGATTCAAGAAATGATTCTTGGTAAGGGAGAACCAGTGTTAATGGCCAGTGCTAATCTTTGTAAAAATTAAAACATTGAGCTACATTCATACACAATTGCATACACACTGCTCCACACCCACACTTTGGGAGTGAATGAGTCTGAGGATAAAAAGAGATTACCAAGTCAGTCCACAAACTGACTGCAGGCAGGGTTAGAGGGAGAGCCAACTCTGCCCAAATCCAGTACTGCTCACTGTATCCTGCTGTATTATGGGGCCTCTAGTTTTTCAGGATCTTTTGTGGGACATTTACCTGCTTCCTACAGAGAGTGTCAGCCCAGGCTTCTCTGCCAGCCACAAACTTTCAGACCACTCCCCATCGTCCTTCTAATTCTTGATTTGGACCCCTGGTTTCCTTTTCTCAGCTTGCTCAGAGCTCTTTGAGTTCAGTGACCTCCAGGAGTTTGGGAGGAGGCTTCCCCAGTTATTGCAGGCTGACCCCCCCATAGGTCCTAATTGCCCCAGGCCTCAGTATTTGTATTTAACTGTTTGTATCTCCCGGTGCCCAGAGACTTAGGGATCAGGTAGCTACATCTGTGGTGTGGGCGATGGCAAATAGGGCAAGTACACCCTGCCTTCTTCCCCCAAAAGGTTTTTGCATTTCCCAGCTAGGTCTCTGGGCCTGGCCCGGCTCTCTGTCCATGGTCGAGGAGATGGCTTGCTGTTATTATCACAGGTTCTAGGTTGTGTCCTGGCAGGGAATCTGGGAATTTCCACCAGGGATAGGGGAAAATGGCATCTGGATGAGTGCCTGGCTGTAGCCACCACTCTGTCTTCTTTCCTTGAAAATTTTGTGCATTGCATAGAGTGGCTAATTCGCTGGACTTCGGCTGGGATTTGTGCCTGTGACTTTAGGGTCTGTTTGCTATTATTATCACAGATTCTGGGCTATGTCCTGTTGGGAGACCATGTGGCTCTGCTGCACCATGAACAACAGTGTCTCCTGGGCTTGTATGTTGCTTCTCTTCTTATTCCAGCTTTCGCATTTTCTGCATTTCATCTGTTCACTGTGCATGTATTTGGCATGTATTCGGGTGGTTGGTAACCCTACCATCTTGTCTAGCTGCACTCTGACTGACCTTGCCTCACAGCTTTCTGTGGATGGTGCTTCCTCTATGCTGCCGTGATGGGTATTGTCTAAACTCCGTGCTTTTGAAAGCTTGTACATGAAAGTTGATGCCTTGGTGCCTCATTTACCTCCTGGTTGTCTTGCCAAAGGGAGGAGCACAGGACGGGGTCTGAGGAGGTTCCCCAAAGCAGAGATGGGGAACGCAGATTCATCCTACCCACGGGCCAGGCTGCAGATTCGCTGACTTCCACTACAGAAAAACAATTCTCAAGATACGCAAGTAAGAGACATAGAGAGGTTTATTAGGCAGAATTTTAAAAGTATACACTCAAGGAAAATTGATTGCAGTCCGTTGAGAGAGAGCACAAAATACACTTTTTAAAATCTCTTTTTATTGGAAGATAAATTATTTTTCATTCTACAACGATGGTGTATTTTTGTGGTATTTCTCTAATATCTTCCAAACTGTTGGTGTTAAGATGGGAAAAGAGGAATTCTAATGAAAATGTTAATTGAACTTGCCTTAAATGGAAGTCTACACTGATTTTCTCAAATACAGGAAAAAAAAATACGAAAATCTATCAAAGATGGAAGCATGTAAATTCTGTTCTAAATTCTGTGGTCACTTTTCAGAAGTTAGCCTGGCTCCTCAGAAAAATAAGTACATGCAAATACCACAGAAAATACTGTATTCATTCTGCCTTAAGCTTTACAGGGGGATGCTTCAGACAAAACCCATCTTCTAATCTCCCCCATAAGGAGTTTTCCCATTTCTGAAACATCAGTGTGAAGAAAGTAGGGTGTTATGCCCATTTGATAGAGCAGTATAAAGCAGAAATATGCAGGATAAAGCAGAAATATGCGGGATATGAGCCCTCAGGGACAGGGGCTTCAACTGGAGGACTATAAAGTCCATGCAAAGTGACTTGTTAATATTCTGTAAGATGACATGTGAAGTACACATAAAACACTTGAGATAATGCACTTGTGCAGTTGTTTGTGTGGTAAACCGAACAAGAAATATACTAGCTGTAATTTTCATAGAACTATGACTGTCCAGACTTGGATGTTTGGCAGCTATGTTCTCAAAAAATGAATTGATGTGGAAAACTACTGAAAGCATTTGTGACCAGATTTTTAAAAATATACTTTCAAGTAAAAATTTGAATTTTGGTTTATCTAGAATATAGGCTAATAGAGGGAGAGAAAGAGAATTCACAATGGGCTAGATAAGATTTTGCAAGTATTCATGCACAGAGTAGCATTTAAAGCAGGATTTAAGGGATAGTTAGATTTTTATAGCGATCAAGAGCATGCTTTTTCTATCCATTCCCCCAAACTGTAATTTATTTTGTAATAGTTCAAACCTACAGAAGAAGTTTCAATAAGGAACACATATTTTTTCTTTACATAGGTCCCCTACTTTCATTATTTTGTTATGTTTGCTTTATTTTCTCTTTTGTTTCATTTTTTGACTGAATCCTCTGAAAGTAAGTTGCAGACATCCTTCACTTGACCCCTTAATATTTCAGTATGCAGCTGCCAAAAATATTACAATATTATGATTTACCCAAGAATATTTTAAAAAACTCTGGCATAATATCATCTATTATACAATCCATCTTCAGTGTTTTCCAAATTGTTACAAAACTATTTTCCATAGTTTTAATTTTTGGTGCAGGAAACAATCAATACACAAACATTTGATTGAGAACAGGGCTCTGTCACCAGTCCTAGAAGGTTCCTGCGCAGGCAGAGATTCTCCACACGGTTTTTTACACATGGAGGTAGGGATACTTTTGCATCACTTCAATTAATAAAATTGAATTCCCATTTAATAGAATTTTCTGGTAAAATCACACTGAAAATTAAAGCCATTATTCATATAGTTCACTTTTTGGAAGAAAACTATTTCATGTTAATTTTCTGATAATTGAGATAAAAAGGAAGAAAACGGATTGCTTTTCCTTTAATTATCTGCCTAACTGCTTTCATTTTCCAAGCTGTTTTATTACTCATGATCTGGACTTAGCATTGCGCTGGGAATACAGGTGGCCCATAGGTAAATATTGTTTTTCTACATTCTGTGACTAATTTGAAATAATTAGAAACATAGAGACCTATTTCTTCCCCTGCTTTTTTGGTAGCACATAGATCGCATCTCCTTGGAAATAATTAGGATAAGTAGTAATGCTCACAGCTGCCTAGTTATTAGCCAAATGTTTACCAAATGGGATCTCTCATTAGAACTTGTGAACAGGTAATCTTTTTAGATAAATTAACTTATAATTTTCATATCCACTTATAAAACACAGATATCTCCTTTTATATTGGTTTATAATGTCTTGTCACATAGGATGGTATATTTGAATTCCCCTTTTAAAGAATGTGAAGTCATTACTGACACTTGATTAAGCTCTTTTTCAAAGTGGCACAAGTGTCCAGTAGGAATTAAATCCTAGGGATAGGAATAATTTAGTCATTAAGCCTCAGATTTTTTTTCTAGTTCTAACTTTAAAGGAAAGTCACATGTTTTCATGAATAGCTTGATTTTGAAACCATTATGCACACCCAGATGATAACTGTTATCAACATAAAAATAGTGTTCATGTTCTTATTTAATTAACTAAAGCTGCTGAATGGAAGTTAAAATTAAGTTATAGATGAAAACAGGTGAGAGTGTGCATATTTCCCCTGGACCCGAGCCAGATTGTTTCAGGATCTAAACTGCAACCTGATAACAATTTAAACATTTTGGGAAAGTGCAATCTTCTTCTTGATGAACTGAGAGAATTCCAGTATTTTTCTTCATTGTAAGTAGAAAAACCTCACCTCATTTACAAGAGTTCATAAATACACTTGCAAAATCTCCATTTTTCTCCTTCATTAAAAGGTAGAATTAAATGGAAACCTTGTACGATGCTGGTGGGACTGTAAAATGGTGCAGATGCTCTGAAAACAGCCTGGCAGTTCCGAGGAAAGTTAAACAGAGTTCTCATATGACCCAGCAATTCCACTCCTAGTACTCAAAAGAAATTAAAACACACGTCCCCTCCAAAACTTGCACATGCAAAATAAATTAAAACTCAAATCCCTAAAAATACTTGTATATGGTTGGTCAGAGTAGCTTTTGTTCATAATAACCCTAAATGAAAACAAAACAAATATTCATCAACTGATGAATGGATAACTAAAATCTGAAATACAGATACTATTTAATGTTATTAGGAAATTATCCTATTTGGTAATTAAAAGATGATGTACTTGACATACACATACTATGTACTGAACCTTGAAAACGTTAAGCAAAGTAGAAGAAGCCACTTATAGTAAATCATATTTTCTGATGCCATTTATATTAAAATTTCAGAATAAGCAATTCTATAGACACCAAAAGTTGAGCATTGGGTTTTTAGAGCTGGGATTTTTGGGGAAAATGGATAACGATAGCTAGTGAGTTCAGGGCTTTGTTTAGGAGACAAAATGTTCTAAAATTAACTGGTGAAGGATATACAACTTCATGAATGTACTAAAAATTTTCAAAGTGTATACTTTAAAATGGGTCAATTGCATGGTATGTAAATTACTATATTTCAATAAAGCTGTTTTATGTATGATTAATATTCAACATATGAATATACTATGCTATGTTAATTATAGCATGTTATTGATATATACATTTTATTTCTTTCTGGGGAAGTAGAAGGTGGTGGCTTTTTATGCAGCCATAGGACAATGTAAAAATTATTTCATGATTATTACACTTTTGGAAAAACATTTGAGAAAGATTTTTATTCATAGCATTTAACCAATTCACATCCGAAGACAAAGCATGAGTGCTATGGTTATGTTATCTATGTCCATTTTAATATGAATGGGACATGGGCGAGTCATAATACATAGGGCGTGACGATCACTTCCTCAGTAACAACAGTGAATGAGGATGAAATTGCTGTTCTTTTTTATTGGTTTAAGTTTGTGATACATGATAATTACATTCTTTTGGCCATTGATAACATATGTATAATCTTGATCATTTTTGACCCCTTTTCTTTCTCATCCCTACCTTGTTCCCCTTCCCTATATACAAAATGTCTACCTCTCTGTTTCCTACTATCTCTCTTTTATTTTACTCTTTAATTAATTTATATTTTGGATCTTCTGTTTCTAATTTGTTTCATTTAACATTATCATCTCAATATCCATGAATTTTTCTACAAGTGACTCAAATATACGTTTCCTTGTGGGTAATACACCATTGTGTTTATATACCACATTTTCATTAGTGATCCATCTGTTAATGAGCATCTGGGCATCTATTTCCATAATTTAGCTATGGTGAATTGTGCTGTTTAAACATGGATATGCATGCATCACTGTAGTATGATATCTTTAATTCTTTCAGGATGATACCCAGGAGAATTATAGGGGGGTCAAATGGACAACACCAAGAGCAACTGTAACAGCCCACTCTTAAGCAAAAATCCTTTTGGCCTTTACTCACTAATCTCCCTCCATCCCTTTCCCTGTACCCAATAGCAAAAGAGGTAGAATCAAAGGAGAAAGAGAGAGAAATGGAAGAGCAAATGATAGTCCTCTCCCCTCCATTTCTAGCAGAAGGTGGAGGCAAAGAAAAAGGTGAGATTAGAGCTCGACTGGTAGAAAAAAAATTTCCATAACTCAAAGAAGATCAGCTACTTTTGTGGCAGGCCCTATTTTAATTACTTTATAAGCATTCATTCAATTTACACCAGCTTTATGAGGTAAAGACTATTTTTATCATACTTTATAGGTAAAAGAATTGAGACACAGAGATGTTTAATCTACTTTGCTGAGATCATAAAACTTGCAGTGGTAGGTTAGCCAAGTTTGGCATCCTTGATTTAAACCATTACATGAGATGACCTTTCAACAAGTTAAAGACTGATGAAGGCAGACCGGGGATGTAGCTCAGCAGCACAGTGCCCGCCTGGCAAACACAAGGTCCTGAGTTCGATTTCCGGTGCCAAAAAAAAAAAAAAAAAGACTGGTGAAGGAGATTTGAGAGCCTTGTTAAAATAGCTTTAAATAGAAAAATAAATAAATAAATCCATTTAATGATTACAACCCAAGAAGTTCAGACTGATACCAACTAGAAATGCACAAACATGAGTAAGTAATATCATATTGTGAGTATCCACGCAGAAGTTATTTCAGGATGTTAACCAAAACCTTAACAGAAATTATCACTGGGAGGTAGGATTATGATCACCCGACTGTTATGTTTTCATTGTAGATCTCACTATTTTCGACCATGAATAAATATATAATACTTTACATATTAATTAGAAGAAATATAGTAAAATGATAGAGTCACAAGTTAAATCTAAATGTGAAACACTTCATTTACCACCAGAGTCCTTTTTCTATTTGTTATTCAAGTGAGAGAATTTAACGAAGTTACTACATTGTTGGGAATTTTATTTACAACTGGTAATTAAGATAAAAAGGTAGAGAGAAAGTAATGATGACTCCTAGCACACTCCTTGAGGAAGGGGCGTGTTCGTCTAGTTCATCACGTAGCCCAGGTGGGAAGCCCAGCACCCAGTGAGAACCACCATCTGGGAAGTCACTTTGGTGTCTGTGTGGCCACTGTGGCTCAGCTGTGACAGCAAACTGCAGCGTCCAGGACTTCTGGTGTTGTGTAGCAGCAGAAGTGATTTGGAGATCCTAGGTACTTGGCAGAAAAGGGGAAAACTCAGAAGAGAAGCAAAAGGGCCAACAGCACTATGGTAACTGGACAAGAGGCAGGTGTTTGTGGATCTTCATAAGTTCTTTAGGAGCGGACAACAATTCAGGGAGCTAAGGCTCTGCATACATAACTGGAGACAAAATGAAATGACACAAAGGTGGTTACCATTAATGTTACCCCATTACTATAGAACAAATAAGGCAAAGTGATAAACTACCTTGCCTGCAAAGCCACCCAGAGTTTGAGTATGCATTTTGTGGCTGAATATGCAATCGTCTTTAAAAGAGTTAATGGAATATTTCTACAGGATAACACATGCAAATATCTTGGCCATTACCTACAAGTTGGAATTTCGTCTGAAGTTTTGGCTGTGTATAGATGTTATAATATTTCTAATTTTATGAAATTCAAGCTCAAGTCCATGGACAAAGACTGATCTAAATGACTAATATCTTAAGTGAAAATGTTTTATATTTATCTTCACCTACTTGCTTGTGGTCAAGAATATTTAATACTATCAGTTGTTCAAATTATATGAGAATGTTGCTCCTGGAATTCTTTTCCATTATTCTTTTGTTATTGCTATTTAGTAAATTTTATTTCTTCATAGACACTGAGAAAATCCAGGACTTGGTCAGACTGAAGAATCTTAGTGGAATTCAAATTAATACAATTTAATCACAAGACACATTACATTTTACCATTTAAAAAAAAAATCTAGCTACTTGCCCTGTAGAAAGTGTATGTAGTGTAGACAGGTATCTAATTGTAAATTACATGCCACCTTACAAGCAATCGAGAGACTTTGAGATTAGATGTGTCTGTAACAACTGCTCCATTGATCATTAGGATTCCTGAATTATTTTCTTGACCAGCTATTAGTTCATTGTTAAGCAAAATTTTGGCAGTTGTGTAGTGCCATCTAGTGGATAATTAATTGTGAAATTTAAAATATACCAAATACATACCGAAAGTACTAAAAAGATACATTCTATTACTTAAAACCACTGAATGTACATAATTTTAATTTCAGATTTTATAAATTAGGATAAAGTCACCAAATTTTAAAATTGTTTTCTATTAGATTAAAAAACTCATTTTAATTAGCTAAGAAATACATTAAGATTGCCCAAATAATTTACATTCTCTTTTATCAAAAAATTAAAGTTCTTGAAACAAATTTAAAAATCTACAACACGTTTTTCATTAGCTGAAACTTTAAAATTATGTTATTCAAAGAAGTGAGTTGATAATACTATTTAATGTACAAGCACTAAAAAGTGACTGTAATTTCTTACAAAATTACTTAGTTTAGAAATCATATCATTTAGTACAAATATTTTAGGAAAACCTGGCATATTTTAGCATACTATTTGTGATGTTAATTTTTTCTCTTCATTAATTTCAGCAACATGACACCATTTATATTCTATCATTAAATAAAATGCCTTTTTAGATGATCTTTTTTTTTTTTTTTTTTACCTCAGCAGAGAACATATGTATGTGATTATTGGTTAACGTCATTTACTGAATAGTATTCTGTAAAATGCTAAATAGATGGAACAATATTTTGTCAAGGATGCAAATGTATGCACACAGCTGAAAATACAGAAGAATGCAGACAGCTAGAGTTCATGTATATTGAAAATCTGAAGTCTTTCTCTGACCCTCCAGAGCTTGCTAATAATGAGAGCTATGCAACAATGGAAAGGATTGGTTTGTTAGGTATGGATATTTTTGCACTAGATGTGCTCAAACAATCTTTGGATGATGACGACGGTGATGATGATGACAATGAAGTTTCAAGAAAGCTACCATTCAGTGCTTATGTATCAAGAATTGGGCCGGTGAGATGGCTCAGCAGCATAAGTGCCTGCCTGGCAAGCGTGAGGGCCTGAGTTCGACTCCCGGAACCCACATATGAAAAAGGGGCCGGTGATATCGCTCAGCGGCACGGGCGCCTGCTGGCATGCGAGGTCCTGAGTTCGACCCCTGGTACCCACAAAAAAAAAAAAAAAAAAAAAAAAGAATTGCTCTCATTGCTTTTCATAAAATATATTAATTAAAAATCTCCATAAACATATGAGTTGATAATATCAGTTTTCCCATTTCACAGAATAGAAGGAGAAGGTACAATGTTTCGAAACCACACAACTAGGAAGAGGTGTTGGAAGGATTTGAATCCAGGTCTGTCGACATCCAGAACCTATACTCTTAATTTTGCTCTGTTGTTGATGGCAGCAGTGATGAATGAATTTCACTTTCATTCATTCATTTCATTTTGTTCAATCACAAATACAGTAAGTTCCTGGTGTTATGTGTGTGACTAAATTAGAAAGCCCCCAAATATTCTTGAAGTTTTAAAATTTTGTGTTTCCATGGCAGGATCTTTTCATATAAGACACAAACAATATTATAATTATCCAGGTATTTTTTTTTAACATCCTAGAAATCATTATAGAATTGCACTCTTGAATAAGAACTGACATAAAACTTGAATATAACATGTCTGAGTTGCTAGGAAACTAAACTCTTTCCCTAATTCTGGGGTCTCCTGTTGTGAAAATCTAGGAGTCGTTACCCAAACAGCTGCTGGCAAATGCTCGGTGCTTAGTAAACTGGATACTCCCACCTGGGACTTTGAATTGTGGACAAAAAATAAAAGGAAGAAGGAACAACCACAATGGTGGTCACGCCTGGAGATGCTTACCAGAGAGGGGGTCCATACAGACTGGTCCCTCTACTCCTGAGCCCTGACGTTTATTAACAGCCTGGTTTGGGTTGTATCTCATCAGCTCTGTGAGCTCCTAATATGTTTCCAATAAATTTTGTTTCTGTTTATGATGATCAGAGTCTGATGCTGGCAGCTAAGAATGTTAACTAACTCCACTTCTAACACTGATGAGGGTCTCCTACACCTGCTGACATTTGCCAGCATCAGGTAGAGTATTTTGGTGCTGTTTCTAATAAATCATGTTAAAATATAATTGATTATGACTTTCCAGCATAATAAAAGAATTATGATAAACATTTCATTGACCTGACATTTCAGACTAAGGATTTTATCATATTTATGTATCTCAGAACAAATATAATAATTTTCCTTTGCTTATAGAATGATTATTGTTATTTTCAGTCTAGTGTATAGTGTGAGACTCAGGTAATACAAGTTAAAGACCACAATGCTCTTTTTCTCCAATGTTAGACTATGGATTTAGGGTAATGCAACACTATTTTGCAGACTTTTAAATATATGTAAGAGGTAGAGAGTACGGGAGTGTGATAGTGTAGGTTGTGGGTCTGGAGCCAGAGAGCCTGGGTTTGATTGAATCTGTCTTCTAATTTCCATGTAAGTTTTGGGCAAATTACTTAACTTCTCCCTGCCTCATGCCCCTAATTTTACAATGCCCATAACCATAGGGTTAAGCATGGAAATTTAATACATTTGTAGATAGAGTTAAGCATAGAAATTTAATACATTTGTAGATGTAAAACATTTAGAATAGAGCCTGTAACATAGTAACTTATCAAAAAGGTTGACTACCATTGTGACTATTACTGTTACAGATTTGTTTTTCTTATATGATTTTTCACAATTCACCGTTTGTTAAAGGATGATGCTAAAAAAGAAAAGCATTTGATAAGATGCTTACATTTAAATGTCCAAATTCTTATAATTTGCTGTTGACACTTTGTAAAATGGAAAAATGGGAAATACATACAACTAAGGAATAAACTAAATGTACAGAAATAATTGTTTTTGATGAGAAAAGAAAAACCTCCACAATGCTTTTCCTATATCCTCTCGATAGCTTTTTACTTATATTAATTAATATAAGATGGAATGAAAGTATACAAGTGTCAAACCAAGATTTAATATTGGTACAATATTCTTAACTAAAGACCTTATTTGAACTTGGAATTTTTTCCACTTATGTACTTTTTCTGTTTCAAGCCGAGTAAAGGATATTTGGAAACTCTCTGTACTATGTTTGCAACTTTTGTGTAAATCTTAAGTTAGTTCAAAATAGGAAGTCATTTTTAAGTGCAAAAATGAAAAAAATTAAACGCTTAGAAGAAAAAATATTTTATCTTCAAAACATGTTGAATAAAAGTGATGACTTAGAATAAAATTATGTAAAAGAGAAATTTTACATACAAAATTTTAGTAGAAAAACTCTACAGCTAGTCTTCCTAGAGATACTGAAGAGTTGCCAAGTATATTTGGTAATTTAGTAGTAGCTGAATAGTGCAGGCAGTAAGATCTAGAACCATGGTAAACATGTGAAACAAGCTGCTGCCAGCCTCATCCATCCTCTACTTACTTTTAGCATATATTTTTTAGTGGTAGCTAACTGACCTCTTCTGCCTTTATCTGTGTCTCTGTCTGATCCTTCTTCCAGGACATTTCCTGATTGATCTTCCAGAAAATATCTTTCCTATGTCAACTCATTGCTCTGAAACTGCCACTGCCTCTGCACCACCTACAGCAGCAGTTCTCACTCCGTGGCCCATGGACCACCTGCCGACAAGTCACCTTAAATCGTGTCCCTAATGCTAATTCTTGGATGAAACTCAGACCTACAGAATCAGAATCTCTATATATTGGGCTATACAATCTGTATTCTGAAAAGCACGCTAGGTCTGACTAGTAAGGCCCAAAGAACGTAATGTAAATAGCCACATTTGGCACCCGAGACTTCAGACTCTTCTCTATGTCCTCTCTCCCAGTGAGCCCTAATGTCTGTGTTCTCAGTCTAGCCAAGAGGCTGGCTTCGGACTTTTTTTTGGACTATTGAAATATACATCCCCATGCCCAATTAAGTCATTTTATTTAAACTACAGATGATGGCTTTCTCATTATTTTCCCTTAGATTTTGACAGCAGAAAGAGAAAAGAAAAGACAAGCAAGCCCGTAGTGATGTGATCAAATTTCCCAAGAGGCAAACACTAAAAGGACCTAGGATAAGATTTTATTTAATTCCATTTTATGCAAATTAAAGAAAATCGTAAGAAATTTCCTCCTCCTCTAAGTCTGTATTTGCAAAATGATGCCCATTAGGTGAATACTACATGCCAAAACATAAAGGTTAACTTTTAAATGGAAAGTACTTTTATTGCTGCTGAATTCAACTTTGTTTGCAACATTAGGTAGATGAGCAGCTTGGCCCTCCATTCATAATTGTTCCACCGACACAAGTTGAAGGGACACATGGAGGCAGGACAGAAAAATCTGTACCCCCCTATCACAAGATGGGCTGTAATAGCAAGACAAAAAACATTCAACAAACAAATGAAGTTAATGATACAGGGCTAACTAAGGTATGTCTGTGTAGTCTTTGGGGAGGTCAGACTTTACACAAGAGGAATCCAGCCAGGTACGACTCTCTGTTTCAAATTGACAAGATCAAGGCCCCCAAGAATGGTAGGACAGGCAATTAGAGAAAATTTTAACTTACTGTTCCCCTTTTAGCCTACTGAAGTCAGTCTTGAGCAATTCTTGCTGAAACATTTACTGAACACAATCAGGTTTGAAACAGGAAAATCAGAGGCAAGGAAAGAATCCCATGGCATGGACCATGGCTGATAATAAAAATCTACAGCTCAGTAAGGGCAGGTACAGAGCTGGAATAGTTCCCTTCCATGGTCATTACCCATTGTTTGATAGGAGATAACCTTTGAAACGCCATACTTTAAAAAATGTTAGTAGCTCTGTTTTATTTTTAGGTATTGATGAAAAAGGTTTGTGATACGTATTTTACACAAAAACATCAGCCTATACAGTAGCTGGTTAGAGACACACTTGTTTTTCTCCTTCCCCTGGAATAGATAATACAATTCCGTGCTTTACTGGGACTGGCTTCAAAGAGATTACTTGGGATGGTGCCAAGTGCAGCACTTGTATTTGTTCACACAGTTGCTGGCCTGTGTCACACCAGTATGTGCATAGTCCAGCTTCCCAGCTAAAATGTTCAAAGAGATCACAGACTGGCCCTGCCCATGGTCAGCCAAGGGTGAAACAGTGTTCCTCTATGGAAAAATTTCACCTCCCAGCCTTCACATTCAGAGGTATACGACAAGAACATTTATTTCATAGCAGTGGGCGCTTACCTTTTAAGGTTGTGTTTTACTCATGTTAGTCAGTCATAGGATAGGCCCCCAGTCTCACTTGAAAGCATTTCCACGAAAATAAAAATGAAATTTTGGCACAGCATAGCACAAAACAATTTTTTAAAGATACATCAACGTTATCTCCCACATAAAATCTTTACCGATTCTTGCAACCAAAGTGACTATCCCCTTCTAAATTTCCATGGATATCAATCTATGCCTCTCATGTTGCTTATTTCAATTTAGTCACACTATATCACATTGTTATTACTTCTTAGTATAGCACAGTATTTAAGCCCAATTAAAAACTTGAGCTCTGAAATCTTACATAGCTGGGTTTGAATTTTTGCTGGGACATTTATAGGTTAGGTGACTTTGGATATGTTTCCTAGCACTACTTCACCTGGCAAATGGAAACAAAGATAGTATGGTATGTAGGTCTTAGGGGAGCTGTGAGAATTAACTAAGAATTAAGCACTGAGTGCAGAATAATATTCCAATAAATATTGACTATTATTATAAATTTAAGCCTGAATAATCTATATACTTTTTTGTCAAGTCTTGCTCGACAGTGTACTCTTCTTGTAAGTCATTGCCCAGTTTCTAAAACAGAAAAGACACTCAGCAAATTTTGAATGGATAAGAGAATAAAGAGGACTTGAGATTATAAACCTTAAAAAGAAGATAGGAAAAGAAGTTCATGAAGATGTCCAAGAATTTGCTTCATATTTGGTTATATATTAAGGACAGCATAAAACATTCTCAGTTAATCAAAACTATCCTGAGAGATTTAAATTTTCCCATTTCCTCTTATAAGAAATTTAAGGATTAAGGATTTCAATAACTTGTCCAAGATCACAATTGTTATTAACAGGTAGAATAGATTTTCAAGCAAAATCCTTGTTCTACAATCTGTCCTTCCAAGGAGTCTTTGCTTTCACATTGGCTGCTGAGGTTTGTCTTGGGAAGGACTGCATTTCTGGAGCACGGCCTCTTTCTTCACCTTTTTCTGAGTCCTTAGCATCAGCTTAAGGTGTGTTACATCACACAGAGTCTACCATGGTCAGGGAGATTACTTAAAGTCTCATCTGAATGGCTGCATGCTTAATCCAATCAATTTCGTGCTTAATAGGCCATTAAAATGGTTGACAACACATTCTTCCAGAATACCCTGAGAGGTTCACTGGTAATACACAGGGGTTGCTTTTCTATATCACACCAACAAGACCATCTGAGAAAGCAAAAGAGATGAACATCTTTTAAATCATTTGTTCCTAAATTTCCTTTGCTTTCTTTTAGCTTTGGTGATTTTCTCTTTGAACACGGGGGGCTCTTTTTATGTTCTTTAAGCCTCAGGCTAAGCTCCAAATTCATGTTTGGGAGAATTCACCTATCTATGAAATTAAGGAAAGATCTGCAGTGAAATCTGCTGAAGAGTTCCTAAGCGCAGTCACACAACACTTAATGGCAGAATACGTCCTGAGAAATGTGTTGTTAGGCAATTTTGCCATTGTGTATACATCATAGAGTGTGCCTACACTTAGAAGATATGGTCTCTTACACCTGGGCTATGTGATGTACTTGTATACACAGTATAGCTATGTTCCTCACACCCTAATGAACAATAGAACCTGGGATAAAACTGAGCAAAAGAGAAAATGATAGAGTCAAAAGACGAGGTAAACGCCTTGTTGATAAACATGGTTTATGAGCATACCTCCATTATGGTGTTTTACAGTAGATTTTTCCATCAGTAGAAATACTGATAAAAAGCATAGTTCACACATACTGTAAGTTCTAAGTCGCAACTCTGAGCTGAAAACATAGAGAGATGTGAATGCACAGAAGTTTTTCAATTCTTACACAGGAAGCACATAATAAACTCAATCAACAACAACCCAAGAAAATCTTTTTACATGTAGGAAAAATTGTAAACATCGTTTACATTTAATAAATGTAATTAATGCAATTAATTAAATGTAATTAATTTATACAAATTAATAAGGTGTTTATAGATGCAAAAAGAGAGCTGCACAAAGGATATGAACGTATTTGTTATAGAAGAAAAATACAAGTAGCGTATATAAATGGAGCTAAGATGCCTGACCTCATTAATAACAGAAACTATAGTAAAATGAGATATTTTAATTATTACATTTAGACCAATTTGCTGAAAATGACTTCCTTACTTTTTGGATATGGAGATACGAGACCTTCCCTTCCCAGCCACATTTCCCTACTTTCCAGTTATTCCAGTAGACTTGGCTTGGCCCCCAGCCCCAGTGAACATAGGCCAAACTCTTCAGGGATCCCAGAAAGAAATTTTCACTTGAGGGCATTCTGAAGAATCAGGAAAGAAATATCACTCCTTTCAAGTGTTCCCCAAAGGAGATGAGTAGGTATTTTAAACAGAGGCATCTGCGTCAGTGGAGTGTGAGGATTATAAAAGTGGTTGCAGTGATGGTTCTGCCACTCGCCAGCTGAGTTACTCTGGCCCAGGGCTTCATTACTTTTAAGCTACAATTTTTTGATTTCTTTGCACATTCCTTTAATCAAGATAAATATATATACACTATACATATCATGGCTGTTTTGTTCACTTGTATATTTGAATTGTACAGTGGAGGTCATGAAATATAGTAGCTCTCCATACGTTACTTGTTGAATGACCCCACAAGACTAGGGGGAGAACAAATCCTAGCACTGTGATAAGAGTGGACTGTAAAGAATTTGTTAAATTTAGAGGAAAACTGTAGAGGAGGCAACAGATAAGAGAGGAAGGATCACATCAGAGCTGGGAGAAATGGGGAAAGACTCAAGAGCGACATCATATTGTATGGTTATTGTTTTAGGTCAAAGAACACTTTTCCCAGGGGGACTGAGGGGAGAGCAATTCCTGGGGAAACGTAGTGCGCATTTATAAAGGGTGAAGTAGGTATTATCTGTAGTACAGGAAGTAGACCCTAAACACAATTAGTTTATAAGAAAAGCTGCAACCAGGTGACAGATGAGCACATGGTTGTTTTCATGTTTTTGTATATATATATATATATATATATATATAGAGAGAGAGAGAGAGAGAGAGAGAGAGAGAGAGAGAGAGAGAGAGATGGAGAGAGAGAGAGAGAAACTGCAATCTCTGGGCAGTGATTTTTACTGGGAAATAATAGTGTAATAAGGGGTTTGGATTTTTAAAATGAGCTTATGTTGCTTTTATAATAAAAAAAGAAATAAGAATCCTACCTCATGGCTAACACTTATGACAATGTGATCAATTTTTAAATTAATTTTAGTAAACCAAAGGAAATGTGCCTTTTCTTTTGTGTGCATCTTCATGTCTCTTTTACAAATCAATATCAATGAAGTTCTGCTATATCCTAATGGAGATATATTTTAGATGAACCCTGCTATACACCGTGTTTTGCAACATAGACGTAGGCTTTTTCCTCTTGCGGGAAAGAGAGAAGAAAGCCACAGAGATGGATCATAACTTTTTGTGTTAAATATCTGGGCCTGTAATGACTTAAAATCCATGAATTGCTTCATGTTTCAAATTGATTTTGTAATTGAATCAAAATTCAATCAACTATTACACAGCTCAGGCGCTGCTATCATTGTTCTGCACAATTGTATTTGAGACCAAGTATTCTCTGTAGTGAAATCTAAAAGAACCAGGTCATTGAAGATGTCCATGAAACATAAAAATGCAGAACAACAGTTAACAGTCTCTGGAAAAGTAGAAGTGGGCTTATAAAACATGAAGCTGTCATGAAGCAGGGACCATTGAAGACAGTATTTCTTTTTGTCTCAGTGATTATCCTGTTCTAGGGCAAAGTTTAATGCCCTTGAAATTTTACTACCTGGTGTTTCCTCTTAGAAATATACTTTAGATTCTCAGCTTTGGATGTGACTCTAAGAAAATGTTCCCAATAAGTACTTCTAATTGTCTTAAGTTACTTTCTCATTGCTAGGACAAAATACCTGACACCCCTAATGTAAAAGAGGAGAGGTTTATTTTGGTTCACATTTTCAGTCCATAGTCAGCTGGCTCCAAAGCAGAAACGGCATGGAGAAGGGTCCAGTGGAGGAGAGCTACTCACATCATTGTATCCAGGAAGGAGAGAAAGAAAGAGTTGGGGAGAAAGATACACTTTTCCAGGTCAGATCCCGAGTGACACACCTCTTTCTACCAGACCCCACGTCCTAATGTCACATTCAGCTACACCACCCCCATGATCATCAACCACCTTCCAAAGCCCACCCCTGAGCGGAAGGCAGTTCCGTGGGTTATTTTTGATCTAAACCATAACACTAACCGTTAGCTATGTTTATAGTTATTGCCTACTTATTAAACTATAAGAAACAATCCACAAAAAATCTAGAATGACATCTACAGGTGTTTAAAGTGGGCCACATTTGTGAATTTCCTCATTTGTGCTTAAACTTTGCCCTGCTTGCTGGATTTAACAGGATTGGCTTTTTGCCATCTTGGCTGTCAGAATGCTATAAAAACGAGTGGAGGGCATGTGACGGGAAGATTGGACTGTGAGCACATCAGTCCCTCCAGACTTCCAATTAATGGTCCCAATAATTATATTATTGGGCAATATAATTGTCTGCAGAGCTGTATTATACAGTGATCACATGCAATGCTGAATAGTGCTGCCTGGTTACAATTCCCCACTACACCAAAACACTCTCAGAAAAGCAGGCCGGCCAGTAGGTGTCTCTGCAGTGCTTCCATTTGGTCATGTTCTTGCATAATCGCCCACAGATGTCTGTGGGGTTAGAAACACGGCATGAAGATTTGTACCTTTTATTTTGGGTGGACTGGAGGCAAGATCAACGTGCCCTAGAAATTGACCAAAACTCTTCAAAAATACATTTTCTATACGTTCTGAAAACAAACCTGGGCATTAATGCCTGTATTTCTGATCTCATCTTTTTAAAAATGTGTATTTTACTTATAAGCAAGTAAGAAACTTGGAACAAATTTTTGTAGCATGATCACATTAATAATTTCGGAAGTGTGTGTCCAGGTGAAAGAAATTTAGCCCAAGAAAAAATTTATCATTTCCTATGAACTGATTTCAAGCCTTGAATAGTAGAGGAAGTGTCACTCTGGAAGCAAATAGCACATCACTAAGAGACTTCTGCTGACAGTGCAGACAAGTACGAAAAACACCAGGAGGCACTGAGAGCTCAGGGTTCCCCATCTGTTTTGCCTTCCAAGCTTTTTCCTACTACCTTCAGTGGTGGGCATCGGGGTTGAAGTGAGAGAGCACTCTGCAGTGTGGGGACTTGTTTTTGGAAAAAATCACGTGCTTCAGAAGACCTCCCTCTGGCTCTCTTCAGCATTTCAGGGTTAAGAATTTAGGGATTTCCTAAATATAGGAAAAAATGTTCAACATCACTGGTCATACAAATTAAAACGACACAAAGATTCCATCTCACCCCAGAAAGAATGGCTATCAAGAAATCAATCAATAACAAATGCCAGGAAAAAGGAACTCTTCTCCACTGCTGGTGGGAGTGCAGACTGGTGGAACCACTGTGGAAATCAGTGTGGAGATTCATCAAAAAACTAGGATTAGAGGTCGCATTCAACCCAGCTATTTTCCTTCTCGGTATCTTCTTGGAAGAATTAAAAACATCCTACCACAGCAATATATGTGTACCCATGTTTATAGCAGCACAATTTGTAATAGCTAAATCTTGGAAACAACCCAAATGCCCATCAACTGAGGAATGGATAAAAAAGATGTGGTATTTTTATATAATGGAGTACTACTCAGCCCTAAAGAAGGATAAACTTGAGACTTTTAAAGGTAAATGGATGCAACTTGAGACCATACTCATAAATGAAATAAATCAGACTCACATGTGTAAATATTGTATTGTCTCCCTGGTGTGAGAAACTGAAAGAGTAAATAAAGTCTAAAATATACAATAGATATTGTGAAATGTGAAGAAATTGTTCAAAAGGAAAAAGGAACTAGGATGGGTGAAAGGGAAAAAGACAGTAGGGAAAAGGGAAAAAATGCAAGTCTATTATACTATTGGTATCTCTTAGTTTATTAAAAAGGAAGGTTGTGCTAATATTGATTGGAGAAATTTTTGTGCCCATATCTTGTACCCTGAGCAACTACTTTAAAGATAACGACATGCAATGTATTCACTATTTTTATTCTCCTATTATTTTGTTATGAAATTTTGTTTTACCTTTTATCCATAAAATTAAAAAAATTTAGGGATTTCCCTAACATTAAAGCAGCCACCCAGAATCTATTTTGTAAATGAATATTTGAAGAAGAATTACTACAGAGTGGCACTTGCCTGCCTCTAATAATGAAGGTAAAATTTGAAAAATGTAAAATTCACTTTAAACAGGGGGCATATTTCTGCAAAACATAGAATTCCATTTTTTCTCCTTGTGAATTTACCACAGAAAAAAATATATTATGTAATTTTAGTTTTAAAATGCTTGTGACATTCTTATTGTGAAGTTAAAAGTATTTTTGGTGAAGCAAATAACTCCCAATATGTCTTTTCCATAATCATGAATTGTAGTATATTTAACTTTTAAATTAATTAATTTTTGAATTTTTTCTGAGTTGATTATAGATTCATGTGCAGTTATAAAAAGAAATAAAGAGATTCCCTATACAATTTTCCCAGTTTCCCCCAAAGTCAGGTTTTGCCAAACTATATTGATGCTTCTCAAGCATGGTGTTGATATTCTCTGTAGTGAAACTTAACCTGGCCACCAACAGTGTCCGTGAAGTATGCAAATACAGAGCCCACCAATCTTATACAGATCTCCCTGGCTTTACTTGTATTCATCTCTGTGTGTATGTATGTGTGTACATGTGTGTTTGTGTGTGTTCTATACTATTTTGTCACAAGTGTAGGTTTGTGTATATACCCAAATCAAGACACTGAACTGTTTCCAAATCATAGAATCCTTTTCTCCCTGGTCACTGCAACCTTTACCAAACACTGGCAATCATTACTTGGTCCTCCATTTCCATAATTTTTCTTTCCCGGGTGTTATATAAATGGAATCTTTTATAACCTTCTGGGATTGGTACTTTTTCAACATGATTCCATGGGGGTTTGTTCATGTTGTATTAATGATTTATGCTTTTTTATTGTTGAGTAACATTTCATGATATGTATGTACCGCAGTTTGTTCAACCACTCACCTGATGGAAAACATCTGGATAGGTTCCAGTATTTCATTATCGCTTCCTTGAACATTCACAGGGTGGTATTTTTATGAAAGAAGTTTTCATTTCTGGGATTAATGCCTAGCATTGCAGTTCCTGGGTCATGGTATATACAGTATTTAGTTTTAAAGCAACTTTCTAAATTGTTTTCAAGAGTGACTAAACTGTTTTAAATCGCCACCTACCGTATATGACTGATCCAGTTTTTCTGCGTCCGTGCCAGCATTTAATGTCACTTTAAAAAAAAAAATTAGGCTACTTTGGTAGGTGTGTAGCAACACTTTATTTTGTTGTTAACTGCATATCCTTAATAGCTAATAATGTTGATAATCTCTTCATCTATTATGCTTATTTTCAATTTATCTAGCCTCCTCAGTGAAATGTCCATGTCTTTGGTTCTTTGTCTACTTGCATTGTTTGAGGTCTTCTCTGTGAGTTTTTAGAAATTTTTATATATTTTAGATACTAGTCCTGTTTTGGTATGTAGCTTGAAAAATTTTTTTCTCAGTCTGTAATATGTCTTTTCATCTTCTTCATAGGTGCTTTCATGGAGCAAATTATTTTTCAATACTGATGAGGTACAATGTATCAATTTTCTCTTTTGTGTAGCATAATTTTGTGTCATGTCTGAGAATTCTGACTGGCCTTGCATCCCTAAGATTTTATCCTTTGTTTCTAAAGATTTATAGTTTTATATTTTATATTTAATTCTGTGATATATTTTAAGTTAATCTGTGCAAGGTGTGAGATTTAGGTCAAAGCTCTTTTTTGTTTTAGTCTTTTATATGGATGTCTAATTTCTCTAGTACTGTTGCATTGGTTTTGCACTTTTGTAAATCAATAAATTAAGCATATATGTCTAGCTCTATTTCTTGCTTTTCTATTCTCTATTCTCTAGTCTACTGATCAACTTGGAGTATAAATTTTTATTGTTTGAGTTTTTTAGCATTGGGTAGAAAACCTCTCTCCTTTCCTTCTTTTTATATTGACACTGTTATTCATTCTTTCATAATCAACTCCTATGTTGTCTCCGCCTACAAATTCTGTTCCTAGTTTAATCATTAATCTATGCTCCCGAAACTCTTTGTGTGTCTCTTCTGCCTATTTAATTCTAATTTGTATTTTAAAGACCTGTTAAGTGTCTGTTTTCTCCAATGAACTATTTATTCTTTGTGAACATAGACAGATTTTCATCCTTTTCTCTGTCCTACAACCCTGAACTATGTGTTTTATATAGAGGGATGGAAGAAAATGTTTAATAAATGCTGACCCAAAAAAGAAATACATTGTACAGCTGGACTGAGGAGATCGGAGTTTAAAATCTTGACTTCCCAAGGCAAAAAATTCCTCAACTCCATAGCATTGGTAAAATATTGACAAATTTTATGTTCTTGTTTTCTTAAAATAAATTTTGTCATATGCAGATGAGTTTACTGTTATAATTTATTTATACTTCATTAAGAACTGCTCATCACTGATAATGATAAAATTAGAGTTTAGTTTGTCTAAAAATTTTCATTCTATTACCAATAAACACAGTGTAATAATGTATTGGAATTTCAAAAATGAAAAGACATTCAAGACACTTAGTTCACTCAATTAATTTCCATGATGACTTAATTGGAAGCCAAGAAAATGGCTTGCTCAAAGAAGCAGATCCACTGCTAGGAAAGGTATAAAACTATATTCATGGTTGATCAGTTTATATCATTGTTTATTTACATTTTCTATTATTTTATAATTCATATTTCCATTTTTAAAACACTTGAAGTTACTAAGCTGTGTAGAGAAGGCAAAGTCAACGTTAATTTTATCACCACGTAATAACTCCCTGTCCTGCTTTACACTTCTCCTCCACATGGATACATGTATTTATACATTCACTTGAACTGAATCTGGTATACATGCATATATATAAATAATAGAGATTATTTTAACATTTTATCATAAATATATGCCTATTTTTTCAATGCTTTCAAGAATATGATTTTAATGGTTTTCTAATATTTGTCTTTGGATATTCAAATATTGTTAATTTACTAATCATTTTCATATTATTGAACATTAAAAATTTTCCTATTTTTCATTTTATGGGTTGCAAGGCAATACTAGAAGATTTATCTAATTAGCATAATCAAAATGCAATAAATGATACATTAAAAGGAACCTGGGATGTCTGACCAAACTGAGTAACCTGCTAAATGAGCAGGTCTAGAGAAGGCCAGAGACAAATAGGCCCTGGAAGTCCATGGTCAAGAACTTCTCACACCTCCTTACATAGATGTCACTGTCACATGTTTTAGCACAGCTGTGTGTGGGTCAAATGAATCTTTCCTTGAGACTGAAATTTCTGGGAGACACCTGGCTTGGAAAATCTCTATTTCTTCAGCAGGAAGAAATGACTCTTACAAAGGAGGACAGGTGGAAACTACACCAGGCAGAGAAGAGTAACAGTCACATCCATCGTTTCGTTTTCATTCAGTATTTATTCCCTGCTCACCAAGGCTGCCTCACCCTAACATAAGGGTACACCCCACATAAAGTCTTAAACACACTCACTTCTTCTTCAAAATCTTACCTGACTACCAAACACAGAGATAACACAGTGTTATGGATCAGATCTAGAATGTTCCCCTGAAGTCTCCTGTGTTCAGATGCAGGGCTTTTGGAAAGAAATTGGACATGGATGCATCCACTAATAAGTCCAGCCACTCAGTGTGCTGTTAGGAGGTAGGGCCTCCTCAGAGGTGGGTCACTGGAGGCATAACCTGGAAGAGCATGTCCTTCCCCTCTCCTCCCATCCCTCTTTACTTCCGGTCTTCATGACCCGAGCACCTTTTCTCCATGGCAGGGCCTTCCACCATGCTGGTTCTTCACTGGAGCCTGCCAACCATGGACTGAAACCTTCAAAAACTATGAGCCCAAATAAACTTCTCCTGTAAGTTGTGAGTGTTGAATATTTTGTCCTAGCAATGAGAACTTGATTAGTGTACACAGGAAATCTGAGAATCAGAATCTGGATCAGGTCTTAGAATTGGCCAAGAGCCTGAGAATATATCAGGTGATAATATTTCTCAAAGATTCTTATTACAAAAAAGGATATAAAAATTAGGCAAGAAGGATAGTCTACTTATAGATTCTAGGCATGTTCCTTCCTTTGCCACTTTCTTTGCTCACTGGAATCATGAATAAAGTGACAATGTGGGCAGCTATGAAGGCTCTGTACTCTATCCATGTGGCGTGCCCAAGATGTAGTGCTGCCCAAATTTAGAAACATAAGGTATAATCTGAATTTTATAATAAAACATTTCAGGTTCATTAATATCTGGCTCGACTGGAATTGCTGTCATAGAGACTTGTAGCCTAGAACAAAAAGTGAACTTCTTTGACTATATTTATGAAAAAATTCAAGTATTTTCAGAAGTCAACAGACCATGAACCCTTCTGTACCTACTGCCCAGCCTTAACAATTACTGGTTCATTTCCTCAGACTTTTAACAATGAATTTAGCAAATTTCTATATGACTTCCAGCATTTTTTGAAAGTTCTTACACAGATCCTGCATTTCTCTATTCAGAACCCATATCGCATTCAGTTTGAATTTTGGACATAACAGGAACAGCAGCAAAGAGTACGCATGAGGATTGGTGGCCTTTCCCTGCTCAAGAAGTTTGGTACCTTTAGTCAAAGCAAATACACTGAGTAATGGTCCAGGTATTACTTCTGCCTTTAAAATGACAGCTTTGTTATTTATTTTATACATGTCTTATGCCTTTTTTGTTTCTTTACTCTTCCATCACTACTGTTTTTCTGTATTAAATAAATTTTTAGTGTACCATTTTGATTTCCTTGTGGGAGATAGATTAAATTAGAAATCAGCAGCAGAAGAAAATTGGAAAAAAATCAAAAACATGTGGAAGTATTTTTTTTCTTGTGGGTACCGGGAGTCAAACTCAGGACCTCATGCTTGCCAAGCAGGCACTTATGACACTGAGCTATGTCATTGGCCCAGTGAAACTATTTTCTAAACAGCATAATTTAAAATAACCAACAAATCAAAGAAGATATTACAAAGAAACTTTAAAAATACTGTATTTTCATATAATTGAAAACAAAAATTTATGACATACAGTAAAGTAATGCTCAAAGGGAGACTTATAGCTGTCAATACATTAAAAATTCAAGAAAGCTCTCAAATACTCTAATTTTCCACCTTAAAAAGTATGATGGCTGGGTGTGGTGGATTACACCTGTAATCCCAGCACTTGGGAGGCAGAGGCAGGAGGATTGCTGTGAGTTCAAGGCCAGCCTGGGCTACATTGTGAGACCCTGTCCCAAAAAACAAAAAAAAATGTGATGGTTCATGATGATTGACAGCTCAATGGGATTAAGACTTGCCTATATTAGTGAGGAACACTCTCTAGGCATGTCTGTGTGTCCTCAGATATTATTGGCATGCAGGCCAGCAAAGCGAGGACTAGACCTGCCCATATGTGGGTGGCACCATCCAATAGTCTTGCAGCCTGGACAGAGTGAAATGAGGGCCAGGGAAATGGCTTAGTGGCACAGTGCCTGCCTGGCAAGCATAAGGTCCTGAGTTTGATTCATGGTACCATGAAAAAAAAAAAAAAAGAAAGAAAGAGGGAAATGAAGGAAGAAGTTGGCCCACATTTGAAAAGCTCTGTTCTGCTTGACCACGTGCCTCTTTTGCTACCATCATGGTCTGAAGACATCACATTCCAGCTTCTTTAGCCTTTCTGTGTGGGCTCGTACCAGAGACACTCTGGGGAACTTCTAGGCCTTCGGCCTTTGGCTTGTGCTGCATCCTTTATCCTTCCTGTTCTGCAGCTTCTAGCTTCTTGGACTGAGCACCTACTGCATCTTCTCATTGTTCAGCAGACAGGGTGGTGGATGTTGTAGACGATCCCTCCTCTAATCATTTAGGGCTAAGATATCCCTTGCACAATTTACACACACACACACACACACACACACTCTGTTTCCCTAGAGAACCCTAGCCAATACAAAAAATCTAAACAAAGGAAGAGTATACTAATCATAAAAAAGGAAAGGAAATAAAAAAATAGAGATTTCTTCAATAGAGATAAGAAAATAATAGAGACCCAAACCTACAGGCCCAAAAGATTATTCTTTGAAAATATCAACAAAATGGACTAATGACTAGCTAAATGACCAAGAAAATAAAAGGAAGAAGTTTCTAGACTAGAGTTAGGACTAAAAAGAATAGGGCATTATCCCCATTTTATAAGAGTAAAAGAAGATCATAAGGGAGTATTGTACTACGAATAATTGTATGTGAGCAAATTAGATGGGTTAAATGAAATGAACAAATTCTCATAAAGGCACACACTATTGAAATGACTCAAAGATAGTTAGAAAATCTGAATTGACCTATAAAATGACAGAGAATGAATTAATAATCAAAAATATTTCCCACAAGAAAAGCCCAGGAGTAGATGGTTTCGCTGGTGACTTCTACTAATCATTTAAAAATAATTAATACCATCATTTCACTGACTCTTCTAAAAGATAAAAGACAGCACTTCTCATTTCATTCTATGAGGGCAAGCAGTACCCTAATATCAACACAAGACCACACACACACACACACACACACACACACACACGCTTTTGAAGAACTATATCCCTTTTAAATACAGATAGCTAAAACTAGCCAGCTGAATCCACCAAATATAAGAAGGATTACATATCATGTCCAATGGGGTTTATCTCAAGGTTGGTTCTACATTGAAATATCAATTTGCATAACATAATATTATTAAAATAAAGGAAAAATGATCATCTCAATAGATGAAGACAAAGCTCTTAATAAAATCTATTACTTTTTTATTAAAAGAAAAACTTTCAACTAACCAGAAATAGAAAGGAAAATAGTTTAAATTTACAAAGTATATGTACAAAAAACACACACAGCTAACAACATACTGAATGGTAAAATAACGAAAATTTCCCCTATGATAAGGAACAAGACATGGATGTCCCTTCTTGCCACTTGTATTCGAACATTGTATTTGATAGTCAGGCCAGGACAATTAGGCAAGAAAAAGAAACAAGAGGGATCCAGATTGAAAAGAAGAAACAGATGTCTTTATTTGAAGATAACATGATCATATCCATAGGAATTCCTAAAGGATTCACACACAAAAATCTTTTGGAGCTAATGAATTGGTTCAGCAAGATTGCACAAAAATGCCAATATAAAAAATCAGTTGTATTTCTATACACTTAAAATGAATAATCCAAAAATTAATTGAGAACAAAAATTCCACTCATAATAACATAAAAAAGAATAAAATACTTAAGAAAAAATTAAAGCAAAAATAAAACTTGTACACTGAAAATTATAAAATATTGTTGAAAGAAATTAAGGATGTAAATAAATGGAAAGTTATCCCATAATCATGGATTGGAAAACTTAATATCATTAAGAAGGCAATACTTCCCAAATAAATCTACCTGTCCTGTGAAATACCCTATCAAAATTTTATTTCATACATAGAAAAGACTGAAAATTCCTAAAATCCTTAAATTTATCTGGAAAGACAAATGACTCAAAATATCCAAAGCAATCTTGAAAAAGGAAAACAAATTCAGAGGACTTATATCTCTCCATTTAAAAACATACTATAAATCTCCACTAATGGAAATATAGGAGTATAGTCATTTCTAAGTCTTTAGAGACTCAAGGCCATTTCTGTGTTGGAATTTCATTTCAGTTGATAGGTCATCTTTTGTATGATTCTTTAATCCTTTCATGAGAAGTCTGGCAGGTGTTCTTTCAAGCAATGCTATAACTCCATATCCTCTGATTTAGAGACCAATCTCTGAAATTTAAATCTGCCTTTTGATGTTCTTGGCTAAGAAGAAACAAGAAGAAAGGAGATCTTCTGGCACCTCTGGTATTGATATTCTTAATCATTTTGAAATTAGTTGAGGTTTCTTTCCTTGACTGAAAATGGATCAAAAGTGAAAACAGATGGTTACTTGATTGGCTGTTTCTCCACTGTTCAACTAAGGATGCCAAATTCTTTTCCTAGAATATAATCAAATTTTGTCTGCCTTTAGCCCCATTGTGGTTCTGTAACCCATCCCAAATATCCCATAATCCCCTGATGGAGTGTGCTTATAATGCACACTGTGGTCCTAATTTCTTTCTCAGTCAAGATATTTTTAGGCAAAATAAATTGATTCTATTGAATTCATACCAAAATAAATAAATAAGAGGAAGACTAGTTAAGTAACTTACCAGGAAAATTATAAAGAGAACTGAGAACGAAATGCTGAAGTCGTGAGAAAAACTGGAACAAGGACAGCTGGAGGAATCAGCATGCAAAGAGCTCACCAGACCTTCACTCTAGTGCAGAGCCATTGGCAGATTCTCTTCAATACTCATTCATCCCTGTGAGCTATATAATATGCAAGAGGAGCCTGAAGAAGCCAGGCTTAGATCAGCACTCTGTACAGTTTTGGAAGGGGAATGGGAAGAGAGGGAAATTTGCTAGGAAGACAAAATCCAAACTTCATAATCATAGCCTCATTAGTACAACTCTGTGATGGTCATCCTTGGACTTAATTCCTTTTCAGTTATTTCCTTATAATGGATATCTGGAAGTGAATTTATAGGGTCAAGAAGTTGGAAAATAAAATGAAGCTCTAATTTCAAATCCTTGTTATCATAACCCTTGTCCTTAGAGAGTCTATATTAATATACCAGGCTCTAAAAAAAACAAAGCAACCATTTCATGTGTTTCTATAAACACTAATTGTTACCTTTTTTCAAAAGCCTGGCAATTTGAAGGGTTATCCATGATATCTCTTCATTGTTTGATGTGGGAATAGCATAAAATAGTTCACATCATAATGTGAGATATTCAATATTCTCTTTTTTTAGTTTTTAAAAATGTTTCAGTGGTAGATGGTTTGTTTTCACGTTTTTGGAAAAGTAGTTATATTTAAAAATGATTATTAATTTGATTAGCTCTTTTACTTTAACTATTTTTATTTTAATCAATATATAGTGTGCATATTTATGTGGCATAGTGTAACATTTAATTAGCGTAGACTCCTGAGTTATGACTGGCCTCCCATATGAACAACTTGTGTTACATCCAGAATTTTAGATTTAGCTTATGACCCAAATCTTTGAGTCACACCCCAAATGCCAGCCACTTGTGCAGTTGTAAACAAAGACTCACAATGCCAGAAAAACATATGTAAGTGTAGGTAATGCTTACATCAGCCTGAGCCCAGATACACGTGTTTGTGGATATGATTTTGGTCAGTGCTTTATATAATCTCTACAATTACTGCTGTCAAAATGGCCCCAAAAAAGCTAGGAAAGAAGTTATGGAAGGAAGGGAAGGTAAAGAAAGCAATCACACTCAAAAAGAAGAAGGAAGTTGTGGAGAAATATGAGTGGTGTTTATGTGAATGACCTTGCTAATATGTACAGTATGTCGAAATCCACCATCTTGACCATCTTACAGAGAAAAATTTGCATAAGGAAGCTAGTGTTGCTAAAGGTGTTACTCAAATTAGTAAGTCATGATTAACAGTGTTAGATGAGGTAGAAAGGCTATTATTAGTGTAGATAAATGAAAAGCAAATGGCAGGATATAGCCTATCTGAGTCTATAATTTGTGAAAAAGCTAGGTCTAGAAATGCAGATCTCGTGAAGTATAATCAATCAAAGAGTGATAATAGCGAAATATTTCATGCTAGTAAGGGTTAGTTTCACAATTTTAAAGTGAGAACGGGGGTTCACAGCATAACTAGGTATGGTGAAGCAGCCAGTGCTGATAAAAAGGCTGCTGAAAATTACATACACCACTTTGAAACGATGACACAGAGAAATGGCTTTTGCTTTCATCAAGTTTTCAACTGTGATGGAACTGGCCATTTCAACTGTGATGAAAATGCCCAGGAGAACATACATTACCCCAGAAGAGAAGAAAATGTGGGGCTACAAGCCCATGAAGGATAGGCTAACCATATCACTATGTGCCAATGTTCGTGGTGACCTCAAGATAAAGCCTCTCTTGGTATATCACTTTGAGACCCCTAGAGTATTCAGAAAGCATAAGGTCATGAAGAATAGGCAAGGGGTCATGTGGAGATCTAATGCCAAATACTGGCTAACAAAAGTACTTTTACTTGAGTGGGACAGGGAAGCTTTCTGTCCTAATGTTAAGAAATATCTAAAGGACAAAGGTTTACCTCTCAAGGCTCTCCTCATGGATGATGTTCCTGCTCACCCATGAGATTTGGAAGAAGAATTGGCTGAAGAATTCCCATGGCTCTCAGTTGAGTTCCTCCCACCTAATGCAACTCCTCTATGCAGCTTATGGACCAGCAGGTTATAGCTAACTTTAAGGAGCTATACACAAAGGAACTGTCCCTGAAGTGCTTCCAGATGGTCTTAGATACAGATTTAACCCCTTAATGGAAGGAACATTACAAGATCTTTTCCTCTGTGGGGTTGAGAAATCCTGGGCCAATGACTCTCTAAGGACACAGATCTGCCTGGAAGAAAGTGCAGCCTAAAATGGTGCAGGAAAGACTTTGAAGGCTGTGTAGAGGAGCCTGAGACTTCAATTAACCTGGTGGTTGATGACACTGTCACTATGGCAGGGTCCATAGGCTTGTGGGTGGACAGTGGGGATGTTGAGGAACTGGTGGAGGAACGCTCAGAGCAGCTGTCTACACAGGAACTTCAGCAACTTCTGGCTGAGCAACAGAGAAGGGCAGCTGAGGAGCTTTCTGAAGAGGAGGGGGAGTATCAACAATCAGTGCAGCAAAGTTCTACTTCTGAAATAAAGGAAATCCTGAAAAAATGGACAGAGCTACAAATGTTTATGGAGAAGACCGACTCAGACAGAGAAAAAGCCAATTGTTGCATTCACTTGCTTAATGACAATGTCATGTCATACTACAGAACCGTTTTAAAGAAAAGACAGAAACAGACAACCTTACACCAGTTTTTATTTCTGAACAGGTGGAGACTTAGTGAGCCAGAAGCAGGTCCTTGTGGGCTGCAGACTCTCCCAAGGGCAGAAAGGGCCCCAGAGAGCCAGATTCCTGAAGTTCTTATGGAAAGGGACTGTCCTTCCAAACAATAACCACCTTCCATTTCATTCTCCGTTCCTGCAAGCCAAAGATGTCAACTCGAATGGTGAGTACAGTATGAAATTGTTGTTTCTGGTAAACTAGGCATATTTTATAACTTTTTGGTGAAACACTAGGAAAATTATTGGTGTTTCTGGTAAATTATGCATATTATACAACCCTTTTTTATTATGAAAAGGTTAGTTAAGGGGTGCTTGGGAGGTTTGGAATGCATTATGTTTATTTTCATTATTTCATATGGGAAAAATAGGCCTGGCTTACAACGAAATTGAGTAACAACCAGCCCTTGGGAACCAATTGAGTTCGTAAGTCAAAGATCCATTGTACGTGTGTACAATAATGATGACTACATCGGGGTACTTTGCATATCTATCACCTCAGATGTATATAATTTTAAATTTGGCTCATTAATTTACTTGGAGGAAATAAAAATGATTTTAGCTTTTGTTATATTCAGTTAAGAAAAGTCTCTGAAGTAAGCGCACACATTTTGTAACTAGTTGATAAAAGTTTAGAGGAAAAAGTTATCAATGAATTTTTATTACTGACATTCTTACCCCAAGTCTAGAAAACATCCAGAATATGACACAAAATCTAAAGTAAAAGTCGACATATAAATTGTGATTCTTACATGTAACTATTTCAGTGCTTGTGATGCAATCTACAATTAAATAACCAGGTTCACAATGAACATTCCATAATGTAAATTTGAGAAGATTTGATTGGTTAACAGTAAAACTGGTGCCAACGTTTAATGGGAAAGGAAAAAATTATGGGAGACATCACAAAGAAGGCTTCCTAGAGAAGCAATCAGAAGTATATCAAGAGTAAAAATCTCAGGTCTTGTGTACCGCGATACTTTGTCAAAGCCCAAGATTCAGAAACGTAGCTGGGGGTATTAAAAACAATTACATTCACGTTGTGGCTGCAGAAAACTATAAACTATTTATCTGGGGGAAAGTACATGCCCAGTAAAACCGCCTCCCAGGACTGGTTGCTTAGCAACCAAACAGGGACGTGGTAGCGGAAAAGGTCCATCCTGGGAAGGAAACAAGCCCGAGGCAGCAGAGTGACTAGGAGATTTTGGCAGTGACAGGGCAGCTACAGCATTTCTGAGGGAAATAACTCAGCAAAAAGACTCAAGGTTTTAAAGAAGAATGCAATTGTGTGTCTGTTCTTCCTCACTACAACAAAATACTGGAAGTCAGGTGACTTGTGATGGAAAGAGGTTAATTAAACTCGTGATTCTGGTGGACAGGAAACCCAAGCAGCATAATTTCTGGCAGAGATAGAGACCCTCTGATTGTGTCACCATGGTGGATGACATCACGTGGCAGCAACAGGTGTAAGGAGGATGAACAGTGAGTGAGGGAGGGATCATGCGGTGAGAAAAGAAGCAAGAGATGGGAGGGGAGAGGTTCATGTTTTTGGTGGCACTGGAGATTGAACATAGGTCCTCAGGCATGCTGCGCAGGAGCACTACCACTGAGCAACATGCCCGGGCCACTTTCTCTCCTTCTTAATAACACACTTTCAAAAGAGTTAATACAGACTTGTAAGAACTACACAAATCTCTTCTCTGGGTGGTGTCCCCATGATCCTATCATCTCTAAAACAGTCCCATCTCTTGCATACCATTATGTTGGGGATCAAACTTTCAACATATGAACTTTTGGAGATCAAACTCAACCATATCTGTATTAATTAGCTTTCCTGTCACTTAAGCAGGAAATACTCGACACCCACAAACTTAAAGGAGCACAGGTTTAATTTGGATCATGATATATGGGATTCAGCCCATGGTTTGCTGGCTCCCAGGTGAACATCATGGCAGAAAGGGACAGAGGAGCAAAGAATTATTTTATTGTGGCTAGAAAGCAGAGTAGGGAACAGTGCCAGAGAGGAGTGGACCAAGGACCATGTGTAATTTACAAATAACCATGACCCATCCAGTCACACACAGGAGTGCGCTTTACTGATCTGCTAAGTATTTCTTAATCTGATGAAATCAACATATAAAGATTAATGGTCACAAAATCCAAATCACAGCAACTATCATAGATACCAATCAAAAGAGATCTAACTGCTGAAACTTCTTCCGATATTTCCAGAGAAGTTTTAGTTTTGGAGAACAATAGGTCATGAGATTATTTGGGCAAAGAGATTCTTGTCGATCCCAGCACATAAGTATTTTTGAAATACAGATGTTCCTTGTTTAATGAATGAGTTCCATTCCTGCAACTAGGCTATTAAATGAATTGGTTTGGCTAAATGAGAAATTGTATATAATATGTACATTACCATATTCAGAACAAAGAAATTGTCAAAGGAAACTCCAACTTGATGACTTTGCTTTTATTTGCATAACTCTTACATGCAGTACTACATTTATTGATTTGCATATGTTGAACCATCCCTGTATCCCTGGGATGAATCCTATTCGGTTATGGTGTGTAATCTTGACGATTTGCTGCATTCTGTTTGCCAGTATCTTAGTGAGGATTTTTGCATCTATGTTCATTAGGGAGACTGGCCTATAGTTCTCTTTTTGGTTGGGTCCTTCTCTGGTTTTTGTATCGGGGTAATAATTGTTTCCAGGAGTGACTTTTGGAGTATTGCTTCCCTTTCAATTTCATTAAAGAGTATGATGAGTAATGAGATTAGATTTTCTCTAAAATTTCTTGAAGAGTTCAGCAGTGCATCCATTAGGACTTGGGCTTTCCTTTGCTGATAAGTTTTTAATTACATTTCAATTTCATTGACTGATATTGGGTTATTTAGAACAAAGTCAACACTCAAAAATCTATAGCATTCCTGTACACACATAACAAACTCACTGAGAGAGAAATTAGGGAAACTGCACCTTTCATAGCACAAAACAAACATACCAACGAACAAACTTAGGAATCAATCTAACGAAGGAAGTAAAATATCTCTACGTTGAAAACTACAGTTTTCTGAAAAAGGAGATCAAAGAGGATATCAGAAAATGGAAAGATATCTTTTGCTCTAGGATAGGAAGACCCAACACAGTGAAAATAGCCATACTTCCAAAATTGTTATACAGATTTAATGCAATCCCAATCAAAATACCATTAGCATACCTCACAGAATTAGAGAAAACACTTTTAAAATTCATTTGGAACCAGAAGAGACCTAGAATAGCAGAAAAATTCTAGGCAACAAAGGCAAGGCAGGGGGAATCACAATCCTTGACTTGAAATTATACTACAGAGCTACTATTATAAAAACAGCATGGTACTGGCAAAAAACAACACAACACAAAACAAAAAAAAACAGATCAGAGGATCAATGGAACAGATTAGAAGATACTGAAACAACTTTAGACACACTCAGCCATATTATCTTTGACAAAGGGGCCAAACATGTTCACTGGAAGAAAGATAGCCTCTTTAATAAATGGTGTTGGAAAAACTGGCTTTCCACATGCAGAAGACTAAAAATAGACCCATGTCTATCAGTAAAATCAAAATGGATCAAAGATCTAAATATTAAAACAGAAACACTAAATCTACTGGAAGAGAAAATAGGTAGAAATCTTGAAGACATAAGTGTAGGCAGAGACTTCATGAACAAAACCCAGACCACACGGGAAATACTATAAAGAATCAACAAATGGGATCTCTTCTTATTAAAAAGCTTTTGTACATCAAAAGAAATCACCAGCAGAGTGAAAAGACAACCCACAGAGTGGGAACAAAATTTTTTCCTGTTATTCTTCAGACAAAGGACTAATATCTAGAATATATAAATAATTGAAAAATATCAAACCTCCAAATTTAAAGACCCATTCAAAAAATAGGTATCTGAAATGAATAGACACTTCTCAGATGAAAAAATAGAAATGGCAAGCAAATACATGAAAAAATGTTCAACATCACTGAACATTCAAGAAATGTGAATTAAAACAGCATAGAAATTCCATCTCACTGCAGAAAGAATGGCTATCATCAAGAAGTCAACCAATAACAAATGCTGGTAAGGCTATGGGGAAAAAGGATCCCTTGTCCGCTGTTGGTGGGAGTGCAGACTGGTGCAACCACTGTAAACATCAGTGTGGAGATTCTTCAGAAAACTCGGAGTAGAGGTCCCATTTGACCCCACTATTCTCCTTCTGGGTATCTTCCCAAAAGAAATGAAAACATCATACCACAGTGATATACGTGCACCCATGTTTATAGCAGCACAGTTTATAATAGGTAGATCTTGGAAACAACCCAAATGCCCATCAACAGAGGAATGGATAAAAAGGATGTGGCATTTTTATACAATGGAGTATAAAGCCATAAAGAAGGATAAATTTGAGTCATTTGTAGCTAAATGGATGGACTCTGAGACCATAGTCTTAAATGAAATAAATCAGACACACTTGTTAATATTGCATTGTCTCTCTGGTGTGAGAAACTGAAAGTGTAAATAAGAACCAAAATATATAATAGACATTGTGAAGTAGGAAGAAATTGTTCAACAGGAAAGGGAAACAGGATGGGCGATGTAGGAAGGGAAAAGAAAAAATGAGTGAAAGAGGATAAAATGGAAACAAAGCTTTGTAAATAAGGAAGGGAAGAGGGGTTGAAGGGAGGGGAGGGGAATGGGAAAGAAAGAGGAACTAAGATATATCATGTACAAGTTCCCTATGTGAATGTGATCATTATGTGTATCTAAATTGTACCAATAAACTTTAAAAATTACAGTACTACATAAACAAGGTATACTGTACAAAAAAGACATCTAGGCTCTATAACCAAGATGTATAGGACTGTAGCAAAAAAAGAGATGGGTTGTAAGTCTGAGTGGCAGGTTCTGGGTCTTAATGGCGTGCCTGAGTCATAAGTCCAATCATTAAATGGATAGGTTGTTAAATGAAGAGTATCTAGTAAAAAGACAAATTACAACCGGATGGACCCAGGGGAAGATTTATATTTCTAAACTTAAATGAACCTATTATTCTGTGTCAAAAACACTGAAACATAGGGGTAGGGAAGATAGCTCAGTGGAAGAGAACTTGCCTCACATATTCAATCCCAAGCACTGTAAAAATTATAATAAAAATAAAACATTGAAAATAAAATAGAATTATTTGATATTGAAAATAATCCTACACACATACGCACACACATGGAATCACTCATTTTTTTTACAGTCTAATATAGATTTCTTTCCTGCTCTATGTAAAGTACAATTGAAATCATACAAAGAAATATGATAGTTTCTACCCTCAGGGGGACTGTAACATAGATGGGAAAATAAGGCTTAAGTAGGTAAGAAGTTTTAATAAATGATAGAAGGGAAAGATAATTGAACACATTCAGCATTCTATGTATTGTGTTAATAACTTTTCACGTGTCCTTTTTGTTGATATTGATGATAATTCTTTATCTTACTATTTCTTAACTTTGCTTTGGATCATGGACTCCTTTACCATTCAGTTGAAAGCCAGGAAAACATGAAAATATGTATGCCTATACAATTTTGTTTATGATAGTCAGACCAGAGGACTTGCTGAATTTCAAGTCAAAATAATTCCGCTGTTAGACTTATGAAGCATTGCTCCCATTTAACTGAGGATGACACTTAGCATTAGAAATTTACCAACTTAAATCATTCTACAAAGTCATTCATCAAGTAAGAAATGGATTGGAAACTCAAATCCCTTTGTCATTACATGTAGGATATCTATTTACTTAATATTTTAAGCCACAAGGGAAATATGAAGCATAATACTTATAGAACTATCTTAAACCTTGCAGAGTATATTTGAAACTTTGCAAATGGGCTAGAATATCCATAGGATGTTGTTTCTATCTCTATTAGAGATTGCCACCTTTCATTAGGCCTTTCCCTTATTATATATTGATGAAAAAATTCTAGATATTTTAATTAGGAGTTTCTCAAAATCTGTGGATGCCTTTTTTCTTTCGAAGTAAAATAAATCCATTCACACTAACTCAAGTAAGCAGGCCAGTTAATTAATGATTTAGTTTTGAAAATAAAGAGGGAAGAGAATTTTGTGGAATGTGAGAGAAGAAGTGTAGAGACCTGGAACTGAGAAGAGAGGAAATATCAAAGGGCAAGGAGAGGAGGAGGCTATGTTTTCCCTCTCCTTGGAATTCCTCGCTCTTACCTTGGCTTCTCTTAGCACATGTTGGACAATGGCCAGACTTAGCCCCCACCGGTTAAAACACCTGGTGTCTTCATTACTTTTCTGTCCTTGCCGAGACAAAATACCCGATGCCCAAAATTAAAGAAGGAAAGGTTTACTTAGTTCACAGTTTGTAGAGGTTTTAGTCCATGATCAGCTGGCTCCCAGGCAGGGTGGCATGGCACAGGGGCAACACTTCAAGGTGGCAGAAGACAGCAAAATCAACAAGAGCAAAAGGCCGGGCAGACGGGGAGAGCAAGCCTCTTTTCCTCCCTTATATTGTAAGTAGGCAATGCCCCCCTCAGGTGGGTGTAGCACTCACACCACTTCCCTGCCCTCCTCTTGCACGGGTTCAGGATGTTTACAAAGTGAGGCCCCTGTGCCCTGTTGAGTCACTTAGTTAAACTTCTAAACTTCTCAAGTTGACACAATGAACAACATTCTAGAGCGATAAGGGCGGGTCCTCTACACCCTAGGAGGTAGAACTGCTGAGATACTTAGTGAAGCATCTAGACTTCTCAAGTTGACACAATGTATCAACCATTACACCTGGCATATCTCTTCTTCAATCTCTTCAATTCCATATTTTACTTCAGTATCCTTGCAGTCATCGTTATATTTGCTCACTTTGGGTTATTTTTCAAATCTTGCCTTTTCTACTATTGTTGGGGGAAGGAGGGGATCAGCTAGTAAAAATGATGCAAAGGACCTATCTCACATGTGCATAGACGACAGGGTCACTGACTCCAAAAAGGTTCTGTAAAGAGCTAGATATCAAATATTTTAGAGTTTCTGCACCAGATAGCTCTTGTCATGATGCTCAGTTCTCCTTGTAGCTCAAAAGCTGCCGTACCTAACATGTAAAAAAATGAGAGCTTCTGTGTTTCGATAAGACTTTATTTGTGGACATTGAAATTGAATTTCATAAAATTTCATGTATCACTTTGTCTCAGTGCACAATCCGTATCAGTGAGGGGTAACTAGAGGAACAGATTTAATATTATGCATGTTTAATGTTATACATGTGCAATATATGATAAATGAAGGATTTACAAGGTAGGCTTACAATGGCTGCCTGCAGAGTTGGGGTGAAAGAAGGCAAAAGAGCTTTCTGAAGATCTGAAGGATCCAGTCAAAGGTTGAAGACCTGGAGTTCACTGCAGAGACCAGTGGCAATTCAAATCAGGAAGCCGAAGATTGCACTGGAAGGCTTAAAAGTCTGCCATGGAAGCCTGGAGATGTACGTCCAAAGGTGATGGTGAAGATAGGGCTCCTTCAAAGAAGCAGGAGCAAGACTTCTTCCCACTGACACCTCCTGAGCCTGGTCTTTCTGGCTGCATCACTGTTGACGTTCTGATTTTCTGAGCTTCGAGCAGACTCTCCCATCAACCTCAGCTCACAGCATTCTAGGGCTGCTTCTCCAGCTGGCATCCCCAAACCTTTCAAACCTCTTCCACAAGCTAGTTCCAAAGGCTTCTGTATAGCAGGATGAGGTAGCTTCACAGCAAGGGCCCTACTCCCAGTACCAAAATCTGTCTTAGCTACTCTCTTGTCCCTGAGACACAATACCTGACACCCACAACTCTAGTAAAGAGGAAAGGCTCACAGTTTGTAGAGGTTTCAGTTAACATTTTGCCAGCTCCAAGGCAGGGTGGCATGGCACAGGAGCATGGCAAAGGAGGGTTGGTTCCTCAGGGCATGGCAGACAGAAAGCAGAGAGGGATCAAGGGGAGGAATAAAGGAGAGATACCCTTTCAGGTCATGTCCCCAGTGACCCACCCACACCATCCAACTAGGCTTCTCCTCCCATCACCATATTTAGCTATAAATTCATCAGAGACTAATCCACTGGTGAGTATCATGCATCCATGAAACAGTCACCCCCCAAAAAAAGCCTCACCTATGAGTGCATGAGGTTTGGGGGGAGATCTAAAAATAAACCATAACACACATCCTATTAATTTTCTTTCCCCAAACATTTAAAAACTTTAAAAAATCATTCTTAGCTTGCAAGGCATACAAATGTGGGCTACAAGCCAGATTTAGCCCATCAGTCATAATATGCCAACTCTTGGTTTGGTGTGAGAAGAGCTTATTTCTTTTCCATAAAACCACTGAAGGTCTCTTTTTCCATCCAGTAACCTGCAGATCCATGCTTTCTTCATCTGGCCCTGTTTTCATTTCAGCATGTGGCTCCCAAAGTTCACCAAAGGGGAAATGAAGAATGGAAGGACCACTTGTATGAGGTGTGATAAAAAATATATGGTGAATGTATACATTTTAAAAAATACTATAGTATTATATATAGTAAAAGACATAATACCATTAATCTTCCTCAAAATACTCCACCTCACTTTGAACACAGTTATCCCACTGTTCATGCCACTTTCTGAAGCAGTTCTGGAAATCCTCTTTCATAAATGTCTTTAAAATGTGAGATAAATATGGTGAGTGTTGCTGCCAAATGCCATCCAACAGAAAGGCAGGCTCATAAAAACATTAAGGTGTGTCCTCATCCATCTTATTTACAATATTTGGCACCATGCAACTTCTGGCTTGTCCCCAGTGTAAGGATGATTGTGAAAGTCATCATGTTTAATCAATCCAGGACATTAAGGCAGCCACGACAGCACAACTAAAGACACTCATGAAAGAGGACTTCCAGAAATGCTTCAGAAAGTAGCAAAAAATGATGGGATAAGTATGTTCAAAACAAGAAGGAGTATTTTGGGGGGATTAATGGCAATATGCCTTTCATTGTAATAAATTTTTAAAAATTAAACGTTCACTGTATTTTTCAATCACACCTTGTATTCTTAACTATCTTGACCTGGAAGTGACACACGTCACACATTGCTGGTAGAGTCCATTGGTCATAACTGGTCACATGTTACTGACCTAATTACGTAGGAAGTGGAAAATGTAAGGCAGTAGATGAGATGTGTGGTGAATACTGACGTCAATGCCACAGTGTTAAACCAAAGATTGCACAAAATTTATCTTATCCATCAAACATATTTCAGTTTTTGCCATTCTACTTATTTTTCACTGTACTGTTAGATGTATATAACCTCTGAAAACTTTCCTCCAAATAAGAAAGAGTACACAAACTTTAGTATAAACTAAAGAGTAGACATATCCTAGTAAATTTAATTAAAGATCAAGAGAATTCAATTCATTCTCATTTCTTCAAATATTTAGTAACATTGTCTGTGCTTATTTATTTATTTTTTTGTGGGTACCGGGGGTCGACCTCAGGACCTCACGCGCCAGTAGGCACCCGTGCTGCTGAGCGATATCACTGGCCCTTTTTTCGTGTGTGGGTCCCGGGAGTCGAACTTGAGCCCTCGCGCTTGCCAGGCAGGCGCTTTGTGCTTATTTTTATTACTGCTTCATTAAATGCCCAAATCTGTACTTTGTCTTCATTCTTACTACAGATATTCTTTGTGCTTGCTTCTCATTTAGGTGATTAGAAAGCATCTTTCATTACCCAGTACTATATTGCACTCAAAATGTCCAGGTAGAATTAATGTGCACCTTTACAATGTAATGTCTACATTTTCCCTATTAGGCTACTTTTAAAACTATATCTTATTATTTGACTAAAAATTTTTTTAATGTATGGTAGTTAAACTTTCCTATCAGTTGACTTCAACTCTCTTATCATCTTGGTATATAATCTTCCAGTCACATAGTTCTCTCTTTACCATCTCTGTTCATCCTTGATTTATTTCTTTATTGTTCTTGTATATAAAAGTATGCTTTCTACCATTGTAATTACTGTCTGCTGTTATGTATCCTTCATTTTAGTCAAGTAAAATTTTAGATTTCCCTCCTCTCTGAAGTGTTACAGATAAGCCTGACCTTATATAACCTATTCCTAATCTTGATTTCCTCACACTGTTGAGAATCTGAATCATACTCTCATTCCCTTACTAATGAAGGGATACATATTTTTTATAATTTCTTTAAATATTATTTCCCCATGTAGAGTTTAGTTTAGTCTTCTCAACAGTAATAGTCTGTTTCCTATTCAACACCAACTACATTACATAAAACTCTCTTTTTTATATTAATTAATCAGCACATAAGGGAAAAAAGACCATAAAATGTTTAAGTCTTTAACAGTTTTAGAAGTGAAAAATATTATTAAATATGATTTAAACATATTGCTGAATTTGGGAGGAATTGCTTTGAATGAGTCAGTTACTGAAGCATGCAATCTAGAAGACAGATGGTCAGTGGATTATGGGTATATTCTAAAAATATTTATAGTCAGTTAATTTGTAGTTTTACTCTCAAGAATGAGCCCAAACCTATACATACGTCATTTTAGGGGAACATTTTATAGTACCACACAACTATTAAACATGTAGCAGATATAACTTTAAAAATAAACAGTTCTAGAAAGGATTACACACATTCTCCATGTTTTTTTTTTCACTTTGTTAGGAAATAAAGTTGTGATCAAAATAATTTACTTTCCTACACAGAGAAGAAAAGTGTTACAATGAGGTGCAGCTAGAGGATATCTTTTGTGAGAAAAGAAATAGCCCAAGAGGGGAAGTACAGGAGGAGAACAATATCTAAGAAGCATGCTGCAGAATCCGGACCAGTGAACTGTAATTACAACATTGTACATCAGTTAGTGTTTTCCAGCTAAGAGATCAAAGTATATGCGGGGCTAACAACTTGGTCCCACGTGGAGTCATTCACTCTCTTCAGTCAGCTGAAAAGTAGAGATGAAGTAATGATGTATTAACAATTATACAGATAGCTGCAACATAGAAGGGAGATGAAAAGAAATTAATTCAGGATGTGAGCAAGCCTGGTGAGTCAATATCAAAATGAAAGAAAAAAGAAGAAATATAGGAGATGCTAAAAATGCCTGTAATTCTTTCATTTCTAAAAATTCTCTGAAATTGCTTTCAGAATGTCTTTTCAATGACTTCTAATGATGTGATTTCAGAAACTGTTATCATTCAAACATCTTGGTCCCATAAAATATGCTATCATGTTTTGTAAAGAATCCCATAAAGAATTCCTTTTGAAGGCTAAAATTAAGTCTTTTTGTATATACATAAAATATAGATCTGCTAAGAGAGAAACATTTTATACTAAAAAATAAAAGACTGACTTAAATATAAAAATAAATACCTCTCATTTTGCTATAGTCAAGTGAAAAATGCTGAATTTAGGACAAACATAAACTAAGATATTACATCAAAACTCTGGCATTGATGGGAATTAAATTTTTGAGATTTAGTTTTAGCCAAAATTAGAAATTCTTTTATTTCCTGGCCAGAGAATATATTGGTTATTTTCATCAACAGAAGACAATCTATAAACTTTATCATTCCCTACATATTCTCTTTTAAGAATACTGGTTGTAGCATATTTAAGGATTTCACTGTTCTTTTTTATTGGTATATTGTATGACACATAATAATATAACCATCTTGGGGATTTAGTACATATACATATCACATCTTAATCATTTTTACTTAACCTTTCCTTCCCTGTCCTCTCTTTTCCCTTCATTCCCAAAGCCCTTCCCATCTCCATAGAGTCTATCTTCCTGTTTCTTATCATTATTTTTTTTTTATTTTGCTTTTTAAGCTTTTGTGTCTGATTTATTTCACTTTGCATTATGGTCTCCAGATGCATCCATTTTTCCTACAAATAACCCAATTTATCCTTCTTTATGGCTAAGTAGTACTCCATTGTGCATATACACCACATATTTTTATCCATTTGTCTGTTGATAAGCATATAGGCTGCTTCCAAATTTAGCTATTATGAATCGTGTGTTTATAGCAGCACACACAGAAGAATGAGAATGAATCTAGGCCCAGTTCTCTCACTCTAGTACTCTTTGACCTAAAGTCAAATGTCTCACTCTCCTTCAACCTCTATCTTAACGTGGGAAGGAAATATCATGTATTTAGATCATCTTGGATTCCAGACCTGGGATAGAGTTCTCACAGTGGAGTTCAAAGGAAGACCAAAAGTTTGTGCCCTTGTACACAGTTAAATCCCTGAGGGTACCGACTACCTTTATGGCAGTTCTGGGAGGCCCTCTGATCCACTGTTATAACTTAGCCCAGGACGGTGAACCCCATCCAGGTGAAACTCCACAAGACCTATTACTTTAGTTTGAGACGTAGGGGCAAGTCTTCCTTACATCATCTGGTACATACAAGCATGTTAGAATCCCTTGTTTCAGTTTGCTAGACAACCAAGTATTCTGCTAGAGACTTGTATATGATGTTCTACTTTCTAGGGCAGGTCATATTAATTTCTCAAATATTGAGAAGTGGAAGTCTTCCCTGATCTCTGTTCATAAAATAATGCACGTACTTTTACTGTCACTCTCTGACATGCCTTACTCTGCCTTATTTTTCATTCTGCTTGTTATATCTGAAATTACATATTTTTATGTATTTGTTTATTTCCTGTCTTTCCAGAACAGAATGCAAAATCCATTAGAGTGCAGATTTAGTTTATTTATTACTCAGGTTAATGTTATAGTATGTTCTTAATATAGTTTATTAAGTGAATAGATGGGTGGGTGAATTTGGTAGACTTCATATACAAAACTAGACCAATGTATTCTTTGAAGTCTTTTGTTTTAAGAGTGATTAATAAAGAGCAAAATAAATGTTAGACAGTAGGAAGTAGGGAGATAGATCTTTCTGCAAATGGGAAGAGGATCAAAAAATGGAGGGAGGTAGAGCGAGGGAAGAGAAAGGGGTGAAAGAAAGAATTGAGATGTGTTTTGTACATGTATCAACTCCCCACAAGGAATGTAATCATTATGGAATGCAAACATGTACTAATAAAAATAAAAAGTAAAAAAAAAATTAAAAAATAAAATGGCATGTAAAACAGAGGTTGGCTTTGAAAGATGTATACAGTAAAATGATAAAAGAAAATAGAATATTTGAGAAAGAGAAAGTTGTTTGAATGTGGGTCAAAAGTGGGACTGTATGTGTATTTGATGCAAAAGACCAGTAGTTGCCATCAATACTAATGTTAAGTATTAGTTAAAAAGGTAGGCTCAGTCCAGTTTTTAAAAAAAGTCAGGTAGTAGATGGAGACATTTTAAATTTATCCTGCAATAATGGTGATCCACTGATGGTTAAAGAGCAAATGGAAACAACATAACAAATAGATACATGAAGAATAAATTAAAAATGTATGGGATAAATAGAGGTATAGGAAACTAATGAGATGCAGAACAGTTAGAAGCTATTTCAATGGCAAATATCAAATAGTAAACCAGAATTTATCTTTTAAAAAGAGGATAAATGCAGTAAATAAAATGCATAGGAAATCAAGCAAATCAATATAATTTCTTTCCAAACCCTTAGGAAAATAATGGAACCCATCTTCTTTCATAAGACACTAAACATATTTAATTTCTAACACTTTACCATCATCATTTAATAAGTTGGAGTAATAAAAGGAATTATACAAAATAAAACTGACATAAAATTAAACAATTTTCCTAGTTTGCTTCAGTGATTTTAAAGTACTGTTTATAGTCTTCATATTTTATGTAGTCAAAATAAAAAACAGAGCCAGATGATTATGTTCCCTATAGCTGAAGGCTTGGCAAATTGTCATAGAAGCAGAACTGGCTTTCGTATTGCGTGGATATTTTGGAAGGATGAGTAGGATAAAAGGTTAAAGCCTCTTAGAGCTCTATATATCCAAAATCTCTAAACAAAAATATCCCCAAACTTTAGGAAGAAAAGAAGGAAAAAACCATTGATCTTTTAATAAATTTCTTCTTTCATCCTATTTCTGTTTTTAATACAAGAAACTAAGGAAGAGGACATTTTTTTTAAAAGATATGAAGAGTGTTTACAGTGAGATAGGGAATAAGCTGTCCAATGCATACTGGATAAGCCTAGGAAAAATTTTCAGTTTAATACTGAAGAGAGACTGTATCTATTAAGTCCTTCATTTTTATTCTACACAGTGATGAGCATGTCTTGCTATTTGTCAAGATAGTAGCTATTAATCTGAACATAATCTAAGGTATTTTTATGAATTTACCTATGCATTCCACATATGTTGCTTCATTATAGTTATCAGTTTTATGTCAAATGACAATGCATTTCACTTATAAATATTGTGGACTTAATTGTTATAATGCTAAGTGGAACTGATATACCCTCTCCTACCAATATTATGTAATAATAAACTTTACCTTTCATTGTAAAATTCTACTGCTGGTCACAGCTTTAATTTTCTGCATTTTTTATGTCTTATTACATATGATATCTTACTAATTTTATGTATTTGTTGCTTTTCAAAAATTGAATGAGTCAAAATACCTCATAGTATTTTTGTCAACTCGTAGTAAGTGGATGTCTTATTAGGACCCCAAAAACATTAACCATAAAAAAAGATAAATTGAAATATAATAACATAATTATTCTTCAAACAACTTTTTTTTTTTTTAATATGTGGGTACCAGGAGTCGAACTCAGGACCTCGTGCTTGCCAGGCAGGCGCTTATGCGCTGAGCTATATCACTGGCCCCAAACAACTTATTTTTAAAAAATTTATTTTTATTGGTACATGTTTGTAGTACATATGATTATATTCCTTGTGGGGAGTTGGTACATGTACATAACACAACCCTTATTTCTCTCCTCCCTCCCTCCATCTCTTGTTCCCCTTCCCTTTTGCAAAAGATCTACTTTCCTGTTTCCTATTATCAATCTCTTATTTTGCTGTTTATTTATATTTTGGATTTCTCATATAAGAGAAACCATGTGATATTTAAGCTTCTGCATCTGATTTATTTCACTTAACATTATGGTTTTAAGATTCATCCATTTTCCTACAAATGACTCAAGTTTATCCTTTATGGCGGGGTAGGTTTACATTGTGCATGAATTTCACATTTTTCTAATCCATTCCTCTGTTTATGGACATATAGGCTGCTTCCAAGATTTAGTGATTATGATTTGTGCTGCTATAAACATGGGTATACATGTGCACTGTAATGTGATGTGTTTAACTCTTTCAGGAAGATAGTTGGAAGGGGAATAGCTGGGATAAATGGAATTTCTAGTTTCAGTTTTTGAGGAACCTTCACACTGATTTCCACAGTGATTGTAGTAGTTTACATTTCCACCAACAATGCAGAAGGGTTCCTTTTTCACTTGCAGCCTTGCCAGCATTTGTTATTATTTGATTTCTTGATGATGGCCATTCTTTGTGGATTAAGGTGGAATCTCAATTTTGTTTTGATTTGCATTTGCCTAGTGGTCAGAGATATTGAACTTTTTAAATGTATTTATTGGCCTTTTGTACTTCTTCTTTTGAGAAAATTCTGTTTATTACAGTTGCCTGTGTTTTCATTGAGTCTTTTGTTTTTAAAATTCAGGGTAGGGGCAACCAGATCTGATTCCAGGTAGGTTAAAAAAACTCTAAAAAAATTTCTAAAATAAATTCAAAACCAACCCACAGAGTGAAAGCAGATACTCATAATACATATATATTTGAATAGATAGATATTCAAAAATAGAAAAATGGGAAAAGACTTGAATGACACTTCACAGAGATATTTCAAAGACCCTGAAGCCTATCGAAAGGTGCTCAATTTTATTAGTCATTTTTAAAAAGCAAGTTAAATCATAGTAAATAAATAAATAAATAAAAAACAACCACCAACATGGGCAAATGAAAAAGATTAATATTAACCTGCATTAGCCAGAAGATAGAGTGACCCGAATTCTCAGATATCACAGGTAGAAGTGGAAATTGATAAAACCATTTTTGAGAAATGTCTGGCAATATCTTCTCTAGAAGAATACACACAAAAATTTTAGTCAATGACTCAACTCCTACATGTACACCTAACAGCAGTTGTATACATGTTCTCTGACCAGAGGAGGCACTTTAGTAGACTATCAAGAATAAATCGGGTGGGCCGGTGAGATGGCTCAGTGGCATAAGCGCCTGCCTGGCAAGCGCGAGGTCCTGAGTTTAACTCCTGGTACCAACATAAGAAAAAAGGGCTGGTGATATCGCTCAGTGGCACGGGTGCCTGCTGATGCGCGAGGTCCTGAGTTCGACCCCTGGTACCCACAAAAAAAAAAAAAAAAAGAATAAATTGGGCAAATACAATTTGATATGTTCAGTGGGTGGACAGGGGAGACTGAAAAATCTTAAACTATAATGAAAATGACTCAAAGTTGTAATGTTCAGCTAAAGAGTCAGATACAAAAATTATAGAGCATACCATACCTTTTATATAAAATAACAAAATTGGCCAGGCATGGTGATGCACCCCCGTAGTTCCAGGAGCTGAGGCAGGAGAGTTGCTGTGCATTGGAGGCCAGGCTGGGCTATATAGGGAGTTCAAGTCCAGCCTGAAGGATATAGTGAGACCCTGTCTCAAAAAAATGAAACAAAATAAAACAAACAGAATTCCCCCAGATAAAACAAAACTGGCAAAACAGTACTAATTGTCAGGGGTCAGGACAATGAGTACTTTTCAGGGGCTGGGTGAATTGTTTCTGTCTGTAAGGAAACACTGTCTGGAAAGAAAAATTGTTTCTGTCTGGAAAGAAATCCTGTGGGTGCGTTCTGTCCGTGCCACAGGGATGCTACAAAAAAAGAACTAGAGTGAGAAACTTTCCCACCCCTCGTCACTTATGAATGGAATCAACATTTTACTTACTTTTTTTTTTCAATACTAGACCCTGAACTAAGGATCTTCACACTGAGCTAGATTCCTGCCCCTTTTTATCTTTTCTTCTTTTGTCAAGATCTCACTAAGTCACTAAATTGCCCAGGTTGGGCTCGAACTTGCAGTTGTCCTGCCTCAACCTCCCATGTGTTAAGATTATGGATATGCACTAATGTGCCCAGTCAATCTTGCAGATTTTTGACAAAGTGGCAGAAAAATCATGCTAACCCATTTCTGTAAGGAATGTGCGGGATATCCCGGATTTGTAATGAGGTTGAGAATCTTATCATTTATTTTATGACATCTTCTTTTGAAAATTTGCTGTTCATTTAGTTGTTGGCTTTTTTAAAATTTTCTTTAACTTGGCATTATTCTCTATTACATATGGATATCAATCTTTGATAAAAAGTTTATGTTTAAGTTTTTATATATTTAAAAATTTTATGTATCAATATTACAATTTCTATATTTATCGTTCAGAGAAGCTCTTTATATTATAACATATTCCATTATATGTTCTTTTTGTTCATTTTAGATTTTTAATTATTCAATATATTTGGATTTACTTTTGTGCATGGCATCATATAGATAAATCCATAACACCTTTTCCTGAATGGATGACTGAGGGTACCAATACTATGTATTGAGTAGCTTGTCATATCACTACTGATATTATTTTATTTTTTATGATTGACTGCTGCTAGAGATAGAACCCAGGGACTCATGCTTGCTAAACACATTCTTCACCACTAAGCTGTACCTGCAGCCCTCACTTCTGCTTTTAATCCACTGTTTTCATAAACTGCATTTTTTTGTATCCATGCCTCTGTTTTATGCTCAAATTGTATCATGGTAAAATATGTAGATTATGCACCAACATCACCCTTTTATGAGTTATTCTAGTTTATAATGAGGTTTGATAGTAAATTGAACAAGAAAAATCTAATTATTCTTTTCCAAATGAACTTGTTTACACTTAGAAAGTTCTTTTTGTGATATGCATTAGCATTATATTTATAGATGAATTTGGCGAGAACTTCATCCCTACAATATTAAATTCTTTCAATACAGTAACTTTTCTTGATCCCCCTCTGTTACCCCTCTCTATTGCCATCTTAATCAAATCTTCCACTGTGTTCTTCATTACAGACCTTTTGTTTTCTGTAATTCTTTTTTTTTTACTCACTTCTAGTTGGGTTTATATGTAGGAATTTTATATATTTTATTGTTATTAGGAAGGTCTGCTGTACATATAATTTTTATATCATTGGTTATTCAAGGTTTATAGATTCATTATTTAGTTTCTGAACTGACCAAGCCCAAGCCCACATTCCCATGTGACTGATGTCAGGGCTTTCCCACACTTACCTCGCTGTAGCCATTATTCAAGGCAAATTGCCCTTGTCCCACACGTCCTTCTCAGACCATATTGGCCTGCAGTTCTTTCTCATATCTGAATCAATAGTGCAGTTTTTACATATTTAGAATGCTACTAAACTGCGTAATTGTACGAATGCAAATAAGGAAGAAATAGTTTCAGTAAATCTTTTGTTCTAATTGTAGTTGTAAACTACAATTAGCACAATAAGAAATAGGACCTGAAAAAGAGATCTTCCTAAAAACTGTACTGTCTCCTGGTACATTTCTTTTTCCAATTTCACCTACTATTATGTCTACCATAGTCAGCAATTTTGAAACTATGCTCTTAAAGGCTATTTTAGTGTCATATAATACTTGTGCCTTTCAGTGGACAAAGAAGGAGTGTTGCTAGAGAAAAGGTGTTTCGTGCACTGTTATCTGGGGCATATCTCCTATTCTTTAGAAGATACAGCTGAAGACCAGTAGAGAAAATGTTTCTATTAGTTTTGTGGTGATGAAACCACCCATGGTGGGACATCTACCCATTATAAATCTGCAGAGAGTGTAACTGAGAGCCTGAAGCTTTCATTGACTTTGCTGGCATTCATTTAGTCTATTTTTTTAGGAAAAGATTCACACTATTTTACAGAGAGGAATTTTGTTTAAAATACATGGGCTTAGTACAGGCAGCACCATGGGAGCTGGGAAAACCACTCCCCTCCACCCTCTTGAATTTGAGCAACACCCTAGGGTCAATCCTCCTTTCACCGTTCTAAGAAAGATGGAAGTAAAATAAGACCCTGGAAATCTCTATAGCTCTAGGCCAGAGCATGTTAGATCTCCTGGCCTGACCTTCAGTGACCTACCCTAACCTTACTGAAGGTTCATCAATATGGACTGCATCTCACACGTATAATTAAATCAGAGTGAATTCCGAGACACACATGCTCTGTCAAAACACTTGAGATGATTCAGCACCCTGTCAACCATTCCTGTCACTCTTACTTAGGGACCTGATGAGAGGTGCCTGGGCTGGGGTACACCTCCTTCAAAATCTGAAAGATGGATTAATCTGTGTGCTGTGTGCTTTTTGCTTTCCTGTCATCCCCTGTCACTTTTCTGTTCACGCCACATTTTTTTTAGACAGAACTTCCCTGAGCACATCTTCCCATGATCTTCAATAAACGCAGCTGCTTTTCATTTACCACTGGATGCATGCTTTGCAATTCTTTGCTTGCCATACACAGAGCCTCAAATCTATATATTGGATCCATCCTATGATACCCAATTTGTACAGTGAAATAGGCAAATATGCACAACAAAATTGTATAATATTCATATAATTCTAAATATATGTGCTTTTTATGAATTTGCTTTAATTATAGAATTTTGAATGCATAGAATACAAGAGCTAGTTGATCTTATGCAACTGGCTAGGGTATTTTCTGACCTTATTCAAGTGTTTAGGTACTAATTTCCTTATGCACGTGAACTACAGTAATAACTTGGTTCACCAACACTTCTGTTCATGAACAATTTAGTTTGTGAACAGAAGCATTCAGCAAGATTTTGCTTCTGTTTACCCAAACTCCATATCAGTGATGAACAGGAACATGGATATCTTCCTCAGAATTGTGGGACGAATTAAGTTCATGAACGGAGGTACCACTGTAATTGGACATCTGTTCCTGAAGTGCAACGAAATATATAAATGCTTATCTCTCGTAGGTCTTTGGTGCAATAGAGTCTGTCACTTACCCTTCTTCTCAGGTTCACTATACTAGAGTCTCCCTCACAATAAGACATTATTTTTAAAGGCCTCTGTCAGGCTCTGTTTTTAAAGACACTCAGGCTAATACAGTGACCTTAAGCTATTCAATTTCCGTGGTCCTCAGTTTTATTGACTATAAAATGAAGGAATTGACCTAATTCATTCAGCGAACCTGTTCAGCTCTCATATGCCAGTTCTATAATTTAACCACTAAAATTTTTGATGAAGTAAGTACTCTAGAAACTCTGGTAGCCTAGTGAGGATTATTAGCAGTATAAAGAAAATAAACTATGTAATCTGAAGAACAGACACCTGGAAAAACACTTTCCTGGTCTGATAACTACCATAGAGGAAATGATACACTTATGACTATCAGAAAAGTTGCTGAAATTGCACTACTGTAAACAGAAATGTAAAAAGAAAGATTAAATAAAGAAACCCCAGGTGAAACCTTTGACCATTGCTAGAAGCATCATTGAAACAAGAAGGGCCTCATAAATCTATTAATTCATGCTTCTTACCAGGACATTGTATCTGCTTTAATTGCCAGAAAACTGGAACTTCTAGCTATTTCTAAACAGAAAATAACATGTTGACAGAGGTCTCCCAGTACAAAAACTTCTAGTGGCAACCGAACAACATAATATAGGCTTTTCAGTAGCAGATTTAGCACATCTATGTGAAATGTTGCCCTCCATCCTCTACATATGGTGACACAGAATCTAGAAACTCAGAGAAGGAAGGGGTCTTGGATAACAGTTGAGTCCTGTATTAGTCCACTATGTTGCTATAATAAGATACACAAGGCTTGGTTACTTATAAAGAAATAGTTTTATTAACTTGTAGTTCTAGAAGTTCATTATAGTACAGATCTAAAATGCACCCCCAAAGTCTCATGTGTTCAGAGACGGAGTTTTTGGAAGGTAACTGAATCATGAAGGCTTTGACTTCATTGGTGGTTTATTCCATTGATGAGATCATAACTTGATGATATTACTGGGAAGTGATGGAAATTTAAAAGGTAGGGCCTGCTTGAAAGGAATGGCCATGGGGGCATGACTTTGGGAACTATATCTGGTCTCTAGAGTGTGTGATTGACTCATGGTCCAGTGCTGGGATTAAGGGTGTTTGTTCTACACCTGCCTTAGAACAGGTAGTTTGCATACAACATAAGGAACAAAGAGGCTTGTCCCCTCTTTTTCTCTTTTGTTGCTTTTGCTGTCTTCCACTGCTATCAACTGTTGCCCCTCTGCCATGTGCCACCCTGTCTTGGAGCCGCCTGATTTTGGATTGAAACCTCTACAAACTATGAGCAAAATAAACCTTTCCCTCTTTAACTTTGGGTATCAAGTATTTTGTCTTAGCAAAGAGTAAAGTAACCAAGACTCTTGTCTTCATCCCTTCCAAAAGCAGTGTCCCATAACCTAATTATTTCAATTATGTCCCTCTCTTAAAGGTTCCACCATCTCAAAACCACTACACTGCAGACTAAACTTCCAGCATCTGGACCTTTGAGGGACACATTCAAACTATATCTAAACCACAGTAAGCCCCTTTATTTAATTAGTGGGGATTAGAATCCTATAGAAGTAAAATAACTTACCCAAGGGTTATACAATTGGACAGTTAAGAAAATAAGAAAAAAATGTCTTGCAGTGCAAATTGTCTTTTTCTCTACATTACATAATAAAAACTAAAGTAAGCAGATGTTCAGGGAAAAAAAAGAACAAACATGCTAATATATCATGCTGGGGATATTTTTAATGCCTTCGAACTAGTCCTTTGTTATTAACTGATATAGTTACATTCTGTAGATAATATTAATTAAGAATAATATTTTTTCTTGCCCCTCTGTTATGCAGAACATTGTAAGTAAACAAGTCTTTAAGATTCTAAAGAGATGACAAGTCAAAACTCACCTTCTAGTTTGTGTAATGAACTACAACAAGACGTGCAATCCACACTGCTTTTCAACTGGGCAAGTAGCATCGGGTTGATAAAGGCCACATCACACACTGCCTATTCAGTAAAATGGATCAGCAGGAAACACCTTGGTGAAGTACATATAATTACAAAAGAAAGAGATTCGTCCCTACTTGCCTTGAGTTGTTATTATTGAACCTTGATGTTTTAGGAGGTATGTATATTGTACTTAAAACATATCTCTTTTAAAGTGAGTAAATAGTGATAGCATTCATGTGATAAGTTTAAAATAGGCCTGAATTGAAGACCTGAATCTGAAATTCCCTTGTTTATTTCATAGGTTATTGAACTACCTTAAGTCTCTCTTCTCTACTGGGATAATGATAAGTTCATTCATTTAGTCATTCATTCAGTAGTATCTCTATCTTGTGGGAAGGCACAACACAATGAGGATTTAACAAAAAAAAGCACAATATATGCAATAATATGGGAAAAATAGCAAAATAAAATACTTTAAGAAATTACCATGTGGACAATATTATATATGTGAAGTACAGGTAGAAATAAATAAGCACTATGAAGAGTTTATAGAAGGGAGATTGATTTTCTGGCTGATGGGATGAAGCAAAAATTTTGTACATGAAATTACTTTATACTTAGGCCTTGTATAATGGGCATAATTTGATAGCCTGGGCAAGAAACATTAAGACAAATGTTAAAAAGACATATTATACAAACAGAACTCATCAAAAATATGCAGAGTGTTGTGGGTTTAGTTCAAGAATGAGCCCTAAAACTCCCATGTGCTCAAGGGAAGTATTTTTGGAAGGTGATCAGATCACAGGGGCACTATAGCTAAATGTCGGGCAAGGAGGAGGGGTCCGGTAGAAAAAGGTGTGCCACGGGGATGACCTGGAAGGCAGACGCTCTCTCCCCAGCTCCTTCCTTCTCTCTCCTCTTCCTGGCCACCGTGACTTGAACGGCCAGACCCTTCCACTATGCCTTTCTACCATGCAGTCAGCCAGCTACGGACTGAAAGCACCAGCCAAAATAAACCTCTCCTCCTTTAAGGTGGACATTGTGTCTTAATGACAAGACAGTAAGTAAGACAAAGGATTAAAAAAAAAACCAAGTTTGGAGAACAGGGAATACTGTAATTCAGTTTGGTTGAAGTTCAGAATTTGGCAAACAGAGTAGGAAAGGAAAGTAAGGTCAGAAAAGCAAGTTGGGGCCAATTTTAAAAGTATTAAATACCTATTAAAAGATTCTTAACTTTATTCTGTAAGCAATGTAAATTCATCAAAGATTTATGACCAAAAAATTAATGTGATTAGAACTTTTTAAAAAGGAGACAATCTGGCAGAAGTATATAAAGAAAAAACATTAAGGAAGACGTGCCTTTGAGAAGTAGACTGGTAATGAGGTTAATTCAGTAATTAAGGTAAAATATGCCAGAGTGAATGAAGCAACAGAGGGCAGGGTATTATGAAAAGAATGTAGGCAAGAGGTGAGACTGTTCTTGGAAAATTTCCACTTGTAAGATATGGAAGGAAGAGTAACAGCCAAAAAGTGAAAAAGAGAACAGGTAGAGCTGAGAAAAAAAATCAGAAATTTGAAACATCTTAGAATCCAAGGAAAAAAGAGAGTGAGAAGAAAGAATCAGTTATGTCAAAGGAATGAGAAAGGTCAAGGAAGAAAGGCCAACAACAAATAAACAATGCGACTAGGAGCATTAACAACCACCAGAGGAAATAATCAACAGTAGGGGTTGAGAATGCAGTGCTTGTCGGTGTTTCCAGAAGTTTGGCGGTGATAAGTGGTGGTGATATAAACTGGGACAATCTTCTGGAGGAAAATGTTGCCATGTGCTTCAAAAGTCTTACACAGGAGATATATATATTTGAGTTAATGCTTTCGTTTGTAGAATGGTTGGAGAGATTTGTGAATCAGGATGGTCATTAGTGGGAAAACATTGAAAGTAGTTAAAATGTGTAATTATCAGAAATTAGCTAATTTGTAATATATTCATAAAATACAATATTATCTAACCACTAATTGTATGCCTTTTAGGAACTGTTGGCACTTTTTTTTTTTTTTCAAGGGGCCAAAGAGCTTTAGGCACACTCTATCACAACTACTCAATTCTGCTATGATAACTTTGGTAATCAATGAGCAAAACTGTGTTTCAATAAAACTTTATTTATAAAACTGGTAGCAGGCTACATTTGGGCTAAAGGCCAGAGATTGCCTTCTCCTTTCTTTGAAGAATATGATTTGAATTAGGACAATACAATAATAATAACAATTATAATTAACAATGTGAGAAGTAACAAGCATTTCAAAGTGATATGTCCGATACCTCTAGTTTTGTGGAATATAAGGTGATACATGTGTATGTGTGTTTATATACTAATCCTTAAACAAAGCATATCACTGAATATTAGCATTACAGTAAATTTTACTTTTCCCTCAATGTCTGCCCATATTTTCAGATTTTTGTGCAATAACTACATATTACCTCTTTTTGTAATCAGGAAAAATGTTATTTGTATAGGAAATTTTGCACTGACATGAGTGAGATGAGATTACAAATTGAGGTGACACATTAAATCATAGTTCCATACTAAAAATCTAGCAAGTCTTCATAAAGAATTAGAACCTTTTATTGACACATTAATTTGGAATTAATGGTGCATAACCTTAAAAACCTCCCTGGGAGCTCTGTCTTTTGGGAAATCTTCAGTTGTTGCATGACTAATCAGCACGAAGAGAAACAAGGTCACCTTCACAAAGACTGTCTCCGTAGCAAAGTAAGAGATGGCTATGATAGCATTTCACAGGTACCTGTGCACAACACACTTCATCTCCCTTCCATATGGTTTCAGCTGATTTCTATTTCTTTTCTGTTTAATTTAAATTTCAATTAGTTCATGTTGGTATCACTATTTTCATCATGGGGAGTTGGCACATGCATATGACACATTTCATTTCTTTCTGTGTCCCCTTCCCCATGCTTCTTTGTCATACATCCTTTCTTCAGCCCTGTTCCCATGCAACCACAGATCTGATTTTTGTAATTAATTACAAAAATTAATTAATTTATTAATTTGTATCCACTAGCAGCTTTTTTTTCAGTGTTAATTTTTTATTAGTACATGTTTGCGTTACATAATGATTACATTTATCGTGGGATGTTGGCACATGTACAAAAACACATCTCAGTTCTTTTCTCCCTCCTTCTCCTTCTCCTTCCCCCCACCCCTAGATCCGCTCCTCATCTGAAGATCTCCCTGCTTCCTATGACTAATCTTTTATTTTTCCTTTTTGTTTATATTTTGGGTTTCTGATATAAGAGAAATCATATATATTTAAACTTCTGTGTTTGATTTATTTCACTTAACATTATGGTCTTAAGGTGCATCCATTTTCAACAAATGACTCAAGTTTATCCTTCTTCATGGAGAAGTAGTACTCCATTATGTATAAATACCACATTTTCTTTATCTATTCATTTGTTGATGAGCATATAGGCTGTTTCCAAGATTTAGCTATTATAAATTGTGCTGCTATAAACACAGATATGCATATACCACTGTAATATGATGTCTTTAACTCTTTCAGGAAGTTACCTAGAAGGGAATAGCTGGGTCAAATGGTAAGTTTTTATTTTTAGCTTTTTGAGAAATCTCCTTCCTGATCTCCTTAGTGGCTGTACTAGTTTATATTGCCTCCAACAATGTAGAAGGGTTCCTATTTTCCTATTGCCTTGCCAACATTTGTTGTTGATAGCAATTCTTTCTGGAGTGTGATGGAATCTCAGTGTTGTTTTAATTTGCATTTCTCTAATGGCTAGAGATGTTGAACATTTTTTCATATATTTATTAGTCATTTGTACTTCTGGGAAGTGTCTACTCATTTCAGTTGCTCATTTATTGATTTGATCTTTTATTTGGGGTGTCTTAATTGCTTTTAGTTCTTTATGTAAACTAGACGGTCCTCTGTCCAAGGAAGGCCTGGCAAAAATTTTTCCCATTCTGTAGATTGTCTCCTAATTCTGTTGGTTGTTTCCTTGGCTGTGCAGAAGCTTTTTAATTTGATATGAACCTGCTTGTTAATTCTTGGTACTATTTTTTGTGCCACTGGGATTCTGTTCAGAAAGTCCTTGCCTATGGCTATGTCTTCAAGAATTTTATGTATTTAATCTTCCAGCAGATTGTTTGTTTTAATATTTAGATTTTTGAACCTTTTTTATTTTAGTTTGATTTATGGTGAGATATATGGGTCTAGATTCAATCTTACAGATGTGGATAGCTAACTTTCCCAACATCACTTATTAAAGAGGCTATCTTTCCTCCCATGTACTTTTTGGCCTCTTTGTCAGAGAGAAAATAGTTGAATGTACTTGGGGTTATTTCTGCATCCTCTTTTCTGTTTCATTGATTCACATGTCTGTTTTTTTTTTTTTCTTGTGGGTACTGGGGGTCGACCTCAGGACCTCGCGCACCAGCAGGCGCCCGTGCCGCTGAGCAATATCACCAGCCCTTTTTTTGTATGTGGGTTCCGGGAGTCGAACTCGGGCCCTCACGCTTGCCAGGCAGGCGCTTACGCCGCTGAGCCATCTCACCGGCCCTCACATGTCTGTTTTTATGCCGGTACCAAGCTGTATTTAGTCACTGTATCTTTGTAATGTGACTTCAAATCTAGGATTGTGATGCCTCCTGCTTTCCAGGCTTGCTTTTGTTATTCTGCATCTCTTCTGGTTCCATGTGAATTCTAGGATTGTTTTCTCTAGATCTGTGAGGAATGCTATTGGTATTTTGATTGGGATTGCATTAAATCTATGTATCAGTAGATCTTTTGAAAAGGGGAACAGGATCAAAACAGGGCGAAGGGGGAGGCAAGGTGATGAAAAAAGGAATTAATATGTATTATGTAGACGTATTACTTCTACACAAGAAATGTAAACATTCCTATGTAGTGCAAACATGTACTAAAAGAGAGAGGAATCAAGAAAATTATGGCCATTTTGATTATATTGGCTCTTCCTATCTATGAACAGAATATCTTTCCATTTTCTGATGTCCTCTATAGTCGCCTTTTTTAAACTACTGTAGCAGAGGTCTTTTACTTCTTTGATTAGATTTTTAATTATTTAATTTTTCTTGATGCTATTGTGAATGGTATTGTTTCCTAATTTCTTTCTCAGTGAGTTCATTATTGGCATACAGGAGCACTATTGATTTTTGTGTGCTGATTTTGTATTCTGCTACATTGCTGAATTTGGTTATTAAATCTAGGAGTCTTTGGGTGGATCCACTAGAAATTTGTAGAAATGAAACCACACAATATGTATTATTTTTTAAATCTGGAGTTTTAAGTTCAACATAATTATCTCAAAATTCATCCATATCACTGAATTTATCAATAGTTAATTCCTTTTTATTTGTCAGTAGTATTTCACTGTGTAGATATAACATGGTATGTTTACCCATTTATCTCTTAATAGATATTTGGGTTCTTTTCCATTTGCGTCTATTAGTACTAAAGTTGCTATAGAAATTCACACATAAATCTGTGTAGTTTTCATCATTTTTTAGATAAATATCTAAGAGTGGAATGGTGGGATTTATAATAGCTGCAAACTTAAATTTTAAGAAATGGACACTATTTTATAAAGTGCTTTATTACCTCCTGTCTTTTATGTAAGTTTTGTGGCTTGCTTTGTAAGCTAACATGTAATAAATATTGAAAAAATATATTTGAATAAGATGTAATCTTTGCTTTTTCTATAGCCACTAGATCGAGATCATTTTTTTATGTTATTTTAGTCTTTCCAATTTTTACAAATCGTATTAACCTATCAATAAGTGAGAATTATTTGTATTTGTAGCTATTTTTGTTCTATAAATTTTCAGACCATTTTGTTCATTAAATATAATTAAAAAAATCTTCTTTAGGGATGGATTTTGAGATATATCTATCTTCTTGAGGTATATTGATGAACTAAGCTTTTTATCGGCATACAATCTTTATCTCTATAAAGTTTTTCTCTTAGAGACTTTTTTGAGTGATAGCAATACAGTTGTTACAGTTTTAGTTTGGTTAGTATTTGGCTAATATGTTTTACTTTTTCCCCAGACTTTGTTCGTTCAAAATTTCTGTGTTCTTATGTATCAAGTATGTCTCTTACAGATAATACAGAGTTAGCTCTTTCTTTTTAAAATATAATCTGATAATCACTGTCTTTAAAGCGGTTAGTTTAAAATATTAAAACTACTACTGTGGATATTAATATGTTTTTACTCGTGTCTTCCATGCTCTTCTTGCTTTCTAATTATATGGTTTTATTGGTTAGGTATGTTTATCTAATTTCATTTATTCCTCTCCATTTGATTGGAATATATAGTCCATATTTTATATTTTTCATGATTAGTCTAAAAATTTTTATCATGCATATTTTCTTTAAGATCTGAATAAACCTAAACAATATATCATCCTTCCAAATAATAAAATATCTGTAGAACATTTTGATTTGCATGTTCTTTTTCCTACTCACATGCTATTTAATTCTTTTTCTCTCTTTTTTTAGCTACACAAATTAAAATTGAATGCTGCTTCCCCCATAGATTGACAGCATGATTACAATTAATATGCTTATCATTCTTTTTTATATCTCTGATGTTCTCCTTGATTTATGTTTCTATTTATGATTCTGTAGAAATTGTCTTATGTGTTCTCTCTTTGTTAAACATCCAGTTTTTTAAATCTGTGAAGTCTTTGTTTCACTTTCATTCTTAAAATATGGCTTTACCAGATGTCTAGTTCTAAACTGACCCTACTATCAGGTGGCTTGCAGAGATGCTATAGAGAAATTTACACTCAATGTAATTTTAATTTCCTCAGAGGTGATCTGTCCATTCCCCCTACCATTAAGATCCTCTTTTTGTATTTAAAGTTTAATAGTTTCACTATGATGACTCTAGCTATGGGTTTTTATTGCTATTGTTGTCTTTTTCTTGCTTAGTGTACCTTGTGTTTTCTAGATTCTTTTATTGTATCTTTTTTTTTTTTTTTTTTTTTTTTGGTGGGTACCGGGGGTCGACCTCAGGACCTCGTGCGCCAGCAGGCGCCTGTGCCGCTGAGCGATATCACCGGCCCCTTTTTCGTATGTGGGTTCCAGGAGTCGAACTCGGGCCTTCGCGCTTGCCAGGCAGGCACTTATGCCGCTGAGCCATCTCACCGGCCCTATTGTATCTTTTAAGCTTTGAAAACTCAGTCATTGTCAGCTTAAATGTTTTTTTCCTCTACTCTCTGATCTTTCATTTTGGTGCTTTTACTAGATGTACTTTAGATTTTCTCATTCTACCCTTTATATTTTGTAGTGTCTTTCTTTATTTTCTACTTCTTTACATCTCATATTGCATTATAGATTACATATATATGTATATATGCATATATTATCAGTTCATTAATTTTTTCCTCAGTTAAGTCTAAAATACTATTAAATCAATAGTCATACATTTTAAAATTATACTTTTATTTTTAAAACTACAATTTCCCTCAAATTGCATGTTTATTCCTTAATTGTTTTTTCTTTGTTGGCCAGGTAATTAATATATTTTTTATTTCTTTAAGCATGAAATACATAGTCATCTCTATTTTTCCCCTGATTGTTTCAAATCACAGTTCTTGATCATTTAAATATGGCTGACTAATTCTCTGTCACAGCTGCTCATATTTTGTGTATTTGGTGACATTTATGTATTATTCTTCTATCTAAATCAATGGGAGTGATGAATTTCTAAGTTGAGAATTAGAAAACTTTTCTGAATGCACCCGATCTCGTCTGATCTCTGAGTTGGGCCTGGTTAGTATTTGGATGGGAGAAAACATTTTTTCAGAGAGAACTTATTCTTGTCCAAGAAAAGAAACATGTCCAAACAATACATAGTCTCAGGACACGATAATATACATTACAAATGGCCCAAAGGTAAGTTTGCAGATAGCAGAAAGGCTGAGAACAGCCATCCTGGGATAGCCTGTGCTTCCTGGCTGCCCGTCCTGTGGTGCTGACTTAGGGGCCTCTCTTCAGTACCCCAGCAGTAGTTTACATGATCTACTTTGCTTTCATTGTTTCATATTCAGCAAATACAGTAACTACAAGACATCTGTGGAGAATTCTTTGTTCTATAAGATCACTACCATAAAGCAGGTGCCTGTGCACCTTAAGGGTTTTTGCTTATGATACTGGAAATGAAAGTTGAATGTCACTTTTTAAAGCTAAACTTCAAAGAAAGAGTGTAATCAAAAAACGTTTCAATGAAATTAAAGAGAACCCCCCAAAAATCAGTGTGGGATTTTAGGAAATAAGGATTAGACTCATTATTTGAAATCTTTCTTTTAAATTTCTATATGTATATGTTCGTATGGGTGTTATAATTTAAAATATATATTTGTGGCTAGAAAAGAATTTGAAAGCTACTGTCTTATAAAGCTCATTCTTTGGCCTTTCTCTTTTTTTGCCTAGTTAACTCCTTCTCACCTTTTAAATATCAGCTCAAATGTCACTTCCTCAGGAAAGCCTTCTTTGTCGTATCACTATGGACTTGAGCCTATTGTTAAGTGCTTTCAAGATTCACTTTCCTTCATTTTCAAACCTTTATTTCAGTTTGTAAGTGAAATTTCACAGTGATATTTAATTAACATTTGTCTTCCACAGCAGACTCTGAGCTCCATGAAAATAAACTGTCCATACTTTTGTCCACCATGTATCCCATGTCTAACAATGCTTCAACTATAATAAGGACTTCATAAGTATTTTCACTAAATGAATTTGTGTTCCCATGAAGTTTTCCTTATGATCACATTTTAGTGGCACCAGCAATGCAGGGACATCCTGCCAGATATGGTGTGCATATGAGGGCAGTCTTAATGTGCAAGTCTTCTGGGAACAAACTCTTTAAACCACAAAAGTACATTGCTGGTTTCAAGAGAACTGGGACAACAATTGAATGAAGATGAGTTAAAAGTGCTTCTCCCTTTTAAACTGTGAGCAGCTCTAAGTAAACATTAAGAATTCTTTTAACAATCATCTGCTCTTTAGCTTTCCTGTGTGTGTTGAGTGCCATGTCCACTACACAGTAGAAATATAAACTAGAATCTTTCCAAAAATCTTCTTCTTCAGCTTCTTGAGAAAGCAAGAGGGGACTCTATAAAAATAGCAATAAGGCATATTAACTACACAATTTTTAGCAATAAAAGTAACTGTGAAAATTTTCAAGGATACAAAACAATATTGGGCTAGGGAGGGTGAGGACGTGTTTCAGAAAGTGGATTAACTAATTATGTAATCATTGCTAATAAGCATAACTCTTTCTCGCCCTCTTTCTCTCTCATTTTTCATATATATTCTTGACCCTGAATCTGATAATGTGATAAACTTTGAAGTTTTGCTATCATGTTGAATAGGGAAAAATGCACTAATGGCAGTCCATCAGATTATCCTCGATTGTTTCTTGTTTTTGACCATAGATTTTAAAGGACAGGTTTTTGAGGTATGATCAAGGTGCTCTTCCCTCTGTAGAGTGGGCTTCCATGCTTTAAGCAAGTAGACAAGCTGGGTGTAACCCCCCTTAGTCCGATGAGCAGTTCGCATGTGGAGCCATCCTGTCTGTGCATATTGATTGTCTTCAGCTTAATAAGGCCTCTCTGCCACTGTTGCATTTCTGTAATATATAGTGAAGCAGAGGCCCTGGTAGGGTTGTATCTTATGACCTTATAAATGTTTAATTTAATTCAGAGCAAGAAAGCTACTAAGGTTTTAGCCAAAGAAAGCATAGAACATGTTCTAGGGGAGGAGGCATGTGATCAGGATGCAAGGTTGGTCATTTATTTTAAAATATATTTTTATTAGTGTCTATTAATCTTATAAAATATTAGGTTCAAGGTGGTATTTTTGTACATGTATATAATATATTTTTATCATATTTAGTTATCCTACTTGGTAAAAACTTCTAGTTAAATATAAAAATCATAACACTTCTTAGATATTTTTTATATTTCTAACATTAAAATACTTCCTACATTGCTGCAATTAAATATAAGTACATTGCTGCAATTAAAAATATTTAAATGTTATTTGACAATCTTAAAAAGTGAGGATGAGCCCTTCCTTTGAGTATGCGTATGTATCAATGAGTGTGTGATACATAGTTTTAGTTCTTTTAAGTACAGTCAGAGCACCAAAACTCTTCCAGAGTCATCTGAATACAGAATCCTATCTTTTTAATGAAATTTACCTTTAATCTTTTACAATTTTTTTTGCTCATGCCTGATTTGACAGTGATTTCTTATAGCGCTTTACTTTTATGTAGTTCTTATAAAATATTGCATCTACTTTTCATAGAAATACTCTCTTGCATTCACATTTTACCACTGTATGTAACACTTCATTATATTATATAACCACAGCGAGTATACATATGACACAAGCAGTTTTAAACACATACAGTGTGGAATCTTGGTTTGCATGTAAGTAAACTAGTGGGTTTAGAAGAATGTGGACATGCAGGAGGTTAGATTCTAAAAGCATGTGTGGACATCAGTGTGTTCTGCAGAGGGGATGGGGCGAATCAGTTAGAAAAAGTTATGGGGCCTAGAAGACAGTGCAATACAGAATTTCCTTAAAAGAGGAGTCTGCTCAAGTTAGGGGGGGAGCATCTACAGGGGAACAGGGTGCCTCCCCTCCATAGGGAACAACACCTACACAGTCAAGTTTTCCTGGGCCCAAAGTTAATACAGATTTGTGAAGTGTTTATCTGAGTTTGGGCTGCTATACCAAAGTGCCTTAGACTGGATGGCTTAGGAACAATAAAAATTCTTTCTCACATTCTGGACTGAAAGTCTGAGATCAGGGTGCCAACATGTGTTGGTTCTGGTGTCGGAGGGCCCTTCTCTGATTTGCGGACTCTTGACATCTTTCCTGTCTTTTGATGATAAAAAGAGGGTAGAAGAGCTCTCTGAGTCTTGTTTTACTAAGAGCACTAATCCCATTTAGGAGAGCACCGAGATCCCTTTGATCACAGTCTGTAACCCAGTAGGGGTTCTCACCAGAGGGCTGTTGCAGCAGCCCTACTTTTCCTTTCTCCACCTAGCCTCACTGCAATATAGCAATGTACAATAACACATTTCTGAGGCCAAAGCACATTCATACTGTATTGTGGAGGACCAACTGGACCACTGTCCTTGAAAGAAGAACAATTATCTCCATTTCGGCTTGACCTGGCCCTGTTTCCATATGTTGATATGTATAGAGCTGACTAGGACTTTTCCTTATCCCTTCAACTGGCTTTAAGCAATGCAAATCGGTCTAGCGAGGTGCTGATGTGTAGTCTTTGAAGCAAGGCGACAGGTCAGTGTTTTCCTGCCCCTGTGACTCGCAAAACACATGTGTGAGCCGGGCAGGATGGGGAGCCATGCTCCATGCTGTCGGCTGGGATTGAGCCTTGAGAAAGAGGCTATGACTTCCCAGGGCATAGAAGATTACACATCAGAGCTGAAGCACCGACCCCAAAACACTAGAAACTGCCTTGAATTGTGTTATGCAGATTACTCCTTCTGCATATCCTTCCCTCTGCATATTGCAAAAGTGATTTCAGGCCACCTACCTAGCCCAGCTCATGGAACTCACAGTCTTCCTGCCATTCTCACAGTCACTCATCCCCGAGGCATTCCCCTCCTTGAGAATTAATAAAACCCAGGTTCCGCCCTGGGTCCAGGCCTTTGTTCCAGTAACCACCATCTTGGCTAGATTTAGGACCCCCTTGGCTCCCCACAACTATAAATATGCCTTAGTGTCTTTATTCTCGCCGTGGGTTGCACTGGAAGTGGTAGATTGGAATTAACTCGCTAGAATTCCAATAACTTTTCCATGGGATTACAGATATAAACTTCCCAGACCGAGATGAGGACCGGGAAGGGCTCGCTGTACTGTATCATTCCCAGTGATACTGACAACATTCATAAAGATCAACGGCTACAGACAGGTCCTCAGTGGAAGGACCAGGACAGCCACTCCCCCAGCTACCTTCCAGACTATGCATCATTTCGTACTTATTGAGAATGTGTAAGCACCTTTTCCAGCTGATCAACTTTTTTAAAAAACAGAATCTCATTTCCAAAAAAAAAAAAAAATACTGAATTGGGAAGAAGTAGAAAGAAATGCAATAGATAAAGCCCAGTCTCTGGGCTCAACCAAGCAATCTTTCACGGAGGCAGACCTCCCTCTTTAATGACCAGTGCAGCTCCCTGTCCTTGCAGTTCTTTCCCCAAAACAGTCACAGCTGCTTGACCAGCTGCATGTAACTTAACATCAAACCAGCTGATCGATTTCCAGATCCTTAGATCATTAAAAACATTAGCCCCCTTTATCGTTGAACTGTCTGATCCTGTATCTCTTGGGTCTCTATTCTGTCCATGAGCAAACGATGCCTCTAGTTTTCCATGCTTAGTCTTGATTTTTTTCTTGTATCCTTGAGCCTCAGCCTCCCTGCTATAACTTGTTACTGACTGATAAACCTTGCTATTTCACTGATGCACCAGAGCCCCACCTCTCCCTGCTCCAGAAGACAACCATTTCTTGGTGAATGTGGACACTCGCCTTCTGACTTCCTGCCAATGGCCGGTTGCATTCAAATCCTGCAGCTCTCACTTCCCTGCACCCTCTCTTTTTACATATCTCACTATTTGCATAGAGTGTGCTAACAGATCTCCCTGGAGTTATCGTCTCACGTTCTGGTCACTTCTATGTCAATCTGCCCAGTGTCACTCTAACTCTGTATTTTGGGAAGAAAAGAAATCAGTATTGAGTTTTCAAATGTAATCCTTCAGCTCAGTACCATACCTGCGATTTCAACACAGAGAAGCCCCCAGCAAATTCAGCAATCCTGACTTATAGCCTCCATTTTTATGCCAAATATTTTACATAAACGTATTTTTTATTATACTCATGTATTAATATTTTTGCCATATTTAAATTACAGGCTCCTTAGAAGCAAGCATGTCCTCAGTGAAAGTAGTTGCCTAGAGAGGGGCACTGAATTAAATTTAATCAGCTGAGAGATTGACTTCTGCAGCTGTATTTTATACTCTAATTTCTCGGCTTACTAGCCAGTTCATTTCTTTCACAAATATTTACTGAAAGCCTATTATGTTCTAGATAATCTTCCAAGGATTATTCTACCAAAGTAAATAGAACAGATTCTTTTATAGATGTTATGTTGCAGTGGGGAGCTGGACAATAACTAAATATAAGTATATAAATGTCAAGTGGCAAAAGGTACTACAAAGAAAAGGGAAATGAACAGAGAAATAGGAAGGGTCAGAGTGTTATTTCTATGCAGTAACTCTTGTTCATTTTGTCTTTTTTGAAGAATAAGATTCCCGCCATCTTCATTTAGTTTTTGCATTTATTTCATTTTATACTTTTGAAAAATGTAGGATGTACAAAGACTTGTTAGGCCCTTAACAAGCAGTATTTGCAAGTGGTAAGAAGTATATCAGACTTTTAAAAATTATCTATTTTTTCCCCTTCACATATTAAATATGGGAAAAATAAAACAAAATAAATGGGTTTCAGTGAATGTAGTATATTAGTACTATATTATAGCAAATTAATTTTCTTTTTAACAGCTTTTAACGTTGGAGCCCTTTGACAGATGTGAGCATCTGTAATCCTTTTTTCTTTCAGCAGCAGACATTACCACACCATTTACCCATCATTCTCCCCCCCAGACAAACTGCACAGCCCTGATGCTTAGCCAGTTCGCGTCTCGGAAAACCTTTGATGACAACTACTAGAAGAAGGACAGGAAGCAGGGAAAGAAGCAGGGCGGCTCCTGGAGGCACAGCGTGTGCAAACCTGGAGCAGGCACTAGGACCGCCCAGACGCCGGTAGCAGCCCCGCTTCCGCGCCAGGCAGAAGGACTGAGACGCCCGTGCTGTTACACAAGAGAGCAGCGGACTGCGGCTCGGCGCCGTTCCCCTGCCGGTGGATTAGAAGGTATTTTCTTGCTGTTTATCACTCAGGTTTGGTCAGGTCAATCTGCCATTCGTGTTTCACTTATCTGATGCTCTACCATGCTGTCCAGTACTTATTGGGTTACTGTTATTTTATGTTAATTTCCACAGCTGATGGAAGCAACAGTGCCGTAGAGAAATGGGCTAGATATTTCCAGAGGCTGCAATCCCGAGGCATTTGGAGGTGCAGGTGGGTCACAGGTCTCTAATGCTCCGGATGGGTGAGTTGTGTCCCTTGACCTTCTACCTCTCTGGAAGAGCTGCTATAAGGTGCCATCTGCATATTTCATTCATGAAGGAGGAACAACTAGATGATGACTGAAACCACTAATTACGGGCCTGAAACTCCACTTTGGAGCCGCTGTGTTCCCTCTTCTAGCCTGTGGGTTTGCAAGAGAAGCTGGGTTTGCAGAGTTTGGGTGGGAAAGATTTTGCTCAGGGCTGCAAGCATCTTGCTTGGTTTCTGCTTTCTGTTTGCAAAGCTCAAAACCCGTCCTCTCTAATCATTACTGTGCTGCAATGTAGGAGTATTTTTAATGCTTTATTTTATTTCTGCAGTTCAAACTCTCTTATCATAAATGTGCCCTGCCAGAAAGCTGTTAGGCCATTCTTTGCCTCCCAGAGTAAAGCCACTGGAGAGAAACCTGGTTTGCTTTCTCTTGACCCCACCATACTGGATACTACCATTAGTAGATTGCACACAGAAACATATTTTAAAAGTAGCAGTCTAAGATTCCATTCTCTGTTTGACAATACTTGTGCTCGGTTGTGGATAAGGGAGTAGTTTGGTATTAGAAAATCCAAATGAGTATGATTTTATGAAGAAAAGTGGAAATTTTCTTTAAATGTTTTACAAATCAATTGAAGAGGCTTTTGTCAGGGCCTTGGTGGCAATTTCAGGTATTAAAAGCTTTTTGAAAACTTTAGGACCCTATCAAATTGTGAGGCATGATTATTACCTCATTAATTACATTTATGTATCTCATCCTAAGTGTAGCAGGTAAGTGTATTCATAGATGAATAAAATATTGTGTCCTATTAATGGTCAATTCCTGGGAACTTTTAAGATAAACAGTGCTATAAAAATTTATCTCAGGAAAGAAAATAAATAATACCCAAATGCAAGGTGTCATCAATATTAAAACATGACTTTAATGAAAGCATTTATTAAAGAACTTTTAAAGTACTTTTAATAGTTCAAAAATTTATATTTAAATAGCCCATATTTGATATATTGAAATACTTTAAATGAGATTTCAAAATGTTTAAGAATCAAACATTTGAAAATATAGCTGTAGTTCTCCTAAAACTATTCATGTGGTTGGGGAAACAGGGACAGGCCATGTGGGAGTGAGGGAGAAAAGGGCTAAGTTTTATTTTATTGTTCTATACTTTTTAATGTTTTGAATATTCTGCTCTAATATTTACTATATAATATACTACCTATATTGTTTTAAATTGAACTGAAATTACAAATGGTTGTAATCATTAATTCACTGGATCTTTAAGATGCAAATGAAAATATGTTTAAAAAAAAACCAACATGTTAATATTGGTATATAATATTCCTTAGGCAGGGAAATCTTTTTTGAAGATAATGCTTAGATTCTGGAGGAAGTTAAAGAAATCAGATTGGATATGGTAATCAACTTTCATTATTTTCTGAAACAAAAGTAATTTTAAACTTATTTTGGTATTGGTATAACTGTATATTACATAACTCTATAATATTTGTGTGAATAAAGCTTCCTCCTCTCTTTTAAATATTTTTCTATATTCTAAGTCAGAAAAGATGACTCAATTCTTAAAATTAAAGCTTTATAATTTTGAAAAATTCTTACCCAACATTTACAGCCTTAAACTTCAGTTTTATGCTGTACTTATCATTATATGTATCTTATCATAAATAATAGTGAGACAGATTTCTTGTAAACCTAAAGATTCATTGGATTCAAAGATGATATGGAAAAATACCCCAAGAACATAGATGTTATTTAGAATTTAACACTCTCCTTAGAATATGAACTTTACGCCAAATTTCAGTATTAAAATGAAGCCCAGTGGGCAGACCGCGTGCCTAAAGACAAGGGTTGCAAAGCTTAACACAAGTCTGGAACTGCTGGCAAACAAGTGGGGCTTAAGTGAAAGAGTGAAAAACACAGGCAAAGACTAATCTGTTAAAGTGTGAAAGCACTGATTATCTGGTGATTTTGATGACCAGGAATAATCCCTTGAGACCTTGGAAAGATTTGCTGCCTGAGATTTGGGGGAATTTCAATATTACCTAGATTCACTGGATAGTGGCAAGGTAGACATTCCAAAAAGATGAATTTTAACACATATTTTTATTTAAAGGAAATTCAGCAAATAGTAAATCGTTTCCATCAATTTCACTGTCAGTAATGCTTTTTTACCCCCTGAAAGACAGAACATTTTTCCCAGTAGGGATTTTCCCACAGGTAGGTATTTATACTGCTAAACCACCCATAGTAAAGGGAGACTGGAGCATCAGCTAAATTGTTCTGCTATTATGATTTACTTTTGTTTCTATCCTTTAAGCATATATGATTTGAATAAAAATGATCTCATAGAAGCCACAGAAAAATGCAGTAAGTCACCCCGGGCCACCTTCCAATGGTGAGCCTGGGGGGAGACACTCAGTGGTGTTGAGTGGATAAAGAAATTAATGTAAAGAAATGACAAGTTGTCCTACTTGCTGTGTCTTGAAAGATAATTACAGCCCTAATATAAATTTTTTTTTCTTTATGTGGATACTGGGAACCGAACTCAGGCGCTTATGTTGCTGAGCTATATCAGCGGCCCCCTACATAAATTTTTAAGAAGTGGTTGGTCACCTACATAAGTCACAATAAACAGGAGTTTTGTGAAACTTGAAGTTTTCTTTTGAAATTCCATTATGACTTCCCCTTGTTAAATACAAGGTTTAAATACAAGAAAATCAGAGAATATAGTGACATACCAGGTCCATTTCATTTATAGTTGGGCAAACCAGGAGGGACAAAGCTATATATTTTGTTGCAGTCTAGCAAAAGTGGAAAGTTATTATCCACATAGCTTTGGGAAGAAATTTTTCTTGAAAAGGTCTTGTCATTTCCATAATTAAGTATTATTCATAAAAAGTTTGCAGGTATAGCAAAATGTTCTTAAATGTAGGTATGTTCTTTGAGTATAAAACACCAATTAACAGTATAAAATGAGTGTCTGCATTTGTTGATAAGCAGGTTTATGCAATAAACTCTAATCCTAACCATATCTAACTCTAACCCTACTGTAGCCTGTACCCAAACCCGAAACCTAACCCAAACCAACACTGGAACGCAAACCCAACACAAACCCATTATCCTTCCTGTTTCAAACAACTTTATCTGTTGTGGACATAGGACACCATAATATAGGCTTATTCCCTTCTTTTTAAATCATTAATAAGAAGAAAGTTAAACAAAAACTGTAAGGAAATTTGTTGATAAGTATCAATCATGATACTTATCATAGATGTTTAAGAACAAATCAGCTTTGCTATTCCCCAAAATATAACGAGATCATTATACTTTGTACTTTGGAATTAGTGTAAAAATTTATGGATGCAGCATTTAATATCTTTGAATTATCTTTCTTTAACAGATATTTGTTGAGCCCTCACTGCATCCCAGATATGACAGTAAGAACAATAAACAAGATATGTGCCACTTTGCATGCTAACCATTCTTGGCTGGAATATTGGCAAAAAACAGGAAACTAAATAGCATTAACCAAATACTTTTTATTAAAATTATATTATCCTATACCTTGTTACAAATTAAATAATCCAGAAAATATCTGATAAGTTTTAACTTAAAAATTAAGAGAGCATGACAGTAAAGAACGGTAGTATGCTACGGAAAGCATGCATGTTGGGTGTGGTGGTGCACCCGGGTAATCCCAGCTGGGAGGCTAAGTCAGAAGAATTGCAAGTTTGAGCACCCCCCTCCAAAAAAAAAGCAGATTTAGATTTAGGAGTCCTACCTACTACAATTTTAAACCTGGGAGTTTCAGGCAATTTACTATTGAGTCCCCTTAGTGAAATTTTGCAGACTTTGGTAAGAGAAAAATGAGAACATAAATTGTCTGTCCATGACAATATACTGTATGGGCAAATTTAATTTCTGTTATGTCTTACAAAGTATTAAAACTTTATGAATTCACTTCTTTGACTACCTGGTCCAATAAACAAGAACTTGAGTATCTCTCTTGCACCTTCTTCTTTAAATTCTTTTGGTGATTCTATTATAGATTTTGGGGAAAAATACAATTCCTACGCAGACAGCAGCAAGATAGAACATTGTTCTCATGTCTTCAAAATACCAAGCCTCCACTGGGAGCTTGGCTATGTGTAGACATGCTTGATTTTGCTTCTTCCCCAAACCACCAAGCCAGCAATTGATAAGGAGTAATTGTGGGGCTGTCCCTCCAGAGAATGATGGACTGAGGTGAATACACCCAACTGGTTAGACACATGTTCCCTGGTAGGACTGTGCTTAGCTGGCTCTGCCCATCAAACAACTCGAGAACTTTGCACAGCAAAGTTCAAGTTCAAATTGATGAAGCAAGTTCATTGATGAAGAAAGTAGTTCATTGATAGTTGGAGCAATTCACATCTAACACTTGGCGTTTTGTCATCTTGTCAGCATGCAGCCATAAAATACGTACCTTCACACAACCACATGAATCCTCTTAATAAACTGCTATAGTTTATTTTTTAAATGGAAGATGCTATGGGATGACTTATAACTATTTTGCTCCTGTTGCTTTTAATACTACTAGGTATATTGACAAAAATTGTTTAACAGTGTTCATCCCTAGTCATTTTATAGGAAAATATTAATCTTGGATGCTATCAGCTAGATGTAATTGAAGCTAGATATAGCTATCAGCCAGATGTGGTTTGTTTACTTTAGTAGACAAAATTCAAAATAGAAAACTAAACTTTTTTTTTAATTTGAAAAAGGCTAGTATAGTAAAGAGGGATGGTTGGAGGGGACAGTCCTTGATGGAGCTACACTTAATTTGGCTGACTTCTTGATCTTATAGAAGATAATGAAACTCCACAGAGTGGCAGCCACAAACAAATTATTGAACACAAATTAAAATCTATCCTTGTGCAAGCCCATGAAAGAGCAAAAGGCTTTGCTGAGGGGAAAAAAAAAATCTCAAAACCTAGTGGGAGTCAGATCAGAAAGGAACATTTAAATCCACTGGACCTTGAACTTCAACTATCTAAGCTCAAACTACAGCCTAGGTGTGCTCAATCTGTGTCCTCAGAAATGTTGCTTGATCTGTTTGAGTCTTAGTTTCTTTAGTACTATGTATGACAGTTGAATTTTATAATAATCAACAAGATCAGGTAGTATTTTGCCATTTTCTTTGATCATTTAACTACCATTCAACTCTTATGCTTGAAATAACTCTAGAAATCTGGAAGGAATAATGAGTCTAAGAAATTCACTCTTTTGTATATAATATAATACTGAAAATAGGTACTAATGTTGAGGGTTAAAAAGTTCAGTAAAAGTCATCATATCAAGCAGGTACAATTCTGAAATAAAAGGTAGACAGATAAAAATCCTCAGTTATCCATCAACTTTTTGTTGTTGTTTTTTTGAGACAGGGTCTCACTATATAGTTCAGGCTGGCCTTGAACTCACAGTGATCCTCCTGCCTCAGCCTCCCGAGTGCTGGGATTACAGGTGTGCGCCACCATGCCCGGCTCTATACGTCAACTTTTAAAGCTAACCTTCAATGGTAGGCATCAAGCTGCCTATGTAATTCTTTTCCCCGACATTTTAACTCATAGTCAATTGATATCTATTTGAAATACCAAAAAAAATTTACAACTGTGTTGCAATCAACTATGATTCTTTTCACTGTCAATGGTTCTTTTTGTTTTTTCATTTACCATTAGTATCATAAAACAATAAAGACAATGTCATAAAATATTCATGTATTTGTTCATACAAACATTTCTGTACCAAGATGAAGTCATAATGCAACTGTTGGTTAACATTAGAACCACTGCACTGTTGCCAAAATACTTTGAAAAAAGTCCAAATTTAATTTCTGATATGATTTTAATGATGACATATATGAAAATATGGTGGAATTTTTCTAAAGTCAGCTGTTGGAGATCAAAATCAAAATGGATGATAACAATAATGCTGATTAAGGAGAACATGCAGATTTTTATAAGTCTTCCAAATTCAACCAGGTTGTGAAAGACAGAATATGTAAAAGCACTAAATAGAAGCCTCAGTAAACTGAGTATGAGTGGATAGTGTGATGTGGCTGCTACGGAATGAGCACATGTTTTGGCTGCATTAAAGGAAGAAAATAGTCTAGACCATGGGAATTAATAATATGTTCTCCACTCATTCAGGGAGGGATGCTCTGTGGGTCTCTTTAGTTCTGAGCTCTGCACGTTAGAAGCAGTCTAGATTCATTAGAAATCAAAGACAACACAGAAATTTCTTACCTTTTCACAGGATGAACAGGGCATTTTTGAAAAGGAAAAAGATAGTAGTTAGGAGTGACATTGCTTTGCTTTTGACCTTTCTTCAACAGCTGAAATGGTTGTGACATGAAAGACCATTGAGACTTGTATTTAAGGCACAATGAAAAGGGACCCTTTCTAGACTAGCGATGGAAATTTAAGGAGACAGGGCTCGGTGGACACATTAGGAATGGTAAGAGCTATGACATGACGGTGTGACTAAGACCATGTGATATGGGAAGAACAGGTTTATGGAATCAGATAAGTCTAGAGTCCACCTGTATATCTGCCACTTACAACTTCTTAACTCTCTGGTCTGTACTTCTTTATGTGAAAAATAAGAATATCTTACAGGAATATCGAATGGTTACATGATATAATATATGTAAGAACACTTAAATTATAGGTGTCCAAAATGTTTCCTTTTTTCTTCCTTCTGTCACAGGCAGTGTTTAATCTTTGAGTGAGTGTCTATGTTTTAAGGGAAGTGTACTAAGTTTTCAAGTTTCCAGAAGGTGGTTAGCTAAATAACTCTTGGTACATCTTCCAACATTGAAATTCTGTACCAAAATACAACACTGGATTTTTTAGGTGCTTTATATGTTCTCAAAAATATAATGTTTTTCTTCTATGCAATGTATTTTTAAGACACTGGCTTATAAGCAATTTAAATAATTCTTTTAAATGTAACTTACAGAAATAAAGTCAACTTTCTGCATACTCAAGCAATGGAAAAGTACTGAAACTTCCTGACACTGTAGGTGGGAGGCCACAAGGGTCCTGAAAGTTACAGTGAAAATAATTTCAAATCATTTCACTTTATATAAAACAGCCTCTATTTTCATAAGCTAAGTCGAACAGGTTGGAAATTTACCATTTTTTATGTTAAGAGGAATGATAATTCAAGTTAGAAATACTCTAGGCCCACCCTCTCCCCAAGTCACTCAATAGCCTGCTTGTATTTTAAATTAAAAACTCAAATATCAAGTACCTTAATTTTCCAAAGTGTCAGAGAGTCTTCCTATTTAAATTATGATGATTCTGTCATTCAACGCATGACAGCAACATTAAGAAATGATGGTTCACTCCAACAAACTTCCAATACATCTCACTGAAAAATCACACCATTGCTTTTTCTAAGATTTGCATGAGAAGTTACATTTACCAGAAGGACTTTTCACGCAGCCTAAAATTTAAATCTAGCCAGTTACTATTGAATGTATGTATCATATTGACTACATCGTGGTTCCTGTTTTTCACATACACACAGCACAGTTGCTTTTCAAACTGATTCACACACACACACACACACACACAAAATGCCCTCTATTAGGAATCTGTATTTATTTATTTTCAAATTTTTATTGTTCCAAAGATTAAAAGTAAACACACAGAGGTCATTTACCTATATATTGAAGGACATACAGATTTAATTCTACTGTAAGAACACTTGAGAGATATTGCTATAAGTTTTTGGATAATATGCAAACTATTCTACCTTCAAATTGTGAATCAGCATTGTTCCTTTTACAGAAATTTTCCTTATTTAGTAAGAATACTTTCACCCATTCAACCTTTTTCTCACCAGTTTTAAAATACATATATTTAGCATAGAATCTCCAGTCTGGTATTGGATTTTTCCTACTGGCAAGTACATAGCAGAATAAAGTATAGCTAAAAATCCAGGTTGATTTCTACTACCTTTATTGTCATATCAAAAATATTTTATTTAAAGAAACAGGGTTTCTAAAACATAGCTAAGACATAGCAAAATTAGTTACCAGATTGACACAACAGTACAGGGGTAGGCTATGTATAATATAGAAAAGCAAAATGTAAGTCTTTTAAGACACAGAAAGTTAGGGTAAGTCTTTTACAACATGGGAAGTTCGGGAAAGCTAACTTAGATTTCAAATTCAAGTTTACAAATATGTATTTGGTTTTTTTTAGTGGATAAATAAGGGAAGTTACATAAGGTCCATTCCTTAATTTTCAGGAGCTTTAGTTCTGTTAATGGGCTGCCATGAAGTAAGGTAATGAAAGTAATATGAATAAAAATAAATTCTATGTAAAGGATTTCTAAAACATAAAAGTGAATATTTGTAAATCCTTATACTATACAAAGATATTTATATACTTTTAAAGTGATTTAGATTTGTTCTTTTAGATATAATCAAATATATTACTAAAATTACTTTTTTCCTTTTTGATATAGTCTGGAAGAATCCACTGCATTTAGCAACAGCGTGACCTGTAAGAGCTTTAATTAAAACTGTTTGTAGTTATATATCTTGTGGCACAGAAAGTGAGAAAATATGCATTGCCTTGCTACTACTCTTCAAAAAGTTGATGATCCTTAATTGCATGTAATGGTTGTCTCATGCGGGATATTAAATTCACCTTCACAGCTGGCCAGATGAAGTGTTACTTCTGCACACTACAGCTCCCCGAGCTTATAACTACAATCTCTACACAAAATACATGTCAGGTTCAAAGAACTCTGTAAAATTCTGAAAAGTAGATAAAAACAAGAGAACCCACTAGGAATGCCGGAAACAGTAATGACCGAGCAGTGAGCTCCCTGCTATATTTATTGCTTCACATACACCCAACTTGGTCTCTAGAACAGTCTGGAACTCAAAGCCTTGAATGGGAACATACTGAAAAGCTCCAGAAAAATGAACTTCCTCTGTCTAGAGCATGAGGGAGTGTGTATATGTGTGTGTGTGTGTGTGTGTGTCCAGTACAAGCAAGAGATAGTCGCCTTACTCCCAACTTGGTGGGGCTGCCCCTCTCAGCTAGCATGATAACTGCGGACTATGACAGGTGGAACTCAGGGTACCCGTCAATTCAGAATTCTGTATCTACCAAAAAATGACACAAAACAAATCCTCAGAATTGAGGCAAACTTAAAGATATTTTCAATGAAAATAAAGTACATTCTCATTACTAGATTTCTTTTAAAATAAATGCTGAATGAAGTTCTTCAGGTGGAAGGGAAATGATAACAAAGCAAAGTGTAGAAAGTTGGCAATTAAGAAAAGTTAGCAGTGAAGAAAAAAGCACTAGAAATCTTAAAATTCCGAGTACATGGCCTAGGCTGTTTTCACCTTGTATTTTCTTTATAACATATAATTATTGAAAGCAAAATTCATAGCATTATGAGATGGAATTTGGTGTACGCTGATATAATGCGTTTAAGAAATAACTTCATAAAAGGAACAGTCTATGGGGACCTATATTTTGTAAACTTTCTAGTATTATTTGAATAAATGAAACACAGAATATTACTATGAAGAGATTCTGGAAATTTTAAAGGGAAGTTTAGGTATATGGAGCTTAGAAGGAGAACTTTAAGTATTTATCTGTACAAATTCTGGTGGGAGAGAATAGAGAAAAAAGGAGAGAGGCGAAATTCTAAGGGTTAAATATCAAGAGTTTTGTGGATCAAAGCCTGAAGAAAAATACTGAATACTATACTTACAAGCAGGATGCAGAGGCAGGAGACCACATCCTAAATGCTTTAGAGTTAGATCATGATACAATAATGGTAAGAGAAATGTGTGCAAGTTTAAAAGCACGATGGAATTAAAATACTAGAAAATGACAATGCAGGAAAATGAGAAAATTATCTGACTTGTAGCATTCTAAAGTCCTTTGCATTGGGGATTGGATAATTGTATTCATTAAGGTCAGGTATTGTTACATCAAATACAAATGTTATAAATTTTGTAGAGACAAAATAGAATTTTAAAAACCATAGACAAGCAGCAAATGAGTAAGAACAAGACAACAACAAAAACCCATTAAAAAGAAGCACAAAAGAAATCCACCATATCAGTGAGTATGATGCTACAAATGAATTACTTATTTTGAATTTTAAAAATAATTCTTTTATATGCTTGATACAAGAGATCCCTGAAAGACATAATGACATAAAAATAGTTGAAATTTCAGTCCGAACTTGCCTCACATAGTTACTCTTCAGCTTATGCCCTTTGCAGTACTTGCTTAGGGCGAGTAATACTGATTTACAGAGGACTTTCTGCCCCCTCTTTATTATAAAGTACTAAACTTTTTTAAAAAGTAAGAAGTTATCATTTGATATTTTGCTATAGCCAAAGCCAGATTCGTGTTTTCTAGAAATAACATTTTCTGGCCAGAGAATACTATATCTTTAAAAAACACATTTCTAAGATACCTAATGAAAGGTGTTCAGCTTGTTTGGTAACATCAAAACAGAGGAAATAAAAAGTCATATCTTTATTTGTTTACCTCACTGTTTCCATAGATTTGGGAGTACTCTTTTTTTTTTTTTTTTGTGGGTACCGGGGGGGTCGACCTCAGGACCTCGAGCGCCAGCAGGCGCCCGTGCCGCTGAGCGATATCACCGGCCACTTTTTCGTATGTGGGTTCCGGGAGTCGAACTCGGGCCCTCGCGCTTGCCGGGCAGGCGCTTAAGCCGCTGAGCCATCTCACCGGCCGATTTGGGAGTACTCTTGTGTTTCATCTTTTTTTTGCCCAAAAGATGTAATCTGGATTTATAACTCCATTTTAAAGAACTTTTTTTAATGGAAGATAAACGTAAGTTCCCCAAAGTTGAAAAACAGGTGTATAAATGAGACTGCTTCTTCCAACAAATGTACCAGCTACTTCCCACTATCAGATCTTCCTTTTTGGCAAGTTCAAAAAGTCTTCATTATATCATATTTTAAGTGAGCACTTTATTCACTTTTTTATTTATTACCCACATAACTTTGCTTTCACTGTTGATACATCTTACTGTCTGTGAGAATTAAGAAACTTGGGTTGGGCTAAAACACATTATAATTTTTGCTGTTAAAATTATGGCAATATTTATTTTTATTTAAAGTTAATTTAGTAATGAAGATTTTAGGAACAGATTAATATCATTAAGCAAGGGATAGGTATAATGCATAGACATCTAACAGGCATTAAATGAAAGCTGCTATAGCAATAATCTCAGGAGGCAAATTTTAAAGCAGAAGGCATAATTGAGATTTTAAAGGGTTGCAAAATAATGTTAAAAGTTATAATTCCCCAGTAAGATATATCCATTAAGAATCTCTAAGTAGCTAATAGTATAATCTAAAATCTATAAACAGAATATATAAAGCAAGGCAATATGGGCAAATCCACAACCATAGTGAAGATTTGACCAAAATTATTTCATGCACTAGCAAAATTTAACAAGGATACTGAAAATTTGAACAATGCAATTTACAGCCTCAATCTAATGCATGAAACTTGCTACCAATAAGCATTTTTTCCCCATTTACTCCAGTGTCTTTTTTTTTTTTGTGTGTGGGTACTGGGGGGTCGACCTCAGGACCTCGCGCGCCAACAGGCACCCGTGCCGCTGAGCGATATCACTGGCCCTTTTTCCGTACGTGGGTTCCGGGAGTTGAACTCAGGCCCTCGCGCTTGCCAGGCAGGCGCTTACACCGCTGAGCCATCTCACCGGCCTACTCCAGTGTCTTGTGTAAAGGTTTAGATAAAACAGCTCTGATCCTATACTGAAAACCTTTAAAATTTTTCCCTCTGAACCATATCTCCCTGACAACCAAATAAATGATTTAAACTGGTTGTGGAACAAATTTTCTATTTTGCGGTATGCCCGTGATTCTGATCCTGATGCCAAATTTCTACTGGGTCTACCTTGATAACTATCATGCTTGTGAATAAAGTCTTATTTTCAAGGTTAGAATTAACCCATGATGGGATTTAAGATGATATGTATTGTAATAGCCTTTCATTTCACTTTATTATTAATTTGAATTGACACAATAATTTACATATTTATGGAGTAAAGTGTGGTAATTTGATACATGTATACAATATACAATGATAAACCAGGGTAGTTAGCATTTTCATATCCTTAAACGTTTATCATTCCTTCTTGTTTAGAAGCTTTGACTTTCTCACCTCTAAATCTTTATAAAATATACAATAAATTGTTGCACAAAATAGTCATCTGAAGTTGCCATAGAGTACAAGCAATTAATCTTCCTACTCTTATTTTCTTAATACAGAAAAAATTATAGTCACTGTATAAAATAAATACCAGTCAAATCCATTATTAATGTAATCTCAAAATGATTTATCTGGCATCATGAATTATGTAGGTGTTATAGTTGTATCTATGTTATTTTCATTATTATCTTGCTTTTCATTTCTTTTTGTATTTTGCTTTTTTATTAGTACGTGTTTGCAGTACATAATGATTATATTTACAGTGGGAGTTTGTACATGTATATAGCACATCTTAATTCTTATTTTTTTGTCCTCTCCCTTCCCATCTTTCCCTGGTTCCTTCAAATCTTCTGCTTCCCATTTACAACAGCTCTATTTCTGTTTTTTCTTCAAGTATTTATTTTTTTAATTCCCTTCCTTCCCACCCACTCCTTCCATCTTTTGTTCCCCTTCCCATTTGAAAAATATCTCCCTACTCATTTCTTTAATCTTTATTTAAAACTGTGTTAAGAATAAGTTTAGAATATAGAACATCTTGTGAACCTTAACAGATCATTCTAATAATTTTCCTTTAGAAAATTTTAGTTATTTAAAATTTTTCATTTGTCTAAATTCACACTAGATGAAATTTCCATTTTAGATGTGGAGTAATTTTGCTGCCAGTCTAAAAAGGGTAGAAGTCTTAATATCTGAGCATTACATATACTATCTGATATGAAGAACAACCCTATTTTATGTCTTGACAAGAAGAAAACACTAGAAATCTAGACATAAATCTTGTATCTTTGCATGTGTATGTCAGAAGTTATCTATCTGAAGTACAAGTGGTTGAATTAAAGAGCAGTTGCTTTTGGCAAAGTAATCATTTAAATGGTGCTTTTTTAATTTAGAAGGGATGATGATATTACAAAGATTTGGTGCATTCCAGGTCTGTTCAAATTCTTGTCAAAATGTTCACGTTTCTTTCTTTCAATAATATTCTACTTCCACTAGTGTAATCTAATTTTCAGTTTTGCAATATTTAAACTGAAGTTTGGAAGAGACTTTGAAATCTTGACTAACAGCCCCAAGTCTAAAGATTATGAGCTCAAAGTTCCAAGAGGTCAAGTGTAGAGTTGATGACATACCAGAGGTCATGATGTACCAGCTCTGAAAGAAAAGCCATGACTTACGACTCTCGACTTGGTGGCTATTGTACCAGCAGATAGTTCTGGTGAAATCTAATTTCAAAAGGAAAAATCAACTCTCAGGTAAGTATGAAATAGGCAAGTATAAAAGACTCTCTTTAACTCAGTTAACGAAGGATATAAAAAAAAGATGTAATAACCAATTCAGAGAGCATTTATGAAAATAACTATATTTTAGCAATTTTTAAAAGAATTTATTGCTGAGATTTCAAAGGGAAAAGCATAATTAACCTTTTTTTGTGTGTGTGGGTACCGGGGGTCGACCTCAGGACCTTGTGCACCAGCAAGCGCCCATGCCGCTGAGCGATATCACCGGCCCCTTTTTTCGTATGTGGGTTCCGGGAGTCGAGCTCGGACCCTCGTGCTTGCCAGGCAGGTGCTTATGCCGCTGAGCCATCTCACCGGCCCCATAATTAACCTTTGTGTTTATCTCTTCCCTCAAATAAAGATTACTTGCAGTTCCGTGAGTCAAAAGTATAAATTAACAAGTAAGTTCATTAAACCTGGGATTTTTTTTTTTTTTTTTTTTTTTTAATGTGGCTACCGGTAGTCAAACTTAAGACCTCGCGCTTGCCAGCAAGCACTTGTGCTGCTGAGCGATATCACCGGCCCTTTTTTTCCTTTATGTGGGTACCGGGAGTCAAACTCAGGACCTTGTGCTTGCCAGGCAGGCGGTTATGCCGCTGAGCTATCTCTCCAGCCCAAATCTGGGATTTTTAATCAGTAGTAAACAATAAGATGAACGAAGTAAGTCCTTTCCCTTAAACAATCAGGACTGGCCTTTGTGTCTGTATGTTATTGAGTGTACTTGCTTACCTTGCACCTTATCCCGTGGCTTAGATCAGAGGTCGAACAACCAAGACTGTGCGTCAAATCTAGCCCATCATCATGGTCTCAAGAGAATAAGTTTAATATGATCATTTCCATAGGTGTATCAAGAGCAATAATTAATCGTATAGTTCTTCTTAACTTTGCCAACACAGGGCTTTACAGATATTGTGGCCACGAGGTTCACTTCTGTTTGGAAATTTCCACAAGGAATTTTGGGTTAGACTTTTAATCTCTCTTCCTGATCTATTCTAAGGCTAGGAAGCCAATCTCAAAATATTCTCTCCACTAGAGTTCATCTGTAGTACCTATAAATATAAGTGAAATCTTTATTCTAGAGGTACCTAAATTTGCTAAGTTCCTCAGCCTGCCAGGAAGTTACCTTTTTATCAGTCCTTTTGCTTTGGAACCAGGAACTATACCAGTTGTTTCCTGAGAAGTCTTTGCAGGCATCAATTCCACATAAGTACCTTAATTGAGAGTCCCTACACTTGATTAAATAAAATTTTTTTCTCAAGTATGAAACTCCAAGTGTAGATGTGGTGGGAATATTGATTTATGCTGTTATATCCTGGCTGAAAATGGGAACAAATTTTTACTGATCCTATACAAATAATCTATTACCATGGAAAGTAAGGAAACTCAAGAAATAATTTGCCTCCAAATTCTGAGTGGGTCAGCGAAATATGAATTTAGATAATTTAACTTCAATTTACAAAACCATCTGCTAAGAAAACGATTAAATATAGCTTATGAAGAAAGATAAAGGCTTTCCTTACCTAATTACTTAAAAAAATGGTAAAACAGTGCCACCATATTCCAGCCAAATAATCACAATGAATTTTTTTTCACGAGTTCATTTAGTTCATTTAGTTCAACAATAAGTGAATTCTTATTGTTCTGAATCTAGGGTTAGCAATCTGTTTTCATGTAAGATGTCAGCTAGTGGACAAAAGCCCAAGAAATCATGATTTGTTCCACTGGTAGAGTTTGAAAGTATCCAAAGCCATGTGAGTTTAGAAAACTATCCCCAACAGTCTATTCTTTAGCAAGTATTTGATACTGTAGACTTGGCTTTATAAGATGCTAGGACTGTTCTTCTTGTTGAAGACACCAATTCTGTGTTACACCTTAAAGAAGAGACTTCTTCAGACAAGCACTAAGAGGCAAAGCTTTATGAGACCCAAATGCCTTGGCTCATCATTCTGATCACTGCTAACGTCGGAGTAGACAAAAGTAAATTTCTCTGATAGGTAGTCATAATGATTTGACCAGTGTTTTCCCTGAGGTTGTGAACAGATTATGGGAAGGCATTGAAGAATCTCCAAGGCCTTCACAAAAATCACATACTTTATGAAATATTTATATTAACACTTAAGCTTACAATAAGGAGGACCCAACATCTCTTCTGATTTTACAATTTTTCCCCATACAGTTTTTAATAGTATCGAACAGATTAGTAAGTGTGAAGCTACTAAACCATGAAGCTAGTTATTTGTAACATCTTTCTTTTTACAAGGTAAAAGAGTAAATGTTTGTGATTTCTCAAGTGCTCACTAGAAAATTTTAAAAATAATTTTATGAGTGAATTTTAGGGGTATAGGAAATGACCTGTAAAACTACTTAAATATTTTCAAATCATGACTTTCAAGAAAATATAAAATGTACCGTATAAATACTTTTGTATAATTTACTATTAAGAAAACCAGTAATCAAGATTGGTTCAGAAACATGTGTGATAAATTATATGTGTATAGATAATTTAACAAAAAAATTAGGATAAAATTTCTGAGTTAGATTAGATCAGATCATAAAAATTGGCTAATATTTACCAGCCATAAATCTTTGGGATTATTTGTTCTGCTACAAATACAAAAAGTATTTGCATATCTAGTGGACAAAATTCTATAAATTAACACGTAATTTTATTAAGTATGGGACATTTAATTAATAATAAAGAATGGGACAAACTACATTTAGACTTAGACCTACCTACACTGATCAATAAGGAGACACTAGATAAATGTACCAGTTTAAATACATGTTTAAAGTAATTAAATTTTAATGTGATAAAGAGTCAGTTGTTCAGTTATACTCTTCACTTTCCATGTCCTACACAGCTGCACTTGCTGAGTGGCTACCATTTTTATCATCACAGAAATTCCTGCAGGATAACAATCTTTGGGTGTCTGTGACCCTTGAATGATGCGAGAGGGATGTGCTGCCCATCTTTTTGTCTTATTTCCAAGTTTCAGATAAAATTTCTGATAGTTTTGTGATAGAATTTATAACCATTTAAAAGTAAAATTAATAGTAAACACCTGCTGTATGAAAAGACTACACATACCACTATCATGCCAAACTGGCAATTTTATGAGTAAGTTAATGATCCATGGTGTTTTTTGGTAGCTTTATATTCTAAAGAAACATTCTTTCAGAGCAATATACACTTCTTCAAATGTATGACATTACCAAATATACTATGTATATTTTGTTTACTTCAGGTAATTCAGTTAACCCTCACAAAACCATTCATGTTGGGATATTAGTCCACTAAAACAACATATTCAAAACAGTAGGATATGGGGCAAGACAACCATAAAGCATAAGGACATTTTTACTTCACATAGAATTTCATTTTTCTATGCTTAATTATGATAAAATGAAGTTACGATATTGTCACAAAAGTAAATTACATGTTAAATAAAGCCTAGGTTTTATAATAACACTAGTGCAGTAAGGAAACAAAACATTACACAGTAGAATGCTATTAAAATTGAGAGAGTTAATTTTGTAATATAGAACTACTTTACCATGGATATCTTATTAGCAAAATGAAAGCACTATTTCCCTGAATTTCATTATTGTTGTGAATTTTGCCATTTAATAAGCACATGCCTATTAATAGCTATTAGTTGCCTATTATATAAATAAGATAGAAGCAGAGCCTGTCCATGTGGAGGCTGCAGATTGGTAAAGAAGATAAATTTTTTTACAAAGGACTGATGGATTGCAAACACCGTAAGAGCCCGTGAGCCTAGTCCGTTGGTATTGGCTGGGGTGAATGTATAGATAGGGGTACAGTCCAGAAAGTCACCTCTAAGAAAGTTACCTTTAAATGAGGACCTGGGAGATAAATAAGGGCTTTCTAAATTGAGAGGGGTCCTGGGTGGAAGGTGGAATTTCAGGAAGGAAACCTCAAGTAGAAGGGCTGTGATAAGGGAGGTGGCATGAACACTGAGTTTTCCATTAGATAGGACACCACTGGCTGGTCACAGGTAAGGACACCATGCAAACAAATAAGCTTTGTTTTGCCAGTCAGAAGTGTACACTGTGACTACAGAAATTTGATAGTCAGAAATGGAAAGCTTTATTGATTTGGAAAACACTCTTTTTTAATGTTACGATGCTTTTGCTGGAGAGAGGGAGAGAGAGAGGAAGAGAGAGAGACTGACACAGACTATCATTTCATAGCAAGTTTTAATCAAGGAAGTATGTTAAGTAGACTTAATCCTTCTCATTCAAAATTGCTAAAATATTTTCATCTGTAGGAGAAAGATATCCAGATTGTCGCCTTGACTTTCCACTGAGATCAATTTCTAACCTTGCCGTAATTTACTAGATTTCTGTTGACTCGCTGGGCTGTCTTAATGCAAACAGTGTTCCTTTCCTGTAAGTGAGGGTCCTGCCTTGAAAAGGGTATTGACTTTAGACATAGCTGTGAGTGTCTCAGTAGTGAAACAAATGTTACTCCTCTTGCCTGGGAAAATAACCACGACTTTATTGACCAAATGACTCAACTTTTATTTATAGTTTCAATTATAGGCCATCTAATTCAGATATCTAAGTGAAATTAAATTTGATGGCAGCTTTTTATGTTAAGTAATGAGTAGCTTTATCGAAATTTTAGTTTTGAATTTTATTTGGCTCATTATCTTGGCATCATCTTTCTGTTTTTCCAAATACCTCTTATGATGTATTTATCCCCCAGTCATAAATATAGTAGTATTTGACATCTTTTCTAGGATGTAAGCACATAATAATTTTTATATTTCAGTGCTTAGTACAGTGAATAAATGAAAGAGCTTAGATTAATGAACATATTAAGAGAAAAGAAAAATATAAATTATTTGGCTGATTCCCTCTAATAAATGAATTTTTCATTTTAAAAGGATATGACTACATCTCAGTCATTTGACTAAGTAATACTGAAGTAGCAAGGTTTTTTTGATGATGAAAATATCAGTGTGATTTCCAACAATATGCTCAATTTTTATTGAACACTACCATATAGAAATCAGCCATACACAAGGGGTATCAGACATGGTTCTTGCCTTCTATAAATTGGTAAGTTGAAAAGTCAAAATATGTGCTTATAAATGTAATGGTCAATAGAGGAAATGTATGCTAAATGTGTATAATAAAAAGTGAGAGATACCAGATTTTTGGAAGAGGAATAGCAAGTAACACAAAAGAAGAAAGCACTTTCCTTATAGTGCAGGACTCTATTGTTCTTAGATGACCAGCCACTAGCTCAGTCTTATTTTGCATATATTTCTCAGTGTTTATTTTATAGCTGACTGCTTTTGAAGATATCACTTATATTTTACACATAAGAAGACATGGAAAGGACAAAATGCAATTAGTACATATTGATCACCTACCATATTCCAGACATTGCAAGCAAATTTTTTCCATAATGTATCTTCATATTAAAACCATTTCCAGAACACAACCACATTCATAAGCTTGTTAATAAAACCTGCATCTTTTGCTAGTTGTAGAACAGAACTTGATCTGGCTGAGGACACTGGTGAAAAGTGATTTTGTTGTAGTATATATTTCCGTGAAATAAACATCACCTATTTTAAGTGTAAAACTCAGTAAGTCTTGAAAATGTGTATCTCAGCATAACCACAAGATATAAAATATTATCACTCCCCATAATTCCTTGATGTTCCTTTGCAAGTATACAGTTAGCTTTGTAAGCTAGTGCCAATTGCTTTCCAAAATGCTTGTTGCATTTTACTTTCCCCAGGAGAAAAGAGCCCTAGTTCCTGCATATCCTCATCAGCACTTGATAGTATTGGTACTTTTAAATTTAGCTCTTCTGGTGACTTTACTGTAGGTTTGATTTGCATTTCTCTGATGCGCTGTTGGTCTTCCTTATGTGGAGTTATTAGATGTATTTATATCTTCTTTTGAGAAATGATAAAATGTTCAAATCATTTGCCCAGGTAGATGTGTTAGAGTTTCTGGATACTAATCCTTTATAAAACAAATATATTGTAAATGTATTCTTTTATTCTGTGGTTTATCTTTTTATTTTAATAACAGTGCTTTTCAAACAGTAAAATGTTTTAGATTACCTGTTTTTGTCTTCTACGATTTGTACATGGTCTCGTGACCAGTTCACAAGACCACAGGGAGAATTTGTCCCATGGCTACTACTATGAAATTTCAATACTTGATCGATTTGCAAAAGGCAGTGATAGTAAGAATGTTCCTACAGCAGTGATTGCACCTTATACTTTTTATTACCTTTTCTCCTGGATAATGAAACAATTGATGGTATTGTCCTCCTAACTCCTTAGATGTCTAAATAGAAAGAATTATAGAGCCTCAGGTTAGGAAGGAAATGTTATGATGTTCTTTCCATCCTTACATTGGATAAACATTTTAACAGTTGGATCATTTTTCGAACACACTTGGAGAATCTATTTCCTTTAGAGGCAGCAATGCAGCATAAATCATCTGGACGCTAGAACAGGAAAGGAAATGAGGAACTTTTCTCTAAGTTCCACAGCTTGACAGTTGAACATCGCCGGTGAGTGTGCCACTTACTCTCAAGTGGAGTCAGGCCTCCGGAGTGGCTGAAGTGGTCCTGTGGGGCATAATGAGCGCTTTCTAATCAGGCAGAATTAGGCATGCATGCTGGATTGTCAATTTGGGCATGTCACTTCAATGTCCTGAGCCCCAGTCTCCCTCATCTGTAAAATGTAAAGCTTGAGATACATGGCAGAATAGAGCAGGCTTTCACTGAATGCTAGTTATTTTTGTCTTGTTGATCGGTGATATAAAGGATGAAATGGAGAGATTTTTGATTTTGGCTGCAGTTTTATTAACAGGACAAAGAGGGTAAGAATTTAATAGAAAAGGGCCGGTGAGATGGCTCAGCGGCTTAAGCGCCTGCCTTGCAAGCGCGAGGGCCCGAGTTCGACTCCCGGATCCCACATATGAAAAAGGGGCCGGTGATATCGCTCAGCGGCACGGGCGCCTGTTGGCGCGCGAGGTCCTGAGGTCGACCCCCCGGTACCCACAAAAAAAAAAAAAAAAAAAGAATTTAATAGAAAAAAGAGGACAGGATTAAAACCTTGGTTTTATTTTTTAACAGATCCTACCTAGGCTTTTAGTCATAATAATAATCTAATTGTAGTCTAATTTCATCAGATGCTATTATTTTGGAGGTCATGGATGTGGAATAATGTCCCTGGCATGTAAAACCTAAGAGCTAAGTGGTATCACAATTACTCCCGAAGGTAAGACAGACAGAGTTAACTATCACTAAGTGAGAACATATTGTCCTATGGAACTTTTAAATTTTTTGCATCAGTAGTCCAAACTTCAAATAATATGAAAAGACCGCACCATGAACACTACCCACCAAATCCCCCACCCACTGCTCCCTGAAGCCTAACAGATCTATTGCCTACTCAGTGTTTCTTTCTGTCAATTTAAGGAAAGGTGAATATTTACTCTTTCTCCCCTTTTTGTTGTACAAAAGTTAGTATGCCGTGCACACTGTCGCATACCTACTGTACATGAGCTAGAGTGGCCAGGATAAGCTTCTAAGAATTTTTCTAACTTTATGTAATGTGCTGCTAAAGCAAGCTTTGCAAGCTGTGCTGTAGCTAAAAGTCAACCTACTCCCTGGCTTGATGGCTTGGTTCTCCTCTGCCCCAGAGGCAGAAGGTGACAGTAGGTAAGAGCTCAAGAACTCCCTGTAATTTCTGAAGATGTAATTTAGAGTTCAACTACTTTCAAAGATGAGCTTAGGGAATTTTGACATTGTTCCACCTGGCAAAATTAGTCTTGAGAGGTTTGTGGTAGCCTGAAGGCTTGAGCTACAAATGAAAGAATATTTTGGCATAAAAGTTAATGCAGCTTTTTCACTGGAGAGTGAAGGCTTTAATATATAAACCTCGAAAGGAAAAAAGAATCTAAAGAAGTCAGTGTTCTGTTTGGTTCAGATGACTGGGAATACTCTTAAGGCAACTCTTTGAAAGGCGAATTCATAGTTACCCCGGAGGGAGCTGGATCCCTTTTGGCACCCTGTTTCCTCGGTAAGTTATAGGAGCGGGCTTTCTGTGAGTCATACTACTTGGTAGAACAGTGTTGTAGTGACAATTACAAATGCAGCTTATCTTTGTGCTAAAATTTCTGGACATAGTTTCATCTTTCTGATTTTATAAGCATTCTAACTTGTTTTAAAAACCAAAGGGCATGTATATACAACTTTCTAAATTTAGAAGAATAGTTGGCATTAGTGATACAAATATTAAAAGGTATAAGATTGCTTAAATCATGCCTGCTTTTTATGAAGAATTAACTTGCTATTTGTACAATAGATTAAATTCATTGTAATGTTTTTGTTTCTGTTAATAAATTTATTTGCATTTTCTGAGTACAAAGCAAGTAATCATAAAAACAGGTGCCTTGGAGACGGCTGAGTGGTGGGTGGAAGACAGTCTGGCTTCCACATTCTCTGTGTTGCTAGATGGTGACGGGGAACACAGCAAATCCTTGCAGTCAAATCACAAAGAGAAGGCTGCCAAGTTTTATATCAAGACCAAAGGCTTTCAGTTGTATAACATTCTGCTCTCCTCTACAGGTATTGGTTATGTCCTCGGACATTGATGATAGTTCTCATCTCCTCAAAAGGGTGCAGATCAGTCTTGTGAATTTTGCATCTGTGTTAACTCATGCTATGGGGGAAGCCTTTGAAAGGATTATATGACCGTATACTAGTTTTGAAAGACTATAGGACAATACCCTGTCTGTCCTCAAAGGGTATTTTCTAATTTTTTATGGTACTCGCAGCAGCCTGGACAGGAATATGGGAGATGACTTTCCTTCCTGGTCCCATGTAACATCATATCGAGCACGTCGGGACGCCAAGTTTATTTCTAGGACAATAATGCCTATCTGGCCCTGAATTTCATCCCACCAAGCAGTACATCATTCAGGTATTATGCTATTGAGTTTTCATGATTTCATTTAAATTCTTTTTGCTTCTCATACTTTGTTTACCAAACAATTATAATATCTCAAAATATGCATAGATTTCAGTGCTAATGTTAGTAATTAGATAGTGAAATTTAGAATTTCCAGCTTGAGCATTTTGATATTCCTTTTGTGAAGACTTTTTCAGCAGCTGATCTAATCTATTTTTTATATAGTTTTTGTTGTTGTTGTTGTTTTGGGTATCGGGAATCAAACTTAGGACCTCGCACTTGCCAGGCAGGTATTGCGCCACTGAGCTATATCCCTGGCCCCTCTGAGCTATATCCCTGCCCCCCTTTAAAATTATAATATTGTATTGTTATCCACAAAATAATCTGAGCATACATAAGGATTAATCTATTTCCCTAGAGGATTATGTCATAAATAATAAGCTCCAAAGGGTTAGCCTTTGGAGTGCTCTTTTGGGAGGTGAGAATGACGGTTGGGTGAATTCAATGAGCTTGGTTTTCCCAGAGCCTTACAACAATTCTCACCTCTTTGCCGTAACACACTTTGAGATTCGCTGTGGCGTATGTCACAAATAATTTTTGTTAGTGACATACAAAATATTCCAAATGAATCGCCTAAACTCAAGTGGATTTAAACCTCTTCTAAAGTAACAGAATCTTGTAGAGTGTGAGAGAAAGGGCCAGTGATAGCAGATATTTTGTGCATGTCTTAAAATGTATGGCTTTAGATAACAGTATGACTATGAGTCCCCTGGGGACACTGATAAAATGCAGATTCATGATCCAACCTTCAGGGAACCCAAGATTATAGTCCTGGGGTGAGGCACAAATGTGGCTCTCCAACAAGCTACCCACCTGATTCTAACACAAGTGGGTAGAGATCACACTTTCACACACAGCAGTTGACTTCATCAGTAACAACACATCTCAAAGAGATCTCATGACTTCCTTCCAGCTCAACTTGCTGGGGTGTGTTGTCACCCAAAGGAGTTCTGGCTCATAGACCCTAATCCTTCTGATAGGTACAGACAGCTGCCAGTTGCTAACATGAGTCACCCTCCTCCTCAGCTGTACCATCAGAGTTTACAGCACCCTTCCAGATTTCAGTTCTCCTCCACCTAAAATTAACAGTGAAGAAAACGGAAAAACAAGTTTTTCATTTCTAGAAAGAACATGTTATATGAAAAATTTTAAAGCGCTACTAATAGTAATGAGAGAGTCCAAAGACAGCTAAAATTATTAGTCTGGATGTGAAAAGAGACTGACTCTATGGAAGAAATATACAAATTTTTTTCTAAATATTCATAGAATTCTACAACAATACTACAAAAGCTATTTTTTGTCTTTTTTGCTTCAAGTATAATAAATTAACTATGTTTCACTATCAATTAATACTTACTAATTTTTCTCTTTGCTTTAGGCTTTTGGAAATATCTACTTGTTTAAAATACATATCTATAAGTTTTAAAAAACCTCCGCTGTTCTTGAATTTCTAATCATTGATGTTTAAGATTTTACTTAAAGTAAGGTCATGCTTTCAACATAATATGATTGAGCTGAAAAGATAAATGACTCATGCTACATTTACATACAGTGTAAGTTCTGTCTTTCTTCACTAGTTATTCTAGGTTGTCTCTGTCCATTTAGTACATGTAAGAGGAACAATTTCCTTCAATTTTCAGTCAATGAAACAATCATCTCTTTCAGAATCTTATAATTCAACTCCGGAAGAAGACAAATACATTATTTGCTAGAGAACTATTTAAAGATGTAACTCTTAAAATTTTCAGAATCTCTAATTGTTTCATTTGATGGAGAAGTGAACCATAACATCAGAATTTTACTTGAATTTTTAACATTTAAAGTTTTCAAATTGCACAAAACGATTGTATGGGAATAGGAACATCCTTTTTTTTTCCCTTTTAGTCCTTTATTTTTATTGTCACTGATGGAGCACCTGTTCATGGTCATGAATTATGGTTAATATTGAAGAAAAAAAGACAAGCAAGACTCAGTCTTTGACAGCGCTCTGGAGTTAATTATCTAGTTGAAGAAACCAAAGAAGGACACAATAAATACAATAGAAAGCAATAAGTACTGTGGGAACAGTGAATACTGAGTGCCATGGAAGGATTCATTCATAATTTAATAACTTTTCATTGAATTCAAGGCTCTGTCTAGCTGCTGAGGATACAAGTACATTCATTGAGTTCAAGAAAGTCACATTACAGAGAAGGATGATGATTAATTGTAATACAGTGCTGTAAGCATAATGATAAGAGAACTGTTCAGGATATTCTGAGAGCAAAGAAGATTCTGGGAGTGAGAAGAGACAAGATGCAGGCTCCCAGAAGAGGATGTAACAAAAATGAGTATTTGGTGATGGGCTGAAGTTAGCCAAATGAAAGGCAGACGACTAAAGGCACAGTTGCAAGGTAGGTTAGAGAGGGATTGCAGTTATTTCTGGAGAACTGAGTCCTACACAGAAGCTATGGAAAGTTTTTTTTTTTTTTTTTTTTTTTAAAGAGAAGAAAAAACAAAACAAATCAAAAGAAGAACAAATTTTCAAAACAACATAATAGGAGGGTAACAATGGTTAATACATTACATATTACTATCTTTAAGTTAGTTATTCAGGATACCAGACATTAGCATTCAATTGTCCAAACATTATGGAAAGTTTTGAGTAGAGAGAAAGGTAGAGTTTTGAGTAGAGTGACTATGGCCAGACAGGACTTAGTTCTGTCCCAGGAGACAGTGGGGACGAGGGCAGTCAACAGTCAGGTTTACTTTTATACCCTGGTAGGTGGGTAGCCAATTACTCTGAGAAGACCATTCTAGAAACTTGGGTATAGTAATGCTTTTGAGATGCGAAGGGCAGGAGTGCTAAGAAGGATGGTATCAGATAAATTGAAAGGAGGTGAAATCAGCAGCACTCACTGACTAATTGGTGTGGAAAGTGCTGAAAAGGGAAAAAGATCAAGAATTTAGAGTTCTCGCTTGGGTAACTAGGTAGAAGGAGATGACAGCAATGGAGAATTTAGAGTGAGAAATAGGTAGAAGAAGAAGTGATGAATTTAGTTTTGGACTCATTGAGTATGAGGTACTTGTCATCTTTGGGGGTTTAAGGGAGCCATCTTAGGTAATTAGATATTTGAATATGGAAAGGAATCTGAGAAAGTGATAGAGATGAGGGGTCCAAAAGACTATGTGTATCACTGAAAAAATTTGAGTTGAGTTTGGGGCAGAATGTACTTGAGAAGCCATGGGACTGTGCTTCTCCGAAACTCAGAAATGAGGTTGAGCCAGTGTGTTGGTGCACACCTATAATGCCGGTACCGGGAGGCAGGTTGAGATAAGAGAATTATGAGTTTGAGCCTCCCCTGGGCAATTTAGTGACTGTGAGACCTCATCTCAAAGACTAAACATGAAAAGAATAAAGCAGATCCATTTAAAAAAAAGCATCCCATCCACCAGGTTGTGAGAAAGCAGTTGGAGAAATGATGCAGTTTGAGAAAATGACAAGCTGGGAAAATGGTTCTTGCAATGAAATCTTTTCTAGTTATCACTTTTCTGGGGCTGCAAAGTTATGGTTTGTACTAGCTGGGGTCCTCAATAGATCCAAATTGTGTAGGACGAGGACATAGTTTTTCCAGTCCCTGAGGTGGTATGGCTCACGACCATTCAATCAGGCACTTCACGACGCACCAGTGTGGATTTTCTGCGCTCCATGTGTAAACGGAGATGGTGGGAACACAAGTGGCTGGTCCATTTCTAACGCTGACTCTGCTGGTTGGAGCCATGAGTCTCAGTTTACTCAGGCTTCAAGGCTTCGCTTCCAGCCCTGGGTACTCACTAGAATCATCCGGGAGTTTTGTGAAAGGTGATGGGGAGACCCAGTTCCCCAGAGATTATGATTTAACTGCTGGGATGTTGTGCCCAGGCTTTTAGACAGTTCGGTGCTCCCCAGGTGATTCGAATGTGCCAGCAAGATTGAAGATCACTGCTGTAAAATAAAGAAGCATCTGCTCTGCAAAATCTGAGTAACTGTGAAGAAATCAAATCAAACACATAATGGGTGTGAAAGTATAATCAGTGAGAGGGACTTTGAGGAATGAAATAGCCAAGACCCAAGAAAGCAGCAACATAGAGTACTTGGGGTTTATTTGTTTGTTCTTTTTAATCTTAAAAATACTCATGGCAGGGTGGGCAGTTGGCTCAAGTAGGAGGCAGTCAAGAAGTTTCTATGCTTCTTCCAGTGGCCAGGAGGTCTATGTAAGTCTGAGCTAGAGGACAGGAACACAGTAGCAGGTACTGCAGAGCCCCCAGCCCCACCGTGGAAGTGAACTAATCCTGGCCAACTCAGTTATGATCCTTTACCTGCACAGAACTGAAACGGAACTCATTCAAGCATACATTTTAGGATGTAGTAAGTGCTATAAAAATATAATGTACTATGAAAAAAAAAAGCAGGGTGCTTGATTACTGTAATGGGCTGGAAAGCATTTATGAGGATGTGAGGTTTGAGCTGAGATAAAGGATGAGGAACATAAAACTACAAAACAGAATTATTATTTCAGGTCAAACGAGATAGCTGGGAGCACAGGCACTGCAGAGTGGCCCGAGAGTGAATGGCTTGTTTGGAAGATAGAGTGGAGCTGTGCATTAGAGAGAGCACTGCGAATTTTGCTGTGAGTGAAATGGAAAGCCACTGGAGAAGTTTGAGCAAGATATGACATAATTTAACTTGTATTTTAAAAATAAAAGTTTGGCTACTATATGGAGAATGGCCACAGTGTTTAAGTACAGAAGCAGAGAGGCCAATTAGGAGGTTAATGCATTAGTATAGGTATGTGACTTGAACTTGGGCATGGCAGGGCTATAAAAATGTAGTGAAAGGAGAGATGCATGATGTGTAAGCTGATGTTACATGATAGCAAATGCTGGGGAGAAGGTGAGCTTTAAACCAGAACACAAAATCAGAAGTGTGAGTGACAAGGCAGGCAGAGCAGGGGATAATGATGTGATCCCCTGTTTGGAGGGACAGAAAGAAGCTTTAACTGAAGCTCTGGATCCATCCAGCAAGGAAGAGAAAACATGAGAGTTTGACAAAAGGAATTTGAACACCAATCTTAGAAAATGAGAGACTATTTTTCAGATAATATAACAAGTACTATTATTGAATCAGTGGGAATGGTCTACAGAGAGGCAGTTTGAAATAAGAGACATTCTCATTGTTTATTTTGTACTGAATACCAAGAAATTTTCTGATGAATTTGACATCATAATGGGGATAATTTATACTATTTTATTCCCTTCATTCTCTGTGCATGTCCTGTCTCCTGGAGATTTTAACTTGGGAAGTAAATAAAGATTTCATCTTAAACTGTTACCACAGCACTCAGAAGATCATTTTGAGCCTCATTATTTGTTTTTCCCAGCTGAATTTGACTCCTAAGTCTCCCTAAGATGCAAATCTTCACTCGCTCCTTAGCTAGGTGAAATCAGTTTCCTTCTCCAGAGAGAAATATTTTCATTCAAATAGACCAGTGGATGAGAGCGGAGTTGTTTTGTTCCGTGGGTGTGCACAAGCAATTCAACACATTTATCTATCCTTGCCATGTGAATGCATGCCCTATCTCCAGAACACTTTATCTTTAAAATTTAGAATTTTGTTTGAATTACAACAAAATATATTAAGTCATAGACATTCTTAACAAGAAACACCAAGTAATAAATCTGGAAAAGAGCTCTTACTTCTTTTGCCTCCTTATAATGGTTGTAAATCATCATTTGGGTTATCCTGTGTCCATGGCAAAATCAAGGAGGCAATATTAACTACTGAGGTGCCACACAGCCCTTTCTCTTCCAAAAACCAATCTTCCCTTATTTCTGAAGCAGCAAAGAAGAAAAACCCAAGGATTCTATAATCCAGGTTATCTGTAATTCCCATTGGCTCTATTTAAAAAATAGACTTGAAAAAAGACCCCTTCCCACCATCTCCAATCAGCTGTATGAGCCCTTGATGGGTCACTGACAGCTGGGCAGCCTTCCAGCTTTCCTCACTGCTTCACCCTTGTTCCTAGCAGTGGGGGGGGGGGAATAGAGTCCTTCCAAAATCCATGCCTACTCAGAAACCCAGAATGTGACTTTATTTTGAATGAGGTCTTTGCATGTGTAATTAGAGTAAGTATCAAGATGAGGATCCTACTGGATTAAGGTAGATCATAGATCTAGTGAGAAAGTCCTTAGTAGACAGTAAAGGAGAAAATGCAGAAACAGAGGATTGGTAGAGAGATTGCTGGGAAGCAGCTCCATGCCAAGGAATATCAAAGAGGAACAGCCCTTACCATTCAACCCGATTCCCTTCTACTTCCTCTTGCTCACTGTGCTGTGGACAGTTGGCCTCTGGGATACTCCTTAAGCAATCAAAATCCACTCCTGTCTGGAGCCTTGTCACCTTCTGATCCTCTCTTGGTAATACTTTTGTTGCAGATATCTGCATGGCTTGCCCGGTCACTTACTTAACACTTGGTTGAAAGAATACTGCATCCTTTAGTACTTCCCTCATAATTTTCTTTAAAATCGCATGCCCTCCTCTTCCCTACCCCCACCCCTGTTTATCTTTCTTTCTTGGCTTAGTTTTCCTCAGTACTTATCACTCTTAGGCAAATATTTTACTCTTTTATTTGTGTATCGTACAGCTCTGCCCTTTAGTTTGTAGGCTGTGTAGGTGGGGATTTTTATTGTTTTGCTGACACTCACATCCCAATACCTGGAGCAGTGTGCGTTAGGGAGTACACAGGCGTAGATGAATAAATGTGTAAATTAAAGTCTCTTGGACTTCTAACATCTGATGTCTAATGAATGCATTCATCCACTCATCAAAAACTTAGTCTCTAAGCTCAGTGCTTTCATGAACGTTATGTTATAGAAAACTTGCTCCTTGCCTTTGGTGAACTTAAAACTTAAAAGGCTAAAAAACACAGAACAAAAGAAAAGAAAAAGTGTAAGTGAGGGTAATGGAAAGGAGTCAGAAGAGAAAGTTGCACATCACATGCTGTGTCTGCCAGTATTTGTAATGTTTCTAATACCTTAATGTCTATCAATAAATTCATACCTTATGGTAATTTTTAAGAAGTCTTGACAGTGAAAACTTCAAGGAGCTATAGAGCTTAGGAAGAGAGAGGTCATTTAAGGCCAAAGGACTTCAGGGACGGGTTCTTGGAGGAGGTGGTATTTGAGCCAAGCTATGAGGAGGTGTGTGATTTGGTAGGTGAAGATTATCAGGACATGTCCCAAGGACAGCAGATAACACCGACCTGGCAGATGTGCTGTGTGTCCAGCTGTAGTGGGAGAGAGGCCTGGAAAGAAGAGCATGGACTGACTTTACACTATTTTCAGCTCACCGTTCTTGTTTTGTTCCAGGGAGAGAGGAACAGGGGTGGGACGAGTCTCTGTCATTCCAATATATTTGAAAGCCTTTATGACTCAGGCCAAATTTGTATGGATATTTGTTTCTTGTCGTGAGCACATCCATTTTTGTGCTAAAGCCCCACACTCAACCCCAGCAAGGGTCTGGTTCAAGTAGAAACTGGCAAGTTAGGTGAATGAGAGCTGTAACTGAGCCTGCTTTTCACTTTCATTTCGTGCCAGAGAGAGAAGTATAGTTGCCCTTTCTTTCTGGGCTCTGCATCTAAAGATTCAACAACTACTGTTAGAAAATATTTGGAAAAAAATTGCATCTGTACCTAACATGTACACACGTTTTTCCTTGCCTATTTAGATATCATTTACATTTCATTAGATATAAAAAATCTAGAGATGACTTGAAAGATACAGAGGATGTGTGTCGGTTATATGCAAAGGCTAGGGTAGCTCATATGAGCATCCACCAAGTTCAATATCTGTGAGGCTCCTGTAACCAATCTTCCGTGGATGGTGAGGGATGACTACTGAGAAGGGAAAACTTTCTAAGTTCCCATTGCCTGCTTGTCTGTAGCATTTGTCACCTCTAATCAAGCCATCCATCTCTGCCAGCTGACATCTTAAGTGCCACTCTTTCTCATATGCATATTCACTCTCCATCAACCCTTCCCAGTCTTGCACATAGTAGGTACTTCTTGGTTTTGTTTAATACAGGTTATTTACTGATTCCTCCTTGTCCCTCTTATCTTCCTTAGATGTCAACTCACCTTGTGCTTATCATCTCCCATTGCCTCTCTGGGTCACAGAGTCAAGCACAGGCCAGGCACCCAATCAACACCCATCAAACTGAACTCGACTCTCCTGGAATAGATACTAAGTTTTTCACTACTCCAGTTCTCATACCCTTGCAGGTAAACTTCACAATGTCACCTCTGACAAAACTTTCTCATCCAATCCTGTATCTCCTGAAGTGTAACATTTAAATGAACATTGAATGTGCAGTCAGGGGTAGGGATCGCAGTCCTTACTGTGCTCCCTGCTGAGCATGTGCATTTAGAGCAAACTCCAGACATCTCCACTACTCTTCTCATCTGCACGATAAGATGATCATTATCGTATCCACATCTCATTTAAAAAATAAGAGGAGATGGCTGAGTGTACTTTGATAGCATTTGTACCTTCTCTGCAGCACCGCTCTGGTGATAGACTACTTTTTGCTAGATATTTGCCACTATACTCCAACACTGAGTCCCTCTACAAAGCCTATAACCTCTTGGAATTTTCTCTTTCCTATTAATGACTCTTTCATAGCTTTAAATTTGGCTATTTGTTTTACTGTGCATCAGTATCTTTCAAGTAGTTACAAAACATATACCAAAAGATTTTTACAAAGAAGAAACACAGATAATACCACAAAACTTTCTTTTCAATGAACTAAGATAAACTAGTAGTATAAATGAAACAAATTAGTATATAGATTAAAATATTTTTGAAACAATAGAATAGGTAATTTGAGGAAGTAGAGTATTTGAACTTTTCCCTACTTCCTATTCGTCTCTCTTCTGCTTTGTTCTTTGTTTATATTTACATATTTTGTGTTTCTCATATAAGAGAAACTGTGCTATATTTAAACTTGTGTGTCTGACTTATTTCACAATGTTATATTCTCAAGTTGCATCCACTTACCTATGAATGCCTCCAGTTTATCTTTATGGCACTGTAATACTTCAGTGTGTATAAATACCACATTTTCCTTATCCATCCATCTATTGATTGACATATACATGGTTTCCAAGATCCAGCTATTATAAGTTGTGCTGTTATAAACATGGGTTTGCATGTGATACTGTAGTATGATGATTTTAACTCTTTTGGGAAGATACCTAGAAGGGGAAGAGCTGAGTCAAATGGAATTTCTATTTTCAGTTTTTTTGAGAAATCTCTACACTGATTTCTATACTGGTTGTACTAGTTTATATTCCCACCAAAATTTGTAGAAGAGTTCCTTTTCCCCCAACATGTCTTCCAGCATTTGTTATTAGATTTTTTGATGATAGCCTTTCTTTCTGTGGTAAGATGGTGCTGTTTTAATTTGCATTTCTCTGATTGCCAGTGATGGTGAACAGTTTTTCATGTATGTATTGCCCATTTGTACTTTTTCTGAGAAGGATCTGTTCATTTCAGTTGCTTACTTTTTGATTGGATCTTTTACTATTTTTGCTGTGTCTTTTTTGTTGTTTTCTTCATTTAACTGTTCTTCAGGATTATTGATTATTTCTTCTAAACACATTTCACATTTGTCCACTCCAGTGTGGGGCTTATCTAAACCCTTCCTTTTGTATTCTGAGTGATGTCTGCTGGCTGAACACCTCACAAGTCACTCCTGTTCAGACATCACCATTATTTATTTTTGGAAAAGACTGCTTGGGTCGTCTTATTTCCAAACAGAAATCCTCCAGTTGTTCTCCTCATGCTTCTTTCACTCATTCATGCATGCTTATTCATTTGTTCTTATAGTTAACTACTGTTTTTAAAATACCTATTTCATGCTCAGGTTGTGTGCAAGATTCTGGGGATGAATAAGAAAAAACCCATGACTTCAGGAAGATTCTAGGGTTCTCATCAAAATAAAGATTTTTACGTTCTATATATATCCTGCTTCTCCAGCCTTATTTCCCACCTCCCTGCAACACAGTGCCCTCTTTTGACCCTGTCCGAGGCACCTGGATTTTCCTCTCTACCATGAATAGCACATTGTACTCAATTTGACTTTAAAATATTGTTCATACCAGTCTCCAGTGTAGAACACCTTTCATTTGTTAAGTAAACATGTATTGAGCATTCTTGTGCAAGGGCCTTTCCTTTCTATATATTTATCAGGGTGATTTAAGATATGCTTTGTCCCCACTGAGTTGAAATCTAAAATCCTAATGCCTTCATCTCCTTTAGGGTGATACTAGATACTGAATTATTTATTGCCTTATATTTTACTTACTTGTTGTGTATCTGTCTTATGCACACTACAATTATAAACTCAAGAAGTGCAGAGTTATTGTTGATTTCTTGTATCTCCTTCTTTCTTCTCTCCCCCCTCACACAGTGAGCTGACCCCAGGAAATATTTGGAGGATACTTTTTTAATAAAATGTAGTACTGAAGGATGCAATACTGGCCCACATCCCATTCTCACTGTGATAAGATGACTTACTAATGTCCTGTGCAAGATTAGTTCTGTCAGAAACCAGTTTTAGGCAAACACAAACAGAACTTCCACATTCAAATGTGTTTGGGAAATAATAAATTCAATTAAGTTAAACCAAATTATTTACAGTAGGACTTCTTAAATCCTTAGTGTTTAATATGCTAACAAACATCAATTGTTTCTTAAAAAGAACTACTATTTTCCCAAACTCATTTACTAATTTCAAAACCCAAACATTTTTGTTATGACACAATTTTGGAGTGGTGCTAAACAACCACACTTCCAGAACTGTCAATTTTAGACCTCAGCAGACCTGAGAATTTTTGGAGTTCAGTTCCAAATTTGTAATTGTTATTGGGAGTAACGTATGACTTTATTTCATCTCATTGCTTTATCTCATTGCTTTATATCAATAGTAAGAAATATAGAAATGACTATAAAGCAAGGTAACCATGGAAGATTGTAAATGAGGTCACTATTAAGGGGTGAAAGAATAGTGATAGCTTCATACGCTTAAGCTGCAGATGTTGCTTAGCAGAGTGAGAAGCAGGAGGGCATAGGCACGGAGAAACAGAGGAGAATTTGGGAGACATGGGTTCCTTTCCTAGCTTTGCTCTCAGCTGCTCTAAAATATGAACAGGTAATTTAATATCTCCAGCTCTCAGGGATTCCTATTCCCCTTTTTATAAAATGAAGGGTTAGAGTACTAAGTACTAACATACCACTCAGGTCTGATTTATATATTTCTGTAATATAGATTGCTTACATTTTAGTTGTGCTTTACCTCTGCTTACAAATGCGTAAAATGTGCATAGAGACAGAGGAATGTTGCATGAAATATGAGAAATCTATGACAAGGTGTGTGTAGGCTACTGCTTTATGTTTCATGTTCCCTCTGGTGGTTTGTGTGCGGTTCCCTAGAGATAATAAGCTTTGCTTATTAGTTTTGAAATGTCATTTGAGTTACTCATTCTGAAATGAAGAAGCAATGGCTGCTCAGGGAATTTTTAATGTGAAGCACAGACGTAAATCATCACTAATGCATTGTAATGTGACTTTCCTAATGGCTTCTTTAGAAGGTTGTTAATGGTCCATTTTAGGCCCTTCCTTTAATTGTGCCAAACAAGAATGTAGGCATTTGGCCACAGTTGACGAGGAAATTTTGAAGACCATCCAATTCACTTATTTGTGAATTAATGCAAATTTGAATTCTCCAACAGAGACAGATAGGCTAAATTTAGTCTATTACAAAATTTTTTTCCCCACTTTGGGAACCAAAGATTTTCTTTTATTCTATCCTGCTCTTTTAACATATTGCTTAAAGGAAATGAAACACCAAACCACTTTCTCCATTTCCTGTCTGAACTGTTTGCTCTAATACTCCCCAAGCAGGTTTTTGCTTTAGTAAATAACCTGAAAGGACAAATAACTCCACACAACCAAGGTTTACCCAGTGCCTCCTGCCCATGTGTGAGGGGCAGTATTGATTTTTCAGGAGTTGCCCAGCTGTTCTAACTAAAATGGCTAGAGGTCACAGTCTCCTTCTCTGGTAAGAAAGTGGCCACAAGGGCATTTTAATTGCTATGCTTATTCAGCTCCCTGTACTTTTGAAAGAACTACCATTATATAGTGACTGATTAATGGTCCTTATAGGAAAAAGATACAATTAAAACTAATACTGGGAGGAACTCTTTGCATCAAAATGTTTACAAACACAATCGATGATTACTTCTATAATTGAAATGATGACTCAATACTTTGAAATCTATAAAGTTGTTTATCTCCAAATTTTATTTTACTTACTATACACTTTTTTTTTTTTGCCATATGGTTAGTATGCAACTAGGTGAAGCCAGACCTTCATTCTTTTGCCTGTTTACAGTTTATCCAAGAACATACAAGTTACCACCTTCTGCTCATGAATTGTTGATATTATTATATGACTGAGCTTTGCCCATTGTGTGAATGCCATAAAATAAGCTTTATCTTCAAGAAGTAATCAGATTATAGAAAAAAGAAAAAAGAAAACAAAAATAAAAAAAAAGTTACCTGGAATCAATGTCAGGAAATATATGTGTTAGAAGAGCTGAGGGGAAGCTTAAATGATGATCAAGGATATAATGATAAATAAGACATAATCTCTTCCAAGAATCTTGGCTAATAACAACTTGGAGAAGAAGGATAGGTGAAGCAATAACTCAGTAGTAACTGGTAGAGGCCACTGCATAGTGTAAACAAGGAATATGTAGAGGAGCTGTACGGGTTTCCTAAAGGGGCTGAAACCTGAGATTACACCTGAGGAATAACTGAAAACCAGTCAGGTAAAGAGGAGATCCTTGTAGGTACAGTATAATGATGGTTAAGATTAATTGTCAACTTGATTGGTATGGGAGCCACATAGGGATCAGTGAAGCACAGTTCTGGGTTTGTCTGGGTGGGTCATGGAGACATCACCTTGGGTAGTTCAGGCTGTGGTACAGATACTGCTAGTTACTTTTAATAGAGTGAAAGAATTTGAATATTTAAATTTTGGCCTGTAATTAACCATATGTAAAGTTTGGGCTAAAAAGTTACGATTGTTCAAGTGATAAGCACCATAAAAAAGAAACCAAGTACTTTGAACCAGAACAGGAAGATGCCTTAAGGGCATCTCAAGAATCAGCAAGACCCCATGGATTGCAGGCTCAAAGGTGAAAATTTTAAACTTTTCATTTGAAAAGAGAATCCATTGGCTTCCTGCTCAAGAAAGGCCTTTTTCTCAAGAAGAACCTCCTAGGGAATTTGTTCTTTGAAATTCACATCACTGTGCTGAGCTATCCAGTCACTCAGAGGCTGCAGCCATAGTTCAAGGGGGCCTGGCTATTGCTCCCACTGGCAGCAGACCTTGATATCATCCACATGATGCAGGTTTTACTGACCTGCCAAATGCAAGAGTTGTGGGATCAAGGAGGCTTCCATCCAGATTTTGAAAGAGTCCTGGGAGTCCAGGCAAGGAGTCTTTCTCTCAGAAAGCAGAGTGTGAAGCTATGATGATGAAACCATAGATGCAATGAAGACCCCAGGAAGTCAGAGATGGCAGGAACATGGATTATCTTCAGAGGCGTACTGCAAGCTATGCTCAGAGTGAGCTCTTGTAACCAGGAAGGCCATAGGAGTCAGGTTACTCAAATACCCTGGAACTCACAGCTCACTACCACATGCCCCAGATGCTGAATATGGAGCAATAAGATTTAATGTTTGCCTTGTTGGGCTTTGGTATTTTGTTGGTCCTATCCTTCTCTATCCCCCTATTCCTCCTTTTTCGGAATGACAGTGTTTATCCTGTGCCATTGTACCTTGGGATTATGTAACTTTCATAGTTTCACAACTAAGAGCTTGCCATGAGTCTCAGAGGAGACTTTGTCTTGTATTTTGAAAAATGCTGAAATTGTTGAGACTTTGCAGAAGGAATTATTACATTTTTGGTTATATGCACAATAGTTGTATCATATTAGGTGGAATTATTAACTTAGCATTGTCTCTATTTGGAGGTTAAGTATGGCTTAAGGAGATGTATTTGAGTGCCACATCGACAAGCGGTAGGATGTGAGGGTTAAGATTGTCAATTTAATTGACTTTGGAACCACCTAGGGATTAGTGAGGTACACTTCTGGGTGTGCCTGGGTGGGTCATAGAGGCATGACTTTGGGTACTATATGTGGTCCTTAGACCCTTCCTCTCTCATGCTGTTCCCCTGTTCTGCTTCCCAGACTCCATGAAATAAGCATCTTTATTCCTCCATGCTCCCACTTTGCTATTTCTCCCTTAGAGCCAGAAAACCATGAACTAAATCCCTGGAAACCATAAGTGAAATTAAATTTCTCTTCCTTTAAATTGTGGGTATCAGGTATTGTGTCTCAGTGACAGGAAAGCTAAATTGTACAAATAACAAATCTGGTGAAAAAAATAGAGAATGCAGTATGCTATAAGAATGGAAAAATATTTTTTACAAAGGATGAACGTGTTGGTAAAAATGTAGAGTTATGAGGCTAGAATAACCAGCAATGCCCACATGATAAAGAGGCTTAAATAGCAAACAAATTTTAATTTTTTAAAATCATTGTTTGTTTGATAGTAAGAAGGAGCCTTTGAAAACTTATGAAATGTTCTTTCCTATTCTCAAAATACATATAATTTTCCTGTACACTGAGACTGATCAAGAGCAGGGATTCCATATTTCATTCCACCTTTGCCTCTTTCCTCTTTTATTCCCATCATTAAACTACCTTGTTGGGATAACTGGTTATCAATATAACTTTCATATGTTCCCAGAATTCAGATAATCATATATAAACATGTAAAAACAAAGATGGAGTTGTCATTATATAAAATATTTGCTGTTATGTACAATTTTCCATATACTGCTTTTCTCAATGTCTTTTTGAAATTCCTCCAAATCAACTTACATTTTTATATACTCATAAAATGTGAATTATGATATTTTCATATTTCATTTAATGATTTACTTATGTGTTGACATGGCTTTTCTTTGTTTCTACTGTATATATACATATAAATATGCATATCTATCCAAACAAACTGGTGTTTATATCTCTAGGGAAAGGTTTAATTTTAATAAATTATCAGATGCCATCCCCAAAACCTAACATTATGATAACATTTCTGGTAGTAGCATATCATAGTCTCTCAGAACTAGGTGTTGTAGTTCTTTATCTTTCTAGATAGTCCATTGTTTATCAGATGCCATCTAATTTTTATGTTAGAACATCCCTGCTTGTATTTCTTTACCATTTGGATTTAATCTTCTAGGAGTTTTGTTCACCCAATTTTGTCATTTTTTCTTGTTAATTTTTGAGATTTTTTTTCCTATCTTTTCCAATAATGACATTCACTCAAAAGCTACTGTTTATCTCTTAGATTTACAAATAATATATTTTACATTACAAAAGATTTAACTTTTGTATGCTATCTTTTTGTTTACACTGTTGGGAGTTTCTGGTTATAGTTAAAATGACTTTCCTCTAATTAAAAAACAAACAAAAAATGGCTTTCCTTTCTTCTGTTTTACATATCTGATTGTTTAGGTAGTCTTGCAAGATTTTTTGGTTTTATATATTATAATTAAGTCTCTTATCCGTATGGTATTTATTTTTGTATACAATGTAAGTCAGGGATATAATTTCATTTCCTTGTTAAATAACCCATTGGGCCAACACTATTTATCAAATAAGATATATTTTCATAAACTGAGTTGAAAGACAACCTTTATCCTATGTTAAGTCCTTCTATATCCCAGAATCTATCAATTATATTTCTTTAATTTCTTTTTCATTTCCTATATCATAGTGTTTTAACAACAATGTTGCAGCACTTTTCCCACCAGATAAGTCATATTGCTCAAGATTCTTTTACAAAATTTTCTCCCTCTCTTATTTCATATATGTGTCAGCATCATTTGATCCAATTCAAAAAATCTCACTGAAGTTCTAATTAGAATTGCATTATTTTGTGTATTAATTTTGGGAGCAATGATACCCCAGTTTTCCTTTTTTAGGTTCTGTTTTTCCTTGGGAAACTGAAGAATCCTCGCAGCAAGATATGAGCAGAGGTGCAGTTTGAAGGTTCCGTACAGCAGCAGGATGGGGATGCATTAGATGTCAGTAGGACTCACTGAGGAAGACCACTGTGAGGCTACTGCCACATCTAGAAAATGCTGAGTCTGTGACAGTCAGATGGGCTACACGGGGACTGAAAATAGTTATTTTTGGAGATAAAGTCGGTGTTATTTTTAACAGCTTTATTGAGATATAATTGCTATAGAAAAACTGCACATGTTTAACGTATACAGTGTGATCAGTTGGGAGCACTATGGGTTTTTAACAACATGTTTGGAAGTTAGGGAGACAGAGGAGTGTAATGACTCAGGATCTTGGCTAGATTGAGATGGCATTCATGTCTGTGCCATTCATAAAAAGAAGTCAAAGTATGGTGAACATTTCCAAGAGAAGAGACAATGAGCCCAATATTGGCCACATTTCATTTGAAGTGCCTAATAATAGATACGAATTTGGTATTGAGGCAAGAGATGTAGGATAGAAGTATAAAAGTAAAAAGTATAAAAGTAAGTATAAAATATAGTAATATATAAGTATAAAAGTAAGAGGTATGAAAGATATACAGTAGAAGTATAGAAGTATTACATGTCATGGTGGTAGAGCTGGAAAGAGAGAGACAGAGAGACAGAGAGAGACAGAGAGACAGAGAGAGAGAGATACAGAGACAGAGATGGCTCCAAAAAGACTGCTGAAATAAGGTAAATGTTCATAAAAGCAACACTTGCACTTTCTCTTTAAAAATCACATTTAACTTCGTGCTTAGCAAAGTGACAAACAATATGTCAGTACTTGTAAAGAAGCCACCCTGAGGATGATTCTTCAAGTTCTCCCCAAAGAGTTAGCAGTAAGGACTTAAACCCAACTAGTTTTGGACACTGGTCTGAGCACCACTGGCAAGCATAGCTATTTGTTTTATTTGTGGTGCTGAGGAAGCCTAGTCAGTAACTTAGGCAATTAAGAAAGAGGAAAAAAAAAAACCTCTGTTACTTACTGAAGTAAAGACTTTCACATTTGTACATATTCACCCACATGCATGCAAACCCACACAAACACACTGGTTTGTTTAAAAGCTCCCCTTCAGTTTCTTCATGTTGTGCGTGCTTTTTGGTGAGCTGCCATGTTTATTTCTAATGACAAATTTCTTTAGGGAATGTGTCTCTTCGCCTCCAGTGATAATATTATCAGTATAGTCACAGAGAGGTCCTGGATGGGGACTGCTTTGTTAAATGACATTTGGCAACTGGCTGATGAGGTTTAGCCAAGTGCCATGCCAGATACTTAGTAACATAATGTATCATGGGTTAGATGCCAATGGTTCTTGGATCATTTCCTCTCTGCTTACGTGCTGTGGACCCAGGGGGTGACTAACAAAGTGGCATACTTTATTCATCTGTGAATAACAGCAAGTGCAAATGAAGCCTGGGAATGAGAGCTCTCTTTCCTGTGCTGAAGAGAAGAGAATGCTTTGGTGGCTCATCCGTAATTCTGCAGTGGCCTCTAGGCTTATCCATATTGATTGTTCCCGCATTTCCATACAGCTATTTGAATCAAAATGTGAGACCTTTCAATTTCATAGTTATATGCATCCAAACTTCAAATAATCTTCCTGTATGAGAATAAGAGATGTTTTGCATTGAACTAATTGCATTGAATTAACAAAGTTAACCTCCTTACTCCAAATCCAAGCTCCTTTTCATTATAAAATACTACTTAGGATGCTATATTTTATACTCAGCCTATTACATATTTAATTTTATGTGCCTTTCTTCTTATTTCTTCACTTAATAAACTTTTATGAAGGATGTACTATGTTCATTAACAGGATAGGTGTTGCCCACACTGTGTACCTTATTCCTCCTTGGTATTTTTACCTATTTCCTTCTTCTCTAATATAATGCTTCTTTCTCTGTCTGGAAGAACATTAACAATTCCCTTTTATTTCAGTGGTCTTTTATGTATTTTATACTGTTATTTTAGTTTACATGTAATCTCAGATCTAAAGCATTTTTTTAAAAAGCTGTAGATCTATTCCTACTTTTCATTTTTATCTTCATCAATCATTTTTGGTTCATTTGGCAAAGATCATATCATATTCTGTCCTCAGTTTAATGGAATTGAGAGGAGATTATCTTTGAAACACTATTTTCTGAAACACTGAAGAAAATAAATATTTTTCATGAGCCAGGTAGACAGAGGTATCTAAATTTTCCTGTTACTAATGTCCATTTTCAGGATGCTCTCAGACATACCTGCTAAACTGAAGCTCAGCCCCATGGCGTCCTGCTCTAGTAAAGTGGCTGTAGTAGCAGAGGAGATGACTTTACCAAGGGTACAGATAACTTTGGCTTAATTTTCCCAAAATGAATTAGCCCACAGTGTTTTAACGAAGGAAAGGGACAGGATATTAAATAGTCCACAGTGGTAGCCCCAGTTCCATTCTATGATGTAGTATGACAGTCCCTGTCACTGCTTCTGTTTATTACATGCACCTTCACATTCAGGCTTCTGAGGTCAGTGTAGCCTTATCTTCGAAGCATTTAACTCTTAGGCAATAACTCAGGTATTACAAATACACATTAACAAGGAAGATTCATTGCCATGTAAAAGCCACACTCTAGCAGAGGACAGACGCAGCAAAATACATCTATTTCCCAAGGCCAGAAAGTATCAATTAATTTAACTTTTAAATTGTAGAAAAATACAACTTCTACTTTTTTCTGTCATGTCATTGCATTCACATGGTAAATAGAGATGTGTTTCAGAACTGAGTGTGAAGGAACAGCGAAAACATATATGGCGCCTTTGCCAATTTGCATTCTCAACCAACATCTACTTCTTCCTCCAAAAGTAAGACTACCAAAAATTATGTAATATTATCCAGAAATAGTTATATACCTACAAGGCTGATTTTTTTTTCTGGGAAACTGTTTTTTTTTTTAGTTTTTTGAGACAGGGTCACACTATGTTCAGGCTGGCCTTGAACTAACTATGTAGTGCAGGCTGGGATTACATGTGCGCACCTCCACACCCACCTTCTGGGGAATCTTTTCCAAAATATTAACATAATGATAGATAATTTATTTTGGGCATCTGTGCCCTGTTGGGCGCTGAGCCATGCAATGAAATATATTATTTCAGTAGTCCTTCCAACAACTTACAAGAAGGTGCCATTACCATTCCGTTTTACAGGTAAGAAAACAGAGCCCAGCGACATAAAGGAACTGAATAATCATATCGACGTTTTCAGAGTAGAACCAGAATTTGAACACAAGGAGTTTGACAGACTTCTTAACTCCTATTAGGAGATGCTAACTCCTAGAACTTCACCATCATTAGAAGTTGTCAGTAAAAATAGAAGCAACTGATTATTGATGTACTTACTGTATTTCATTGAGATGGTTAAGTCTTTCCAAGTTATAGCATGGAGAGTGAGAATATTCCTTTTCTATTTTCATTTCTGTTCTCCGATGAAGAAATATTCAATTGTTCAGAACACTAAAATAGCATCCATGTTCCCTTGCCATTCTCTGTCCCCTTGTCCTGCTTTATTTCTCTCCATAAAATTTTGCGCTACCTGAAATCGCTGTTATTGTGTTGTATATTGTGTATCGTTGGCCTCCTCTCATTTGACCGAAGACGCTCCCTGTATTTGTTGCGTGCTGCATCCCTAGAGTCAGAACTGTGCCTTAGAAATGCTTGGCAGATAATAAATACTTGTTTAGTGATTAAATGAATAAATACAAAAGGGGCCTGTGGCTTTCAGGAGCTGTCCTCATTGCTCTTGCATCCTGGGAGGAATGCGGCCTCTGTCCTTCCCACTACTTCTTCAGATGAGTTGAGCTTGGAGCAGGCCATCAGCTTTGCACTCAGCACAGCTTGGAAGTATTTTGGCTTTTCTCTTTTCACGTTGCCCCTGTCTAGAAGAGGCATTGATCACAGTGTCAAAATAAGACAGCTCTAAAATCATGGCTGGCAAATCTTCCAGCTCTTATTAGCTGAGTAGAGAATGGCACACTTGCCCTTGAGACGTTTTTCTTGGATCTGCCATTAATGCCAAGTTAACAATATTCTATCCATTTCTCTTCTAGAGATCAAGTTGAATTTCTTGGCCTAATTTTCTCCTCCTGGCATCAAATTGCCAAGAGGAAAAAAAAAATGCCCAGGGGTTTGTCTCCAAAAGCTGACTGCCCCAGGCAACAGCCTGGCTCTTTCGTCATCTGAAAACTCTTCTTTCTTCTATCCATTGCCAAGTTTGGCATCCTGGCCTTCAGGATGTCACTAATCTATGCACACCATGTGGAGTCTGACCCCAGAATAAGTATTTGTTGTAGCGAGTTGAATATGATATGCAGCGTCTCCTGGAATTTAACTTTTGCCTATTTCTTCATTTTCCTCACTCCCAATGGAATTATTTGTAACTTCCTCTTGGTCACCTACTCTACCTCAACTCAAAGCTCCTGCTTATGGGGGAAGGCTCATAAATCTCCACTTAGTTACACAACAATTTCTGCTCTCCCCATCCTCTTCCTTTATATGCCTACTCATATCAGTGCTTGTACCTGTGAAGCGCTGAGGCACTTTACAGTGGGACAGACAGTGGGGAGAGCAGTCTTGTCCAGAGGCAACCTGCAGGTTCTTTGTAAATAATCTCTCATAGAAAAGAGGCTGGAGCCAGTACTCTGTGGTATCTCGTAAATTATTCCAAGACTTACGTGTTGCTTAAATAGAAAATAGGCCATTTGTGGCATCAAAAGCAGAACATATAGTATCTGTACATTTCTTAGTGTTAATCCTATTTGCAAATTGAATTTGCTTGATCTCGGCCTTTTGAGAAAACAAACAGAACCTGGTCTTCCATGTTTCTGATAAGAGATGACAGCTGTCCATAATTTTGGCCACTAAGAAAGAAGGCTTAGAGCACCTGCCTTCCTTGGAATGAATGCTCAGACAGGCAAAGCCTGGATCTAGGCAGATTCCCCGTCCCTTCTCACGCACTTGCACATCCTACCCCAAAGACGAAGGACTTGGACCTGTTCTGAAGCCAGTAAATAAATTAATTTCTCACCTTGAGATAGAGTAGGAGTGACCTGAATCACATGTGAATATCACTGGGCCCTATGCTTTGTACACAGTAGGGGTCAGTAAAGCCTGACTGGCTGGTCCCTGTCCCTCGTTTCTTGACATCTCCATCCCTTGTGGTTGCATGAATCATAGTGGGGACAATCCAGAGGAGAGGTGTCATCAGTCCTTCAGAGAGACTACGAAATGAGTGGTGCACAGAGCGGGTGACTTCCTCCTTGTCGTGGAAAGTAGATTTAGTGGATGCTGCCGTGATACCCTGTGCAGATTTCTCTGTGGAGCACTCAGCACCGTGCTGCACTTGTCAGCCTGCGTGTCCGTCTCTTGGACCGTGAACACCTGTGCAGTTTGCTCATCTCTGCGTGCAGTGCCGTCTGTCTCTAGTTCCAGTCAGTCACACAGTGGGGATTTGCAGAATGAATGAGTCTGATCACGATAACATAGATCGTATATGAAAACAGAACACTTAGAAGCTCTCTTTATATGTATACAGTTGAGGAAAGTGACAGAAATCCTCAAATTTGCAATGACTTCTGTAAAGTGAATTTAAAAATGATAGCATTGAACACTTTGTACTTTAGCCTGTTCAAGCGAGAAGACCAAGAATAGTAAATGATGAACAGCAACAGAAGAGAGAGCAGCCATACAAACACAGAGCTAGCAGCACTCACAGATCAGCTGGGTATGGAGATGGGGCAGAGGGTGAATGCAATTGTTGTGGCTTTGTGTCCAGATGTCCCCCCAAAGCCTCATGCAGTCATAGGTGGGGCTTTCTCAGAGGTGGCTGGATCTAGAGCGTGTGACCCTGGAATTGATTCATGGTGCAATGCTAGGCTCCAGGATGCTAGGATTACGGGTATGAGTGCCTCCCATCCTGAGTAGCCTGGATAAGACAAAAGGGTCAGAAAGATGCTGTTATGGTCCCTTGCTTGCTTGCTGTTGTTGCCCTCTGCCATGTGCCACCCTACCTTGGAGCCAGCTGATTATGGACTGAAACCTCTACAAACTGTGAGCTAAATAAACCTTTCCTCCATTAACTTTGGGTGTCAGGTATTTTTGTGTCAGCAAAGAGGAAAGTAACTAAGACAGAGACAATGTTACTAGAAATACATGAACAGGAGACTGGTGGTTGCAGGGTAAGAAAGGAGCCCAGTATTTCTGCAGCCCAGCGTGCCTGCATATTCTGCCCGTGTGCGCGCTGCACTTCAATTCAGTGGAAAGTTTTCAAATAAAACCTGGATTTGGAAGAGAGGTATGAAGCACCATGAAGAAAATTTACTTTTTTGTTTTAACGAATTAGAGAAAAGAGATGAAAATGCAGTTCATGCACTCAAGAAGTGTCTCATCTGTGGGCTTGGCTGCCATTCTTCTGGGTGACTACATTTAACATTAGATATTAACTTCTGTTTGTTCGCTATTTGTTTTAATTTCCCATTTGCCTTCTTAAACATAGATTTAAATTGCAAAGTGTATTTCCTTATTTCCTTCATAATATAATAAAAAGCAAACTTCTTCACAAATTAAATTAAGAACTATTAGGTTTTTAAGTACTTATTTGTGCATTAGGGTGGCATATTCATATTCTCTCTCTCTCTTTCTCCATTTTCTTTCTCTTCTTTTGCTCTCAGTCTAGCTCTTACTTTAAATTATTGACTCTGGTAAAAATATAAAATAACAACACTGTCAGATAAGAAAAACATTTAGAGTCAACTTCCTACAAAACTCAGTGTACAAGTACAGGAAGTCCCCAGAGCTGCCAATACAATATGACAGTTTACAACTTTTCAGAATTACACATTTATGAGTAGTTTGTCTCTAAAATTTCTTCCTGCTAATGTTCCTAGGCCAGACAAGTTCCACCTGGCTGATAAGTCAAATGTCTTCTCTCCCCTTTGTCTCGTAAATGTCATAGTTGCATTCCTTTCTCTAATGTGCTCCCGACGATGACGTAGCATTTGGGCACCTTGCCACCACCTCCCACTGAACATTCTTAACGCCACGACCATCTTGTCTCCAAAGTAACTACCTTGCCCGAACCCCAATTTCTCCTGCCCCAAGCCCCCCATGGTTCCTCCATTTCCTGCTACAATATGAACCTGACCCGTTAGCCTGAAGAGCATGGCATGGATGAAGGCAACTGATCTCTGAGTCACACCATTGTGGATTCAAATCTGCTTCTGAAAACTTGGGTTAATTAACTCTGTGAGCCTATAAAAGAGACAACACTGCTTGTAGACAGCATTCATAAAAACTCACCGAGTAGCCCAGGGCTTTGCATTCCTTCACCCCTCCTATTTTTATTGAGCACCTGCTTTGTGCCAGACAAAGTATTTGGCTCTGATATAAAAGACTCTTTCCTCCTGGAGTTCCTAGTATAGTATTTAGAAAGTGCCCAATGGATTGAAGGCACTAGCCATAAATGATGACTTTCTTAGAACCAAGGCTAAGACTTTCTGGCTTAACCCGGCTTCCTGCCCTTATTTTCCCCCTGTCCATTCTCCTTCCAATAAAGATGGTCCACCAAGTGTCCCTAGATGTGCCTTGTACTTTCTTGCCTCTCTGAATTGTTCATCTAGACTTCTCTTTCTCTTTGTTTTTTGTACATTTAAATTGTTTTTACTCTTCAAGAATTAGCTGGCCCCCTTGAAGACATTCTAGATTATTTTAGACAGGAATTCTTCCTCCTTAATGTTTTTTTTAATTTACATTTTTATTTTTATTAGTACATGTTTGTAGCACGTAGTGATTCATTGTGGGAAGTTGGCACATGTACATAACACATCTTAATTCACTTTACTTCTACTTTCCTCTCTCCCTCCCTTCTCCTTCCATCCCTCGGTTCCCTTTCACTGTTATTTTAATGGTACATCCACCTACAATTACTTCAAATACCACAGTCCACATGTCCCATACTTTGAGAAACTGGCTGGCTCCCACTATCATGTATAATAATTATAATTAATGAAGGTTAGAAGAAGGGCCTTAGTAGCACACCTACCTCATGCTATGAAGGCAGGCCATTGGAAGGCCCATGTATTTTTTTCTGATTTTTTATTAGTACATGTTTGCCATACATAATGATCACATTTATCACGAGGAATTTGTACCTGTATATGATACATTTTAATTCTTTTTTCCCCATTCCCCTCCCTTCCCTTCAATCCTTCTTCCCCTCCTCATTTACAAAAGCCTTGTTTCCATTTTTTTCCTTCCATTCTCTTTTCTTTTTAATCCCTTTACCCTTCCCTTCTCCCTCTCCCCTCTCTTATTCCCCTTCCCATTTGAACAAGTTCTTCATACTTCCCAATATCTATCCTCCATTTTGTTCCTTATTTACCCTTTGGATTTCTCATATAAGAGAAACAATGTAATATTTAAACTTGTGTGTCTGATTCACTTAAGATTACAGTCCCGAGATACATCCATTTACCTAAAAATGTCTCAAGTTTTTCCTTCTTTATGGCAGAATAGTACTCCATTTTATCATACTCCATAAATACCACATCTTCTTTATCCAGTCATCTGTTGATGGTCATATGGGCTGTTTCCACGATTTAGCTGTTATACATTGTGCTGCTATAAACTTGGGTATGCATATATCACTGTGCTATGATGCTTTAACTCTTTCCTCTGCTGACATTTTGTAAGTGATCCTCACCACTGAGCAAGTGAAAAATTCCCTAGAGATCTTGTTGACCATTCAATTCCCAGTAATCTTTCCTACATACTAAATTGTACTCCAGACTGCATAGTTATGAGAGCAAAAGTATAGCATTTGGAAAAATATAAAGTAGCATCCATGGTAGAACATCATTTTTATTTTCCCACTGATAATATCAAGTTCAATGACTTGAAGGTCATTGGTGGCATCTACCAGGACTCATCAGTGGGGCATAACACAGACATAATCCCAAGACGAAGGGCTCATGTTACCAAGGTGGTGCCAAAATCAAGCTCAGCGCAGGTGCAGAGGAATCTACACAGCAAGCACACAAGAAGCTAGTCCATCAGCTGGAGACTGGATTTGTGCCCTTGGAATGTGGTCCATCAAACCTGCAGCATCAGTTTTCTGTTAGTAATGCACATTATTGCTTAGACTTGATGTTTTAATTTGCTAGGCCTTCCATAAAGTACCACAGACTGATGGACTTAGGCAAAAGAAATTTATTTTCTTGGAGTTGTTGGGGCTAGAAACCTGAAATGAAGGCATCAATGGGTTTGGTGTCTTCTGAAGACACTTTCTCCGGCTGGTAGATGGCTGTCTTTGCTCACTGTGCTCTCACAGGTCTTAGTCCTAATCTGTGTTCTTATTTTTTAAAAATCATGTCCAATTAAGGCCCACCTCATAAGCTCATTTGGCTTTAATTGTCCCTTTAAAGGCTCTATATCCACAGACAGTCATATCCTGCAACTGAAGCATGTGAGTGGGAGGTAGGGTACAAGCCCAAGACACAAGGGGAGAGGTACAGGAATCTGATTATCAAATCCTCCAGGTGGTTCTGATACGCACTGAAGCTTGAGAACTTCTAGATAAACTACACGGGAGGCTGGATGCAGCTCGCTATCATGTCCCACATGTTCTTCTGTGCATAATCATGGTTATATTACACCGTGACCTGTGGGGTTGGGGAAAAGCTCCCAGGTCACTGGGGTTGTGAGGGCATTCGGTAGGTAAAATTCTTCCATTCAAAGGGTGAGGTTAAGTTAGCTTCATCTTAGCTTCCTTTCGTTATTTCTGACCTCTACAGTCCAGTGAGAGCCCAGCTGGCCAGGTATCTGTGGTTTCCTCCTACTCAGCAAACAGGAAATGGAAATACTCAACCACTCACACTTACTACCTGGCTGAAAGTATCACAGTGGGACCTTTGTGTCTAACATTAGCATACAAGGCCACACTACCCGCCCATTGGCATTTCTGCTTGGGTTCTTAGCATCAGTTTTCTGTAACAACTGGAGGAGGACAGAGGGCAGGGTGAGGAAGCACAGAGTCTGTCCCTGATGGTCATACTTGGTTCAGCCAGCTTTCATTCTTGGCAGGACCCTGAACTTGACCATCCTCTATTATCATTTGTTACTCATCATTTGAGGTCCATGTATCTTGTCTAACACTGTAGAACCCCACTTCACAAGTGCTGAGCTGCCTCGTCCCATCACTAGGATCTTTAACGATTTGATGCTTCCATAGACTGAACTTGAATTTGCTTCTTAAACTTATGATAGTGGATTTAGACTGTTCCCTTCTGTAGTTTCAGTCCACTTGGGTTCCAACTCCAGCCCACTCCCACTTATCTTTCCCTGCAGTTCCCTGCAGTGACCATGGGCACCATGCTATTTATAGCACTGCCCATGGTAGCTGATAAACTTCTTTACTGGTTAAGCAGTAGCTATATAGCCAGTATGCAAACATAATTGTTTGCATAATTATATCAATAATCATAATTGGATTACTGGGATATTCATTTGTTTATTCAGGAACAAAGAGAAGTTACTGATAAGATTGCTCTGAAATATTATCTTTCCTAGGAAAATTCCTTTGAACACAAAAAATTAAATTATAGACACTCATTATACTCATGATATAAAACAGATATTGATTCTTTTTTTTCCTTGTACTGGGGATCAAACCCAAGGCCTTCTCACTAAGTTATTTTCCAGCCTTTAAAAATTTTTAATTTAGAGACAGGGTTTCATTAAGTCACTTAGTTGCCCAGGCTGGGTTCAAACTCATGATCTTCCTGCCTCAGCCTTCCAAAGTGCTGGGATTACATTATGAATCACCACGCTCAATTAACGCATGCCAATTCTTTAGAATAGCATGGCCACTAAGACTTCAAAGAAAATTTAATGCATTCAAAAGTCAAGAGGCTTTGCGTTTATTAATTATAATTATAATTTATTATCAAGTTTAAATACTACTGTTTTAGAAACTTAATTAGAAAAATTCTTTTCTCTTGACTATTTTATTTGGCAATAGTTTCTATTTTGTTATGCTTAAGGTAAAGATGTAAATGAGTTATTGTTGAAATTCATTCTAAAAATGTCATACATAGAGTGTAGTTGTTATTCTGATATCTGCAAAATTTAGGAGGATATAATAATTATGAAGATAACATGGCATACCATTTTCATGTTTTATTTAACAAAGTATATTGAAATTTGACTTTGAGAAGATACTGAACATGTTTTAATACCATTAGAAAGTTTATTAGCATAACTAAATAGTATGGTCATAAAATATAATGGAAAGGGGGAATTAACTAGTCTAAAAGAAATTTGAGAAAGTAACATTTTGAATGGGACACTATGAAAATAATATGCTCTTTTAGGGAAAGCAATTTAGTTTGATTTGAAAACCCTTAGAACTTCTTTTCTTCTCCTCTCCCTTCTTGTTTTTGTTCTAGTGTGAAAAAACACTAAGGTACAACCTTATAATATTCTGATATATTTTTGTTACTGGTCATCATATAAATATAGAAATTCTAAGGAAACCTCTTTGATGATTTTCACAATTGTTATTAAAATTTAAATCATTTGTTAAATGTGATTGCAGAACGCTAGCTGCGCATACATGTTCCATTTTCTGAGTAGAAGTGATGGTGGCTCTTGCATGGCTTCAGAAAACCAGAGTAACAAATAAATAGCTAAGGCAACATATAGTTTAAAAAACTGTGGATAGATGACACAGTATTCAATTTTGTTTCATTAGTGAAGTAAAAATAAGTATCAGAACTCTGTATAAAAACAGAAGGAAAAGTCCAGCTGATACAAGTATAGTCATAGATTCCTTAAGATAATGTTGATGCGATTTTCATGATAATATTTTAAATGCTGTCAGGAACACACTGAGCTGATGATTATCATAATCTTAATTCTTTTGGAGTTTGAAGAATGTGTTTTATCACCTCCCCTACTGTGATATTTTGCAGCTATGATATCCTATTTCTAAAACGCATTTTGAATGTGGTGAGTGAGTTAGTAAATATTTTGCTTTCAGCTTTCAAATATTAATCATGAAGCCTGTGGATTTATGTATGCTTTTAGGTATCATTGTGCACAGTGGTTATTCTACTTTTAGTTTTTTACGTGTCATGGCAATAGCTTACATTAAAGTTTTTTGATTATGTATAATTCTAATGAACTCTAGCTCATGGTAAGCAGAAAGGCAATTTATTGTGAGGATTCAAAGGCAGGTAGTAGAAACCTAGGAAGCTGGATGAGACAAGAGACTACAAGCAAGTCCATCCGCTCTGTCCCTCCCTTGGCCTTGATTTCTCTGGGTCTAGACTTCATTCTTCCACGTCAGCCTCCATGGTAGAAAGTGAATGCTAAACATGTCCCAAGGTTGCATCTCCACTCCTCCAGAGCACCGCTGGACCATGTCTGGACTCTCCCAATCTCAAATACTCTTCCAAAGAAGACTGGCCCAGCTTGGGTTGTGTCTGAGCCTGAACCAACCAACATATGCGTATTTGATCACATTTCAGAAAACAGTTGCAAAGCTATGGTTGGACACTCGTAAAATTAACTGAGATAAACAAGACAGAAGTTGGAATAATAGGGGGTAAGGTAGAGAGGCCTCTTTTGATTCAGGTATCTAAGTTCAGCCTAGTAACTTCCAGATTTAAAAATCCTATCATAATTGGGATTTACTTTTTTGCATTTTGTTTCCAATAGAATAGACAATGTGATGCTCCTAAGACCTATGTCAGGTCATGTCACTCCTCCATAGTCATCCCGCAGATGGCTTCTTCTTTCACCCAGGTGAGACTGTGATGATCCTGCCCACCACCATCTTTCTAACTGTACCCTTCCCCCTCCCCTTTGTTCATTGCCCAGCCCCAAAACCTCCTGAATTGATCAATTGGACACATTCCTGCCTCAGGTCCTTTCCACAGCCCTTTCTTCTGGCAAGAATGACCTTTCTCCTAACTTCCTCAGATTTCTTTTTAAGTGCCACTTTATTGGTTAGGCATTGGCTGAGCATTCTTTTAAAGTTTTGATTCTCCTCAAATGACCATCTTCCTCTTTTTACATTGCTTACCTTATACACCAGTTCATACAGCAGATTAACTGGCTTTTAATGCTTACCTTTTTCTATCAGAAGATGGCTCCATGAAGTTTTGGGATTTTTTTTCCTGCTATGTCTTCAGTGCCTAGGACAGTGCCAGGAACATGGAAGATATTTAAAAAGTGTGGTTTTAATGTGTGTGTGTGTGTGTGTGTGTATATATATATATATATATATATGGAGTAAACATTGCCTCATGATAACAGGAAAATAGAATGCAGGTTTATGCGTTATTATGAGCCAGTTACTATAGCTGATGCTTCAAATGCTGTATTATCAGAAATCTAAGATCAAATCAGTGAATAAGAGATTTTTTCCAGCTGTAACTATGGAGTTCTCAAAAGGGCAGTAGTTGTCTAGGGGGTTAAGTACTGGCAAAGTCCATTTGGTTGACACTTTCCAAAAACATATTCTCCATCAACACTCTTAATGGCTAATATGCCGCTCCCTTTTCCTCTTCTGCTTTCTCCTCTTCCTCCTCCCCTAGACTTTCTACTACTGCTCCTCCTGCTCTTTTCACTTCCTTCATCTCCTCCCTCAGTTAATATGATGGTTCTTTCCACTTCACAAAAAAATTGCCTTCCTGGAGTCTTTCCAGAATTATTCCTGGCGATTCAGTTTCAGAAAAGAGGCAACATCAAAGGCAGCGTGCTTTGACCACATTTCCTGTCTCTGCGGCACTGTTCTCACTCTTCTCTCTAAAGGTCTTTGTCCAGCTGGAATCAAGTCCACTGACAGCAACCAAGACCCAAGCTTCACTTCTGCCTAACTCTGAAGAGTGGACCATTTGAAACACCACCAAACTACCAAATTATGCTACTTAACCTCTTTCAATAATCCATCTTTCAATTACTTTTTTTTTTTTTTTGTGGGTACCGGGGTCGACCTCAGGACCTCGCGCACCAGCAGGCACTCGTGCCGCTGAGCGATATCACCGGCCCTTTTTTCGTATGTGGGTACCGGGAGTTGAACTCAGGACCTCGCGCTTGCCAGGAAGGTGCTTATGACACTGGCCCCATCTTTCAATTACTGTATAATAGTTTACTCATGCATTTTTGCATCTACAGTGCATGCAGTGGAAATGTATAAGAATGATCTTTAAATTATTCTATGACTTGATGCCACATGAAATGTTCATGTAACAAAAGTTTGAGAGATTCAAAAGTCAATGAGACCTAATTTTTCAGTTATTTTTAATAGTAATTTCTGAGACATATTTATCCAGAAATGAAGTATTTGAGGTTTATCAACTGCAACTGCAGGAAGTATGTTTGTAAGTAAATTAAATTAAAGAAACTATTGAGCTATAATAAAATGGCCTTATGATTTATCACAAGGTATTCGTTTCCTGAATAACACTATTTAACCATATCTCTGCATCAACAGAGATTAATGAAGTTCTGTTCTGCTTATGTGCATTGATTAATGCAAAATTGAGTCATTTATATGCTTAATTTGTCATGCCCGAGGCGATTTATCTTTCAAGACACCATGGTCCTGCTAGGTAGTGAAGCTTTAGAACTTGATCCCAGCATTGAAGGTTGAGTGAGAAATATTAAAAATAAATGTTTAATACAAAGAGAGTGAGCAGAAAAGGGTAAAAGCTTTCCTGTAGTCCCCTGTGCTCGGGAAGCTTAGAAAAATCTTCCTTTCATTAAAGGTGAAAGTGAGTTGGCTTCTTTAGATGACATAAAATGTTGCTTTGAAAATTTAGTGTTTCTCATAAAAGCAGAAGACTGGATAGGATTAGGAGTAGAGTATCCTGCAGATAGGGCTACATGAGTCATAAGGGCTCCCTCTCTCTGTATCCTAGCTCAGCTCTTCCAAGGCTGGTTCCACTGATAGGCAGTTTCTGGCCTTGTAGGGACAAGATGGCTCCCAGTGTCCCAGGCTTATCTCTGGAATTGTGCCCCATGGCCTTTGAACCCTTTGCACGAGGTCACGTGGGGCAAAAGTAACTCCCTAAGTATAAATGCAGGATTGTTATTTTCACAAAAAGGAAGTAGCTCTGAGGAAATAAAAACAAGAAACATCTACCTTACTGACCCTCAAGAGCATCGAAGAACCACTGACAGGAAGAGATGGAGAAGATCAAGAGAATCCTGTTCACTGAGGTCTTATTTTGTGCTTATCAGACAGAAATTTTGACTTCTCATTATGTGCATACACACACACGCACATGGACACACACACATTAACACACACAGAGGTGAGATAAGATGAAAAGAAGTTAAAATCTAAGCAATAACAATAAAAGCATCAAGCTTCAGGAAATAAAATAAAATATAGTAAAAGATCAGTAAATATAGTAATGATCAGTGTAAGATTTCAGAAGAAATTATTAACTTGCTAAAAATCTTCCCCAAATTTGCCAGTCCCTGGTGATATGGTTCAATGAGGTCTGTATCTAAATAGTGGCTTTTGCTTTGTATCAGATGTCTAAATTAAATGCTTATAACTGACATGTTAGTTATTCTCTTGATTCTTTCAAACCAAATTAATTGGTCTAAAGTTCCAGTAAAAGAGCCATTCAAGCAATGTCTGCCCAGCAGTATCTGAATATACATAGTCCCCCATTGTCACGCAGAAGTTACTATTCTGGGATGCAGGTAGAGAGATTTCTGGGTGTGTTGCTAGCACTACTGGAGTGTATGCAAATCTGTATTTTTGGCACATCTCTTCCTATGTTTTTCTTTGTTTTAATTTCCCAGTGAGGCCAGAAAAATAATCAGATGGCAAGAATTAAACCAGACTTAATCTAAAAAGTCAAACTGAGCAATGTGGAACTGAAGAGATTTCAGTGGAGGAAGTGCAAGTTTAGAGACATCTAGACTCTGCAAGGGCTTTAATATTTGTATAAGCAATTGCAGATTGTACATGGTGCTAAAGTGTGGTGATTTAGCTATATTTAAGAGCATTGAGACTACAGCGACCCTTGGTAATCTAATTTTACTTTGGATGCCCATTCTCAGATAAAATTAGAGAAGAAAGAAAAGAGAATAAGAGAAAGGAACAGAAAAGCTCATTTATTCCTCTCTCACATGTTTCTTACAACTTAGGGACTGTCACCAGTTTCTTCCTCTCTGAGTTCTGACCTTTAGTATCTTCTGCAATAAATGCAAAATCCTATTTCAACCAATTTTTGTCTCCTTAGGATGAACACTGAATAAGATGATTGCAAAAAGGAATAGATTTCACAGAGAGTTTGCATTTAAGAGTTCAGTAACTCAGTGACTTTTTCCAGTGGTGGCATTGGGGAAGAAGCTATTTTCAAGTAGGGAACCCTGTTCCCATTCCCCAGTTTTCTGTCAGAGAATAACTGTTTTCTCACCCCTTTGTCCACGCGTTGCATTGTCAGAAAATTCTTAACACAGGAAAGGTCCCCAAGATAGTGTGTGCTGGTGTTCACAGCTTGTAAGACATATTACTGAAACTGCTAACTATGAAATCCACAAACACTGTGTAATTTATGGTCCTATTTAACAGTGACTTTTTCCTCTAATGATATTTATTCTAGATTTTAGGTTTTGAGAATCTTGCCATTAAGGGAGCTTTTTAGACACTTGGCAAAAAGTTTTTATTCTGTCATTGTGGTTGAAGATATTTAGACTAACTTGGTCAGGGCCATAAATTTTTTTCAATTCTTATTTATAACAGCCTTAACATTCTATTAAGAACTAAAAAGGTATCTCAACATCGAAACATTTTACTTTTATATTCCTACCAGTAGATTTAATTTATGCTGTGTTAATTTTTGTTATGCATCAAAACCAAAAAATTAGATGTATCATAGTATGCTTTTAGTGAAAGTGATCAGTATTTTCTAAATCACTATACAGGATACTCCTTACTAGCAATTATTTCAATTTAAATTATAGATAATCGAAACATTGGAAAACTGTTTAGGTGTTATTCCCCCAATAATTAGTAAATAATAGAAAATTAGCAAAATTCCATTTTGCCACATAAGTATGCATGTGTTTGTATGTATGCATATATGTTCATTTGAATATCCTATTGCCCAAACTCATTTCAGGTGTTTCACCTTCAGAGTTGCTTTCCTACACACACTGATGCTTTGCATTTGCATGCAGTAAGATGTTGCAATAAAATGAGAAAAGGACATAGGCCAGTGATTCAAGAAAAGGATTCCCACATCCACTGACTCAATTTCAGTGGTCAATAGAGATATACATGTTTTACTTCCCAGTTTGTTTTCACCCCAAGTTTTCAGTTAAGGGAAGTTCGGACAGATAATCATTATGTTCTGTCCTTTCAAATTTTCATCTCTAGGATTTTGTGAAATATTTGAAATGGCATCAGTAAGTTAGCAAATCAAGTGCTACATGCAGAAATAAAGACATATTTGTGTTGCATTTTGGACAAAAAAAAATCACTAGTGATTTCTGATGAATTCAGAAGACAGCACATTGTAGTGACCCAAGTTAAAAGTTATAGATTAATGCATACAATCTAAAATTCCACTACAATTGTGATGATTCCCATAAAGACATGCAATCATTTGGATATTTATTAACTTTATTTGAAAGGCACACAGACAAGGAATTGGGAACTCTCTGGTGTCAGCCTGCTTGGATTTGAACTCTGGATCCACAACTCACTAGCTGTATGGGAAGTTAGACACGCTAATTAAATTTCTATGTCTCAGTCTTTCTATCTATACTGAGATGGTAAAACTAGTACCAAAGTAGGTAGTATTGTATTTGGAATCCAGAAAACATCATATAAGTCAGTTATTCTTACAAACTCTAACCTTCTTAGGATTCTCTATAAACTTTGAGAATTATATGAAAACATTTGCATATTTTTCTAAGTGCCATTACCAATTATTTTTCAGTAATATTGTGTTTTTATTAAACAAAAAGTTGAGAATAATGGAAATTATTTCTGCAACTGTTAAAGGGCATGACTTTTGCACATAATTACATAGGAATAGTGAAATGGCATCCAACTCTGGTATGAGCTCTCATAGGGTAAAAATAATTTTAGATTTTTCCAAGAAGTGAAATTTGAGCCTTGCGTGCAGAATAATTCTCAATCTGAAGATAGGAAAATATTTTTGACAGAGATCATGTACTGTGATATTTGATAAACATGATATTGGGAAAATTATTAAAATAGCTGTTGCTATTTTTAATGAGAGTTCACATAAAAACCTTGTTAGCTTTTTTGGGAAGAAGGAAAGAACTGACAGTGTGCTTTACGACAATGGTCAGCTGAAGATAGACTAAGTTTATTCCCTGTAGAGTATAGGAGCACTCTCCAGAGTGCCACGGTCTCCGGTGTTCCTTATTGTCCCACATCCCATCTCTGGACTGTCCTCCCAAATGTGTTTGTGCCTGTGTTCCCTTTTCTTAAAGTATGAAATAATGAAACATGGAAATGAAGACAAATAGCAAAATAATCATTTCACATGACACCCAAGTGGTGGCTTCTGAGTTACATGGCTGGCTAATATAAAATCGTGTTGCTTTGGGGCTAGTTCTATTTCTCACAAACATTCCGAGCATTGTTTTTTGGGTTTTTTGTTTGTTTGTTTGTTTCGTTTTTTTTTTTTTTTTCCAAAATGAAGCTTCTTTTGGTAACTGCAGCATGGTAGTCTTATCAGTTTCCTGTAACTAGATTCTCAAATTTTCCATCCTTATTACAGGGTAGAAGTTGAGCTCTGTAGTAATTTTAGTTCTTTCACTTTCACGTAATGTTACAGGATTTGTGATGCTTCCATGATGCTGCTCACCTTACCATACCTGAATCAGTACATTGAAGTATAGCGTGAGGTACCTCAGGCTGGAAAGTGGATGTTCTAGGCTCCCAGGGCTGATGAGAAAGCTTCAGCTTTCACTGGTAAATCTATTCCATAGCTCAAGGGCACATAGTATTATAGATATAGATAGATAGATAGAATGATGATAGATAGATAATAGAATATAGATAGATAGAATTGTCAATGGAGGCAAAAAGTAGATTTAAAATTTTACCTTGGAACCAAGCATGAAAATGAGCTACTGCAGAAAAGCTATATTTGGTATTATTAACACTTTAAACAACTTTTATAAGGTGCAATTGGCATACAACACCCTGCAAATATTTAAAGTGTATACGCTGATAAGTTTTAAAATATGTATACACCCACGAAACTTCACCATAATCAAGATAATGACCATAGTCACCACCTCTAAATGTCCTCTGGTGCGTCTCTGTACCCAGGCAACCACTGATGTGGTTCCTATCGTTATTAATTGGTTGGCATTTCCTAGAACATCATAAAAGTCGAATAATACAACATGTACTACTCTTTCATAAGCCTGGATTTTGTCCAGTCAGTACACTTAAGGGATTCATCTGTGTTGTAGTATATATCAATATTAAATTTCTTATTGCTGACTAATATATATATATTTTTTTTGTGGGTACCGGGGGTCGACCTCAGGACCTCACGCGCCAGCAGGCGCCCGTGCCGCTGAGCGATATCACCGGCCCCTTTTTCGTATGTGGGATCCAGGAGTCAAACTCGGGCCCTTGCGCTTGCCAGGCAGGCACTTATGCCACTGAGCCATCTCACCGGCCATGATTAATATTTTTTTGCATAAATGATACCTGTAGTTTACCCATTTACCTGTTAGAAAACATTTGAGTTGTTCCCACCTTTTGGCACTATGAATAATGCTTCCTTGTACATTCATGCACGTATCTGACTATAGATGGATGGGAGTTCATAGTAATGTGTCAAATTCCATTCTAACATAGAGATTTTCCTGGTCTTTAATAATTTCATATTTGTAAATCTGTCTTCACTTGTTAAAAATATATGAATGTAACTAATGCTTTAAAATCTGTCCTAAATTCAAAATTACTGACTAAATTGTTGCCTTTATAATTTTTGCCTACTCCTCACATAGAAGACTAGTATCTAGAATATATAAAGAATTAAAAAACTAGACCCCCTCCCCAAATAAAAGACCCAATCAAAAGTAAGCAACTGAAATGAATAGATACTTCTCAGAAGAAAAAGAACAAATGGCCAATAAGTATGTGCAAATATGTTCAATATCCTTGGCCATTAGAGAAAAACAAATCAAAACGACACTGAGATTCTTAGTCTAGTAAGAATGGCTATTATTAAGTACTAAAAGAAAAATGCTGAAGAGGATATGTGGAAAAAGGAATCCTTCTACACTGTTGTGGGGAATGTCAACTAGTACAAGCACTATGAAAATCAATATGGGGATGCCTCGAAAAACTAAAAATAGGAATTCCACTTGACCTAGGTATACCTCTTCTGGATATTTTCCCGTAAGAGTTAAAGTTATCATATAACAGTGATGCATGCATGCCCATGTTTGTAGTAGCACAACTCATAATAGCTAAATTTTGGAAGCAGCCTATATCCTCATCTACAGACAAATGGATAAAGAAAATGTGATGTATACAGAATGGCGTGCTAGTCAGCCATAAGAAGGATAAATTTGAATCACTTTCAGGAAAATGGATAAATGTTGAGACCATTGTGCTAAGTGAAATAAATCAGACAAAGAAAGTTAAATATAATATGAAAGACTCAAAGTATAAATAAATTAAAGAGAAAAAGAAAAGAGAGATGGTAGAAAATAGGGAGGAACACTCTGGAGATGGTAAGGGGATCTAGGGAGGAAGAGAGGGTAAAGGAAAGGAGTAAAGGTTATCAAGATGCCAAATGTATACACACCAATTCCTCAAGATGAATGTAATTATTATGGATCACAGACATATTCTGAAAATAGTTCAGGGTCCAGAGCATGGTTAATGCCTGATAAATAAATAAATAAATAAATACCTTTACAATTATTGTTATCATCATCATCATCATCATCATCATCCACATCTTGTCCTATTGACTTCTGGTAGGAAAAATACAAATATTGACTGACCAAAAAATGCATAAATGAAGTGTAATAAGTTTGAAGTCTAATTTCTTTTCCCAGATACTTTAAACAACCAGAGATTAGTACTCTGTGAAAGCATGATTTCCTCACACGCCCTCCTAATTCATACCTACTATTTAGAAAGACTCTAGTCAGAAACCACCTAGTCATTCTAGTGGATCTGAAAGTAAGATAAGAGTCATATGATTGCTGTAACAACAGCTGTGCCACGGGGTAGTTAGTCCAGAACTGGGTGGAGAGAAAGGTCTTGTCAGCAGTGGAAATAACTCAAAGCTCTACTTACTGTGAGGAGAACAGGCCTCATAAGTTTTGAAACTTCCAAATTAGTACCGGTCTGTCAAATTATTCTGTGATCTCAAGTTAATTCTAGAGGGTTGCCTGTTGTTTGGCCAATAAATATTCTTATTTATTTACAATGTTATTATTGCCACTCATATTATTAGAAATGGATATAATTTTTCCTGTCCTACAAATTTTTAAAAATGTGAGTGTCCATTTTTCACGTGTATTATTGAACCTGAAAATATCACAAAGACATTGAAATCATCAAGAGGGCTGGAGATAAGGCACAGATGAATTATATATTACATTCAAATTACATTTAATGGCACTAGGATCTCTTGTGTAAGGAAATTTATTATTCAATTTTTCTGGGAATTTTAATTTAAATATAAAAGAAATCACTGTCATCAATTGGTTTGTACTTAGAAGTAATTTCTTATTTTAGGTTATTGTCAGCACTACTTACAAAAATTAACTTTATATAACAGTAGGCTAATATCTTTTAGAGTAAAACTGTGATTCATTCACTCCCTTCCAGATTGGTGTTCACTGATGATGCTAGAATCTTGGGGGTAAATATACATTTTGTTTTGCTTTGTTTATTACAAAGGACAGAAAATATCTCATTTTCTAACCTAATGGCACTTTGGTTTTTGTTGACTATGCTTTTTTTTTTTCCTCTTCAGACTTACAGATACACCACTAAATCAACTGAATTTTCTTAATTCTTAAAGGACCAAGTAAAATCTAGTTTTATTGGTTTTCTACATCATAAAATACAACTATATATAAAAATATTACATAAGTTTCCCCTTGTGGTGTAATATGTGGCTGTCCTACCATTAAATATACTGTATATCATGTTTCAGAGTGGATTTATGCATGGAAGTAATATTTAATTATGTTTAACTTTCAAAGCAACTGTTACGGTAATTTTCTTATAATAAAAGCAAGATATTCTTGCAGTATATACAGGAAAAAATTGAAAATGATTTTTCAAGCAGAATAGCTATTATCACACCACCCAAAGACAACCTATGAGAACAATCCACAGGAAGATGAAATAATATCTTCTCTTTCAAAAATCCCTTATTCATTCTCTCATGCTCTATGATTTATTTTATTGTTTAATAGTATTTTGATAGTTTGACTTGTTCTTTTCTTTTTTTTTTTTTTATGGGTACTGGGAGTTGACCTCGGGACCTTGCGCGCCAGCAGGCGCCCATGCCACTGAGCGATATCACCGGCCCTTTTTTTGTATGTGGGTACCAGGAGTCGAACTCAGGACCTCGCACTTGCCAGGCAGGCACTTATGCCGCTAAGCCATCTCACTGGCCCCAAGTTTTTCTTTTCTTTTTGCACTGATGGGGATCAAACCAAAGACTTCACACCTATTAAGTACATACTGCCACAGAGCTGTATCCTCACCCTTGCATTTCTTATTTTACTTAAGAGATTATACTCTATCTATCATATATATATAGACACACACCATATACATGTTTATATATGTATATATTTATTTATGTGTTTATATATATATATTTCCTTATTCTGTTTGGCAGTTGTATAACCCAACTTTGTGGTTGTTAATACAATTTATTTAACCAAATGTTTGTGAATGGACACTGGGTTATTTTCAAGGATGTGCAATTATAAACCATGTTAAAATAAACATATCATATGTTTATCTGTATACATTTATTCAGTTATTTCCTTAAGATAATTTCCTGTATGTGAATTTGTACATGAAAGAATGTATACATTTAAAACTTGATAAAATTCTAGATTGCTAAGAAAGTTGCATTTCCCAGGAGTGCATTAGTGGGCTTCCTTCTCCTGCCTTTATCTGTCTACCACAGTGGGTATCACTTCCTGTTTCATCTCGTTAATGAAAATTGTCTCATTTTAATTTGTATTGTTCGCAGTTCTTTTGAGTTTACCTGTGGTTGTTTTACCTACTCTTCCATAGGAGCATTCTTTGCATTAGTTATTTGAAGTAATTTTATAGATTATATTTGTTAGAACTTTGTCCAGATTTACCATCTCAGAATCATCTCTAGTTGTATCAAGAATATGATGCTGTTTAAATCTTGTTCATATGAATATTCTTCCACTGTAGTCATTTTCTCTGGTTATTACTCAGCTTAATGCCCAGTTTTTAACTGCTGCCTGTTCTCATGGGTGCTCAGATTTTACTGTGTTGCTATTGTCAGCTATATATAATAAATAAAGTATGGAGCCTGCAATAACAGGCAAGCAATCCATGGGCCACTGCCTTTTTTTTTTTTTCTCTTGGAGTGGTTTTATTTTCTAATGTTTCTTATTTTAATTTGGCTGTATTTTCAATATTACAAAATTGATTATCAACATTTACAAAAGCCATAATAAATGTTGTTTGGAACAATATAAATTACTATTATAATGCAGAGTCCTTCTCTCTCTTCAAAAATTGGGAAACCTGTCCCCCCATTCACCCTGTCCCCATGATCCCCTAGTCCAATGTTGACAAACCCATGGCACACATGTTATTGCGTTTTTCTTTTAAGATAAAAGATGTTAATGTAAGAGTTGTTTTTTCTAAAACCTCAGTATTAGGGTCCAATTGCAGTGTTGCCACTTTGCAATAAATAAGTGGTTTTGGGGTTGCAGTTTGGGCATCATCTCTGAAAGTTTCATCATCACTGCCCTTGTCCAACACGGCCAGCTTCACATTTCCTATTGCATATCTGGGTCTGTTGACCTAGAAGCAGGGTTTCTCAGTCTTAAAACTACTGACACTTGCAGCCAAATAATTCTTTGAGGGGAGTCGGGAGGCTGTGCAGTGCATTTTTGGATGATTAACACTGTCCCCAGTTTTTACCCACTAAATACCAATGGGACACTAGCTACCACCCATGTGCAGCAACCAAACGAGTCTACAGCCACTGCTAAGTCCAGTGAGAAGAACTCTGGCTCCTCTTGAAAGATCACAGTTACTAGTACCTCTGATCTAGATTGGTCAAGACTTGTAGGAGATACTGTCCCATCCAGCAACAGTGGGAGTCATTTTTTGCTTTCCCCCACTCAAAATACCCTCCCAATTTTCATCTTTTTTTTTTTTTTTTTCTGAGTGTGGAGTAGAGAGCATAAAAGTGAGGATGGGCTCTGATTTGGGGCTAAGGAATAGAAAAGAGGGATCAGCTGATGGACTTCCCTCAGTATACAAGGGCCGGAAGCAGTCAACAATATCTACCGATACTTCCTGTTGAGTAAGATATCTGGCCCCAAGATCCTGTAAGCTGTAAAACTCCCTTTCTGTCAGGAGGTTGACCACAAAGAACAAACCCAGGGATCAAAATTTTTTGAGATACCAGGAAGTCCAGCCCTAGTGAAGCTCACAGAATCTTCTTCTTCTCCTCCTCCTTCTCCTTCTTCTTCTCTTTCTTCTCCTTCTCCAAGTGGGAGGTAAGGAAGAAATTCCCAGATGAGGAAAACACTGTGGTGCTTTTACCCCTGGGCTGAGTTGAGTTCCTTATTCTGTTTGTTTTCTTGGTGTTTGGGGTACTGTCATTTTCCTCAGTTCTTCCGTTGGCCTTCACCCACTGACTTATGCCTGCTCTTATATTCAGTCTATGATGTTCAAGATTCAGCCTTTTCCTGGGACTTATCAAACCAATCTCTTTACTTGAGTCGGTGTGGGCCCTTTTTATTTTGACTGGACGTATACACTGATCAGCACCTGTGAGATTTTCTCTCAGACCAAATCCATCATCTCTATTCCCTCTTCAAATTTTTCATTTTCTTTCTGTGTGATTTTGCCCTTTCCTATTTTCTCAACCACTACAGATACTTTCTTATTTCCAAATTCTATAGTTATTTCAATGGCATATAAGCCCAAACTGTTTAAATATGTAGGTGAAATTCACCATCTGGAAACCAGGAAAAATCAGCAAAAAATTTCTCTGGATAGAATGAGGGATACTGGGGTTCCTTCTCTGAGGATTATAAAGCATAACTGAATGAAAATGGTTTTTCTGAAGTTTAAAGTAAGATACTGAGCATAGCACAAGGATAGGCCAAGGCCTGTGCCTTTGATATCATTTCAGCCTGTATTGATGGGGCATATGCTGATTTACAAAGTACATGTTGGTGATGAGTAATCATGTGAGGAACGAATAGCTGACCAATTCTTCATCATCACTTCTTGCTTTACATAAGAATTTACATTTAGAATAAGAGTCATTTATTTATTCCTTTAGTTAGTTACTTCCTATTGAGTGCTTATGTCATTTCTGGCACTAGAGCTAAAATATATGAATGAATAAAGAAATAACGATATTCTTTCCCTTATAGACTTATATCCCGAAAGATAAAGAGAAAGAAACAGTAAATAAGTAATTGAATAAATAAATACCAGTTTCACATGGTAAAAATGCTTTGTAATGAAGATAAAGAAAGGTAGAGTGTAGAGATATTTAGAAATGTGGGAAGGTACAATTTCAGATAAGGCAATTAGGAGGGCCCCCTAAGAGGTGGCCTAAGAATGGAGATCTGAATTATAGGGAAAGACTGAGCTGTGTGAAGTCCAGAAGGAAGCATATTCAAGGCAAAGGAAGTGTAAAGCTTGGCTGGTCAGAGCAAAAGCAAATAGGGGCCGGTGAGATAGCTCAGTGGCACAAGTGCCTGCTGGCAAGCACGAGGTCCTGAGTTCAACTCCCGGTACCCACAAAAAAAAAAGCAAGTAGACATTGTAATCAGAGTGGAGCAAGCAAGAGGGACAGGAGAGAAGTCCCACAGGTTCTTGTGAATAAAGTCAGCACTTGGGTTTTGGTTTCCTCTAAATGTGTGTGTAGATCAAGAAAAGAATGAAAGCAGTTAGCCTAGTTAGGAAGTGATTGTGGTAGTATAAGCAAGGGCTGATGGGGATGGAGTATACGCAATGAGCAGGGAGACAAGTGGGCACGAACCGTCTGATTTGGGATATGTGTTAGAAGTAGGCTATGCTTCTGGACTATTTGTGGGGCCTAAAGTCAGAAAACAGGGGTGATTTCTTGGTTGTGAACTTAAGTCACTGGATAGACAACGGAACCATACACTGAGATATTTGATCAAGACAGGTTTGGGGATTCACTGAGTTAGAGGGGAATCAGTAATTCTGGAAGTTTGTAACTTCTGGTGGTGAATTCAGTCATTTGGGGAGGTTTGGACTTATAGAAGTAACTGCTTTAAACAGTAATAAAAGATTGTGGGGTTAGTGGTTGTGAAGGGAAAGGCAAGTGATCGGTCCTAACTACGTCCTCTTCTTAGTTGTGTCTTATGGACCTTTCCTATTTAAAATGTGTTCAGCGCCATGGATGGTCTGAGTTCTCTTTAGAAAAGGATTTCACCGTGGTCTTATTGAATCGGAATCTGCATTTTAACGAGATGACTCCATGAGATTCTTATGCACATTGAAGTTTGAGTGCAAGGAAGGAGGTTCTGAATCTAATCAAGTGGAAACATCAAATTCAAACCGAGAGACGTTCTACAAAATGCCAGGTGTGTAATCTCCACAAATGGCAAGGTCATGAAGGTGTGAGGAGGACTGCAGACTGGTTCTAGGTTAAAGAAAAATAAAAAAGCATGCTAAGTGCAGCACATCATCCTGAATCAGAAATCGACCCTTTCACTCTAAAAGATATTCTTGTGACTGCTGGTCAAATTTGAATGGGGTCTCTGTAAGGGGTATATGGGGGTTTCTTTCTGTTGTGTTATATAACAGGTATATGTGTATATGTGTCTGTTTGTTTAATTTTGATTGTTATAGGCTGCCGCATGATGTGACCACACTTCGGCAGAGGTTTCCGGGGGTGTCTTCCATCCAAGGCACATTGAGCACACTCCTTAACCTTGGCTAGTGGGCAGCGGTCTTCCCAGGCCTCCTTCATATTCCGTTTCCGGTGATGTCCCAGGCAGGGAGTGGGGAGTGTTATAAACTGGCAGGCAGATGGTCTGAAGAAAACTCAGGTAGATTCATGGTAGGGGATGGCAGGGTTGAGAATCACTGTGGCATTCATTCCCAGGAAAGGAATATACCAGAGAACACTACTAGAAACATTCACAGCTGAGTCCACTTTCCTTCAGGTGCAGTGTGTGTGTGTGTGTGTGTGTGTGTGTGTGTGTAACATTATATAATGTTAAAAACTCTATAATTACCATTTTTCCTGCTCATGGAAATTGTGTCTTTCTATTTAAAATTGTCATAATACCATTCCAGGTATATCTCTAAAGCATAAAAATAGTTGTGCTTTATAATTGTCACAATCATAAAAGATGATGATTTGTCTCATATACTTGGAGAATCCTTGAGCATTTTTGCCCTTATCTCACAGTGCTGGAAGAATTCTCTGTAGAAAAAAGACTTTAATCCAGGAGTCTTGGCTTGAAAATTCTGACATAGGTAATGCATGAGTTTAAGGGATCATGTATAATCATGCTCTGAATATGCAGAGCAGATATTGCTTAGGAATTTCCAATAGAGTTGAACATCATCTCGCGGTTACCTCATCACTCAACAAGCAGGTAATTTTACTTGTTACAGGAAATAAAAATTCCTAGATTGAAGATGAAGTTTTAAAAGATTGGATCTCATGTTAAGTAATAAAAATGCTTCAGCAAGTCATGTAGTTTTAATTCACTGGAAATTATAATTTAGGAAACAAAATGCATGGATTGAACATGTAAATACTGTTTCATCGAAATCATGCCTTTATTACTCATAAACTGAGACAACCCTATCGCAGCAGACCCTCTATCTTTGGTTTCATGCTCTGTGGTTTTAGTTACCTACGGTCAGCTGTGGCCTAAAGATATTGAATGGAAAATGCAGAAGTAAACAACTCTCAAGTTTTAAGTAACTTTTATTACACTATATTGTTATAATTGTTTTTGTTAGTTATTATTAATTTGTGCCTTATTTATAAATTAAATTTTTGTAATTCCTCAATTTTAGCTCAAAAGGTTAAAATTGTAAGTTTTGATTTAATTTTATAAGTTCCAAATTATTAAAAACCGAAAATAAATCATATTTATAACAAAAACAAACACAAAATATGGACAGTTTTCCAACTACAGTCATGTATGAATGAAAAATAGAAATACTAAAAGAATAATTACCACTCAATTTAAATCTCTGGGAAAGCTATTTTTGATCAGAGACCACTATTTACTTCAAAATATGAAAACTTAAAAGTCAAACTTTCAAGTTACTTAACCTTTCAAGTTAACCCTTCTCCTCAAAAGATTTACATACAGGCTTGAATCCAGGAAAATTCAGTTAATGTGTAAATATTAGTAATTTTGACTAAACTCACAATGGTTTTAGAAAGATATGCCACAACAATGTAGAATAAAACAAAACAGAAGATCATCACATTTTGGTGTCTTCGAGATATACATGAAGTATAATGTTTATCTTGAGGACCATTCTGTTTCTCTAGAGCAATAAGCTAAAATTTTAATTATAGTATTATAAAAGCATAGTCTTCATAGAGCTTGGTATCTGTAGTTTCAGATATCGGTAGTTTTAGGAATCCATGGGGGGTCTTGGGATGTGTCCCCCACAATTAAGTGGAGACTACATGTGAAAGCATGTGCTCATGTTTTCCAAGTGACTATCATTGAGCATCTGGTTTAACTGCTTCTTCATGACCTATCCTGATAAAAGTAAATGATATATTCAGTCCACTTGATTTGCTTGCATGCTGTGGGATTTTCTTCAGAGATATGAGACACTTTGCTGCTGTTTCCTTTCTTGTTCTGGGGCCCACATCCTGTGCTGTGCAGTCACAGTTTCTTAAATATGTTGACAGCCAGCACAGATAAGCAATGCACTCAACCTCAGGTCAAGGACTGGAAACTGTGGCTGGAATTTTAATCATCTGCTTAACAGCACTGTCTTAGGGGGATGAAGCCTGGTGGGACCTGGAGCTTCACTCTGCACCGCCTTATGGGGAGGACAAAAGACTTTGCTTAGAGGACCAGTCTGTCTTTTCATCTCCCTGTGTTACTGTTCACTTTGATTTCAACAGTGTACAAACACAGAGTACCTGAATCAAAAATGAGATAGCTACAATTTTCGTAACACTTTTCTCTCATCTGTATTTGTAAAAGCTTAAGTTTATGATTCAAAAGTTACCATTACAGGATTGATTAGAATAAGTATAATCATAATAATGATTCTGGAGAGGTTCTTTCTTTTCTGTTAGAGTCACTTGAAATATTTCTTACTTCCACTGTGACCCGAACATGCAGAATGTGTTAGGCATCAGGTTGCATTTACCAGCACGGACCTGAAGACAAAATAAATATGTTTTTAAGGTTTCTGTCAAAGAAGTTACAAGGGATTGAGGCAGTGGCTGATGGGGTCTACTTTTAGCACAAACAAGGCTGTTTCTGCTTCTTCAGTGTACTTTTCACGATACTTGAAGTTTATCCACCCTGAATATTTCTAAAATTGCTTACATAACTAAATAATGTAGTGATTGGTTGTCCTCATTTTTAAGAAATAAACTTTCTACTGAAATAAAGATATTAGAAATAATGTTTAAGAAACTATGGCTTTTAAATGGATTAATAAAACTCAATGCTAATGGAAGGTATCTGCGGATTGTATTTCTTACAATAACAAATGTATGACTTTTGTACCCCCACATTACGTGCTTCGCTCTTGGCTCTCAGCCACTGTGAGGCAGGTATGAGTTTTCCTGAAGCCCGAGAGAGCAACTGACAGGTAACACTGTCAGCTACACTTTTTCTTGGGTTGAGTAGTTCGGCTGGTCATGGACCTCAATAGGACTTTCAAGTTTGGGTGTTTTTTGTTTTGTTTTGTTTTGTTTTGTTTTGTTTTGTTTTGTTTGCAATCTTTACATCAAGACATAGAATTCATTGAACAGCTCTTTTGCAGCCATTTGCTCCTCATTTAGAAGCTTGGCTTTCTCCCTCGTTAGTAAATTTAAGGAAAGTGAGAAATGGCCAGAAATGGTTCTTGCAATCAGTGAATCAAAAAGCAGTGGCGATCCCGATCTCCTTCTGTTCCCCAAAGCCATATGATTTGAACACTCCCTGTGGAACAGCTAGCATTCTCATTGTGCATACTCACTGGTGAACAGGCATAATTTTTAATTCTTCCCAAACACCAATTAATCAACTTGAGCAAGGCATATAAAAGCTCTGTTCTTTCTCCAAACTCCTCTTTATAGGAATTCTCAAGTTTCAGTTTGAGTATCTATGTGTAACCCTTCTTCTGCTAAAAGCTTATCTTGTCCTCAGGAACCAACAATTTGGAAGGGAGTAAAACATAAGTCTAAAGTGATCAGTTCAACACAGGAGTTGATATAGGCTGTATTTTTCAGGGAAAACAAAAAGGCAAGACTTGATCTGAAATTACAGGACTACAGGGAGGATTTGATGTAGCCAAATTATTGGATTTTGTGTTATAGGAGGGGAAAAGAACCTGAATGAAGATATCTCAGTAGAAAGAAATTTGCTCTAAGAGGCTTTGAGGAAATTGGATGATGTGGAGAATTTACATTAAGAATTACAATTATAAGAAACATCAGATTTTGAAACTAATGTGGATACAAGTGGTGATTGAAATTTATGATGAGGGCCGGTGAGATGGCTCAGTGGCATAAGCGCCTGCCTGGCAAGCACGAGGTCCTGAGTTCGACTCCCGGTACCCACACACACACACACACGCAAAAAAAAAAATTACGATGAATGTTTAAATAAAAAACTTATTACAGTAAAAGACACATTACCAAGAAGGATGGAATGTGTATTCTAATGGTGGGGTATTTTGTGGGGGATTAATGGTAATGTCTTGTACTGTAATAAATTATTTTATTTAAACATTCATAGTAGTTATTCACCCCCATTATTGAACCATTTCACCCAACCTGGCACTTTGTGACTTCTGGTTCTTTCCCACAGATACAATGACCAGGAAAGATAAACATTTTTAATTAATTCAGGATATCAAGGCAGTCATAACAGCACAACTGAAAACATGAAAGCAGACTTCCAGAACTGCTTCAGAAAGGGGAAAGAACAATGCTATAAGTGTTTTTTGAAGTAATGGGGAGTATTTTTTTTTATACGGGTACCGGGAGTCGAACTCAGGACCTCGTGCTTGCCAGGCAGGTGCTTATGCTGCTGAGCTATCTCACCGGCCCAATGGGGAATATTTTGAGATGGATTAATGGTAATGTTTCTTTTACTGTAATAATTTTTAAAATTTAAACATTTACAGTTTTTTATGATTGTACCTTATATGTATAATTAATGTTTAGGAATTAAGGAACAAAATTTAGAAAAATAGAAGGGTATGATAAAAATTCTATACTCAGATCACTGAAATTATAATGAAAGAATACATACTATATGATTATGATCATTTGACATTCTTGAAAAGGCAAAACTATAGGAATAAAATAGATTAGTCATTGCTGGGAATTTGGAGTCAGAGAGCATGTGGGAATATTTTGGATTGATGGAATTGTTTTATATCTTGATTTAGCAGTGATTAAATGAATATATATTTGCTAAAAGAATTGAACATTGAGATGTGTGAGTTTTATTGTATTTTAATTATACTTTTAAAAAGTGAAAAAATCATATTCAAGGTCACATTGGGGTGAAGATAGGAATGTCTACTCCAGAAGCAAAAGAGAGGAAGTATTATTATAACTTAGTGTCTCAATATATAAAACAAAATCATTTGAAATTTTCATATCTGTTAGGGAGGGTAACATAAATAGAATATAAATACATGTATAAGGACTATATACATTTATCATATCATCTTGTGGATGTAAAATGGTATAGATTAGCTCTCAGGATGTTTTGTTAGTTACTATCAAGCTAAGTGGGTAGGAAACATGACTCATTAACACCATGAGTTTAAGATGTTAACACTAGAAAATATAACAGTAAAAAAATTTAAAAGCTACATCAATTGTAGCGTGCTTAGTATAAAAAAATATTCTAAATTTCTTAAAAACAAAAATGAGAGAATTTGATTAAACACAACTGACCAGATATTAAGCATACTCTGAAATTGTAAAACAAATGCAGGACCACTTTTTGTGGTTTAGTGAAATGAAACAGTGTTTCGTTTTAGTTTAACTTTTCTTTTCCTGCTCTGAGGTGTCACCCCTCACGTTCAGTATTCAGAAAAAAGTCTCCGTATGTTTATATGAGCATGGACTTTGAAGGTAACTTGTCTGTTAGGAGTGGGCAGCGTTGAGCAAGCTTGTAAAAGTCTGCACCTTTTTGCTCTGAGAACAAATCCTCCTTAGGAACTTTGAACTTGATGGGGTTCACACAATCACTTGGCACACATCACTAGGTCCCAAACCTTAGATGAAACCAGCTAATTTAACTATCAATACACATGTCATTTGACTGTCCGCTCAGGAAACAAGCCTGTCTTTTTAATGGTGACTCCATATAAGTTTTGATATTTTTGTTAGTGATGTCTCTGTAGCTTTGTTTTTCTATACTCACTGGTGTATTAACCTTTGGTGTACACTTGAACTCACAGATGAATCCTGAAAAATGTGATATTTCTATGCTGGCCGGGGACAACTGAAAACTACTATGTTTGAGGGAAGGGCAAAAAGAGAATCGAGAAATAAAGGAGTCATTAAACTTTGCCATATTACTTTGTCACCTCATCGGATAGCATTTATCTCTGAACGCAGGAATACATGGTACAATGCTACTTCGGTTTATGAACTTAATTTGCTTTACAGTCATAGGGAACATGTGGTGTTTGTGTCTGTGTGGGGAAGGTGATTGTGGTCATGTTTGTCACCCAAAGCAGAGTTTGCAAATGGAAACAAAATTTTGCTGAATGCTTTTGTTTGTGAACTGAGTTCTTTGAAAAGAGAAGCATCTGTGAACCAAAGTATTACTGTACTTGGTCTTGGTATTTTACAATTTTTTTTTCTTGTCCTCAGTCTGCGTATATCTTTCCAAACAGGTGTTAATTTTGTACTAATTATGTGCTAAGCATTGATAAACACCAGAAAAGACCAGAAGCTTCCACATTAGTATAAATAAGATATTCAAACAAAGAAAATTAATTATGCATTATGTAATATAATATATTTAAATTTTGTTTATTGTTCACTATTTAGCATTATATGTATATTTTGTAATTACCTATGGAGGCTTAGTAAATCTGTGGGAACACTCCCTATATCTGAGCAGTTTTTCATACTCAGGGAGAATCCAGCCAAGTGCTCATGGCCACGGTCCGCCAAGTGTCAGCCCAGCATTCCAGGCTGCTGTGGTCCACTGCACCCCCAGTTCAGACCACTGCTGAGGCAAAACCTGCGCCAGCCTATAAATATACTCCTGAAAGTGATGCGCATCACTTCTATTCGTATTTCACTGGCCAAAATGAAATTATATAGCTAAGCCAGACTTACAGGCAAGAAGATATAAACTTTGACTTACAAAGAAGTAGAAAAGAACTAAATGTTGGAGAACAGTATATATCTTCAACAGTCATCCACAAATAAAGATGTCATTTACCAACTTGCTCAAACAAAGTCAATATACTGGTGAATATGTCAGAGGAGATTAGATTATGCTTGATCATGAAACTTTTTATTGACTGAACTTAATCTGTTTATTCTTTTCAATCTATAGTGAAAATGTAAAATGACTATTACATGTATATACACATGTACACATCCACTTCACAAAGCTTCCAGTTTTTGAGATGATTCACAGCTAAATACCCCATCTCACCAAAATAACAGAATTAATATGAAATGTTAATTAAATTAATAGAAAAATTAAGGAAAATAATAATAATACATATCTAGTTGTGCTAAAAAATCAGAGGAGCCTTTAATAGACCAAAAATAAGAAAAATTGCTAAGAGAGAGCATAAGGGAAGCCATACTGCTAAAGTGAGTCCACAGAGAAAAGACGCAACCTAGTTTCCACAGAACTTTTCCTAAGGAAAGATAGTTAATAGTGCAATTAGTATGTGATAAATTTTGGGAGGTGAAATTTTCCCAATTATAAAGTACTTCATAGAATCAACAGTATTGAATTTGTTGTTGTATGTGTTTGTGTTTTCCAATTTTTAGTAGAAAGTTGTTATTGCTTCTATGATCATTTAGGAAACATATAACTCCCTCCTATCTTGCGTCCAGGGGAGAATTACTCTTCCTGAGCTATTATTGTTTTGCCACTTGCTGTGGCAAAAAGTATTGACTACAAGTAAAATCAGGTTTGAGTGTTAGCCTTAAGAGACATCATCTGTTCAGTTTGTCCATTTGGTTGCTTCTGAAATCACCAGTAGTTTATGCATGGAAGACCTACTACCTCTTCAGCCTGGGCCCAAAATGAGAGTTATGGAGCAAACCACATGTTGCAAAGAGCAGCCGTTCCCAGGAGAATGAAAGACACATGGAACAGACTTGAATTCAAACTGCATCCTGGAGTGCAGAGTCTAAACCACAGCCTAAGGGAGGCAAGTTGCAGACAATCCACAGTAGCAAGCAGGAGAGTAAACACTGGTTTAAAGCAGTGAGCTTAGGGCTGGTGAAATGGCTCAGCGGCATAAGCACCTACCTCGCAAGCGCGAGGTCCTGAGTTCTACTCCCGGTACCCACATAAAGGAAAAAAAGGGCTGGTGATATCGCTCAGTGGCGCAAGCACGAGGTCCTGAGTTCAACTCCCGGTACCCATACAGAAAAAAAAGCAGTGAGGTTAGAGGTAGTTTGTTATGGTGTATTGTTACAGAAAAGCTTAGCTAATGTGTACATCAAAACCAAGTGTTTAGAGGAAATGTACTTGGAAGTGCTTGGCTAAGTAGATGCAATTGATTATAAATTATTAATTTCAATACAATTCCAAATTTATTGAGCATCTATCTACATGCCAGAGACTACAGAAGACAGCATTTAAAAATTAAGTATAAGCATTATTGAACAGATCCTACGTTAAAATTAATTCCATGGAAAATCGAACTATCCTAATTGTTATGTGGAAAACATGCCCATTCATGTATAGATAATGAGTGTCTGAATTGCACTGGGTTTTTAAGAAACTTAGAAAGTTATGTTTTACTATGAATTAATAATTTAAATAATCAACTTTATTCTTCAAACTGTCCAGATTGTCAGCATTTGAATAAGTTGACATTTTGAGAACAACTGGTCCAAAAATATTATTGCAAATAAACCATTTGAGAACAAGTAGCCACTTTCAACTATACAAAGAACAAGTGCCCACCACGTAGCCCATAGTGAGTTGGAGCTGGAGGGGGGAGGAGCTAAATTAAAAGACGATGCTATCCTTCCACTAAGAAGCTGATATTTAAGCCTACATTTATGTCTATGCTCCCTTTTTGGACAGCTTTATTGGAGTATAATTGACATATAATAAGCCACAAATAATTAAAAGTGTGCAATTTGATACGTTTTGACACATGAATATACTCACGAGGCCATCATCACAATCAAGATAGTGAACATTATCTGTCATCGCTCAAGTTGCCTCAAATCCATTTATAATCAACCCCTCAAGCACTCCCCGTTCGCTTCTGGTAAAATTAAATTTTCAGGTTCCATTTTGGGCCTGCCATTTAGTATCTTTCTAATGAGTTTGGGAGAAAACTTCATTCTAGGGAATACTCTGATATTTTTAATTGAAACTATTATCAAAAATACCTATCAAAATGTGTTTTAGGCATGCAACCCTATCAAGTACTTATTATTACACATTTTATATAAAAACTGGAACAAGGAATTAGAGAGTTTATGCCACTTGTCTGAGCTAACATAACAGAGACTCAAACTCAGGACCTTGTAAAGTTTATAGGTGCTTATTAAATGCCTGCTCAATGAATGACTGTGACATTCAGAAAAAGTGTGAACCTTCCACCTGCAGTTCTAAACTCCTTCCTTGAGGCTAGGAATCATGGCTTTCAAATGAATTTTGCTGTTAAATAATTTTTTTTTATTTCCAGCATGTATTTTCCATTATTTTAAGATATTTGGTGCTCAGTGTTTGTTGAAACTAATGCATTTCATATGTAAAGAAAATAAACAGCCATTTTCATCTGGATCGTTCTGACTTTTAAATTAGCCTTCCGTGTTAAATCAGCTCCCTGCGTCACTCATGAGAAGTACGTCTCCTAAACTTTTAGGTGGAAGAGGAGTTAGTCTGCCTAGAGATATTTACTGGGTCTCAATGTATCAACCTCCAGGACACTGGTATTTTTGCAGTGCCTGGTGTTTCCAATGCTGGGAGTCTCAAAGGGTCCTGAGTGAATCAGTTTCTCTCCTCCGTGTCCCCATTCGGGGAGTTAGTGTGAGTCTCCTCTGCTCTGTCGAGGTAGGAAGCATTCTTTCAAGCTTGCTTTCGCCATATCTTTTGCAGCTTTCTCTTGCTATTGTCTTTATGGGTGAATGCCTTTTCCATTCCTTCATTGTCATCGTTTGAAGTTTGGAATGGAGACAAGATAAATGTGTTGTATTCAACAGGATTTTACAGAATCTAGAGAACATCCAGGTCAATGATTGAAAAACAGAAATGAATTGAAGATGTGAGTGACCAAGTTCACTTTCTTGCCATATGTAATTGTAGTCCCCCATGCAGAAAATAAGAAAATTAAATGAAACGAAAATTTAGGGACGTTCTAGGAAAAATAATTTTAGGAGATATTAAGTAGGAGTTTTATGAGTAAATAAATTACATTGCCAAATTATTTGGGATAAGATGGACTACAGAGGTTTTATCGCTTCCAATGTGTTAGAGCTCATTCAGAGGTAGTAGTAGAAGCAGTCTTTCCCAAAGTAGTTTCACCATGGAATCCTTTTCATGCTCATGAAATTATTAATACCTCCCAGGGATAGTTTTCCTTGGAAAAGAGTCCGAGAAACTCTAACCTAGATGGTTGCTTTCAATTTTTGAGTTCCTTGACTCCAAATTAAATAACAAGGACATTTTAGGGATTAATTTTTTTTAAATAACTTTGTTGTTTTTGATGATTTAAAAATTTAACCTTTGGTATAAGGAAGACAGTACACTCATATTTACATGTATACATATACATGTACACAGCATCTATGTGAAATTACAGCAGATAAAACCAGAGATTTCAGAGATGTCTTCTTCACACAAATGATAATTTTAAGTCTCACCATGGAATTAGAGTAAATAAAGAAACATAGTTCCTCTGTCATCCTCTGCAGTTACGTTCCTTAATTGAGATAATTCAGAGAAGAAACCAGATGTCATGCCACAGATATATGCTAATACTTTGTTCTCATGTTAATGTTGGTATGGCTTCTTTCTCTGGGTCTCTATAGTTCTTGTCTATCACTGTGGGTAGAGAATGCCCCAGCACTGAAGGGGTTTCCTTCACTTCTTTCTATATTCCATCTGCTTATTGAAAAGTAAATGGTAAGGTAGGAGTTTCTTTCTTTCTCCTGTTGTTTATTTGAAGCAGAAGTAAAACTTAAAAATAGTATGCCTTTCCAAGTACTAGACATCATAATAAAACTTTTATGTGCTTTATTTCATAATTAAATCTCCATCAGGATATATATTACTATGTCACTTCATCTCAAATAAGTTTTTGGAAGGAGATGAGAGCTATCTATATTTCTGCATCCAACCCCAAGTTATGAAACAAGAAATCTGACAAGAAGATAGAGAAGTTTACTCTCCACAGATGGGATCCTTGGTAGGATCAGAACTGGAATGTGAGCCTGTCAGACCGACAGCTGAGCGCTTTTAACTCGAAGCAGCTTACATAGTGTCACGTGAATCTGTGTGCTTTTAATAAAAATTGACTTCTATGTATCGTGTTTTAAATTGCCTATGCATTGTGAATATATTTTTACTTAATTAAATATACTTTTACAATAACATTTTAATAGATTCAATTTGTATTGACTGAATGAACAATAACTTACTGAATTTCTATCATCAGGGGCATTAAACTTTCTCTGTAAAGGGATAGGAAGTAAGTATTTTTGGCACATGGCCAGGATGGCAACTATTTTTTCTTGGCAACCACCTAACTTTGCCAGAATAGTGGGAAAGCAGTCAAAGATCCACATTTACAATCCAGATTTACTTAATAGAAATATTCTTTTTTAAAAATCCTAAGTTAAGTTAGTATATGTTTCAACACGAAGATTGTGAAATGTGTCTTTAACCCAATGGAATAGAATGAAGCGAACTAAGGGAGTTGAGGTTCTTCTTTATGTGTTAAATTATGTCACTAGTTACAAGGAGGAAATGCTAAAAGAAATCAAATCACAAGCAATGATTCCACCTCCTTTGACCAATTCAATAATACACAGTAGACTATTCTCCTGGTTTTTTCCTTTTTAAGTTTTTAACAACTGACAGGATACACTTCTTGAGTAAGCTATATCCATTTCGTCCTACTGAAGTCAATCAAAAGACCAGGATTATTAAGTACATAACACTTTTTTTTTTTTTTTTTGGTGGGTAGCGGGGGTCGACCTCAGGACCTCGCGCGCCAGCAGGCGCCCGTGCCGCTGAGCGATATCACCGGCCCTTTTTTCGTATGTGGGATCCGGGAGTCGAACTCGGGCCCTCGCGCTTGCCAGGCAGGCGCTTACGCCGCTGAGCCATCTCACCGGCGGCATTAATAGGACAACAACCAAGGGAAAATATTAGCATTCTAAGATATAATTCATCTTTTTAATAGACATAGTACAACATTTAACTAAGTTAACCTATTCAGTTATCTGAGAATACATATTATAAATAGTTTACATTGGATGTTGAATGAAGGGATGTTGATCAAACTTAAAATGTTCAAATGTCTGAAAATGCTTTTCTGACTTGAGGCTAAAGGAAAAGTACTGTTCTTATTTTATGGTTGGCACTGGGTTAAATACATTTGTGCCAAATTTTATTTCACCATCTCTATCTTGTCTCTCCCACTCCCACTCCAAGAAGCCTTTTTAGGCTGTTTTTACCAAATACAAATTTTATACTACAGATATATTGTATGTCTATTTATATGCCACAGGTGCATATTTATCTTTTAAAAAGTAAGATTATTTCACCCACCAGAACAAATTTTGCCTCCTTGGAATAACATTGTCCACATTAAAAATGCATGTTTTATACAACTTCAATTTTTTTCAAAAGTTTGTCTAGTGCTCCATAAAGTAGACAAACCCTCAAATACTTCAGCTTCAGGGTTTACCAGTCAGGGTACCTGACAATCCAGTTCACCAGTCTCTTCATCTGAAATCAATTCCTTGATTAAATCATCCCTTAAAACAGCATTGTTTTTTGAGCATCTCCCTTCCCCATACAACTACTTACCTACTTTTATTGAAGTATGAATTGCTATTAATGCCATCCTTCTACACTGGCAGTCATTTTAAGAAACAACCACAAATAACTTATGGTATTTACTATAAAGATGTTCCTAAAGCCATAGCTCATTACGAAGAACAAATCCTCCTTACGAGCAAGGGAGAAAATTCTCTTTGATCTTAATCCTGTGACTTCTCATGAATAACACAGTTTTTTTAAATTATGAACATAGAAAAACATGTATGTTATAGTCTACCTGTAGTAAATGTAACTAATGTTCCAGAAAGCCATTTTCTTATCAGTCCAACCTCTGACTTCATCCTGCTCTTCAAATTCTTTACCACCTCAATCTGATTTCAACTAACTATATATTGTTGATTTATATCTTATATAATATTATTAAAAACATATGCAAATGTGACAAATCATAAAAGACTGGATGAATTTTACAAAAGAAACCCACCCACTTAGCCAGTGTACAAATTAAAAACTACAAATGAGGGCTGGTGAGATGGCTCAGCGGCGTAAGCGCCTGCCTTGCAAGCGCGAGGGCCCGAGTTCGACTCCCGGATCCCACATACGAAAAAAGGGGCCGGTGATATCGCTCAGCAGCACGGGTGCCTGTTGGTGCACGAGGTCCTGAGGTCGACCCCCCGGTACCCACAAAAAAAAAAAAATACAAATGAGCAGAAACCCCGTTAGTCCCCACCTACCGGTCCCCACAACGTAACCATTACCTTGACTTCTAATGGCACAGATTAATTTCCCTGACTTTAAAGCTTACATATATGAAATCCTACAGAATATATTATTCTGCACATTGATTTTGTCACTCAGTATTATCCTGATGAGATCCACTAATGTTGCACATAGGAAGTTTATTCTTGTTACTGTGTAATATCCCATTTTATGAATATACCTTAATTTTTATTTTATTGTTAATGGAAATGTAGGTTGTTTTCAGTTTACAGTTAATACAGGTAGTCCTCATAAAGGCTTCTGGTAAACATATTGCAAAGTTCTACCAACCACATATTTAAGATGGGCCATATCTTTGCTTGAGTTTAGTTTTCTAAAGTTATCAAAGGAATTTATACTCCCACTAGTAGTGAATGAAAATTTCAATTGCTCTGTGTCCTTGCCAACACTTGATATTATTAGTCTTTTTTCCTTATAACCATACTATTAGATGCATAGCCATTTCTCATTTTGGTTTAATTTTCATTTCTCTAATGACTAGTAAGGCTGAGCACCTTTTCATGCTTACTGAATATGTAGATATACTCCTTTTTATAAATGTCCTGTTTGACTTTACTGCTCATTTTTCAATTGTATTATTAATTTTAATTTTATTATTCTTACTATATTTTACTATTATGGAAAAATTAACATTTATTTGAAACAAATTGGAGTAAAAGTAGATCCACATAAATAAAAATACAAAATAGATACCAAACCCAAAACTAACCAAAGCCTTTTGGACATAGGACTTGAATATTTAGGATTAGTAAACAGTAGTTAAGATTCGAAGGGCTGAATTTCAAAGTTATTAATAGAACCATTTTTATATTGAAGAACGTGGTATATCTGTCCTAACACTAATGTTAATTTAAATTCTCAGTGATCGAGCATTAGGAATTATGAAGAGTTTCATGAAACTTATTAAGAATAAGTTTAGAATGGTTGAAAATAGGCAGCCTCATACAAGAGATACAATTTTCAACAATATTATTATGTCCAGTATACCATAGAATTTTGTTATAAAAATTGATATTATTTTTAAAATATTTATGTGCTAATGGGTAAGCCAGCAGCAATTACCTTTCTTGGGTTAACTTGGTAACTTGTTTAAAATATAGTCTGCATAGTCTAGGACAGAGCAGTCACAAGTTATAATAGTTTTTTCTAAATTATGGCTTAGGAAAATGTATCACTCTAGAAGTTGGAACTGTTTCATTTTTTTTTTTTTTTTTTTTTTTTTTTTTTTTTGTGGGTACCGGGGGGACGACCTCAGGACCTCGCGCGCCAGCAGGCGCCCGTGCCACTGAGCGATATCACTGGCCCCTTTTTCGTATGTGGGTTCCGGGAGTCGAACTCGGGCCTTCGCGCTTGCAAGGCAGGCGCTTAAGCCGCTGAGCCGTCTCACCGGCCCAAGAACTGTTTCATTTTTTAAAAGGACATTGCTAACCGCAATGGATAAATCAATATAAGTAGTCTATAGAACAGAAAGTATGATATTTTTGGGAGAAATGTAAAAAAAAAAAAAAAAAAAAACAAAGAAGGTCAAGACCAATTCTGAGTACTCAGGAAAATAGTTATGACAATTACATGAATGGAACATTAAAAAAAAAAAAAGAAAGCTAATAAGAACTGTTAGCACATAACTATTTGTTAAAAAAAAAAAAAAAAAATCTTGGGCCAGTGAGATAGCTCAGTGGCATAAGTGCCTGCCCAGCAAGCACAAGGTCCTGAGTTTGACTCCTGGAAGCCACATAAAGGAAAAAAAGGGCCAGTGACATCGCTCAGCAGCACAAGTGCTTGCTGGCAAGCGCGAGGTCCTGAGGTCAACTCCCGGTACCCACATTAAAAAATAAAGAAAAAAAATTCTTTCCTACCAGAAATATGATAATCATAGGGAAGATTCTCTTGAACTGAATTCAGCTTTTTAAAATTACAGGTAGATAGAAACTGAATGAGGAAAACTGCATTATACTGGGATAACCAAAAAAGACAAACAAGGAAAGTATTTGAGGATAAGTAAGTAAAGTGATGACATTATTATTTTAGCCAATAAGATCCAGAGACATAAATTTGATTTTCAAGGCTAAAATACATAAATGTTTGGCTTCTGTGACATTATTAGAGAATTTAATATCATATTTAATATAATAATATTAATGTACTAGCTAAATAAAGCTCTCTTTATATGTCAAAATATTTTTGTTTTAATGTTTGTATTTATTAAAGTTGAATAGTGAGTCCCACATCTTTCAATCAGCCTACTATATATTGTTTAATTGTTTATATGATAGCACAAATTAATCAATGTAAACATCCACTTTTTTATATGCTAAGATGTATGTAGCAAGCCCTTTTGTAGTTACTGGGAGGAGCAGAGTTAGTTGCTCCTTGTCATGACCAAAAAAATATTAATCGTGGCTACAAAAGCATTAGGAGGTCATTAAGGCGCTAGAAATGCTTTCTGGTCCCCAAGGACCAAATTGAAAGTAAAAAGCAAATAGGAAATCACATGGCTCAAGGAATCATTGTACTAGGTACCAGATTCGGTGATTTCTAATCATCTCAAAAGCTTTAGTTTGTGATATTTTAAAAATCAGTAAGTATATCTGTGCCAAAATGACTGAAGGATTAACCTATACAAAATTATATATTAATTTTTAAAAAAATTATTGGATGGAGATGGTACCATGCCTGCAGTTCCAGCTACTTAGGGAAGCTGAAGAAGGAAAATCGGTTGAGCCCGGGAGTTCAAAACCAGTCTGGTTGGCACAATGAGACCCTGACTCAAAAAAATTGATGGACAGTTATTAGTAACAGAAATGGATTATTTAAACAAGTATTTCATATTTATTTTATTTCTAACTTTTAAACAGAAGTTTTCAGGATAATTTTACCTTGGCAGTGGTAGTCTCAGGGAGGAAGAGCTAAGAAAGGTTAAAAGCATGATCAATTGGTTGGGGAAATTGGATTCCTAATGGTGATGACCAATATTAAAAGATGTTAGCAGCAAGATCATTGAGTGCAAACTTGGCTGTATATTTTCCGATTTGTGGCAACTCAGTTTTGCCACTAATGAGTTGAAGCAAGCTGAGAGTGCCCAGCAATAGATATGGCATTTTCATGATTTATTTATCTTACATTAAATAGTAGGAGAGGAAATTGCCAATATGTTCGCCCTTAATTGTGACATAAGGTCATAATAACTAATGAGGGTGTTGAAGTTCATCTTTTTAATTTTCACTGAGAAAAAATACACACATTTACAGCATTAGGCCTTAAGGGATTTTCTTTGTTTGCTGCAGATATTTTTACAGCAAGTCACTTATTTTGAGAGTCTAATATATTTTGAAACATTTTCACAATTCTTTGTTTCTAACTTTTAATATCTCAGTTATGAATATAACTATCTTTTAATAATTCAGTTATTGTATGTTGACATGTAATCAATTTATATAGCTATGTTTAATACATTGTTAAATAGAAGGAAAATCATCTTAATGAAAATAAGCATATAAGAGAAAATACAATCTATTTTTGACAAGTCACCATGACTCTACATATACATACATATAAATATAGTTATATATCAACATATGTAATGGTATATGTTAACATAACTATAGTATAGATTTTTATCCATTTTGTGCTTTATATTTAATAAATCTGACTTTTCATAACTGACATGAAACTCATGAAATAGATATAAAATTTATAAAACTCATGAAACTATTTTGGCTTTTCCCATAGCATATTTCTTCTCTTTTTTTAATTTTTATTTTAAAGAGAAAAAAATAGAACAAAAGTTCAAAAACAATATAATAGGAGGATAACAATGGTTAATACATTGCATATTGTTATCTTTAGTTACTCAGGGTACAAGATATCGGCATTCAATTGTCCAAACAATATTAGCACTAACCATTCTTTTCAGTAAACTAAGAGAAATTAGTAGTGTATCTATCTTGTCTTATGTATATATATGTTTTTGGGTTTTTTTTTTTGCTTTTCCCTTCCTTCTTTTCTCCATTCCCCCATCCCAGTTTCTCTTTCCTTTTGAACAGTTTCTCCCTGTTTTACAACATCTATTGTACATTTTGGATCTTATTTACTCTTTCAGCTTCTCACACTAGGGAGACAATACGATGTTTACACATGTGCCTCTGGTTTATTTCACTTATGAATATGGTCTCAAGTTTTATTTACCTATAAAGTCTCCAGTTTATCCTTCTTTATGGCTGAGTAGTACTCCATTGTATAAAAATACCACATCTTTTTTATCCATTCCTCAGTTGATGGGCATTTGGGTTGTTTCCAAGATTTAGCTATTACCAATTGTGCTGCTATAAACATGGGTGCACATATATCGCTGTAGTACGATGTTTTTAATTCTTCTGGGAAGATACACAGAAGGGAAATAGCTGAGTCAAATGGGACCTCCAATCCTAGTTTTTTGAGGAATCTCCACACTGATTTCCACAGTGGTTGCACCAGTCTACACTCCCACCAACAATGGAGAAAGGTACCTTTTTCTCCACACCCTCTCCAGCGTATGCTGTTGGTTGATTTCTTGATAATAGCCATTCTTTCTGGGGTGAGATGGAATCTCAGTGTTGTTTTAATTTGTATCTCTCAAATAACCAGTGATGTTGAACATTTTTTCATATATTTATTTGCTGTTTGTATTTCTTCATCTGAGAAGTGTGTATTCATCTCAGATGCCCATTTTTGGATTGGGTCTTTAAATTTGGGAGGTCTGTAGCATATTTCTTGAACATAGAAAAAAAAATTCTATTAAAGTATAATAATCTCCACTACAGGTCGAAGTACATCTTCATTTCACATTCTAAAAAAGTGAGAGAAATGAAGTTAGAAGTAGGAAGGTTACAACCTCATGGCTGAATAGATGCTGTAGGTACAACTGTAAAAATATGTTCAGTTTAAAACCATATCTAGGGCCGGTGATATGGCTCAGCAGCATAAGCGCCTGCTGGCAAGCACGAGGTCCTGAGTTCAACTCCCAGTGCCCACATAAAAACAAAACAAAACAAAACAAAAACCATATCTAGAATAGGTCTTTATGTGCTTTGGATAATAAAGCAGTTTGCTCATAGGAAGTCTCTTAAACATATATAGTCCTTGAAGTTATATCCTTGAAAGTAGGAGAACAAGCATGACGGAGAGTACAGTCTTCTGACTTGTTAGTCATGCTGTGAGGTTTCCTTGAACTGGGGAGGGGTTGATTTTTATGTGAGATTGGGCAGCCTTCACTCACTGGCAGCAGCAGGAGGTGGAGGCCCGCCCAGCCTGCTTGCCTGGCAAAGCCTGCCTTCCCTGCAGTCTTGGGAGCTGGGTTAGCTGGGAGACCAATGCTCTCAGTGAGGGGCAAGTCCAGAGCATTTTCAAGAGGATGTGGAAGAATAAAAGACAGTATCATGGCAAAAAAGAAAGAAAGAAAGAAAGAAAGAAAGAAAGAAAGAAAGAAAGAAAGAAAGAAAGAAAGAAAGAAAGAAAGAAAGAAAGAAAGAAAGAAAGAAAGAGAAAGAAAGAAAGAAAGAAAGAAAGAAAGAAAGAAAGAAAGAAAGAGAAAGGAAGAAAGAGAGAAAGAAAGAAAGGGAGAAAGAAAAAGAAAGGGAGAAAGAAAAAGAAAGAAAGAAAAAGAAAAGTCAGTGGCTCATGCCACCAAAGACAAGAGAGAAGAATTCAAAAGTATATTTGTTATTTAAAGTTTAAAGCTCATTTTCTCTTAGGGTACCTTTATTCTTCCTTCGTGCTCTCTACTGGATCTTCCATGCCTAACACTGTACCAGGCCCAAGTTGCTTAATAAATGTTTGTTGAATGAGTAAATCATTGTGCAAACCACTCAAAACTATTTTCATTCTGCACCTCAAATTCATGTTCTCCAGTGTTTATGTTATTGTATTAATATACGCATATACTTTAATATTAAAGTATGATGTTTTCTCTATTGGACAGATATCTCTTGTTTCCCTATGTATATTTTTAAGGCTACTTTAAGATTAATCTTATTTTCATTAAGGTGATACATTTTATAATTTAAAATGAATAAAATGGTGTTAGATTTCTTATAATGTAGGCACAGACTTTCTCTTAAGCTCTGGTCTGAATTCCCACAGGTAAACATTTGACTCATTTAGAGGTTTATTGTTGTTCTGACATATTTCTAAATGATTTGCTAATCCTGCTATTTTTTAGTTAGCAATTTACACATTATTTACCACCTTAATATTATCATAGTTGAGGATTTTACATACACACTTTTCTTCTCCCAAACTCCATATATAGTTTTATTGAAGTTTAGAGTTAATTCTTTTGTGAATCTGCTCTTTATTCTGATTTTATCCACGTGTGAGTAAAGGGATATTGTATTACATATTTCTTTTCCCTCACAACTTTTGGTTTTTCTGGAGTTCAAAACATCTTTTATTTATTAAAGTTTATTTAACATGCTTTGTACCAACAGCAAATTAATCAAAATTATCTTTAAATTGTCACAATCAGAATAGTCTAATTGCTGTAATAATCCCTAAATCTCAGTGGTTTTACACAAGTTCATTTCTTGCTCTAGTCACAGTTCAGCAGGTGGCAGCTGGGATTTGCATTGATACATTCAGGGCCACTCATTTCTTTCACTGAGCGACTTTCATTTCTTCTTTGTTGAGCTCTTCCTTGCCTCTTTGCGTCTGGATATTAAGAAGGAAAGAGTGAAAGCATGGAGGATCTCAGGAGCTACCTTATGGGCTTGGCCTGGAACTGGTATCCATCCATTCTATCCACATTCCATTTGCTCGAACTTTGTTGCATACCTCCCCCAACTCCGCAAGGGGCTCAGAAATGAAATCTGGTGGGGCGCTGAAGAACATGGAATCTGGTGAGCCCTGCCGGCATCCCTGTCTCTCTCTCTGTCTCTCTCTCTCTGTCTCTTGTCTCTCTCTGCTTCTCTCTCTTTCTCTCCCCTTCTCTCTCTCCCTCTCTCAGCAATTTACTGACTTAGCTAGAACCTGTCTGAAAAAAAGGTAGAAAGAAGAAAATTTTTTTTGAGTCTTTACATTTAGGGAAATAGCTTTACATGACTGACAGTTCGTCTGGGATACAATTCTAGGTTAGAGATAATTTCATTTTTTGTTCTTTTTTTATGTGATTTGCCTTATATTTCTGGGAGATAGTAAGATATTTAAGGTTCTTTTTATTCCTGGATTCCTATTATCTCAGAATAATGTCAGTTTAATTAATTTAAAGTGTATTCTGCTGGACTTCTGGTCAAACTTTTGATTCCAAAAGTTTATGGTCTTCACTTCTGCAATTTGAAAGTGTTATTTTGTTTAGTTAATTTTTTCATCCCTTTTTGCATAGAAAGAAATTTTTTCCCTAAATTTCTGGGACTGCAGTTAGTCAGAAAATTTTTTCTCCAAATTTTTACATAGGTTTTTCTTCTTCTTCCCTGATGATATTTTGAAATTAGTTCTAAACTATCAACATTTTACGAGTTTAAAGGTTTTCAATTTTAAGAGTTTTTTGCTCCCATTCATAAATTTCTTTTTTATTGACTTTCTCTAGGAGCAGAGTAAAAAGGCTCAGGATGTTTAGACACACAATACTGTAGTTTACTTTCTTTTGGAGGCTGCATTGAGCAGATGGAGGAACTTTATGTTTGATTTTGCATGGCAGTGGAGGAGGGGACTTTGGGTCCAAGCATTCTATATACAAACATCTAACTGAACCCCCTTGTTTACCCAACCATCTGAACCCCGCTCCTGCCATGCTAGTATTTCTGCCTCTTAGGCCTAACACTATCGAGTTTTACAGAAAGAATCACCTCACTTTTTGTCTAACAATCCCTCCCATAGAAAGCGGCGTGCAAACTCTGCTCTTCCAAATCAGGTACCAAGCCTCCAACTAATTTAAATTCTTTGAAAAATTCATTAAAATGTATTTTATCTGTTGATGTCTCTTCTCCCTATTGTTTTTCTTTACGGTTTAAGAACATTTGTAAAAAATTCATTTATTCTTGTGTTGAAAGAGTTTTATGGAAAGGGGAATGAAATACATGTGATCAATTTGCCACATTTAACTAGAAGTCTCCCAAGTACATTTATGAATCTGTTTACCTCAGAGCTGTTTTTATTGAATTAGATGGAAATTACGTGTATTTAATTTTTGCAATGTAAACTTCAGGGACAGGAAAGCTTTATCATTACTGTTTTTGTGATACATGATGCTGTTACCTGCTCTCCCTGGATTTCCAGGGTCTTTGATTCTGCCCTGCCCGTAGTCAGAGTGGCATTGGTGAAATGGGAAAGTGACATTTTTCTCAGGGAAGGGAATGCATCACCACTCTCCACCAGTGTCACTATGTGACTGCAATAGCTCCAAGTCTCAGAACCAGAAAGACAGGACTGTGACAAGTCAATCCATCAGGGCTGTCCCTGTTACCAGGCGCTTATCTGGGGATGGGCGACAAGGAGGGGGTGATAAATGTGCATGCTAGATGTGCTCACGGTGGGACATTTTTCCAGCAGTATTAGGCAAGCAGCAGAATAGAGAGACCACCATAAGCTCCGCATTCAAAACCAGTAGACCTGAGTTCTTTCTGCCTCTACTAAACGACTTGATTCTGGGCAAGTTATTGGAACTTTCTCAATGTCAATTTCTTCATTCTTAAAATGGGGACTGTAAATATAATAGAGGCCTTGCCCATTTCAAAGCTATGCTGTGAAAGCCAAATGAGATGCTCTGGGGGCAAGGGCTTTGCCGACTCGGCTGCACACACACAGGAAACAATAGCCGTCGGGACTGATGAAAGGTAGTGAGCAGGTTGCTTTGATAAAGCGTATGCACTATCATCGTATAGGACAGAGACTCATTTTAAATCAGCGAGTTCACAGGGGACTAGAATCAAGGTCGTATGTGTGTTTCTTCTTTTATCTCGGGGCCCATGGACACATACAGGTAGGGCTGACAGATGAAAAGCAGATTTATCACAAACCCAATAAAGCCAACTTCATATACTTTCTTCTAAAACAACTTTTGTTAAATTGGACCAACCTTGGGAGAATGGAGTAAATTAAGAGCTACTAAAATTGTAAGTAGAACCCATGCATCTGTGGAACCTCCTGTGCCAGACACTGTGCTAGGCCTTTCACCATTACGAACTCAATTACTCTCAATAGCACTCCTAGGGAGTTATTATCATCCCCATTTTCAAGGTAAGAACACTGAGGCTAGAACAGACAGACTTCCGTGAGAATGAATGTTCTTTCTAATATTTCTTCTCCACCACTTGGCCATTGTTAGTTTGTCTGAGGTTTTGGTGTTTGTCCATTGTTTTCTCTTTCTAGGAGAAATTCTTGGGGAGATCCTCCTCAGAGAATAACAGCAGAGCTTCCTACACCCAAGTCTTTAAAGCACCTGGTCAGATCTGAATTTAGCAATTAAAATTGAAGCAATCATCTCATTGTTTACTAACATGAATACAAAGGACAGGTTCGGATTTGTAAAATTTTCTTCATCGATGAATAAATCAATTGTAATGGTATGCGTTCAACCCTGTGGCTCACCTTGGACAGGGCTCTGTAGATTAGGGATGTCAGGGGATTTCGAAAATGCAATCCCCAAAGGGCTGGCCAGGATCTTTGCTCTGTGCTTCAATCTTACGTGTTTAGAACATGGCCAGTCATATAGTAGGTACTTAGTTAACACTTGCTCAGTGACAGCTTGTGTGCTCGTTATTTTGTTTGTCATTTATTGATCTCTGAACTGGTGTTAGAAGTGGGACTAGGCCAGTGCATACTGACTGATGTTTTCACATGAACATATTCTACTTTAAAATGCAATTTCTTTCCAACCTCCCTTTTATTTCCTGGGGTCTTCCTCTGCCCTCCACCCGTGATCTTCGCTGCTCTGTAGTTACACAAACAACCCCTCCCCTCGGAGTAAGAACCACCACCAGGGAAGCAGCGCCCTGGGCTCCTGAAGTGAGGGGTCAGAGAAAACACAGACAAATTAGTGAATAAAAATGAGCTCGCCGCCAGGGCTCGGAGCCCCGCGACGTGGAGCATTTAACCAGGAGCCAGGCGTGTTTCTCACCGCAGCTGTTGAGTCACCGGCACGGCTGGCCCGAGGTGAGCCCGGCACATCCGCGTTCGCACTGGCAGGCCCGCCCTCTTCGCACACAGACCTTCCCGGCCTGGCGCCTCGGCGGGCTCCCGGGGAGGTGCCGCTGCCAGCCCTGCCTCCCGAGCCACAGGTTGGAGCAAGAAGGAGCCGTCCCGTGACCGTCACCCTGTGAAGCAGGTCGCGCGTGGGTGCGGGTGGGGAAGCCCCGGTGCCAGGGCCTGGGAAGGGCAGGAGACGTCTCCGGAACCCGACCAGCCCCTCGGCGCGGAGACTCCGCAGGCTGGTGAGTGGGCAGGGCGGGCCGGCGCGGCCGCGGTGCGCTCCCCCCTCGGCTTGCGGGGCGCGGCGGGCGCGGGGCGCGGGGCTGGGGCCCGGAGCGGGCGGGACCCCGCGGGGAGCCTGGCGCCGCGCGCCGCGGAGGGCACCGCGCACTCGGGCGGGCTGGCGCGTCCCACAGCTGCTTAGGACAGAGCCCAAAGCGAAATCGCCGGGCACAGCAACGCCAATTCCCCTCCATGTGTATCTCCAAAAAGTTTTTTAAAAAAAGATGATAAATAAGAATGAGAACAACCATGATGTGTTTAGGGTGTCGTCCTGGGAGAAGTGACTTGGTGAGGCCGAGAAGGTGTTTCTTTCCTTGCACGTCCTCGGGTGAATCAGCCGCGGAGAAACCAGGAGTCATTTCTGCTTTCCAGTTTCTTGCTGTTACTTTCAAATGCTGAGCTAAGCGTTGCACCCACTCGCGTGTCTGCGTTCGTGCAAGGGGTCCCCGTAAAGTGGTTTCCAGGATTTTCCCACCCAATACAGCATTATCGAATTAAGCCGTAGGAAACTATTGAAGCAAATTAACTGTGCACAGTGCCTGCCTTCCCAGGAAAACGATGTTTGACTAAAGCTGTCACGCCTGTAATGTGTTTACTGGCTTCTTATATCAAGATGTAAAACTAAGGATATAGGATTCCAGTTGTTTAAATGGTCCACCATTAAACAGGGTTAAAATGAATTACATGTTGTCTCAGGATTATTAATAACGAAGTTATTTAACATAATAAAGATGTGCATCTTGATTAATATTTAAAAGAAAAGATTATTACAAATGTTTAAAAGAAAACTTCTCAATTTTTAGCTGTATTCACACACAGATAGTGCATGGGTTGTAAACAAAATTTTGAAAAGTTAACAGAAAAGATGTGCTTCATCCTTATTACAAACTCAGGTATATAAGTTTACTGGATTTTTCAGGCTACTTTATAGTCCAGATTGTCGTTATAAAATAAGTGTCATACTTGTCTTGTGCCACCCCACTCCACAGATAGTATTCTTCATACTTTCCTAGCCTAATCCTCTGCCCAAAGGAGATCAGCCATCCTTAAAGGCAAGCGGGAATTCTTATAGGTGACGGAAAGGAGTAATATAGACAGTTTAACATTAAACTTTTTGGCTTTTTCTGCTTAAGAAGTGACTATGGACCTCCCATAGGATGTTACCATCATCACTTTGAAAGGAAAACAAAACATTTCCGATGAAACTGGATGAGCCTGTTCTCATAGTTGCCAAAAGGAGTAAAGGGAATCTGTCAAATGTAAGCAAACCCAGGTCTCCTTTTCCATGGGTCATTTCTGGAATAGGCACTTTTGACCCCCTAGGGAAGGCAACCCTATAAAAACAATTTTCTCAGTTCCTTAGTTCACCATGTTATACTAAAATTACTTACTGGTTTCAGAATTGTTCATTTAACTATTCTGGAAATGTGGAAATCATCCACAGTCCCAGGGAGTTCAGAACAGAAATTTATTCTTTTTCCACCCTCATTCTTGGAAATCTTTGGTTAGGTTTTTAGTTTCTGATCAGTAGAGCATGAAATGTAGACCAACTATTCACATAAAACTTGTCTCGCAATTAATCCTGCTTCTTGAGTTGATTCATCATGACTGGTTAACCAATAGTTCAGCTCTGAAGCAATTAATTATAATGTTGAGATTCAGGAAGATAATTACAATAAAAGCAGACAGGACAAACCAGATGTTTCCTGTGAAGAGTATGTCACTTTCTAAAGATGGCTGCCAAAGGGGGAATGGTTTTATTGTTTAACTCGTTATTACAGGGCATGCAGGACTTAAATTTATTCTGTGGAAATAGGAAACAGGAACATAGTAATAAACCTATTATAAACCCTATATATGGAATTGAGAGTGCTACCCACAGTCCCTTCACAATCATTATTCACATTCTCCAACTATTAACCTTCTCTCATTAGCCTTCCTTCAATGAGGAACACTTGTCTGGATTACTGATAATGACAACACTTTAACAAATGGCTACAAGAAATCTTCAATAAGTTCAGTCTTTTTAACTATACAAAAGTTCAGTATATTAAGAAAAATAATACATTAAGTTGCCTGTTCATTTATTCAACAAATGTTTAGTGTCAAACATGATTCTGGACTCTTGTGTGGATGGTAGTAGACAAAATAGACAAAATCCTTAACCCTGTGGAGTTTACCTTTTACCTGGGAGACAAAAAGTAAACAAGATGAGCAAGTGAAATCTATGGCACGTTAGACAACAGTGGTATGGAAAGATTATAAAGCGGGGGTGGAGCACGTGTTAACTCTCAGTGGTAGGGGCGAGGAGTGTTAAAATTGTAGATTAGGTGCCAAGGCAAGCATCCCTGAGATTACCTTTCAATATCTATCAGAAGGAAGCAAGGGGGTGATTTTTGTGGATTGGAGAAGAAAGAGCTTTCCAGACTGAAGGGACAGAAGGCAGAGGTTTGCCTGGCATCCTCCTCTAGGGACAGCAATGCCTGTAGATCCACATCAGAGAGAGTGAGGGGGAGGGTAGCAAGATATAGGGAGGGACAAAAATAGGGTGAGGGCATGGACAGTCTTGAAGGTCCTATTCTGGTTTTTATTCTAGGTGAAATGAGAAAAAAGCTATAATTTAGATATAACCTGTCAAACTTTTTTCAACAAATACTTACTGAGCGTACTGTGAACTTCAGTATTCTAAGAACTGTTGGATAAGAGAGGTTAATAAAACTTACAAGGTCTCCGCTATTATGGAGATTGCATCCTTTGGTGGGGAGAGGGACACAGAACTAAATAAACCAATTCACAATGCTGTAACTTAATGTGTTATTAAAGAAAACATATTAAAGGATAAAATAATGAAAGAGGCCTGGAAAGGACTGTGTATGATTTGGTGGTCAGGAAAAGCCACAGGGCACTGTTTTTAATTTTACTTTTGTTATATTTTTACTAAAACATAATAATTGTACATATTTATGGTGTAGAATGTGATGTTTTAATACACATATAACGTTGACCCTCTGAGTTGTTGGGTTTGACTGTGTATTGAAATATTTGAAAAAAAAATTACATTTGTATTGAAAATGTACAAATATTTTCTCTTGTCGTTATTTCCTAAACAGTACAGCATAGCAACCACCTACATGGCATTTACACTGCACTGGTGTTGTAAGTGGTCTACAGATGATTTAGGGTGTACAGGAGGACGTGCGTGGGTTATGTGCCAATATAACGGATCTGAGCATCTGCAGATTTTGGTATCCTTTGGTGTCCTGCAACCAAGCCTGTGCTGAAACTGACAGACAACTATACTTTGTGTAATGTCTGAATCATGACATTTAGCATATTTATCACCTCAAATGTTTATTATTTGTTTGCGGTGAAAGCATTTGATGTCTAAGGAAGTGATGTTTAAAAAAAAATTCTTTGGCTTCCTTGAAGATAATGGAGTATAGGATAACCAGAGTAGAAAGACCAGAGAGGAGACTGTTCCAGTACACCAGAGATGACAATGGCACAGATTAAGTTTGGGACAGTGGTCATGGGGAGAAGTAGATTCACTGAAGATGGTTTTTATTCTAGGTGCAAGACCATGCTCTTGCTTACCCTAATGCTTAGGAATCTTGAGTAGTGCATAGGAAGAGTCAGTATAAAGCCAATAAAGTGGGAGGTAAATTACTAGGGGACATTACAATCATAAACCCAAGCCAGGGAGTTTTTAAAAAATGGTCAAAGGTGTCAGATGATGCTAAGATGGAGAGTGAGATGAGGATGAGGATGTGGTAATTTCACATGACCATATGGAATCATTGACAACTCTGGTAAGATAGCCTGCTCAAAATAAGCTATTCAGAAAAAGTAACCTAAAAATTTTAGAAATAGCATTTTGCCTAATCCCAAAGAGAAACAGAAAACTCTTGAGGCTACATGCAGGGTCTAATCCAGTGATGGAGGACCTTTGAGAACTTTCAATGATAACAAACAGCTGGCTATGGCCCACGTGCCAAAGGTTCACTCCCACTGGATCAAATCAGTTTTTAAAGCTGATTCATAGGACAGAGGGACAAAGAAATACATAATTAGAAATAGCAAAGTCTGTGAGTTGTCAGCATAGTTTGAGGAAGAGTAAAACCAAACTGAATGGGCTGAAGCTTGGACAAAATGTTAATGAAAGCCAAAGATTCTTTGTGCATTTTTTAGAACAAAGCAGTGAGTAAGGAAGTCGTCTCATATCATCTGAGTGAAATTTCTCTGTTTCTATTTTGCCTCCTTCTTTTCTTGTTCCAAATTGGATGAGACAACACTAAGAGTAAATTAAAATCAAAGAATGTTGAGGAGTTATTGTGGTTGCAGGTAACTTCTTCAAATTGGAGAGAAAAGAGTAAGGGTGGGAGTGGTTAAGAGGACTCTGGTCAGGACATTGTATTTCAGTTGAGACCTAAAGAATGTCTCAGTGCCCGACAAGGGAATGATTAAGAAAGAATAAACCCAAAGAAGCAAAAGCACCTGCAGGGTTCCTAACCTGGGAGGGCTCCTGTTGCATTGAGAGACCTGAAAGAAGGGTGTGGATAGTGGGAAACAGGTACCAAAGAAGGGCCCAAGTCAGGTTGGAGACACCGCTTGGGAAGTCATTGCAGGGGTGGAGTAAGACCAAGGAAGACCAAGAAAAGCAGCCACCCAGGACTGTCAGAGGTTTCGTAGAGATGTCTTCTGCTGGGAAAGAACTAAACCACCACCTTCTCTTCCAAATCTGCGATCCTACAAATACGGGTTTACAGTTTGGTAGCTATTCAAGATCAAGAATTGATAGTGACAGCTTAGTTATAAAAGATAAAACAGAGCAAAGTAAATCATATTGTAACTGCCATATAAATCATTTAATAGCCAAAAATGTAAGGACATTTTTAGGTTAGTATAGTTATATTAAAGCATACTAAAATCCACCCATATAATTCTGTGAGCAATTTTATATAGGACAGGCACAGGCTCATAAATTAGAGTTAAGACAAACAATTATTTTTAATCTATTATTAATCAAATATTGCCAATGCTGTATAGTATTTAACTATGCACATGATATCCAGCTTGTTAAGATCTCGATTTTTCCCTGTGTAAAATGAAAGGTATTATTGACTATTTTAACAGTCCTACTGTCTAACTTTAGACTCAGGTCACCTATATTTTTGGCTTCATGTTTAGTTCCTTCTTTCCCCGTTTTATAACGTTTATGTATCTATCCATTTTGCTTGAGATAGATGTCCATATACATATATACATGCATATAAATAGATATACGTGTGTGCATGTACACACAGGTATAAAAAAGAAGGAAATATAAACTCTACAAACGGGAAATTCATTTAAAAAGGTTTAGGAAGAAAGTACAGAACTTTATTTTAGTGTTCTGTCTGTAGCACATAAATTTACTTCCAATTATAATGAACTCAGGGTCAGTGCAAACTGTTTTCTTATTGGTTCTTTAGCTTTCTCAGAAAAATGAAACCGTGTATTGAATCTGAACCAAAGGATACAATAGAAGAAGAATAATTAGAAAAAACAAAGTTGATTTATATTTTCCAGTCTAATGTAGGCAAGGCAATCAGAGCCTAAGAAGTTTATTAAAAGAATTACTCAGTACTTAGGTTGACTACACAGAATATGTTGTTTTTATAGAAGAAGTGTGTTATTGATAAATATTTCTGGGGTGTTAAAGTATTAAAAATCTAGAATAAAATTAGAGTTTTTAAAAAGAAAGAAAAACTGGGTCTAACTTAAAGGTAAAAAAAGTACAAACCTTCTTCAGTGTCAGGAGTTGCCACATATTGATGTAGGTGTCTCCCTGGACTGACTCAACCTTTTGATTTTCTGCATTTTCCCACTAAATGCTGCAAAATTCAGGAGCAATGCAACCAGTCTGCTAATTTCTTAATTCCTCAGGTAAACTAAAGGGAGCTCCCACAATTCACTATATAGAAATTATTATTCCCAATTCCTATGCCCGTCCTTCTCCTCTCATTCTTTGATCTTAATCTTCCTAAGGTTAGCCATATCCACTGTATTCTCAAGTACTGCCTGCCAAAGTTTGGACGTACACATTTCCATGAGGAACAATGTAGAAAACAACACTAGAAAACATCTTAGGAGAAAATAATCACTATAATAACATATCCTTATATTTATAGCTGAGAGGAAACAGGTAATGAAACAAGCTTAAATGAAGAGGGTGTCGTATGAAAAGAACCTCTGTTTACTCTTCGGTTGGAAACAGGATGCTGCGTAGCAGTAGTAATAAAATGAAGCAGCAGCTTTGAGTTTGCTTTTCTCTGGGACTTTACTAAGCCATAATCAGGTGCCCCTTATTTTGAAATTGACCAACACCATCTCCCCACATCTCCTCTGTTTTACTTTAATTGTTAATTTAGACACTAGGAAAACCAAGACAACAAAAGTAGAACATGGACTTTGTTAGTAATGTGTTGGATATCATTAATTTCATTGCCCTCTCCTGCCCCAGGAATTTATGGACTTGACGAGAGCTCATTCCACCTGGGATTATAGAATACATAATTAGATGAAGGAGAGGGCAAAATGAAGAACGGAGGGTAAGGAATCTAGGCCAGTGCAGTTTATCCTCCATTATGTAAGCTGCAGGACCCTGCATGTGTGGTCTCCTTTGCAGACTTAGAGAAGGCCTGGGGTGCATGTGGAGGATGTCAAATTCAATGTGGTGTTTTTCTCTGTAAAATGCTATGTGGTAATAACCGGGTTGCTGTGAAGAAGAATTTCCCTTGTTTTATAATGTTCTTCTGTGTAGTTCCCAAGGGTTTTTCTAATCAAATGTGTCTCATAGTTCTGACTCCTTACAGTATGCACCCTTTCAAGTCCACTTTGACTTTTAAAGTACTCTCGTGCCTGAGGCCAAGGAACCAGAAACCAATTCCCGGTTCTCTACTTCCCGGAAGTGTGGGATCAGAGAGACTTTTGTGAAACAAAGCCTTGAGGTATAGCCTGAGTGGTCTAGAGCAGTGGAACCACACATGAGGGTGAAATCTTGGCACCTTGAAAATAGAAAACTGATTGCAAATAGAAAAGAAATAATTCAAATTCATACATGTTAATGATGCATTTAAACAAAGATGTATTGTTTACACCCCAGTATGTTCTAACCAGGAGAAATACTTTTATCTACCTTACTTTTCAGGAATCATATTCTTTAAAGTACATAGAAATTAGAATTGAAGGTTTTAAAAATAGCTCAAAACTGCTTCACAATTCCCACATAGTAAACACATATTGTACGTGGTCATTAGATCCAAAAGGTGAAAATAAGATATCTAAGAAATACAGACATTTGGTGGGGAACACAAATTCTGATGATTATAGAATAGTATAATCCTTTTAGGAAAAGTGTCAAGTTAGTTAAAGTTTAAAAATGTCAATAAAAGACCTGCTCACCATTTTAAACCTGCTAATAGCAGTTTCATCTCCAATATAATTTTTGTCTGTCTGAATTTTTTACTTAAAAATTCACAAAGTGCCCCCTACATGTTAGCATTGTTTTTGGTATTTTGATTGTAATAATGATTAGAATGTAGTTCTTGCTCTCAAAGAACTTAGAATCTGGTAGAGTAGAAAGACATAAGCAAGTAATTTTAGTGTAACCTGTGAAGGTTTCATTTCTCATTTTGAAGTGTAGTTATTGTGATAATCAAGAGGGTTAATATTGTAGGGACTAAGAAATGAAAAGGTCTGAAATTAGCTCAGAAACTATGAAGTTGGAAAAGAAATGATTAACAAAGGTGGATGTTGACAAGATACTTGGGGAAAGGAAACACTTTTTTGAAGCCTAATTTGCTGGCTTTATGGAATATGAAAATTTATGGGTGAATAGTGGTCCTGAAAAATGAAATCATGCATAGAGGAGGTGAGGCCGTTTAGGGGAAGAAGACATACAGCGCTTGAGATGCTTATGGTCATTCAATTGGATATGATGAGAAAAATGACTTCTGAAATTTAGTCCTCTCAGGAGAGGTCATGCTGGTATTAAAAGCGGGATGCAGATGATCACTGAAACTCATTTTACCAAACGCCATCTCTCCAGGGGAAAGAGAAGTAGCCACAACATAGCACTAATGATTTTTTAAAATTTTATTTTCTGTAAGCACTACTCTGATTTGACTAATAATGACATTAAAGTTCTGGAAGAACCTGGGGAAATGTAATGTATCTAATTATATATACTTATCATTATCATGATTGTTGTTCCTAAATTGGAAGGACATATTAAATATGCCTTATAGCTCTGAGTTTGTATGACATAATTTATCCTGTTCTGTGGGGCAACAACTCTAAGTAACATTTCCTTTCCCTATAATTGTGTTTCCCTATATTTTCTCCTATCTCACTGGATGAAATTGACAAGTCATATCTCAGTTAACTAGAATATGTTCTAGAACCACTGAATAGAAACCTAGAAGATCCCTAAAGTGATTGAATCTATTAATTTGGGCTCATTAATATCATGCTCTAATAACTGATACCCAGCCATTATTAATTTAAGAACAAATTAACTGACTTTTTAGTTTACTCAATAGTTTTGTTTTAGTTCTGCTATGACTACATTTATGATACTTTTAACCTCGAGACCTACTTACCTAGTCATAACAATGTGTATCTTGATACTGTAAAAGAATTAAAGAATACTTTTCTAAGAATTATTTTACAGGTTGCAATAATATGTAAAATATTGTCAAGTGATTGAGTGTAAAACCATGTCAAATGGTTGACCAAGTTTAGGGAAGTTATTCTTTTCATCCTGTTTTCTTTTTACCTTATCTCCACCTCCATGTTAATATTCTGTCCAATTCATTATTTGCAAAAATTTAGGAAACATTCTTTTATGTTTACATTAATTTTTTCTATAACCATGTCACTGCTACTTACTTTCCATCACAAGTATTTCTAATTATTAAATAATTAATATGAGACTATAGTGCCTGTCTACTTGTCCAATTTATACACAATTTTTCTGTGTTCCTTCTAGATTTCAGGTGTGCAAAGCTTTTTTTGTTGGGGATGTATCATTGGATACATCTAGTTCAGAACAAGATGTATTTTTCATAAAAGCTCCTTGTAATTTGCCAACATCTCAGTTATTTTTATGCTATAATTATTATAGACAGAAAAGCTAAATCCTAAAAAACAGTTAAGTTACTCATGTTAGACACATATTCATATCTACAAATATCCCAGTCAAGATTTTTTATTAGAACCATGTTGATTTTCATCCTTGTTTTTTTGCTGGGGCATTTGGTTAATTACATTATTTAAAAGCTATTATCCAACTGCGAATCTTCTAAATTATACCCATCCCATGAGTAAATTCATCAGTATCTCAAATTCTCTCAGGAAAGATCAATATGTTATGCTTTTTTCTTGTTTCAATTTTTGTGTGTGTGTGTGTGTGTGTGTTTACCGGGGGTCAATCTCAGGACCTCACGCGCCAGCAGGCGCCCGTGCCGCTGAGCGATATCACCGGCCCTTTTTTTGTATGTGGGTACTGGGAGTCAAACTCAGGACCTCGCGCTTGCCAGGCAGGAGCTTGTGCCACTGAGCCATCTCACCGGCCCCCTCTTGTTTGAATTTTGAGTATTGATCAACTAACATGGGCACAAATCTCATTTTGTGAGGAGTGTCCGGACTTGCGTGAAGATGTAATATTAAATGTGAAGATATGGGCACACATGCTATTTCCAGGACTAGGGGGTGTGCTCCTACAGCTCGTAATAAACATTTGTGAATCACTTTAAATGATACTGTTTGACATGGTTGTTAAGGGTGACATAAAACCTTGACTAAAGACTGACAATAAGCACCATCATTTTCAGCTTTGAAATATTGTCACCCCAAAGCATACATTCATTACATGTACCAGTTTTCAAGTCAAAGCTATTGTGTAAAGACATCAAAAGTTTGGTAATTTCAGTTTTTTGGGCATCATTTTGCAAATTCTGTTTTTTCTTACTACTGCCTCCTGTTTGGAATATTCTTTTACATGTAATTTGTTGATTTCAGGACTTGTATACCATATATATATGCAAAGCATGAAAAAGTTTGGAAGAAGGTAAAAGTGTATAAATAGTCCTTCCATTCTAGACATAATCTTTTTGTGTCCAGTTTTACTTAACACAGTTACCAGTAACTGGCCCAAGGAATGATTTAAAGGCAAAACTGAACTGGATGATATAGATAACAGATTTTTTCCAAACCACAGGGTCCCAAGTAGAAGGGAATGTAAAGACAGAGAAGCAAATATTTTTATCTATGAAGGCCCTTTTGAGAGCATATTGGCAGTGTACCTCAAATCCAACACTAATAAAGACAACTTTAAGGAGTGCACTGGATGTTGAATATCTTTTTGTTTTTTAAATGCCAACTATCTCTTAATTCCTAATGACCTTGGGACCCTGTTTACTTGGGCCAGACATAAACCGATGCTGGAATTAAAGAGGAGAGTGACTATTTTTATGATACCCATTCCAGTGATGAGTTTCCAAAACTACATTTCTACCATAGCAATGGTATCTATAAATCTGTAACTGTCTTAAGAATAGTTATGGGCCGGTGATATGACTCAGCGGCACAAGCGCCTGCTGGCAAGCATGAGGTCCTGAGTTCGACTCCCAGTACCCCCATAAAAAAAAAAAAGAATAGTTATGAAACTTAAGAATGGTCATGGAACTTTATTAAGGAAGAAACAACAGATGCCTTTTTGCAGATTTCTTAGAGAAATGATATACCCTTAGCATTTCCGACTTAAGTGGAAGCAATGAAGAATTTTATAAAGCCAATAATTTCCTATTTATTATCCCTAAACCCCTGTTGAGACAAATAATCTTATTACAGGCCTATTTTATCATAACAGGAAAATTGTCTTCTTGAGTCTTTTCTCTTTGTCATTCATTGGAGGCCAACTGGAAGACAGAACTTTCTTTTTAGTACAAAGCACAATTAAAATGCTTTTCTCTTGAAACTTTGTCTCAGAGCTCATCTTGTCTTTCTTTTCATATTTTTCTCTGTTGCTTAGTGTTATTCTGTTGCTCCCAAGCAGGAGTATCACTGACTTGTTGACCAATCCTGATTAATTTTACTAAGGTAGTTATAGTGGAAAATAGCTTAGAAATTATTCTTTACAGTAGGCATATTTGCTTGTTGATATGTACCAAAAATCCAAAAGCATGCCTAGTCTTAGAAGTTCCATGCTGGAGATATAGTTCACTAACTAGTCTATTTTCCATCAATCATGGTGGCATTTTTTTTTTTTCTGAGTCAACCTCAGACAAAAACTAGAATACAAGATTGGTGTATAAATAACTGTAGGCTTTCCAAACATATCCAAAATTGCCAATGTCCATCCTCACAGATACACGATAGCAAAAGATCTCTTGGTTGAGTATTGGTAATTTTAGTGTAATCATTAACACCATTTGCCTTCTGAGTGGTTTCCTCTAGAAGTAGGCCCCAATATCCTATTCAGTCCTACTGCTAGGCTGCCAGCCTAGAAAAACAGACCTATTCCACAGAATAAATTAGTTCGAAATTGAGGAATTATAAAGAGATAACAGCTTAACTTTCCTGAAAGACAAAAACACACCTTATTCATTATAGTAAGCAAAAGGTATCCTACATTCACTGCACTACCATGCTGGGAAATGTGAGGCATCAAGTTGTATCAGATATCTTATGGCAGATTGCTGTGTAAGCAACAATTCTACAGCAAAACTCCTTCATTCAGCACGAGAAACTTCTGTCTTGGTTTTTTTTTTTTTTTTTCTTGTAATCATTTGATGCTGGTTGTCTATGTGTACTTGAATATTCTTCACATAATATTCAGTTTCAAGGCAGTGACATTTAGAAAGCCGATGTGGAAATGATTGTCACACTTGTTTGTTAAGAAAGGATATGTAAGCGATTCCTTGGTTATCCTACCTCAAGAAAATGCAGATCAGATAATATGTAATTGAAATACTTAAAGAAATTCTGCCAAAAGAAACAAAAAAACACATATAATTTCTTTTTTTGTGTGTGTGGGTACCGGGGGGTCAACCTCAGGACCTCGCACGCCAGCAGGCGCCCCTGCCGCTGAGTGATATCACCGGCCCTTTTTTCGTATGTGGGTTCTGGGAGTCAAACTCATGCCCTCGCACTTGCCAGGCAGGCACTTATGCCGCTGAGCCATCTCACCAGCCCAATATAATTTCTTTAAGTAAACGATTATTTCTACTTCTTCTAAGACATAAATTGCTAATACAAAGTCTTTTTTAAAATATTTCTTCAAAGTCTATAAAGTTTGGCTGAAGTGTGGCTATATATATTTTCTTTCAGATAATAATTATTTATTTATTTATTTTTTGAGACAAGGTCTTGCTATGTAGTTCAGACTGGTCTTGAACTCACTATGTAGCCCAGGCTGGCCTCAAACTCACAGTGATCCTTCTGCCTCAGCTTCCAGAGTGCTGGGATTATAGGTGTGCACCACCAGGCCCGGCATCTTTCAGATAATCGAAATTAATATATTTAGTTAAAAAATGAATATTGGCAGTCATCTCTCCTATGCTTTCATCTGTATGCTGATTGCCCATTCAAACAGGTTTAGCTACAGTCTAAATAAAGGGCAGGAAGGATAAGAGCATTGGAACGAGAAGAAAAGTCATTCCATGGCCCTGGGAAGGCTGCAGAGAAGTGGGAGGAGTTCCTTATTAATCCGTGTGGAGCCTGAGCTAACAAAGGTGCAACTTCAGAAACTAAGCCAAGTTCATGAGTACAGCACAGTGCACAATTATGGTTTGTCTATGAATCCATATCCTTTTCAGGATATAATTTTTAGAAAAAGACACAGAATTAGCCATAAACCATGACAGATATCTATGAATTAAAATATGTAAGAGCTCAGTAAAGCCAATAATCCCAATAATTTTCACCAAATCAAAGATTCACAAGGTTTAGTTAGTGCTGGAGACAAGTCAAGGACAGACAGAAAATGGACTGCATATTCACTCCATGATTTTTTTTTTTTTTAATGTGGGTACCAGAAGTCGAACTCAGGACCTCGCGCTTGCCCGCAGGCGCTTATGCCACTGAGCCATATCACCGGCCCAAGTTAATTGTTTTTAATTTAGAACTACTTCTTAAATAATTGGCCCCTGAGAACCAATACCTTGCAACATCCTAATTAAATAGGTTGATCTGCTCTTTAAGTCCTATAAAATTCACATTTTTTTTTTTTTGCCTTTCTCTCAGTTTCTGTCCCACTGTTCTCAGTGTGAAAAAGGAGGTATGGTGGAGGGGAAGTGAATGTTCTTGTTTTAATGATGGTTTTCATCATGCAAAAAAGTGAGTTTCTCTTTCGAACTCTATGTTCTAACAATTTGGCACAAACTTCTGTATATTACCTACTTTCCTCTTGTTATGTTTGTCGCAAATAAAGACAAAGGAAAGAGATTGAGGGAGGCCTTTATTACCAAAGTGGGAGGGTTGCAGTAGAGTGCAAAAGACCCTCTGAAGAGGAGGCTGAGGGACAAAGCATTTATTGGATTTAGCTGGCGGTGGAGTTTGGAGGGGCGAGCAAGGTGACATAAGGGAAGGGGATTGGGGATCTTTGGCGTGCACACGAAGTAGGGGAGAGAAAATTTATTCTGGGCTGGGGAAGAAGAAGGAGGAAGTGGGTGATATGCTGTTATTTGGGCTCTTCACCATGTTGGAACACTGCCATGAGGACTAAGCAGCTTTCATATGGGCAGAAACCCATCACCTCTTAGACATATTAGCCTCACAATGTTTGATCAATTAGCCTGTCTATGAGTCCCTACAGAGATGTCCAGAAAACTGAACAAGGCTATACGTAGTCCAAACCTATCACTGCCTACTCCAAATAGGAACATGATGTTATTTAGAAATCTCTTGTTAATTATGATGTTAGATATACCTGAAAATTCACTTTCAAGTCTTTATCTTTTTAAAATATTTACACCCATTTTTATTTATTAATTCATTCTACCACTGATATTAAGGATTTTATGATATGAGGCAGAGGAAGGTACAACATATAGGCTCTAATAGTGAGAAATATTAAGAAACAAAAGATTGAATAAAGCTTTACAGACTTATTTAAACTTAAATTTAAAATTTAAATTGTGGATTGATTGCTCAAATTCTTAAGCTTAATTTTTCCTGATTTTCCAAATGTGCTTATTAATCCAACTCTTGAGAGAATTTACAAAAAATGAGTATGTAAGGTTTTTTCATAACACTAGATTAATAGTGATTTTTTAAGTGATTTGAGAAATGGCTCACCTACAGAGGGGGAAAAACATGAGAAAATGGAAGTTATCCTTCAGAAAACTGAAAGAAAAATTTTAAATCATCATAATTATGAAAGATAATTCAGTTCCCCATTTTTAAAAATTAAGAAATGCAGGGCCAGTGAGATGGCTCAGAGGCTTAAGCGCCTGCCCAGCAAGCGCGAGGGCCCGAGTTCGACTCCCGGAACCCACATACGAAAAAGGGGCCGGTGATATCGCTCAGCGGCACGGGCGCCTGCTGGCGCGCGAGGTCGTGAGGTCAACCCCCCGGTACCCACAAAAAAAAAAAAAAATTAAGAAATGCAGACAAGAAAACCTGGGTTCAATTAGATATAACAAATATGATAAATGGGAGATGCAATTTCATTTATTGGAAATAATATGAGTATTATGCAGATTAAGCACAGCTGGTATCTTACCAGAACATACTGCGTTCTGAAAAATATCTACTGAATCAGCTATGTGAAGATATCAAAAATTCATGGTATGGTGGGGGGAAACTAAAAGTAATGTAAAATCCTCAGTTACTTGCTGCTTTTTAGACACAGTCTTTGACCATGTAGCTCTAGCATGTTATACATTTTCTTTGATTTTGTTCTGTCAAAGAAAATGCTCACTCTGATCAGGAATAAAGAAGAAAGTGGAGGAGTCAGTGGTGGAAACACTGCTGCACAAAATGGCAGTGCTGACAAATGGTTCCATCTTCTGATCAGCAGCACTTCAGAGCTTGGGTTCATTTGTTCATTACTGAGTAGGTTTATGTTATTTTATTTTTTATATTTTATATGTATCCTGGTGATTGAACCCCAGAGCTACAACCCCAGCTGACCCTTTATTTGTTTGTTTGTTTGTTTATTTATTTATTTATTTGAGGCAGGGTCTCAGTAAATCGCTTCATTGCTCAGTCTGGGCTCTAACTTAGATCGTCCTTCCTCCGCTTGAATTGGAAATCATAATATGATCTGTTCAGAAGTTTTGATGCATAATGGGAGAAAGCACACAGCTTAAACACAGCGAGTCAAGGCTTGCTGCAACCTCTCTGTGTCCTGCTTCCTTCAATTCATGGCAGGCCACGAGGACCATGGTAGCCTGGCTACCTGCCAAATGACCACTCCCAACACATCATCGGGCAGAAATCCAGAGGACTGCTCAGGAGCCTGCAGACCTTTCTAAATGGGATAATAGTTTCTGCTCAACTGTTTGTAAAACTATTAACTTTAAAGACCCTTCAGTATTAGTTTTCAATGTGCTTGTCTGACAATCATATTTCTTCCCTCTCCCCATAACCACCCTTCAGTATTAGTTTTCAGTAGTGTTGTCTGACAGACAATCATCTTTCTTTCCACACCCCACATCCACCCTGCACTATGAAGAAGGTAGATGACCTAGGAAAGCATAGAATATATAGACAAAAACAAATTTTGGAGAAATGTTTTAAAAACCATTCATGATAGAAAACTAAATAGCCCTCTAACATATTTCTGTTTCTGATAAGATATAAAAATAGTACTGGTTTGATAAGTTGAGTGACATTCTATTTCTCCCTGTTAAATATTTACTCATAGTTTTAAAACAATAACTAGTGAAAGGTAGGCTCGAGTTAGAAACTCAATCCAACTAGTTAAATCCTTTGGAATTCTGCAAAATGTCCTTTTCACACATAAACCAACAGTCACATTTTGTATTAAGATCCACAGTTCTGAAGAATGATTAGCAGACTCTTAGATTATTTCATTTTGAACTCAATCAAAAAAACTAATGGATCGGGTCAGTCATATTACAAAAATCTCTTCCCATCTTAATAAAAAAAACAGAACATTCAATGGAGAACTTGTCTAAAAAGCAGACTTAAAATTCTAAATATGATAGCATTTGCATCAGTTATATTTATAAATACTTTTCCTGAAACATAAGCATTGCGCAAAGTGAAATATACTTGTATATTTATTTAAAAACATAGAGGTAGAAAGCGAGGGAAGATTTACTAGTGACATATTTCATAGTGGCTGATGTTGGTGAATGAAAGTGTTTATTGATTGCTTTTGCTCTTTGCATTGATTTTCATATCTAACTATGAATTTTATGACTTTTTAGGAGCACACATTCTAGAAGATCATAGAGTGTTGTGCTGAGCTGTGCTGTATTTAAAAAGAATAGGCTATAAATTCCTACAGACCTGGATTCAAGCCCTAGCCTTGCCAATTATTAGCAGTGTGGTCTTGGGCAAATGACTTACACTTTCTGAGATTTGGCCTTTTAATTTGCGAAAACTCTCAAGGATTCCAGAGAGGAGTAAATTAACTAATATATGTAAATTACTTGTAATAGTGACTCAGGTTGCTAATATTAATTTGAATTATAGTCAAGCAAGTCAACCAGTGATTATCATTAATTTGGCTTATATCTAACTACATTGAAAAATCCCTAAATTACTATTCACACTGTTCAGTATCATGTTTGTCTTTTTGTTTTTTTCTGCATTAGAATAACCAGGTAGAGTCTTAAAACTCCCCATGCCCAAGCCACACTCCAGACCCATCTAATCAGTGTCTCTAAGGCTTGGAATTGTATAACAGTTTTAGGATTGTTTTGATGGAGAAATAATTTACACTACATGAACCCATTTTAAGTAATATATAATTCAATGAATTTTGACAAATGTGTACATCAATTTTTACCTAATATATTTTGGCAAACACTCCAAACTCAGTTCCTAAATTGTAAACTGTTTACTCTTGATATTTTATGCTATTTCTCTTCATAGAATTTAGATATTCTGTCAATGTTCCAGACAAATACAAATTGACTAACAACGGAGTTCTTTATTGCTCTTACCGTTCAGGTTTAATGCACAAAATGAGAGTTGTTATTAGTGTTTACACCTGCAACACTCTTTACCAAAAAATATGAAGGATTGTAAATAAAAGGTTGCCGGAACACTTTCTACCAGAAGATATCTCACCTGCTCAAGGTCTCCCCATTGGCGGCATAGTATGCCACACCTGCTTCACAGGTACTGGTAACTCTACACGTAACAGAGGGATCTGAAACCCAGTTTCAAGAAATCGCTTACAATAGCTAGTAATTAGCACACCTAGGATTCAAACCACATGTCTGACCCCAATGTCTGTGTAGGCTCACATCCCACTCTGGTCTTATTTTGAGATTCTACCTTTCTGAATTCAAGTCACAGGCCCTTATTTTTAATTTGGAGAATGATCTGAACAGCTGTTTCTATTTCTCAGCCGATGACTGTCCCAGCCAAAATGCCTTCTACAGGGAACAAACCAATCAAAACCAAACAAGTAAAATTCCTCTGAGCTCAAGTTCCTTTGATCTCTAGTAAAGTCTTTACAAGGTGGTCCTGGATTTTGTGTTTGCTGCTTCTCCTCCCTTGTATCATGTGAGTGTGAAGGGCTAATGAAGAAAGAGTATCTTGTTTCTCTTGCTTTAGGGATATGTTTTTTGACTTGCATGATGTAGAGACAGACCGCAAAACCATTGGAGTTTCTGCAGCAGAGGACACAATGTATCGGTTTCAAGGTCATTTCCTGATAATGATGTGTTCCAGGAAAGTGAGGCATAGATTCAGGGAGGAGAGAAGAAACTGAATTCTGTTCCTGGTGTAGCTGGGTTCATTTGTCTTCATATTTACAGCTATTTTGGAAAATCTCTTGCATGTAATTGATGTTCAATAAATGTTGCTTGAACTGTTTTGAAGTTTTCTTTGAAGGACGTGCTATGCTCTGCATAGCTTAGAAATGCAGAAATGTCAATGGGGCACATGACGTCAGTGCCCAAGAGCTTCAGTGGGATCTTAAATTATTTTGACAATCTCATTCACCTAGAAGCATCTGTAGATCAGCTAAACTCAACACCTTAATGTTCAGCAAAAAATAGATAAGAGAGTACTCTTAAGTTCCAGGAATTTCCCAGAGCAGAGAAAGCTTGACACCAGGCAATTTAAGGCAAGTTGTGGACTTTCTTTTAAAAAGAAAATAAATCCATGACACCACAATTAGAGTGATTACAGTAGTTTGGGATTGGGACTAGCCCTGGAATCCAAAGGATAATGCTGTGACCACAACAAAAAAAAATTCTAAGTATGGTTTTCCCTAAGGACTGTGAAAGAAGAAGAGAAATGAAAAGGAGGTTAATTTCTTGGTGCTTTGTTAATTCTATTAGTTTGTCTGGAGATTCTTGATTTTCTTTTTCAGAAGTATCACCATCATGTGTACTTTACCACTTAAAGGGTAGTAAAGTGTGGTTGTTGTTAGTTCATCTCTTTTTGGTTAAAAGATTTGTTGTTAAAAGCTTGGAATAATGTGTAATTTTTGTCAGGAATTTTTTATAATTCTCCCTGTATGCAACTCAGAACTTTTAGTATCTCACTCCTACTGCTTTCATCTACTTTATCCTTTTTCTTTGCCCTGCTTTTACTTGTATTATTTTTGTAGTTTTTTGCCTGTGACTTCTTTTACACATAGAATCCTGTAACGGTAATATATCTTCTTAAATCCTAGCTGAACATTCTGATATTTCTCCTCTATTCCCCATCATTATATTGCATCCTTGTTTCAACACATAACTTTAAAATTAATGTATTAGTAAAAGTGCAGGTGATTATAGATTCAATTAAATGCCACTGGTAAAGGGCAGGTTGATTTTCCTGGGTTAATTATTTACAAAAGCTTTTAGAATCTGCAGAGTTGAATAAATGTGAGCTGAGACCAGTCAGTGCAAATATTTAGAATTTGTTATAACAGCTTTAGGGCCAATTTGAAAAAAACTGTGAGGGAAGGAACATAGGGGCTTGACTTTGGAACCTCCCCACACACACTTTTTAAACTCTTTTTCATTAATATATGTTTGTCATACATTATTTTTACATTTGTTTTGAGAAACTGGTACATATACATCATATTTTATCTTTTTTTTTTTGTGGGTACCAGGGGTTGAACTCAGGACCTCGCGCGCCAGCAGGTGCCTGTGCCGCTGAGCGATATCACCGGCCCTTTTTCCGTATGTGGGTTCTGGGAGTCGAACTCAGGACCTCGCGCTTGCCAGGCAGGTGTTTATGTCGCTGAGCCATCTCACCGGCCCATATTTTATCATTTTTGATCCCCTTTCCTTCCCTATCCTCCTGCTCCTCTCTTCCCCAATCATCTTCCCCATCTCCATCCTTTGTTTTACTCTTTAATTTATATTATCCTTACATTTAATTAATTTATATTTATATTTTGGATTTCTCATATAAAAGAAACCATACAATATTTAGCCTGTGTATCTGACTTATTTCACTTAACATTATGGTCTCGAGATCTATCCATTTTCCTGTAAATGATATAAATTCATTCCTCTTTATAGCTAAGACTCATTATATCACATTTTACTTATCCATTCTGTTGATGAACATGTAGGCGGTTTCCATATTTTCGCTATTGGGAAATGCACCTCTGTGAACGTGAATATACGTTTATCACTACAGTATGATGACTTTTAACTCTTTCAGGAATATACCAGGAGAGGATTTTTTAAGTGCTCCTTCATCTATCCATTGACCTAACTCTGCTGTGTCTAGTTTTTTCTCTACTTTCTCCTTCAGAAATGTCATTGATAGATATTTTCCATCCCAGCCCTTTGTCTCTTTCCCTTTATCCATTTGACAAACATATGGTGCCCCTTTTAAGCCGGAAACTCTACTGATAGAAATTTGGCTTGGACGATTTAGTTTAGGTGAGTGTGGGAGGTAATGAGTTTAATTAGTTTATCCAATCAACACAAATGAGAAGAGCCAGTTCATATATTCCTTCCTTGGTGACTTCTTGCCCTAAAACAGTTACCATTCCTTCTTTTTACTAGACCTGTCAGGAATATTTTATGAGTATTTCAGGCACTCTAGCTGGACAGATGCTACAAGCCAAGGATGTCTTTCAGTTTACCTCAAAAAACTCTACAGAGGCCACGATAGAGAGCAACTATAGGGGGAAATAGGAAAACACAATAAATTTCTATCAATCAAAGAATCAAATCCAAAGTAATCAAATAGCGCAGTACAAACTTTGTCTTTTTGCTTACATGTAATGTGAGTTATTTACATCTTATGATCTTTTCTTGAATTTTTCTGAAGTGCTAGCTGTTTCATACATCTAAAGCATGTGCAGGTATGTGTATTTGCAGGTATGTATGCATGGGCACTTATGACAATGCTCATCCTGTAAAATCAATGCCCGATGTAACCCAGCTCATGATGTTTGCTGGAAAAAATATTTTAGTTTGTTTTTTCATATTCATTCCTTATATTTTATCTCATTTATTTGTATTGCTTAAAAAATGTAAGCCCATGTATCATGAGATAATTTCATTTTCTGACATCTGTGATTATTCCAGAAAGGCACTTTACCTTTACTGTAATTTATAAAACTAGTGTTAGTTTTAGATCCTAGGGAAAGTCAGCTCTTTCAGATGATCCTGGCAGGTTTTGAGGTGTGCATATTCTAGTCCAGCCTTTGCTTGATTAGGGAAAAAACAATGGATTTCATATTGGCCTGTGTGTGTAATTCTCTAAACATGGATGAGATTATTAACTGTTGAGTTGCATAACCAAAGAAGGCAGTACCAACCTTCTTTTAAAATATAAACCCTCTTATAGTCACACAAAATGTTCTATGCAACCTCAATGCATTCAATGGAAATGCATAGATAGAATAAATGGGAAATGTTTGTTCTGGCATTCTAGGTACTCCTGAAATTTAATGTGTAAGCATCTAGCTTCCATAATTATGTTTCCTCTTGTAATAATACCATCTGCCAAAATGGGTTCAGATTCCAGTAGGAAAACTGTGAGCTTCACTATGAGAAACTTAAGTTTATCAGAATCTTATGAAGTAAGATGGGAAAAAAAAAAGACTTGGATTTTCCTTTTTTAAAAAAATGATCCAGGGGGCCGGTGAGATGGCTCAGTGGCATAAGCACATGCCTGGCAAGTGCGAGGGCCTGAGTTCGACTCCTGGAACCCACATACGAAAAAGGGGCCGGTGAGATGGCTCAGCAGCATGGGTGCCTGCTGGCGTGCGAGGTCCTGAGTTCAACCCCCGGTACCCACAAAAAAAAAAAGAAAAAAAAATTGATCCAATGACCTTTTTTAAAAACTTGATACAAATTACCTAACAGGAGCATTTTTTACATTAGAGAGTATATTGATTTTCAGTAATCTTTTTGAGACACAGACCTTTAGTAAACTGAAGCATGTCAGATACAACAAATGTATTCTTGGTAACAGGTTAGTGCAAGTTTTTCCACTATAATGTTTACATTTACCTTTAAGTATTTGACTAATGTAGTAAGTTTATATGTTTTGTTCAAAAATATCGAAATTTGATATGCCAATCTTTAAGAAATTGTGGTCATGTTTTTTCCTAGCCAGGAAAAGGCTCAGGGAGGTGACATTTTTAGAGATGAGCTACACTACCACCAGTGTGGCTTTCAGCATGCCACGAACTGCCCTGTCCTTGTAGATCAACTGTGGAACATATAGGCAAAGCTCATTTCTTAAGAAGTGCCGTATAACAAATCTTCATTTGTAAGAACAACTTTTGAATTTTTTTGTTTTTGTTTTGTTTGCTGAATTTGTGATTCCTTTCCAGCAAGAACAGTCAGTGTGGAATGAGTAGCCAAGAGAATGCGTTTCCACTTCCAAGTCCGTTTCTCTGTTTAAGGAAAAGTTGAGCAAAAGGGTTAATTCAAGATCCTAAGTAGCCAGCTTTGTGTAAGTGTAATTTCAGAACAATACTGCTACCAGACCCAAGTCCATCTGCTTGCCATTTGAAAGGAAATAATACTAGAGTTGGTGGGAAGGAAATCAGGTTTATTAACCCTGAGAAGATAGGGTGAAGCTTTCCTCCCCAAATCAAAGACCATCTTAGGCAACCCCCCTCGGAAAAAGGGATGTAACCCAGCCCATGATGTTTGCTGGAAAATTTTATGTTTAGCTTTCAGGGGACAATGGGCAGGAAGGCAACCTGGTGAGGAGGTCTTTGTCATCAGGGCTGTGTTTTCTTTTCTGCTGGAATATGCTTGAGATCACAGCCAACCTTAGTCTCCACCTATAATTCTTTAGATAAACACATTATTTCCCTGCAAGTTAAATTCCACTTTTTTTTTTTTTTTTGTGGGTACCGGGGGGGTCGACCTCAGGACCTCGTGCGCCAACAGGCGCCCGTGCCGCTGAGCGATATCACCGGCCCCTTTTCCGTATGTGGGGTCCGGGAGTCAAACTCGGGCCCTCGCGCTTGCAAGGCAGGCGCTTATGCCACTGAGCCATCTCACCGGCCCTAAATTCCACTTTTAATTAAAAACATGATTCACTCCATGTAGTAGCGCACACCTTTAATCTGAGCACTGTGGGAGGCTGAGGAAGGAGAATCACAAGTTCTAGCCCAGCCTTCACACTCAACTACTTCCCCAGCCCTCTTTTATTTTGAGACAGTGAGAAAGCCCTGGGGTTAAATCCCTAGTACTGGGAAACAACAAAAACAAAAGCAAAAATGTGATCAGCAAGACTTGGTCCACACTTTAAGGTTACCTGAAGATCATTAAAGTTTCTAGGTCCTGAAAAACTACCAATTAGGGTATCTTGGACCAGTGTTTATGTATTTCCTTTTCCTGCAAGAGTTGACTCTAGCAGTTAGCATCTCAGTCATTTAAAGGCAGTTTTCTTTAGAATTTACAATACTGGGCAAAGTGGAAAAACAAAGAATAACTTATAAGTTATTCTTTGCAAAATAGGGCCAATCTCGAACTGGGTGCAAGACACAAAAACATTGCCATTATTGCTCTTTCATTTTTCACACTTTAAAATATTTCACAACTTTTGTCAACCAAAAAAATATTGACCAACTCTAACCGTAAAGAAAATGGTAGAACTGAGAACTACACTGCTTGGCTAGAACTCTCCATTGTCAGAACCTTAACAGGAAGCTGCCTTCCACTCTGCCCTGATTAATCTTTAAAATGCACCAAACAGCAGGAAAGGTGGTCAGAGCTGTAAATGTCTTTGTGCTAATGATGACTTTTCTCACCAGGAACAGCTGGGGATAAGGCTTGACAAAGATCATATTATAAATGTTTTATATAGGAAAATGTTAGGTGAGTTAGAGACATGGTCCATTGATTAGGTTACTGCCAAAGTAAACAGTAATCTCATGAGCACTGTAATTAGTCATTGGTGACTATTGTGTTTTTAATCAGAGCTCCAGCAAGGCCTGAAGTGGCTGAAATAATCTAGTGATTTGGTTTATGAGTAAAACCATTTTTTGAGAAGTTAGCCATGTGGTTTCCTTTCAGTTTCTATACCGCCTTTGTTCTGAGAAGTTTGGTAACTTCATTTTAGTCTACAATGTAGCTTATGTGGATTGATGAATGATTTTGTGGTTTTGTTATATTGGGTCCATGGTCAAAAGATTATTTTTTTGATTCCCCGTTTCTTGACAAGTCAAGAGTGGAGGGGAATTCACGGTTCCTAAAGCCACTGAGCCATACTCACAGCTGCAGATAAAGACCCTAATAATGCAGGGTTAAGCAAGTTGTGATGGGTGGTAAACAGCTGTAATTGTATTTCTTAACCCAGGGATGTGGAGTCTAATGCCTCCCACTAATCATTACACCACAGTCAACGTTTAACCCTGACCGTGCAACCTGGCCAGCCAGTGAACATCTCCGCATCCATCTAAAACAAACCTCCTATGCAACCTGTGGCACTCATCCTGCCTCCAGGATCATAGCTCTCCTCGCCTCAACCCCCTTCTCTCCTGTTTTCCTCAGCAAGCTCCAGCTCTCACCTCAGCTCCTCTATGAAGCCTTCTTGTTTCTGTTTTCCATTTATGAGGTTTTTTCTCTCTGAATTTCTATCAGACTCAGAACCCTAGATTTTCTGGTGTAGATCTCATTTCAAAAAACCTATCAGAGGAAAAAACTTTCTCCCCAACCATATAAGGGTTAAGTAATGTATGCAATAGCCTTTTGAGTTTCTATTCAGTCTTGAATTGTATGTACTAAAAACATAAAATTCAAATTCAGAAATTTCCATTAGCATAAGCATCTACATAATGTACATAAAGAGCCCTTGTGAGACAAATAAGCATTTTCTTTTTACTAATTTCTTTCTCTGTAGATACAATCTCTCTTTTCCCCAAGTGTTTATCACTTATAAAATGCTACATGTGAAATGTTAGCCAAAAAAATTAAAATGACCAGTAGACATTCTCCTCCTAAAGAGGTCTTGGAATTTTACCTTATTCTTGAAATCACATGGCTCTGTGAGTTATCTAGAATTATGTTTAAATGAGAAATTTTTAATTACGTAGCATTCATTTTCATAAATATCTGCCTGTGAATCCATAGATACTATCTAATTTGGCTTCCTCATGTCTCAGAGGCAGAATATAAGGGGAGATATTTTGATTAGTATGGTTTTTCTCAGGTAATTAAGCAAAGCAGTAAAACTTTGGCATGACTTCCTCAAAGCAGCGGCTAGCCAGAAAATGAACCCAGTTTGCACAGATATTAGACCAATGTCTGAAAACTTACTGAAACATCTTATAAAACAAGCATGTGGGGAGGAAAAAGCTGGGGAGATGTTGGTTACAGAATGCAAAATCTCAGATAGGAAGAATAAGTTTAAGAGCACTATTGTGCAGTGTGCTGTCTGTGGTTAATAACAGGAATTATATTCTTTTTTTTTTTTTTTTTTGTGGGTACCGGGGGGTCGACCTCAGGACCTCGCGCGCCAGCAGGCGCCCGTGCCGCTGAGCGATATCACCGGCCCCTTTTTCGTATGTGGGTTCCGGGAGTCGAACTCGGGCCCTCGCGCTTGCCGGGCAGGCGCTTAAGCCGCTGAGCCATCTCACCGGCCCAGGAATTATATTCTTGACAGTTACTAAGAAAGTGGATTTTAAATATGCTCATCACAAAAGTGATAATTACGTGTTTGTTAATTAATTCAATTTATTCACTCCACTATATATATATATTTCAAAACATGTTGCACGCAATAGATATGTGCAATTTGTATTTATCAATTTAAAAACAAAAATATTTTTAAAACAACATGCATTTCTTTAAAACTGTATTTTTCCATATGAAAATATTGTATAAGAGTAGAAGCTTATAAAGTATCCATGTATCATGTAACTCCATAGAAAGAAAGATGGATTGTCCAAAAAAGGTGACATTTTCTTACAATAAAACAAGAAATTTCTTACCTAGATCAAAGAATTGTTCTATGACTGATACTAATTAGCCTTGAAGCAAGTGCCTATGGTGGCCAAGGCAGCATCTCCTAGACTTGCCTTAACAAAAGAGATATCTTCATGAATGTGCTCTATTCTTCTCTTCTCGTAGCTGTACAGAGATTAAAATAAGGGCCCTTATTTTCCAACCTTGGCTAAATGTTAGAACCATCTGGGAAGCAGTAAAATGTGCAAATGCTTTTGCCTCACGATCAGAATTCACATTTGCTTGGTTTGGGGGCTATGGCCCAGGCACATGGGCATTTTAAAGGCAGCTGCATTTGAGAACCAATGAGTTCAGAAAACCCATTTTTTGGTCTTAGTGATTGTTCTTTGGGGAATATTGGCTGCTTTGTGTATACTTTCTAATCTGTTTGGCAGGAATTAGTTCTGCTTTATTGCAGCACAAGTTTTTTTCAGTTTTGGAAGAGATAGATAGAAAAGATCCCTTCAATGTACAGCTTTCCAGAACTTAGATTTTACCTTTTTTTTTTTTTTTCATTCCCTAGCTGAAGTCTCGGCTGAAATAATCTAGGAAAGTATAAAAAAAATGACTTCCTTAGAAAAAATGAATCATGGAGTCCATTTAAGAAGATAAACAGGAAAGCTTTTCACATTGAACTATAAATCAAAAAATTCTTGTAGCTTAGTTTTTTAAATTCAAACATTTACATAACATCTTCAGTACAAGAGTTTTGAGTAAACAGTTATATTATTTCAGAAACTACTTTCTAATTGTCATGGAAGCAAGATTTAAGGGTAACTAAGCAGCATAATGGAGGATAGATATTGGGAAGTAGGAAGAATGTGTTCAAATGAGAAGGGAAACAAGGGAGTGGGAAGGGAAGGAAGGGAAAAGGAAAAAAAAAGAAAATGAAAGGAAAACTAGAAGCAAAACTTTTGTAAATGGGGAGGGGATAAAGGGTTGAAGGGAGGGGAGGGGAATGGGGTAAAAAGGAATTAAGATATATTATGGACAGGTACAAATCCCCTATGATGTATATGATCATTATGTATGACAAATATGTGCTAATTTTTAAAAATACATATTTTTTTGTGGGTAGCGGGGGTCGAACTCAGGACCTCGTGCACCAGCAGGCGCCCGTGCCGCTGAGCGATATCACCGGCCCTTTTTTCGTATGTGGGTTCCGGGAGTCGAACTCTGGCCCTCGCACTTGCCAGGCAGGCGCTTAAGCCGCTGAGCCATCTCACCGGCCCCAAAAATACATTTGAAAATGCTTGAAAAAATTTTTTTAAAAGTATGTGAGGGAACACATTGTATGTAGGAAATTTTTTACATTATTTGAGGGAACTGTAATAATAGTTGTCAGCATAAGAAGGAATCCATCATAAGCTGTGTGACAGAGTTTGCTGATGACAGTCAATCAGGGGAAATTGCTCGAAACTTTAACAGGATCAAATTAGATGAACTGGATCCTTTTTGACCGATGGATTTTCTGCACCAGAATGCATGGCTGAAAGGTGTTAGCGTCAGCCTTCTGAAACAGTTTATTCTGACACAAGGCTCAGGCGAACAATGATCAAGGAGAAAAATGGTTCCAAAGCAGGCTGCTGTTCTGTGTGATTTTAGTGGACTATTTAAACTCTAACTTCCAAGACCTGCCTGCAGGGATTCTGATTCAGCCCATCAGGACAGGCCCTGGAGATTATATTTGTAAGTCCCCAGGAAACACTGACCATCAGCGGGTTTGGGACGCACTGGATTTCATTTGCACTCAAGTTCCACTCCAGTATTGTTTCACAGTACCCAGATAAACAACCTGCCCTGCTGTTTCTCAATAATTTTCCATTACTCTCCTGATTTTGTGAGCACATTCTTATAGTGTATTTGTTATCAGGACCCTGCTAAATGTTTGTATAAATAAGAAAATAATTTTTGATAATTAGGTCTATGGTATATATTCTACAGTCCATTTCCATAATAACTATTATTTTGAAATATGCATGACGGGGCCGGTGAGATAACTCAGCGGCATAAGCACCTGCCTGGCAAGCGCGAGGTCCTGAGTTTGACTCCCGGTACCCACATATGAAAAAAGGGCCGGTGATATCGCTCAGCGGCACGGGCGCCCGCTGGTGCGCGAGGTCCTGAGTTCGACCCCCAGTACCCACAAAAAAAAAAAAAAGAAAGAAAGAAACATGCATGGTACATACTAGTACGTTAAACTAGTATTAATGAATACCATATTAATGGAGTTAGCTAAAAACTTACTTGTTGGAGGTTTTTTGTTTTGTTTTCTTGTTTGTTTTGTTTTTTTTTTTGGTTTTTTTGAGACTGGATTTCACTACTAATCTCAGGCTGGCCTTGAGCTCACTTTGTAGCCCCGGCTGGCCTCGAACTTGCAGTGATCCTCCTGCCTCAGCCTCCCGAGTGCTGGGATTACAGGTGTGTGCCACCACACCTGGCTACGTGTTGGAGTTTCAGTAAGAGCTTTATTGAGATATAATTCATATATCTAAAATCCATCCTTTTAACGTGCACAATATTTTTAGTACATATGTGTCACCACACTATCTAAATTCAGAATATTTCATTATCCTCTTCTTCTCTCCCTCCCCACAAAAAACTCATATCCATTAGTAGTTGCTCACCTCTCCCCAGCTCCAGGCAAACATTAATTTACATTCTGTCTCTATGGACTTGTTTATTCTGGAGTTTCAGATATAGAATCATAAAATATGTGGCGTTTTGCTTCTGGCTTTTACCACTTAGCAACATTTTCAAGATTTATGCCTGTTGTGGCATATACACATACTTTATTTGTCTGGCTGAATAACATTCCATTTATGTATAAACTACGTTCTTTATGTTTAGTGAATGGAAATTTGGCATCCAATTTGTGGTCACTATGACTGATTATGCTATGAGCACTCAGGTACAAGTTTTTGTGTGCACCTCAGTTTTCATTTCTTTTCAATGTAGATTTAGGAGTGGAATTTCTGGGCCATTCACTTAGTCTGTGTTTAAATTTTTCAGAAATTACTAATTTTTTTCTCAAATAGATTTCCCATTTTACATTTCTGCCAGCAGTATAGGAGAGTTTCTTTTTGCCATCAACACTTATTATTGTCAGTGTTAATATCATAACCATCATAATAGGTTTGAAGTGACCTATCATGTGGTTTATATTTACACTTTTCTAATAAATATTGTTCTTTTAGCATCTTTTCATGGGAATACTGGTCATTTGTCCATAGTCTCTGAAGAAATATCAATTCAAATCCTTTGCCCATTTTCGTTATTTGTTTTTTTATTGCGAGTGGTAAGAATTCTTTAGATAGTCTCCATGCAGGTCTTTTATCATCTATAGCTTTGAAAGTATCTTCACCATGTCTGGGAATGATATTTGCAGTTTTTATGGTATCTTTTGAAGCACAAAGGTTTTTATCTGTTTTTGTCACTCTGTTTTAGTGTCATATCCAAGAAATCATTGCCTATTTCAAAGCCGTGAAGGTTTACTCCTATGTTTTCTTCTAAGTAATGTTGAATTGTCAAAATTCTAGAAAATTCGCATCATATGAGTTTTCCAAGATGTTCCTGGTGCTCGCCTTTACAGTTAGGCTCCATACTGAACTAATTTTTGTTATCCCAGCACCTTTGATAAGAAGACTTCTTTTCCTATTGAATTATCATAGCACACTTGTCACAATTTACTCATAAATATTCAAATTAAGAGTTTAAAAATAAATCCTATTGATTTATATGTCTATCTTTAGTCCTATGTTACACTGTTTGCGTTACTCTGACATCGTGGCAAGTTTTGAAAATGGGAAGTATGAGCCTTTAATTTTGTTTTTTTTACTCAAGATTGTTATTCTGTGTTCAATGTATTTGCTTATGAATTTTAGGATCAGCTTCTCATTTCTGAAAAAAAATTAAGCTTAATTTGTTAGTGTTATTGGGTTACTTTAAGATTAAATGTGTTAAGCATTAGATCTTAATACTTAAAACAGCACCAAATACATAAAAAGGCAATATAATTGTTAGATGTCATTAAGCTATTATCGTTTGTGTTGTCTTAAATATTCTTTTCCTATAGATTGGTACTTTCACTATTTTTCTACAGTAAAATGCTTATGGTACTTTTCATGGAGGCAATGAACTTTCTTTGATAAAAAATATCTTTAATTTATGTGAAAATTATGTTAGAGGGTACATTATACAAGAATTGCTGAGTGTAACTCTTTTTTTTTTTTTTTGTGGGTACCGGGGGTCGACCTCAGGACCTCGCACGCCAGCAGACACCCGTGTCGCTGAGCGATATCACCGGCCCTTTTTTCGTATGTGGGTTCCGGGAGTCGGACTCGGGCCCTCGCGCTTGCCAGGCAGGCGCTTACGCCACTGAGCCGTCTCACCAGCCCCCAGTGAGTGTAACTCTTACCTTTCTGGAAAAATGATTAGTAAAATTCTGCATCATAGTATTATTTAGAAGCATTTGTAACAATTCTAATTACTGTTTCTGGATTTCATAAAACCTTTAATTTAAGAATAGTATCTGAATATGCTATTATTCCAAACCATAAAAAACTATTCTCCCTTTGGCTTACTACACTATACAGGCAAGATATTATTGTGGTTTTTTTTCTATGTGATCTGAATGATAACGTGAACATCTAAAGCAAAAGTTATTCCTAGATGCATTTGATTATAGAAACATGTTAGCGTTTGCAGGACATCTTTTGGAGATTTGGTGTAAAATGAAAAACTGGATCTTTCATTATGTTAATGTGAAATGCTTCTAACCATTTTGCAGTGGAGATATACATACAGATAGATGATAGATGATAGATAGATATAGATACCTATATACACACACTATATCTATATCTATCTCAGAAATACTGCAATGGAATATGCAATGAACATGTTAGGTATATATAGGTCAGTTCACTGAAATATCCTATCAGCTGGTTCTAGGGATATCTAAACAACCCTTAATATAGTAGTTATATGGTCATCTTTACTAGACTATTATGGTTGCAGTAAATAATGCAGGCCATCCTGTTTGAAATAAGTATCCTGTCCATGGCACCATCTTAGGCATACCAGTATTTACTATTTAATTCTCAAATCATTAAAAAATAAAGACACATACCTGGAGTTGGATATCAACACTCTAAACTTTCTAGAAAATTTTTATCAGTGGTTATTATTATTTTTTAAAACAAGTAGAATCACTGTGAGTGGTACAGAATCAGAGGGTTTCTCATCAGTTCAGATTGTGTGCAGCCAGAGGCGCTGACGAGGCAGTCTGTGTAAGCCTGTGGCTTTTAAGTCCTGTGTTGTAGCCAGAGTCAACAGAACCAGAAAGAAGGACGTGAAGGAGGTGAGAAGGAGCAAGCTCAAGCAGGAAATCGTGAGGATAAATTGGGAGTGAAGAGGACAATTAGGACTTATCTATGCCCCCTGCTCCCCCTATCCTCAGTGGTACAGAGGATTTGTCAAAGAAGTTGGTACCTTGCTGTGGAGCTCTGAGCATCTAGCCCACAGTATGACATACTGTGAACTTCTCTCTCTCTCTATTATATATACCTTGATTACCTACACCCATAAATACAAGCCCTCAGAGAGTTTTCTCTGAATCTGAAACAGACATTGCATAGAACAGTTTTGTTCCTCCTGAACATTTTCTCACCTGAAGCTGAAAGCCTGAATTGTTTTAACTAACCAGACGTGTGGGTCTTGTCAGCTAAACAGTGTTTTAAAGCACATATCCTGTAGGCATTTGCTTTTCGTCCGTGAGTACCTGGCTCACGCTAGGCCCCTGCTCTTCTCAGAGAAGCGCCATCTAGAACACAAGTTCATATTGTACTGCAGTGGGAGGAAAACAGCTTGGTGCCTGGCTGGCTTCTCGTGAGTTGGAATGATCCAGTAGTGGGGAAATACGTGAAAAGCAATGATCTGAACAAATTGATGGAGTGAGCAGTGTGATTTAGAATCTTGTTCAATTCAGTCAAAATGTCTCAGATCAGGGGGCATCACTTTCCCAATCCCGACTGGCAAACTGCAGACTTCTCTGTAAGAATACTCCTCAAGCAACTTTGGGTTTTAGCAACTTCAGATCCAGAATTGCAAGGTCCACTAGTTACTGGCCTCGCAGCACTGTTTCTCTTTGTGAGTATATGGGAGCTAGAGTGAAATGGGCAAGGTGTGGGAACCCATAGACCAGGAAAGTGTAGATGTGATTGAACCGAGAAGATAAAGTGCAAGACTGGGAAGGACGTTCTAAGGGCAAAATGAATGATGGTAGAAAATAGTAGGATTAATAGAGAAGGCTATAGTACAAAAATGAACTCTTGAGGTTAAGACCAGTACTTTCATTTTTTTTTTAAAGACTTCCACAAATAAGTCTAAATATAGAGACAGAAATTTCAACGGGAAATACATATCAAAATGGAGGAAATTTTTAAATTTATAAGAAAATAATTTCTGTAAGTACATTTGCATTCCTATATTAGTTAATATTCTACCAAATTACAACTTTTCAAAAATAAAATTGAAGATTAATTGGCTCAATTAGCAAAGAAGATATAGAAAATTTCTTTAATTTACAAAAATTCCCACAGAAAATCACCAGGCAGAAGAATATGTTTCCATAGAGAAATTCTTTAAACCATTTAAAAATCAGATAGTATTAATAACATTTAAACTATTCCAGAGCACAAAAAGGAGAAATTTTTATGCTTTTTGAGGTGAATTAGACTGTTAGAAAAAACAAGAAAATCTTGGTTAGAATACTGATGGAACAATTAGATAAAATATAGGAAACAGACCCAACAATGCATTTAAAATTGATGCATCGTGAACAAATGAAATTTATTTCAGAAATGTAAAACTTCTTGTTCTTAAGGTAATCTAGTAAAATTGAGTTAAGGAGGAAAAACAGAAAATCATCTTATCTCAATAGAGGAAGAAAGAGCAATTGACAAATTCAACATCTGCTCATGTTAAATCAGCCAGCATCTTGCTAAATGGAAACACACTAGAGAATTTCCAGATAAAATCAGGAACAAGGAAGACACTATCTCTACTTCTCTTGAATTTTATAATGGAAGTGTTAGCCAATGAAGATGGACAAGAGAAAAAAATAAAAGCATAGCAATTTAAAAGGAAGAACTGAAACTCTTGTGTATTAAAAAAGGGTGTGGTGCCATACATCTGTTATCCCAGTATTCTGGGAGGCAGAAGCAAGAGGATCACAAGTGCAAGTCCAGCCTGGGCAACTTAGTAAATTTAGCGAGACCCTGTATTACAATAAACAAATAAAATATTGGCCTTAAGAGCTTGTTTGGAGGTTCTAGCAGGGGAGTGCAGCTACTCCTTGTATACCCTTCACTGAGGAAATGTTCCTCCTGTATCCAAGGTGGTTGTCCTATGTGACAGAGAGCACAGCTTCGGGAGGGACACACATGGAGTGCTGAGGGAGGAAGGGGACACCCGCTTAGCCGGCCAAATCAACTGAATCAAACATGGCTATCAGTGGAGTGATAGGTGTCACAGGCAGATCATCCTCACAGCCTAAAAAATAAAATACGGGTTGGGGATGGATATAGCTCAGTGTGAAGACCCTGGCCTTAATCCCCAGAGCTAAAAAAAAAAGTATGGTTGTAGGTCTGTAAAATTGGAATAATGACTATTATAGAAGAAATTTAGCAAAACCTTGACCAATAAAATCAATTCACAAAAGTCAATAATAAACAGAATATAACAGCTTGAGCCTGAAGTTAGGAAAACAAATACAACATATTTAGCTGTAACATAACAAAAATATCTAAAATCTCTAGGAGAAAAACTATAACTTAATTACTAAAATCATAATAGAAGACTTAACTACATTGAAAGAGACAACATATTTTTGCATGGGAAACTCCAATATCACAAAGATGGCAGGGTTAACTCTTTCAGAAAGTAAACATTTTATGAATAATCATGTATCAAACAGCCCATCATGAGATAATCATATTAGTGGACAGAAGAGAAAAATCCACAAATACACATAATTGCACATGAAAATTTATACGATAGAAGTGGCATCTCAAATCAATGATGAAGAAATGGATTTTTAAGTAAGTTTTATTGCAACAGCTAGAAGCAGGTAAGTTTATCAATTCTTATAATACACGTTATAACTATTCCAGATGAATTAGAGATTTAAATATAAAATTACAACTATATAAGTATTAAAGGAACACCAGTAAATTCGTCTATAATCTGGTATGGGAAAATCCTCTTAAATGTGACTCAGAAATTAATTCTTTATCCCCAAAACAACAGCACCAGTAATAAGTCTTTTGGGTTGCATGAACACCACAAGCAAAGGAAAGAAACAAATAGAAAAAAGTATTTGCATCTTAAGTAATATAGTTTTTATGTCTCTATTATACAAAGAGACATCATAATAGAACAGCTGACACCATTTTAAAAACCGGTGAGAAGGGCTGGTGAGATGGCTCAGCGGCATAAGCGCCTGCCTGGCAAGCGCGAGGGCCCGAGTTCGACTCCTGGAACCCACATATGAAAAAAGGGCTGGTGATATCGCTCAGCGACACGGGCGCCTGCTGGCGTGCGAGGTCCTGAGGTCGACCCCTGGTACCCACATAAAAAAGAAACAAAAAACAAACAAAAAAAACGGTGAGAGATGTGAGCCTTCCACTCACAGAAAAAGAAATAAAATAACCCTTAAGCATAAGAAAAGATGATTAATTTTGATCGTTATAAGTAAAATACAGATCAAAAGTGTTAATAATGATTTCTGACCTATCAAATTCTCAAAAATCCAAATATTTGATAATGTTCTGTATAGATACATACAATGTCATGCCAATAGTGATAAAGTAGAGATACATGTTAAATTATTTGTAAAAAAAAATGTTATAGTATCTGGTTATAGTATCTGGTTGCTTTAATGTAGTCTGTTGGGGGGGTTGGGTAGGTAAAATGAGGATGACTATGTGTTGATAATTTAGAAACTGAGTGCTACGTATATGAGAGTGCATTATACCTCCTTGTTCCCTCAAATTTAGTATAGTTTGAAACATTCCATAATAAAAAGTAAGAAAAAGAAATATATATATATATATATAATTTCAGCAGATACTATAAAACTAAAGCACATGAAAAATATAACTTTAGAAATTTAGAGAAAAAAACTTATCCATTGGTTTAGCAATGAGTTGCATGTGTAAGGATCTGAGTACAGAAACATCCATATAAAGCTGTCCTGTGCCTGGGTGTCTACTCTCTACTTCTAGAGTGAGTAAGCTGAACTTCAGAGCTCAATAAATTCTTAGTTCATCTCTATTGTATCAGAGCTCTTGATCATTGATGAAATAGAATAGATTTAATTTTTTAAGATAGAATTGATTGCTCCAGTAGACACATTGACCACTGTCAGATTAAGTAAAAGTTGTTCAGTTAAGTTGATTTATAGTTGGAATTTAGTCTGAAGCTCTCATCGATTAATTCTTTTTTTTTTTTTAAAGAGAAGAAAAAAAAAAAAAACAAATCAAAAGAAGAACAAATTTTCAAAACAACATAATAGGAGGGTAACAATGGTTAATACATTACGTATTACTATCTTTAAGTTAGTTATTCAGGACACCAGACATTAGCATTCAATTGTCCAAACATTATTGGCACAAACCTTACTCTTCAATGAACTAAGTAAAAATGGTAGTGTATCTATCTTAACCATCTTATATATATATATATAATTTTTTTCCCTTTCCCTTCTTTCTTTTCCCTATTCCAGTCTCTCTTTCCTTTTGACCAGTTTCTTTTTGATTCACCATGTCTATTGTACATTTTGGATCTTATTTACTCTTTCAGTTTCTCATACTAGAGAGATAATACGATGCTTACACATGTGCTTCTGGTTTATTTCACTTATGAGTATTTTCTCGAGTTGCATCCATTTACCTATAAAAGTCTCCAGTTTATCCTTCTTTATGGCTGAATAGTACTCCATTGTATAAAAATACCACATCTTTCTTATCCATTCCTCAGTTGATGGGCATTTAGGTTGTTTCCAAGATCTGGCTATTACAAATTGTGCTGCTATAAACATGGGTGCACATATATCGCTGTGGTACGATGTTTTTAATTCTTCTGGGAAGATGCCCAGAAGGGGAATAGCTGGGTCAAATGGGACCTCCAACCCTAGTTTTCTGAGGAATCTCCACACTGACTTCCACAGTGGCTGTACCAGTCGACACTCCCACCAACAGTGAAGAAGGGTTCCTTTTTCCCCACAGCCCCTCCAGCATTTGTTATTAGTTGATTTCTTAATAGTACCCATTCTTTCTGGGGTGAGATGGTATCTCAGTGTTGTTTTAATTTGCATCTCTCGAATGACTAGTGATGTTGCACATTTTTTTGTATATTTGTTTGCCATTAGTATTTCTTCATCTGAGAAATGTGTATTCATCTCAGATGCCCATTTTTGGAGTGGGTCTTTAAATTTGGGAGGTCTGATTTTTTTGAGTTCTTTATATGTTCTCGATAGTAATCCTTTGTCTGAGGAACAGCTGGCAAATATTTTTTCCCACATTGTGGGTTGTCTGTTCACTCTGTTGGTGGTTTCTCTTGCTGTGCAAAAGCTTTTTAATAAGATGAGATCCCAGTTATTGATTCTTAGGGATAGTTCCCGTGTGGTTGAGTTTTTATTCATAAAGTCTTTGCCTACACCAATGTCTCCAAGGGTTTTACCTATCCTACCTTCCAGCAGATTTAATGTTTCTGTTTTAATATTTAGATCTCTGATCCATTTTGAATTTAGTTTAGTGCATGGTGAAAGATATGGCTCTAGTTTTAATCTTCGGCATGTGTAGAGCCAGTTTTTCCAGCACCATTTATTAAAGAGGCTATCTTTCTTCCAGCGAATGTGTTTGGCACCTTTGTCAAAGATAAGGTGGCTTAGTATGTCTGGGGTTGTTTCAGCATCTTCTAATCTGTTCCATTGATCTTCAGGTCTGTTTTTTTGCCAGTACCACACTGTTTTTATCACAGTAGCTTTATAGTATAATTTCATCGATTAATTCTAAGTAGACTGTAAGAATCAAAATAAACATTAATTGTGGTAAGACTTTCTAGTGGAAAAGATGCTATAGAATACATTAAAAAAACTTTTTTTTAAAGAACTTTCCCTCCCTCCAGGAGTAGGCCTTCTGTTTCACTCATGTGTGAGCTACAAGCCCAGAGTAGTTCAGCCATCCATAATTTAATTCTAACCTTCTGGATGTAAATGTGGTTATGGGAAACAATATTTCAAGGTCAGTTAGTGGGAACCACCCTTAGGCCATCACTCAATCAATGAGGCATGTGCTGTGAGAATCACAAGTCAAACTGTACCTACTGGAGCCCAACACAACCAATCAAATAAAGATAAATGAGGAAATGGTAAACATCTGTTCATCTTGTTCTTGACCGCTTATCCTATTGAAATAATCTATACTGAATGCAAAGAAATATAACTAATGCTTTATTTACCTACTATTTTAAACTTTCCAAAATTCCTTAAAAATATTAAGCTTGTTTTTATTATTTTAATAAGTTGAAGTCACAGCGTCAAGCTGGGCATGGTGGCTTCCCAGCACTCGGGAGGCTGAGGCAGGAGGATAGCTGTGGGTTCGAGGCCAGCCTGGGCTACATAGTAAGTTCAAAACTAGCTTGAACTACCTAGCGAGACCCTGTCTCAATAAATAAATAAATAAATAAATAAATAAATAAATAAATAAAGTCTCAAGGTCATAGCTTGTCCTGTCACTCGAGATTGTTATTCAGTTAGCAAAGAAAAACAAAACCAGCACAGGGAACTCCACATGTAGTTGTTATTGATAAATCTCTGTAGCATGCGCTGTAGCAAGGAGTGTATCCCCAGAACTGTGCAGCTAAGAGGAGCCAGGGAGTGTGTGTTAGCTAGAGAAATGGAAACTTCCACGGTCTAGTCCTGTTCTCGGAGCCCTGACCTAGTCAAGTGACCACTTTATCTGCTCTTTGCCAGCACAAATCTCATCTTCAAAAAGGGCGATCCCTCGGTGATTTGTCCTTTCTAAGATTATTGGGAACTGCTCTCCTGAAGATATAAATATTCCATTTTGAGAAGTTCTTATCTTCTGTGCAACTTATAATAGAAAAATGAGTTCAGGAAACCACACCTGGAAAGTATCAGAGTGATTATGTAAACGCTCACCCCACAGATAAGAAAGAAGAATCCAAGTCCTGAATTCGGATGGGCACCATTTCTACCAACTATCCTTAAGATTAATTTCATTAATCATGCCACTTCATGTGGCTTGAAAGAGCTTAACAAATAGTATAGTGTGTTCAACAAATATGTACTGAGTTCCTTCTATTCACCTGCCACTGTGCTGGACTCTGTGGATTCAGCAATGGAAAAAGGAGGCTAAGTCCCTTCACTAATGGTACCGATGCTGAACAAGAATAATGAGGTGCCAGGGGGTGGCGGGAAAGGGAGAATCCATGGGCAGTCTCATTTGAGATAGTCTATCTGTGAAAAATATGTTCCTGGGCATACTAATGAGAAAATTCCCTTCCCCTGTAGAATGAAAATATTTCTATCAGGTACCTGTCTACCCCATTCTCATTTCAAATTATAACAAATCAGAATTATTGATTTTCCTCAGTTAGAAACTGTATGCTCTCTCCCCTGCTCTTCCCAGCCCCTTTGCTTACCTGCGAGGGGTTTTGGGGATGACACTTGAGGTCCTGTATGTCACACTCCCCTGGCTCTCTGGTCTACCTGTGACACAGTGGTAAGGACCGAGAGTTGGATGTGATCCCTGAAACACTTCAATCTTCTGGCTTTTCCTTCCTTTTAGATCACAGAACCCAGAATTGCTGAGACCATTAATCATTGTGCAGGAATAAACAATACTGTTAAACTTACGCACATTTTGCTCCTTCCCATATAATTTTTAGGCCAGTTCTTAGAAAAAGGAACCGTGCCAAGGCTTTTATTTTTCTCTGTGGTGCTGTTTTTGCCATACCAAATATAAAATACATGATTTTAGGACTTAGAAAAATCAGCATATTAAAAAGAAAAGGTGGGGCCGGTGAGATGGCTCAGCGGCTTAAGCGCCTGCCTGGCAAGCGTGAGGGCCCGAGTTCGACTCCCGGAACCCACATACGAAAAGGGGGCCGGTGATATCGCTCAGTGGCACGGGCGCCTGCTGGCGCGCGAGGTGCTGAGGTCGACCCCCGGTACCCACAAAAAAAAAAAAAAAAAAAAAAAAAAAAAAGTAAAGGTGAACCAAATCTGAATGAACTTAGAGATAGAGATGGAGAGAGGGAGAGAGGGAAAGAGGGAGAGAGGTAGAGATGTAGAGAAAGAGAGAATTTAAAAGAAACTTAAAGAGTAACTGTCTTATAAGTAGCTTAATATGTCAAATAGTATGCTGGAGACACTAAATAAAATAATTTTTCTACAGTGCTGAGCCATGCATTCGTTTCAGGTGGTATTTGTGTTAAATGCCACAAAGTGCCCACCACTCTTCATTTATAGAAAAGAGGCAACGTTCACCATGGTGTTCACCTGCACTGCGCACTGTGGATTAGGTCTTGACCGTGAGGCAGCCCCAGTATTGCCCCAGGCAGTTTTATGTGCAAATAACAGAGGATAAACAAGGTACCGATCAAGAATACATAATGGGCCATGTAGTTGGCAAGTGGTTAAAAGAGTCTTTCTACAAAAGGGAAGTAATCACCCATGCAGTGGTCCTGTATCTCTCTCCTCCTGTATTACTCTTCCCTGTGCTCTAAAGTTAAATGCAAAATTGTCTTTCTCTACTAAGTCTCATCTGACCACTGCAGATCATGAAGGTCATTGCCTTGTCAGAATTAAAAGCTCAGCAATGATCTGACTTTTTCATCAGTCGTGTTCTAGCTTATAAAATTATACCATATTTTCTCATATCCCTACTTAACTTTCAACTTATATCCGTGCCTTGGGCCTAATACAATGTTTTGAAAGTATTTTACTGGATTTGGTAAAGATTTAGCTTTTCTTGAAACTGCAACACACAAAAAATTGCCAAACAACATAGTAAAACTCTAACCAAAGTTTGAAGTATGCTGAAATATATTTTGATTCTATTATTTTAATTTTCCAGGAAACAACAGTATACCCCAACTTTGTCTTCTATTTAGACAGCCAATGGGTTCCATTTTATCCCCCACCATTAAGACTTATGCCTGGGAAAGAATTTGGCTTTAGTTACCTTAGAATAAATTCGAGCTCTTTTCCTAAGAGAATTAAGGGTTTGACCAGACTCTACTAGTGGCATGACAGATGTCATCTTCAAGAGCTGTTCATATGAGCAAGTTTTGAGGGCAAGAGGGAAGAAGGTAGACTGATGGCGATGACAGCCCCTCAGTGAGGGGAGCAGCATAGTACTTTGTCAACAGTCTCACCAGCAACCCCTTCACCTTGAAGGCTGGGACCAGCAACACCTTCAACAATAAGATCCCAGTAAGACATTTATATATAAAGCCAGGCGAACTTAGAACTAGTCACTTCTAGGCAGTCATTATTATTATTGTTATTATTATTATCATCATTATTATTAAACCCAGGACCTTTGCCATGAGCTACATACCAGACTTCTTTAGCTTCTATTTTGAGGCATCGTCTCACCAAGTTCCTACATTGCCCAGAATGGACTTGAACTTACAATCCTCCTGCCTCAGCCTCCGAAAGTGCTGGAATAACAGGCATAGACCACCACACCTGCATTCATCTCGTGCAGGTGTTTTAATAGAAGAAGTCCATAGCAATAGCTGGTACATCTGTACTCATTTATTGAGGAAGGCTGGTTGTTGATGGCTGCTATGTATTTCTTCCTGGTGTTGATCATGCTTTGTATAGATATTTTTTTTAATGAACATTTATATTCAGCAAAAATCCACCCTGAGGATCCTTCTCAGCCTACAAAGCAAATTATAGGGGTGGAATACTTTAGGGCAAAAATAGGTGTTGGCAACTTTCGAAACAGCCTGCCTCACAAAACGTTCATAATGAAGAAAACAGAGTCATAATGAATTTAATGGGATTTAGCAGCAGGAGAATAGTTTAAATTTAAAAAATTTGTAATGTAAAAAATTTCAAATGTTTCAAATGATTTAGTAATTCTGAGTTATTTGATAAGTTCCCCCATTATCTTCTTCATCATTTTGTTTACTCAAAGACATACAACTTTTCAGCTTTAACTACTCCTAATGTTAGAAGTTAGTTTACATTTTGACAAAATAAAAATGTTTTGGTTTAAATTTATGTATATGCACATTACGTGCATTGTTTTCCCATGTAGAAAATTATTCGAGTAATCTAGTATTTTCAGATTGGTCCATGAAATAGGCTGTTGTTGAAATTTAATTTTAGTCACTGCAGAACTCTTCATGAATAAAACGTTTTCTGAATCTTTGTGGGGAGGGTATTTTTATTCCACGTAATGATAAGAACAATATTTTCCCCTCTAGAAAAATCTTTGTAGGCCTTCTTCTACACAGAATATGACAAACTTATTCACATGACCCACGAATCAGAAAGTAGTAGTTTCCTAAAGTCAATACTAGAATCTTCAAGTATTCAGTGTCTGTTGTCGTCATCCGTGTGTCTGTCCTGCTGCTCTAGGTGTGACCAGGACAGGCACACTGGCATCAGCTGGTGGCTCTTCCCCACCTACAGTCATTGTAACAACAAAACAAACGAAGCTGAGGCAAGAGAGGTCAGAGCAATAGAAGAAATGGCAAATGACCTTGTTCTTCCCAACAGGAAAAATATTAGCAGAATTATGTAACTTGCCTTTTAATAGCTCTTACTTTTCTCAAGACCTGGAAAATGTACCACTCTACAGCCGAACACAGATTTACCACTGGAGAACAGAAGCTTCAGTGTTTAAAGGCAGATTTCTCAGCGTTGCTTTTGAAATGATTTCACATCAGTCTTTAATGTTCTCATCATACCAGTTGTTAAATTTTTTAAATTAAAAAAGAAATATTCTGTATCTACATAATAGAAAGCTCCTCTTGCATGATTGCGTGCAAAATATACCCCCAGGCTTTCTCCTCCAATTTTCCACATATAGTTGTGTCTCTCTCTAGAATTCCTGTATCACTTTTCATAGGATTTCTGTTTCTGTGACTCTTTCCTCTCCCTAGCACAATTGTCCAGGTCCCAAAGGTCATGGACTTTAAAAATGAGCATCTATGACTTTTTAATTTAAGTTCTACTAGTGCTGTGGTAGTGGCTATTTTGAATATTTTTCATATCAAGGGACATCATACATAATTTTTACTGAGTGAAATGATAGATGTGCCCTCACCCCTGAAACTGCTTTGATCAAGTTCATTCAGAACTTGGCAGAATAGAGGCATTTGATTTTTTTAACCTTGAAAATGAGATTAATGTTGTATTTTGACAGTAGGCAAAGGGAAATCAATTTTAACCATGACATGTTTCTTCTTCCTTTCCTACACAGGCCCACCAAGACCTTCACTATGACCGATGGGGACTATGATTATCTGATTAAACTCCTGGCCCTTGGAGATTCAGGGGTGGGGAAGACGACATTTCTTTACAGATACACAGATAATAAATTCAATCCCAAATTCATCACTACAGTAGGAATAGATTTTCGGGAAAAACGTGTGGTAAGTTTTTAACATACTGTTAACCTTGTTTCTCACTCCCCTGTATAAAATAAGAATTGTTTATTCTTATGTTTATTACATGCAGTGTATCTTTTGTTATATGAAACTCATAACTTAAATTTAGAATATTACCTACTGCTTTTTTGACTATAAATAACATTTTTTCTAGAAAAATAGTGACTGATACTATCACTTGTCTCCAAAAGTATACAAGGCAAGTAAAATAATTTTTGGATTTGTATATTGTGTTTTCTATGAATTCTTAAGGAATTTTAAAAATGAGAGTTATTCAGGATCTAGAAACATTAACTGTTTGATCTGAGTTAAATTCCTCAATAAGGCCAAGTATTCGTTTTCTTACTCTTAACAAAGAGGTTAAAAGTATGATTGGCAAATAACTGGAACATGAGCTTTGTAAGTTCTTGCCACATTTATTTATGCGTAGCCCCAGCCATCAATCACTGGCTTATTATGAACAGAACGTGAGACCAATCCATGCTCTTTTCCAAGATAAGGGAGTTTAAGTGAGAATCACAACCACTTCCTTCTCCTATGCTAGACGCTAATGACAGGCATAAGGATATTGTGACACGTGAGACGTGTAGCATAGGCACATAAGCTTAGCCAGATTTACTGCCACCCCAAGTATTCTTGACTGCCAAGATGGCTGTGGCTTCCAGTTGATGTCACAAATCAACTCATTCCTTGAGAAATGGGAAAGAAAAGGAAGGAAATCTTTGGTGCAAGGACATTGCCTAAGCAGTTGGATCATATCTGTACTTTATCTGAAAGTCAATACAGTGTAGTGTAGTTTCAGCACACTTGCTTCCAACACCTCTAGGGTTTCCTGAATTCTCCCCTCTCCAGTATCTCACCAGTGTGGGTATAACTCCTGGCAAAAGTTTCCATTTAGAACATTTACATAAACCACTGAACTTATCTAAATAGGCCCTTTGAAGAAATGGCTAGTAAAGGAAGGCTTGAAATGTCCTGGGTCAATTTACTGAGAAATTCTGTGTATATTTCATGGTTAAGACATTTTGGAAGTCTATTTCACACTAAAAGATATTCAGGTATTTGTAAGCATTTTATTTAAAAAAAATGCTTTCCTATCTCTTATTTCATTAAAGTTTATAGTAGCTCTGCAAAGTAGGAAGAGATTATGGGTCTCAATTTGCAGAGAAGAAAATTAGACTTAGATAAAAAAAGCTGGTATTTGAACTAAGAACTTGCGTCCTAATTCTGATGTTTGCTGCCTGTGAGGAACTGACAGAAGGTGTCTAATTTAAGTTTGCAGAGTGCCCAAATTGTGTTAAAAATCATACTTATATTTGACATTTAAAAGTGAGATCTATGCGATACTTCTGGGAAAAATAGAGCAAATATTTATTCTGCACTCTGAACTTTGATTATAGTTATCAAGAAAAAACATATTGAGTGAACACAGAGAATCAGAATGTTGACAAAACCCAAAGCAAGATTAACGGAAGAGAATTGTGTTTTTCAGGTTTATAACACACAAGGGCCGAATGGATCTTCAGGGAAAGCATTTAAAGTGCATCTGCAGCTTTGGGACACAGCAGGCCAAGAGCGGTAAGAAGAAATTACTTTGACATACAACTTATTTAAAATGAATGCTGCATGTGAACTTGAAAAACAAATGATACGTATGCAAATCTTCCCCTGGTTCCAAAATAGACATTTGGATGAGAAATAAAAGTTATTGACTTCTAATTAATTCACCATAACTAGCATTGTGTAATTGGGGCAGATTACAGAAATCAGATTCAAGTAAATCTGTCTTTGTGTTTCCTAGTAGGAAGAAACTTTTTCAGATTTACTTAAAATGAAGATGGGAAATAAACGCTGTTATAAATGCTACTCAAAGAGGGACTTCAAGAAAGAATTTTCTCATGTGTTCCTGTTCTTTCATACTGCCTCTTTGTTACTGGCTTTACTCAAATTTTGAGTACATGATTGCCCTCCACTTAAAATCTTGAACTTCCTTCCCACCTTCTCTGATCCCGTCCTTTCACCAGGCCTCACTCGGATTCTACCTCCTCTGTGAAGCCTACCTGTACACCTCAGCTGAAACAAACTCCCTCTTTCTTCTGAATACCTGTGACACCTGTTCTACCACCCTTAAGCCTCTAAATTAATTAAGGAGAACCTTCTATTTCTGTCTTTAATGGCTTTTCATTGATTCACTTGTGATCTTTTTCCACCCAACAAAATGGTGAGCTTTAGGAGGGCAGAGACTTTGTCTGTTATTTCAGCATAATTTCTGAAAAAGCCCAAGAAATAGATCCTCAGTGCACAAAAGTGTTTGAGGCTTATGGCTGGAGGAAGTATTATTCCATTACTCAATGCCAACGTGTTTCTTTGAGATCCAAAGTGTCAAAGGACTAAAGACCCAAAACTAAAGACACTTTTCAGTATAAGGTTAAATAAAAAATGGCAACAGTTTGGCAGCAAAGATGTTTAGAAGGCATGTATCTCTGAATTTTTCATAGTATGTCTTAGAATGCTGATGCTTGTAAACACTTCCATTATTGAAATGCATCCAACATGTTCTCGCTTTCAGTGAGTGTAAACACCAGGAGAGGTGCTGGGCCCTCTCTGTTAGCTTTTCTGACTGTGAATCCCATTTACACACACCCTTCAACACTGCTAGTTCCTCTGAAGTCACTCCTCACAAGAGTCTCTATTCATGTGTCAGTTTTGTTGTCACGAAGATGTATGTTTTATAGACCGATTTAATTCATTTTTGAAGAAGTAACAGGAGAAAATGTGCTTCCCATATGTCCTCGCACATGATATGTCAGCCTAGCATGATGGCAGGCTTCTCTCATCTGTCCTCTTAGGACAGCTGTGCTATGAGGGAAATGGGGAAGACTAGGGACGGTCTTAATAGCACTGGGCTTATTCATCCCTTGAGAATTTTGCATTCTGTATAGACAAAGTGTATCTAAGCAACAAGATAAACTGCCTCACACCTCATCCCTGTGCCTCGGGACATCTGGAAAGTACAATCCGTGTAACATAATGATTATTGATAAAAGTCACATCATGAGAAAAAGGAAAATATAATACATAATCCTTATGTAAACTTAAAGGATGTGGGGCACAGCCTTAGTGCCCACTGAGAGAGAAAGTACACTAAGGTGTCCGATTCTGGGATCTGTTTCTTTATGTGGTTCTAGCTTTCCTCACCCTGCTGACTCACCGGACAGAATAAGATTGAAGGGAGGTTATGTGAAACTACAAATCAATTATTTTTCTTCTTTGAAGGAATGAGCAATAAGATATCAGGCAGAGGAGCTGAAGTTATAAGCCTGCCCCAGGACAAGAGTGTCCTATGTATATTGTTGTCGATGAAAATCTGTTTGATCCAATCATGTCACACAACAAGCGTATTTTGGAGTAACTTTGTTACATGCTGTGGAGAATGAGTGGACAATAATATACAGTCTTATTCTGAACACACACACACACAGAACAAACAACAGTTTTATTAGCCACTCGCTATGTTGGCTGAGTAGCAGGTGATTTTGTGGGTATAGCTAGTCTCCAAAGAGACAACCATTCAATAAAACCCCTATAAACTCTGCAAGCTCCCAGGAAATGGCAGAAACAAATCCACAAGAAAAAAGATGAATAAATATTTTGCTATTTCTACTCTACATTTTCAGAACATGATAATGCCCTATGAAGAAAATTTTAATTTGGAAATAAGTAGCAGTTAATTTTTGTTTTGTTTTTGCTCCACTTTGGTATTAAAAATATTCTCTACTGGGGTAATTTTGAATGTTTAAAATTTTGTATCTTTTTCTATTCTCTTTTTTCCTATCTCTCTCTTACTGCCTTTAATTTCACAAGTATTTTGTGAGCAAATACCATGTTCCAGGCCACGGAAATGTAATGAACAGTAAATTAGAAACACAGCTCATTTTCTCATAACGTTTACAAAGTAGAGTAGAAATTGGACAAATAAACAATCGCAGGACAGGCCTAGGAGGGTAACAGGAAAACAAAAGGCAATAAGTGAGTCCACCAGGAGGAGGCAATCACCCAGCTGTGGGTGCGGGGAAGGCTCCCTGGGGAAGTGATATTTCCTCTGGTGCCATTTTGCATACACTCATACAGAATGTATAATTGAGTGTTATCCAGTTTAAAGAAAGGGAGGATGGGAAGAAAACACTGATGTGAGATGACCCACAGAACAACCAGCATGAGCGAGACCTCAGGGAAGACAGTGAACCTTCTCAGATTGAAGAGCAGATCAGCATGCCTGTGGGTGGGCAGGAGATAAAGCTGCCCAGATAAAGATGGATCAGTTCCTGCAGAGTTTTGACAGCTTATGAAGGGTTCAGGTATTCTCTTAGGAGCCATGAATAATCAAGAAGATGATGTTAGTAGAGAATTAATATAATCAATAGGAAGACATAGGCGGGGCTCCCAAACAAAACTGGACACAGAAAACCTAATAAGAAGGCTGTTGAAGTTATCCAGGTGAGAGATACAGGTTTGAAACTAGAGCAGTGGCAAGGTAAATGGACAGAAATGAGCAGGTAAAGAGAAATATGTTGATGAGCAGGTGAAGGAGAAAGAGGTTGTGGTAACCAGGAGGAGGAAAAAGATGCCGTTGACAGAAATCACGAGGGAAGGCCAAGTTGGTTTCAGATGTGTGACACTGGAAGTCCCTTAGTTTCCTACATGTGGAAATGTCCAGCTAGTAATTAGGCACACCATGTAAAGGGCAAGGAAGTAAATGAAATTATCCAGAGAATGCACATAAAATGAGATAGGCTAAGAACAGAACCTGGAGAAAACCAACATGAAGTAGCTACAGATGAGGCTAAATAGTGGGCCAAAAATTAGGACATTGGGATAGGAAGTGATACCTTTCTCTATTTCAAAGTTACATGACTTTTGAACCCTCAGTCAAATTCTAGTTCCTATGTGTTGTCTCTGGTTTTGCTCATTGCTAATGTCTAAGTGGATCTCAGCATATCTTCAACTTCACTATAGATTTTCGGGTAGCAGGGGAGGAGTGGGGAAGAGAAAGTCTTCACCCTGTACATGACAGAGCATATTCTTCAACACCCCCCTTTAGAAATGAATGTTCTGGGCTGGGGATATAGCTCAGTGGCACAGTGCCTGCCTGGCAAGTGCAAGATCCTGAGTTCGATTCCTGATACCAAAAAAATAAAAAAAAAATAAAAAAAAAAAAAGAAAGAAAGAAATGAGTGTTCTCACTTCCTTTCCCCAGCTACCAAGTCTCTCTTTTGTCCTGATCTTGCCTTGGTCCCACTAATTATCTTTCTCTTCCTCATGAGAACTAGATGCTAGCCTGAAGCTCAGTTTTACCCTAAAGAGTTAGAGTTTGCTCACTACTATTTTTCTCTACAAAAGAATTCTAGCTTCAGCTGCTAACCAGTTGTGGTTTGCTTCATAAGATCATGCGCATTCATTTCAGGCTACTGTGCGCCAAGTTTTCCACTGGGCACAGACAAGAAAAATTGAAAAGTGCATGTTATCATCCCCACTATAAAGTGGCTTAAATTGTTATTGTGGGCCACAAGATACCCATGAGCCAACAGGAAGAAGTTTCCAAGAAGCTGTATGAGCAAGTATGTGATTGAATGTCACAATCTCTGTGTGTACGTGCCATGGGACCATAAAGCCAGGAAGTGGGCTTCTAAAAACTCTACAACAAAAACTCCCCTCTGGCCCGCCAGCTGTCTTTCTTCCCACTTTTCCATTTCTGTGGAGTCATTCACGAGGGCCAGCCACAGAGATTTCATATCTGAACGAGACACAGCACTGTTTGTACTATGATCCTAAGTACGGGCACTAACCCTCCGAACCGCCCATGTGCTTCCTCGGCAGGTTCCGGAGCCTCACCACTGCGTTCTTCAGAGATGCCATGGGATTCTTGTTAATGTTTGACCTCACCAGTCAGCAGAGCTTCTTAAATGTCAGAAATTGGATGAGTAAGTGGGACTGAGTAATGCGCACTGGCGTCTTTGGGACTCCACAGCCCTGTTTGCTTGTTTACCTTGCAGCCAGAATGGGCACACAGATGAATTCCAGGAAATCATGAGTTTGGTGTTTCCTGTGTCACCTTCAGAGTGGTGGCCTTTGTACAGATCTCCCGAGGTGACCTGGAATTTTAATTTCCTTTGACATTCTTCATAAAGGAAGCATATGCAGCTTGCTCACCACCTATGTTTAAGGTCTTTATTACTGTAATTAAAAGACCATTAATTCTACTTGTTGGGTAAATCTTGAACTGTGACATGTACGACATCTAAGCTGGAGTATCTTCTGAGAAGGGAGACTGGCACCTAAGATATCTTCAAGAATGAAGGGGTTAATTAGGCTGGAAACAACTCCAGAGCAGAATAGCTTGAGAATGATAAGGGACAGTTTGTCTGTTCATCAGCTCACATTGGGATTTACCTTAAAAAGAAATTGTTCAAATGTGAGATGGTCACATAGAAAAATCTTCAACTTCTGGCCACTTACATATAATATAAAATTTAAATGTTACCTAATTAGTCATTGAAGTCAGACTGATATAGATCAATACAGGAGAGAAGTGTCAGAAATTTCCTTTATTTTTTAAATTGATGTAGCACTAAAGAGAATATTTCATGATTTTTTAATTACAAATAAGTATTCAGATCCTAATGGGATGAACTGTTGTAATTGCCCTTCCACTCTACCACCATGGGCTGGTGTTGCCCCTGTAATGTCAAAGTTTTTCTGTGGCCTGAGTGATATATATATATTGTATCTTCATATTCCCCTGCTCAACATTCTTGCATGACTGCCTATTTCACTTGCAGTAAAACCCAGAGCTCTCCATTTATTTCTGAGGCCACTGTGATCAAGCCCTGGTATTTTCTCTGTTCACTCTTACTGGGGCTTAGCTCACTGGCTTCTGGCCAGTCTCCCAGGACAGGAAGTCTTTTCCTACCCTGGGGCCTCTGCATTTCCCATTCCCTCTATCTTAATCTCTCCACACTGTTGATTAAAAATGTATGGCAGTTTCTATCAAATAAAAACAGTGTGTCCTCATCCACCTTATTCACCAGATCTGACACCATGTGACTTCTGGCTCATCCCCAGAGTGAAAATGGCCATGAAAGGCAAACATTTGATATAGACTCAGGATATTGAGGTAGCCACAGCAGTGCAACTGAAGATACTCAGGAAAGGAAATTTTGAAAACTGCTTCAGAAAGGGGCGAGAATGGTGGGATAAGTGTGTTTGAAGAAAGAGAAATTATTTTGAGAGGGATTCATGGCAATTTGTCTTTTACTGTAATACATTTAAAAAATGTAAACATTTACCATATTTTGTGATCACCCCTTGTGTCATGTATTCTTGTGTTTATGTATTATTTTACTTTTCCCACCACTAGAATGCAAGCTTTATGAAAAGGCAGACTGTGTCTATTTTTATCCATTATGATATTCTAGATCTTGGCAAATGTCTGCAACTGAGTAGATGTTCAAATAATATATATGTATATGTGTATATATATGTATGAATTACTACATACTATATAGAATTAATACATTACTCTTAAAATATTATTAATAGTTTAAATACATATCACTGCTTTCAAATAACACAGTTGTAAAGGATGGGGAAAAATATCAACAAATTCTGACTTCCTTAATTGCTTCTTCAAATGAATGTTTATCTTAGGATCTGTCTTTATTTCCTTTTAATATTATATTTCCTTATCCAAATTTTGGAAGTATTTTTAGATTCTGAGGAGACAAGGAGATAATAAGATTATTAGATTCTTTCAGAGAATGGTTTAAGTCTCCAGAAGGATATTCATGGGATTTAAGGTAATTAATTGCCACATGCAATAGTTGAGTTTCTAACTCTCAAATAATTGATATTACAGGGTAAACCTCTGTGTTCTTCCTCTTGTCTGTGACTTAGAAAACACGGGTTGACAAGTTTCTTTACTTTCCTTCCCTCCCTTCCTTCCTCTCTCCTTCCCTCCAACCTCCCTCCCTCTTCCTCTTTCTCCTCTCCCCTTCCTTCCTCCCTTGTCTGTCTCTATTCTGTCTCTGTCTCTCTCTGTGTCTCTCTGTTACACACACACACACACACACACACACACACACACACACACAATGTTTTCATGGAGGAAAGAGAAAAGCAAGTTACCAGTCTTCAAATTGTACAGGAAGTTTTGGTGATTTAAAATTGTCTCCTGATGTAGATTATCACTTTGGATACCAGAAGAGGGAAATCTAGCAGCCTCTTACATAAAACAAGCAAATTTATGCACTTTAAAATCATGTTTGATTATTTCCACTTCTATCTGAGGAACAAATGGTATGAAGCAGTACGTCAGGACATTTCCCCAGATGTTAGAGAGCATGGGTGGATATGGTACTGATTCAGGTGTTCCATGTTTATTATTTGTCATCATCGCAATCCACAATTACTGAGGCACTGCAATGTTTCCTTTCATATATGAGGAAAATGTGAGTGAGAAGAGTAAGTAACTTGGCTATTATCAGTAACCAACCAAACTGAAGATGAACAACTAGATTAGGAGTCGGAAGTAAGAGCAGTCGTTTGACAACACTTGTTTATAACTAACTTGCTGGTTCCATCTGCTTTCTTTCCAAGGCCAACTGCAAGCAAATGCTTACTGTGAAAATCCAGACATAGTATTAATTGGCAACAAGGCAGACCTGCCAGACCAGAGGGAAGTCAATGAACGGCAAGCCCGGGAATTAGCTGAAAAATACGGGTAAGTCAGTTCCACTGAGAACCACCTGACCTTTCACCCTGTTGCTCACACATACAGCAGAGACCTGAGATTGATATTAGAAGGAATTCCCCTTGGCTGGGGAACAGTATGTAAATTAGAAAGACCTTCCAGAGGAATGTGTGATGTTTTAATGACTTCATAATAATAGCACTTAACATTTACTGAATCCCTACTACATGCTAGCGACTATTCCTACTTTAACTCATTTAGCTCCTCATAAGCGTGTATAGGAGATACTACAGTTATCCCATTTTAGAGGTGAGGAATTGATTCACAGAGAGATTAAGTACTTTACGGAAGGCCAAGCAAATATAAAGAACAGAGCTAAAATTCAGTCCAGGCCACCTAAGATCAGGCTCATGTTCTTAAACACTACATGCCACTGCCTTGTGAAAGCTACTACCAGAGTCCTAATATGGACAGAATAACGTTGCCTTTCTCCTAGCTGAGCTTGAATGACAGCGAAAAAAATCCACAAAAACCAATCCATGTAATTGTCGATTGGTTTCCCCCAGAAGAATTGGTCATTATTTTTTAAACTTAAAAGAGTTTCATCATCTCTGCCAAATTTTTACTGAAAGATTCTCATTCGGAGCTTTAAAATTTACATCTTCTTGGAACATTTTTTTAAAGAAATAGCCTGCAGTCACGTAACTATCCTAGTCCGTGCATGCCTAATTTATAATGCATTGGATTTCCAATGACTGACTGAAATGGAAATGATATTTTAATAGTGGTATTGATCGCTAGTTTAGGCATTTTTCCCTCCTATGTTTTTTAAACAGTGATAATGCTTTGACTTCAACTCCTGACTACCCCCTGGAGTAGTTCCCTTGCGCATGCAACTGGTTATAACCCTAAAGAGCAGCCCGTCAATTTTTCTCATTAAGAAAAAAACAATGATATTTCCGACTTATCCAACAGAAACATGATTTCACAATTTCCCTGCCAGCCATAATTTTGCATGTGTGATTCATCTATACATCTTGAATTTTTTCTGATTTCTTCCTCTTAAAAATATTTGTCATTAACATTTTGTGAGAAAACATACTATTCACTTGCTTGACATTTTTCACAGTAAGTTTAAAAGATTTACTGAACAGCATGGTGACTGTATTGAACAGTGATAAACGGTACTCTTGAAAAATACCAAGAGAGTGAATGTTAACACAAAAATAATTGTGTGAAGTAATACATCTGTTAATTAACTAGATTTTACTGTTCCACACAAGGTATATATACTTCAGAACATCATGTTATATATGATATATATATATATGCAGTTCTGTCAGTTTCAAATACATTTATGCCATTTTTTTCTATACTAGCATACCATATTTTGAAACAAGTGCAGCTACTGGACAGAATGTAGAAAAATCCGTGGAAACCCTTCTGGACTTAATAATGAAACGAATGGAACAGTGTGTGGAGAAGACACAGGTCCCTGATGCTGTCAATGGCGGGAATTCTGGAAAGCTAGATGGGGAGAAGCCAGCAGAGAAGAAATGTGCCTGTTAGACTCTACATAGGAGCTGATAATCAAGAAACCTGTCCAAATATTACTCCTAAACAGTGACAAACCACAAATTGTTGTTGAGTAGACCATGCATAACAGCAGGTTTTTCTTTTTCACCCAGAAAATCTATTTTAAGAAACCAGAATAGTTAAAAGTGTTCAAAAGAACTGACCAGTTATTCTTGAATCCCTTCCAAACACAATCTAAGATATCCTAAGGTGATCTAACCATCATGGATGCTTAATTTTTTTATATAAAGAAATATAGTATATAAGAGAGTATACAAGAAATAAATATCAGTGAGTTTTAAAAGAGAGAGCTAACATTACCTTGTCACACTGAAGAAAGGAATAGGCTACTAGTGGGAGAATACAGAAAGATTTTATAAAATTTGCATTTATTTGTATAAAATATGATTCACACATTTACATTTCCATTGGGGAAAACATACTAGCCAAAATTGGTTACACAGGGAAGAATTCTATGTGGTTCATTAAGAATGACATTACTGCATGTACCCAAGAAGTTGAACTAGCGTGGTTAAATTACTGATAAGGTTATGAGTGGGTGAATGTCAGAATTCTGTTGAAATGAGGAGACTGTATAATAATGTGATTTTTATACTCCTAATAAATGGCAGGTAGACAAGAACAGGACTGTGAGTGACAAAGTACAAGAGAAATGCCCTGGAGGGAAAGAAATAAAAGCATAGGAATATGACATTTGTACAGCTGAAATTAAATGTATCTGTTACAGATGTCTACAAGAGTTATTTCGTCAGATTTCACCCAAGCCAATTAGAAGCTGACATCAGTTGGGATTAAAAGGAGATCTGAAGGTTTCCATCTCCAACGACATTTTATTTTTCTCAGCAAATGTGGTAAATAGTCACAAAGACAAATAAACCACTGCCGTATATTAAATATCCCTTTTCAAACGTCAAGAAAACTTATTTAACCTAAACTTTAAAGATAAAATACACTGTTGCTATAAAACAAAAGCAACTGTTCATTACAGGTTTCCTTTCAGTTTACAAAAGCACTAGAAAGTCTAATTCATGTTTTTCCTTCCAACCCGCACTCACCCCCGACGTTGAATCAATTGCAAAAATGTTAAGTGTGTCACTTTTTAGATCAACAACCTCAGAATAATGATGGATCAATTCTAGGGTCACTCTGAATTTTCATGTCATTAATCATATAAAAATTGATGATATCACATTCTCTGTTACAATATATTTTTATTTTGTCTAAGGAAAAAAAATCTATAGCTGAACTATGTTTGAGGGTTGGACCGGGATGAAGCTGTGTCTTATCTCACCAAAAATGTGGTCAGTTGCTCTATTTCTTTTTTTTTCAACATAAAGCTGCCTTTTCTTTCTAAAAATTATCACAAAGGTATTTTCTATTGATCATTTCTTATAATTGTGTACACTAATAGTACATTAGTTTTTGATCTTAGTTTCTGATACACACAAGCCATTCCTGTTATAATATTATTTATATATAAATAATATGTATCAGTCAATATTATCAATAATAAAGGCAACTGCTTCATTTTTTTTCTTTCTACAGTGAGTTTATAATTTTTTGGTAGGATAATTCATTTTCCTGTAAAAATTTTCAGACTAAACCTAGTTTTTCCATACTCTGTATATTTACTTTAAGTTATGAGCATTAGAGATCTTCAAATCCCAATTCCCTCTTCAACCTGTCCTACAAACCTCCATCTGCTATTGAATGTTTGAGAAACACAAAGATATCCAAGATAGTAACTATTTTTGTTTTTAGGATAAACTAGACCCAGACATGTGCCATAAAAGAAAACAATTTGGAAGCAATCATGAGAATGGTTCCCAGTTTAATTTTCAGTGTTAACTGTGCAGTGTTAACTAAGCCTGTGATTTCTTTAGCACGGTGCCACCTTCTAAGTTTGAGCATGGTTTGGTGTTCTTTTCAGTGGTGTTTTCTCTGGAATGCTCTTCATGAACTCAGTACCTATGCCATGAAGATAGAAAGCTATTTGCTAAATAATTAAGATATTTCTTCTAGAAGAAAAGCGGGGAGAAACCATATAACCATTGCTGTCATAAAATTTGGTGAATTTTTGTGATCATTATGAGTTTCTTTTTTGGGGAGTCCTGCATTTCCATAATAAGGAACGCTTGGCTTTTATAAAATGCTAAAGATGTTCTTGTTGGATATTTCTTTCATTTACTATTCATTTTCCAGTTATATGATTTCTATAATGTGCCAAGATTCTGTCATTGTCAATTACCTAATGAGTATTTTTTCACAATCTATTTTAAGATTGGTATTTGATAGCTGGAGCATGAAGCAGAGGGTGATGATGCCTGTAATTACAGAACTACGCCTGTAAAAATGACAATTATTGAGTAATAATCTCAAAAGGAATGAAATTTAAAACTGACAAGAAAATTAAAATATTATTCTATTTTTAAGTAAATACTTGATCTAGAAATATTTTCTCTGTAAAATTTGACATGTAACCCCAAAATCTAGGTAGCCATTATTAAAGATTCCTTCTTTCATTATTTCAGGGTTAATAATAGTTCTATAGAATTCATTTCCAATTTCAAATTTATCTGGTGCCATGAATGTACAGATTGCTTTAAATAATTCCATGTTCCTTTTATCCCACGACAGTATATATTTTTATCCAAGATGTGTCCTGCTACTGATCATTTCCAAATGAGTCAGTAGATCATACTGTATTTTGAAGAAATATTTAAAATGTACATGAAACCCTTTTTGATATAGAACTCTTTTCTAGAGTGTTTACACTGGTTTGATGTTTACATCATCCTAACTCAGTGCCTCAAATACTTCCATGACCAAATTTGTCTCCAGCCACAGCTCATTTGCTCTAATCTTGTTTTAGGAAGGCCTTACTTAGACACTGACACAGCTAAAGGTCTTCTGAGATCTTCAGCAAAGAATGCAAAGATTTTATTGGAATCTAAAGATTGTTACCACCTTCTCTGGATTTCCTAGCTTACTTCTCATAGAGTGGGAACTACTTGAAACTCTTACCTGTGATTAGGTACAAGGCTATCTTTTAAGTAAAAGCAGAAAGCCTTTAAAAAGTGTATCAAATATAGTCAAGAGAATGTAATGTTTGTCTTGGTCTGATGATGGTAACAAGTCATGAATTAAAGAAAATACTGAGTGTTGGGAGTTGAATTTGTATATCCATTAAGAATTAACTCTTACAAGTTACAACTCCAGCCGATTATCTCTCATTTCCATATTATCAGCTATCACACTGCAAACAATTCAAGACCAGCATTTTCTAAAGTATTTTATCTGTTATACTTTACCAAATGGACCATTCTGTGCATCTGTGCTTCTACTATACTTGTTTGCCAACCTGTACAGATAGCAAGAACTGGGCAAGAGTTTTTATCAGTGCTTTCTTGTTCCTTGTATAAGATATAGAAGCATAACTATAGAGAAAGGCATTGCTACATTAAAAAATAATGTAACAACCACAATTTGAATTTATTTAAACTGTAAATTGAGTCTGTTAGGAATCAACAAATTTGATGAATCCCACATTATCTTCACCACTAGAATGAGTACAAAAGTTAGAAGCCAATATTGTGCACTGGACACAGTAGATACAAAAGCATAGTAGATAATGTGCGGCACTTATGCCTGTGAAATACCATTCATTGTTCTAAATCTCTGTTCATTTTAAAACAGACACATATGCTTTCATTAATGTGTATCACACATAAATCTGAGAAAAAAACCATCATCCATAAAGGATTTTAAATTTATATTATAAAACTCAAAATATAAAAATGATATTCTAATCTCTTATTTCCTAAGATACGTAATATCTTTTTTTTTTTTTTTTTGTGGGTACCGGGGGGTCGACCTCAGGACCTCGCGCGCCAGCAGGCGCCCGTGCCGCTGAGCAATATCACTGGCCCCTTTTTCGTATGTGGGTTCCAGGCGTCGAACTCGGGCCCTTGCACTTGCCGGGCAGGCGCTTAAGCCACTGAGCCATCTCACCGGCCCAACGTAATATCTTTTTTAAAGGAGATCTGAGAGCTGATGTTAGCCAAAGTGGTAAAGGAGTTGTTTTTTACCTTCTACTATAAAGCTTTACAGCATTGTCTAGTGTTTGTATATTTTAGAGAAAGATTTATCATTTCTAATGGTGCCAAGATGCTATCTATATTTGAAAGGTTGTCTAAGAATTTTCCACAAGCTGTGTTCTCTTCTTGGTCTTTGACTAAGGTGATATCTGCTTGTTTCTTGGGAGAGTGTTGATCTCTTAAACATAAAACTAGATATAGAATGTTACCTTATATGGATGTCGTCTCAATGCTTTATAAAACTCTGAGACTGTTTGACTCATAATGTAGAAATGATAAAATTATTGGATACATTGAAGATTTTATGAAATTACTGCCTTCAAATTCTTGGGTGAAGACCTATCCACAATGACATGGTTGAGCAAAAGCTGTGAAGAGAAGTAAAAGTTAAAATTTGGCTAAATTGTACTCTTCAATATTGGAGAATATGAAGAAAGCTATTGGTTGATTTTTAGATAGAAAAAAAGGATTAGAGTGTTTATAACCACATCCATGGAAACTATTCATCATTTTAATCTAACAACTAAAGGTTATGCCCTTAAAATTAAGTTAATAAAAATAGATAAACACCAAATATTTCATTAGTGTCATCAAAAATTTGGATATTTAAAAACATTTAGTTTACTGTATATGAATCCAATATTCTAATAAATTGTACTTGGACTACTTTTTTAAGGAGCAGCATCCTAAATATGCTTTTCTGCAGAGTTCTTTGTACCAACAATCCATGGTTATGATATTTTTAACTTCATATATGGAGAAAAGCATTAGCAAAAATAAGCAAACAAAAACATTAGTACCAAAATAGTGGGACTATTTAAAGATAATGTCATCTTTTGCGAAAAAATATACAAAGGTATTTATTGAGTGGTTTAAATTTGGTTTCCTGGTTCCTTTCCTTTCCAAAAGACCGTGGAGGTCATAGCTAATATCTCTCAGATGACTTAATCTTTAAGGCTTATTAGAAGATTCTGTAAGAACCAGCACATCTGAGCTTAACAAGTGGATCCCTTATTAACCAGTGACTGCTGCCCCTATATTTGTTAGCATATTAAAATACTGTCTGAAATCTATGCTTACTATATTTTTTCAGGATGACTTTTCCCCAAAATTCTCTGAAAAAAATCCTAGTGTTGTAGAAAGAAAAAAATGTCTTTTGGGGACCATAGTATGTCATTCATTGTCTTAGTGGCTACTCCTCATATGAATTTATTAAATTTGAGTGCCTCAAACGGTCCACAGCAGGCTCGAAGGAGAATATATTAAAAACTGGTCTGTAAGTTATATCCCATTTCAAATAGACACTCTTATCACAAGCTAAAAATGAGTTACAAAATCATAATCTGGACCACTTGTAAGAAATACAGCAGGAACAACACACTAATTTCGAAGGTGCACTAGAAACTACAAATGAGCGGTCACCTTGAGGTCACTGTATTTGATTGAAAATGTTGACTATAACATTGAGAAAATATGAGCTCTGTTTCAATCTGTATGTTATCTTGTGTTTCTTTCAAAGAAATCAAATCAATTATAGATAGTATACCTGGTCAAATTCTTCTGTACAAATGGGACTTTTATGTCTATCGCCTTGTAAAAGATTCTGATTGTATTTGAAATTAAGAAAAATAAATTATTCTGCTTTAGTTAATGTGTTAAAAGTAGACAATGTTCTATTAAAATAACACTGAAGTGCTTTACTATAGCCCACTAGTTTACCTTTGAGTAATATTATCTTCATTTTTAAACTAGGCATGTTTTGTCTGTCTTCGACAAAGATCTCTGTTTTGTCTAATGCTTCGAATGTAATTTAAAACGTTGTACTTGGAGTTTTTATTTTATATGCCCCTGAATAGACCGTGGTTCCTAACAATCACAGTTAGGTCATTATTTTGTTGTACCAAAGTTCTAGTGGCTTCAGAGGTTATAGCCTCCAATGATTATGGGGTGTGTGGGTTTGAATACCATGGTTGAGAAATGTATTCAGTGACTGTTTCTGCACACTTTTCAAATAAAAATGCATTTTTATGCATTATTTCATGTATTCAAAACAACTTTTTGTCTGTGCTGATATGTGGTCAGTGGGGAACATTAAATCAGTACCAGTCTAAAAACTGTGTCGCATTAAAAATGGGTAGGAAATAAGGAGTGATTTGGACTTGACCTACTGATTTTTATTTATCTCCCTAAATTTTCTCATTAATTATTTAAAGACTGGGGTTTGCAAATGAAATTTTCTAATACTTTTGAATGACACATCTATTAAAATTAGCAATTAACATGTTGAAATAGTCTGTGGTACAGAAGTGCTTCACATATTGTAATCTATTTCTTCCCCATAACAAACTGCTGCCAGGTGGTGGTATCTCCCTTGGTCACAGACTGGTAACAGCCTGGTGTTCAAGGCCAACTCGAGACCACAGCCATTCAGCTTCCTTTACAATGTTCATTAACAAAGGATTCCTTGTTCCCAGAGTGGATCTCCCTCCACATGCTACATAGAGAGGCTTTGCCAAGGTAGTGATGAGTTTTTATTAAAGATAACTCTCCCAAATGCAAGCAAATAAGTCCTTGGCACTATTTTCTCAACTTTTCTCCCAAGTGGCCATAATGCTGTTTCATATAGGTAGAATCTTTTGTCACTGGGTTCATCATACATCATCCAAGAAAAATCATTAGGTGCTCATTTCCCCAGTATGGTTTTATGGGAACTTTAAAACTCAAAGAATAACCCATACTGAAATAACCTATATTGAATAACCTATATTGAAAAAGATAAAACACCCTGATATTCACTCTCTGTAATTGCAGGATTTCTGCTTTAAAACCCTGTGCCAGGTATGCTGTGTTACTCACAGTTCTTTATACCAAAGATAATTCCACTGCTGATGCAGATTACTACTTATGAAGAAAGTTAGTTAAAGTAAGAGTGCAAGCACTGCTGTCCTGTTAGAAATGCATATAAGTGAGTTGCATCACGGTTTTGGAAGATAACAAACAATGGTTTGACCCAAGGCTTATAGGAACTGGAAAAGAAAGATAATTTTGGCAGTTATCACAACTTTGAACTATTTCCACAAGTCGCTGAAAGATGAAATCCTCTTCTTTAATAAATGGCCGAAAAGAAGTAGCAGCAGCCAGGTTACAACAGAACATGGCAATATGTTGGGCTCCCCAGAGAAATACCATGTGCTCATTCACTCCGCTGAGAAAGTGGCCCTCAAGGAACGACTTAGGATTGTGCTAGTTAATGTGTTGGGTAAGGGCACATACCACTGGCTCCTGCTCAGGAACCTTGGTCCTTTCTCTTCCCCTCACTTCCAATACCTGTCAATTATGAGGCCTCTGGGCAGTTTGGTCAAAGCCAGACCACTTAACAGCCATCTAAGAGCAAGCTTCCCTTCCCTGCCTCTCTCGGAGAACATGGGCTTTCTCCATCTACTCGGGCAACTAGACGAAGGAAGGGAATGACACACAGATTCTTAAACATCCTCAGCTTTCCACTGCTCAGAATTCAAAGATGAACTGGAAGGGAAACTTACTAATTAAATGAAAGGATGATGTATACAAAGAAAATATGAAAGAATACATTTTATGGAAGAGCATTTAGACAATATTGGGACTTACTTGTTGATCCCTGCGCATGTGTCCCTGTCACCAACACGCCTGGTTTGTTCCTTCCTCTGGGCTTGTGCACCTGCACGAGCATCTGCCTGGACCACTTCGACCAAATAAACAAATAATGCCTTCTTTCTGTTCTTGCTTAAATGTTAATTTCAAAGGGGGGGGGGTCTTATTTTAAATTACTGACCTATTCAATTACCAGTGTATAGTTACCATTTGTTAAATTATTGCCCCATTTAAAATTTTAACCACACTGTCTTCCCTGGAAATCCACTCCCTGTCACCTGCTTTATTTTTTCATTTTTTATTTTTTTATGTGGGTACCGGGGGTCGAACTCAGGACCTCGCGCTTGCCAGGCAGGCGCTTATGCCACTCAGTTATCTCACTGGCCCACCTGCTTTATTTTTATCATGGCTCAACAAACATCTTTGACTTTATTATCCTTATCACTAGAGTATATTTAAGTGAAGGTAAAGATTTTTCTCTTTCGTCCTTGCTGCTCCCAATCCCCATTGCCCACCTGACGCTGTAACTCTGATGTCTAGAACCTAGCCTGGAAACTGGGGGCCCACTATAAATATTGGTTATAAGCTGAAATTAATAAATCTTACCTGGGAAACCAATTTGGTGGGCTATAGAATGACTAACTTTTTCTTTTCTGTTTTTTTTTTACAACTTTATTAAAGTAATCATTATGTATAATACACTGCACACAATTAAATCGCTCAATTTAATGACTTTTGTCTTTGAATATACCCCCCAAAAATCAACATTATGGACACTGACTGTTTCTCTGTGTCCCTTTGCAATCTTTTCATTCCTCTATTCCTGTTCCCAGGCTGTCAGGGAATGGGTTAAAAATGAGAGTCAGCTAAGTGCAGGTGTTTGCTAAAATTAGCTTGGTTACATGCCTTTCTGCAGAGAGGCTGACTATGTCTCCTGAGAAAAGAGTGTATAGAGATAACTGTTGACACCCGAAGGACTGACCATTCCTAGGCTCTGGCCAGTGCTAGGAATGATCCCTTCCAGACATGCAGGCCTGTTGGCACCAAGCCACCTTTGCGTAAACTCTATATATGACTGGCAAATCTAAAGTGCAGTGCAGTGACCCTCACCGGTGCCAGCGGAAGGCCTCGCTGCTCCAGGCAGGGCACTCAAGGAGATTCTTCTCTTCATTTCCCCCAATGCTTTCCCCTGGCATCGATTGGTAACATAAGTTTGTTTTCTTCTTTGTTCTTTGCTCTCTAATAAATACTTTCAATGTATGTGCTGTTAGAGTGGCTCTTCTCTGTTGATGTGGATTTGATCCTCAGACTTCTGTGGCCACATATATGTGACTCCTTGCTGCCACACAGGCAAATGCTGTATGTCACTATGAGATCCTAGAGTATATCTTCTTTCTCCTTTGTTAACTTAGCATAATGATTGGAGTTATAGCTATTGTACATATTTGTTGATCGTTTGCTTTTTTTTTAATCTTTGAGTTATATTCCAATGTATGGGTGCACCATGCTTTGGTTATTCATCTGCTAATGAACATTTGGTTTTAGCTTTTGGCTCTTACAAATAAAGACAGTGTGAAAATTCATGTACAAATCTTTCCATGGACAAAAGCTCTTATTCCTTTTTGATAAAAACCAATTAATTATAGGGTTAGATCGTAAGATAAAAGTATATATATATATTTTTTTTGTGGGTACCGGGGGTCGACCTCAGGACCTCGCGCGCCAGCAGGCGCCCATGCCGCTGAGCGATATCACCGGCCCTTTTTTCATATGTGGGTTCCAGGAGTCGAACTCGGGACCTTGCATTTGCCAGGCAGGCGCGTACACTGCTGAGCCTTTCACCGGCCCTTATTTGGATTTTATTTTATTTTATTTTTTTGTGGGTACCGGGGGTTGACCATATGTTAAGAATTCACTGTATCTAAAGTTCTGGATACAAATTTTATACATATTATGAATAATTTTTCCAATTCTGTGGCTTGCTTTCTTTGTTTAATTGTGCCTTTCAAAGAGCAAAATATTTGAATTTTAATGAAACTCAACGAAAAATATTTTTTACAGTTCATGGTCTTTGAATGTATTAGAATCTTGCCTAATTTAATATTGCAAAGGTAATCTAAGCTTACTCCTAGAAATTTTATAGTTTCAGCTTTACATTTAGGCATATTGTCCATTTTGTTTAATCATTGTGTATGGTATGAGGTAATGTTTTCTCTACTATCCAGTTACTTCCAGTTTTTACAATACCACTGAGAAGACTTCCCTTCCCTCACTGGATAGCCTTGACACCTTTGTCAAAAATCAGTCGATTACATTCATTGGTCAGTTCATCCGTTAGAGTTCTATCAATTATATGAAACACACACAAAAAGTTCTGTTTTTTGCCTGTTCAATCTGTATCTTTTATTTGTGTTTTCCTTTTCTTGTCATATTCTAATGGCTAGGATGTCAGTGCAGGCATATTTATGATTTCCCAGTGCTGTTGGGGAAAGCATTAGCTTTTCACTATTAATTATATTACTTTAAGGCTTGTCATAAGTGCTTTTTATAAGAATGATAAATTTTTCTATGATTCCCAGTTCCTTTAGAGTTTTATCATGAATTGGTAATTAATTCTGTCAAATATTTTTATTTATTAAAATAATGACGTGTAATTATCTATATTTTGTCTTAATCAGTGAATTACACTGATTAAATTTCTAATAAGAAACCAAACACATCCCTAGAATACATCCCAATCTCCCACAATTCCACCATGAATTTAAACATGTCTGAATATAAGGGAAAAGAAATATCTTTTTTTATATTAGATTTATAACTGAAGCTGTTATCACAAAAGACAGACTAACAAAAGAAAACATACAAGTTTATTTCAGTTTTACATAACATGGGCACTATTATAAGGAAATGAAGATCCAAAGAAATAAATAAGCTGTATATTTTTAATGCTAGATTTGATAAATAGTTGTGGAGAAATATGATTAGACAAAGATAAAATAGGAATAAATTGGAAGGGACTGAACAAGGTGGTTTGTTCCGATTTTTTTTTGTGTCCCTGTGTCTTTAGAAACAAAGATATTACTTTCCTCTGTGTATACAGAGGGCATTTTTCCAATGAGTGTCTTGTAAGAAAAGGTCAGAAAAATACTTGCTAGGTTTTATGATCTGCTTCAGAGGAGAAAGTGGAAAGCTAAAATGACTTTCCTGCTTCTGCTTTTTTCTCAAATGCCAATGTACCATAAGTGGGGACAGTATGTTTTGAACTCCATAAAAAGTATATACTTTAACAATAAAGCAGTTGAATATAATTATTTAAATCTTTATTACATCCTTAATATTTTACACAAAAATAAAAGAATTATGGAAGGAGGGAGGGAAGGAAAGGAGGATGGAAAAAAGGGAGGGAGGGATGAAAGAAGTAACTAAAGGAAGCACAATAGTTATATTAGTTGGAGCACTCAATTTCTGCGTGGATAGGCTAACTACTTAGACATTGATAATGATTCTGTATTTATTTGCCAGGCAGAGGAGAGATAGGGATTTTGAGTGGAAGAAATATACAAAAATTTGAAAAATATATGCATTCTTCATTTCATAACTATTTTTTTAATTTAGAATAAGAACTTAATAGATTTATCTTGCTGTTAATTTGGATCCAGGAAAAATTAGCAGAAAAATTCATTCAACTATTTAAATATCCTCACTGATAAAAATAATCCACATATAGTACATATTATATGGAATGAGCAATCACATAAAAACCTCTTCATTCATTGGTGCCTAAAAGTTGTGATGTAAAAAGAAATAAAAAACAAAAAAAACACACACTAGCTTATCCTTCTTTATGGCAGAGTGGCACTCCATGGTACAAAAAAAATTTTTTTTTCTTTATTCATTCATTGGTTGTTGGGCATTTGGGCTGTTTCCAAGACTTGGCTATTACAAACTGTGCTGCTATAAACATGGGTGTGCATATATCACTGTGATATGATGCTTTTAATTCTTTCAGGAAGATATCAAGAAACGGAATAGCTGGGTCAAATGGAACCTCTAGTTTTAGTTTTTTGAGGACTATCCACACTGATTTCCACAATGGTTACACCAGTCTACGCTCCCACAGTAGAGAAGAGTTCTACTCAACAGTAGAGAAGAGTTCTAGCTAAATGGATGGACCTTGAGACCATACTCTTAAGTGAAATAAATCAGGCACACATTTAATACCACATCGTTTCTTTTGTGTGAGAAACCAAAAGTGTAAATAAGGACCAAAATGTATAATAGATATTGGGAAGTGGGAAGGAAATGTTCAAATGGGAAGGGGATCAAGGGAGGGGGAGGTGGAAAGGAAGGGACAAGAAATATGAAAACAAAGCCTTTGTAAATAAAGAGGTGAAGAGGGGTTGAAGGGAGGGGAGGGGAATGAGAAAAAAAGAAGCAAGATATATCATGTACAGGTACAAATTCCTTATGATGAATGTTATTATGTATATCTAAAATGTACCAGTAGAAATCTTTTTAAAAGATGGAATACTGAAATGGTTTAAAAAAAGAAAAAGAACATAAACCACACATTACAACATCAATTTTCTTTATTACAAGGCATTTTATAAGTAATTATTCACAGGATATACTATCTCAATTTTTTATAGTCCAAATATTTCTTAATGATGACTTGTGTTTATATGGATATATAATCAAAGCACAACTGAGTTTGTTTTCATTTCCTGACTTCATGTATGAATTTAAGGTTCCCTCAGACATTGATTAGTATAATTAGAAGTATAGTTACTTAAACTACAACTGGTGTTTCTTTTCCTATATTTTCTGTACATTACTGGTTTCAGACTAATAAATTTCATCCCTCCATTATAATCTTTTGCTTTATCACTCAAATGTTTATTTAAAAATATAATTCAAATGATAAAAAGCTAAAACAATAAGGAAACAAAATAAATATGTGACAAATAAATGACAAGCCTATAAAAATGCTATCTTACTGTAAAGATTCTCTTGTATATTTAAGAGTTAAATCTTCTCAGGCTTCTAAAACTGACTATTGTTACTTTCAGGAAATCCAAAGTTCTGATGAGCAGGTCTCCACTGCACTATGTTAAACTGTACCTAAATATTAATAAATAGTATAATAAAACCAAATCAAACTCAACATATCTTTCTACTTTTTTTTTTTTTTTTTTTTTTTTTTTTGTCTTTTTGAGACAGAATTTCATTATGCAGTTCAGTCTGGCCTTAAACTCACTTTGTAGCCCAGGCTGGCCTCAAACTCACAACAATCCTCCTGCCTCAGCCTCCTGAGTGCTGGGATTACAGGCATGTGCTGCCATGCCTGGTCTTTCTACTTTTGACTTTAGAATAAATTATTCTAATGAAAATCATCAAGATTTTTGGGTAGGTTGAGCAGTGCTTTCCAAAATCTCAAATATATTATATTCCACATGATGACTGAGGTATAAGAGGAACCAAAGCGATCTCCAAGTGAAAGTTAAATTCTTTTACTACATAGTTAAAGCTTGAAACAAAATTTATGGTCTCAATTCATCTATAAATGTGTTCAAAGCGTAATATAAAGAAATTATATAACGTGGCATAAAGTCATGAATAATAAATGTAATATAAGCCGATTCTTTTGTAGAGAATTATGCCTAAAGTGAATTCTCCTGACAGTAGTCTAACAGGTGAAAGACCAACTCATTTCAAGAAATATTGACTTCATCAGTAAGTGTTGTTTCTGTCATCCACAGGATAATGCAAAGACTTCAAAGGAAGTTGTGAGCTACAGTAGCAAGAGAGGTTAATGGAACAAATAGAATGAATATCAGTAGCCAAGTCAAAAGGTGCAAATCCTTATCCACAGCTGGCAGTTGTACAAGTTACTTAACCAATCTCAATACATCTTCCTCTGTAACACAGGGATAATAATATGGCCTGCTTTTGAGTTTTGGAGAAAACAAAAGGTAAAGTGCTTAGAATTTTTCCAGCATAGAATAATTATGTCCTAAATATATTAGATAACTATACCCTAAAAACTAGCAAGCAATAAAAATGTTTGCTAAGACACCATCAAGCATGAAACTTGTGCAACATTTCAAGGATTACAGTACTTGGATGAACTTATAAATGCATTACCTCAGTGCATACTTTTCATATATTTAATAGATAATACTGATATTTTTACATTCCATGTTGAAAGGCTGGAAACATCCTTCCCAAGAAAATATTTATTTATTTATTTATTTATTTATTTATTTATTTATTTATTTTTGTGGGTACCGGGGATCGACTTCAGGACCTCATGCGCCAGTAGGCGCCCGTGCCAGTGAGCGATATCACCGGCCCTTTTCTCATATGTGGGTTCTGGGAGTTGAACTCGGGCCTTCGTGTTTGCCAGGCAGGCGCTTACGCCGCTGAGCCATCTCACCGGCCTCAAGAAAATATTTAGAGGTACAAACAAGAGTGAATGACCAAAAGCCTACAGACAATTCCCTGTAGGATGATTGAGGTCTGTCCTCATTCATTTAACTAGTGTGTGTGGCTTCCTGAGTGTCAGTATGTCCGCATTTCCACAAGTCAGAGTTCAGCTTTACCCATAGCAATCACAAACTCCATTTATAGCAAAGGTATACATCAAAATTTAAGGACACTTTCACACACACAAAAACCCTCCAAATAGCATTCCATTTGAATCCATAACAGATGCGTTTTATGCTGGTATGTGGTAGCAGAATTGTTATTTTATTCAGATATTAATGAATATCAATAAGAAAACTTGTTACAAAGGCAGAGCACACTGTGTGAGACCTGTGCTTTTATGTGTGTGGTCTGCCTCTCCTAAGGAATTTTCTGTTCCAGAACTAAAGTCAGTGAATTTCTGAGGTATGGAGAGGCAGTCAGGGTTCTCAACTTTGGACAGCAATATTGGTTCTGGAGTGAGCTTAAAAGAATCTACTCCTTCTCCTGCCCCAATTCAGTAGAGAATACTCTTCCACTGACAATAGATCAGGAGATAAATTTATGTAATGGTAACTATGTTTTATTTTCTAAAAGTAATTTAAAATATATATCATTTCAATTATACACTCTTCCTTCTACTCACTCATATAGAAACTACTAACATGAAAGCAAAGCTGTCTATCTTAAAAAACTTCTTGTAGCAAAATTCTTAAAACAAATTTCAAATCCTTTCTTTTTTAAGTTTTAAGCAGAATTCATCTTCCATTATGAATAAGCACCTGGTTTCTTCATTCATTTAGTAAGTTTTGGAAAAAGAATTCCTTCCCTGAAATATAATTATTTGATTTTCTGGAATATCATCTTCTTGCAAAGCCATTGATGTTTATAATAAATTCCACTTAAATACAGGCATTGTGCCATTCCAACATGAACACTTAGACTGTATGTCAAGGAATACATAAGATCCTCCAAGAGTCTTTCTCAATCAGATCTTCATCCAGCTCATTTCCGAAGCCTAATCAACATCAAATACGGGGAAGTACCTTCCATCTTTAATTCACTGTAGAAGACACAAGGTAGTTATCAAAATGGAGCATAGCAAACTCTAGTGATATAATGACTACCGTCGTCATAACAACCATACTACCCCATCTGAACTGACTGCTTTGATCTAAGAGCTGGCCATTAATGGATCCATTCTAATCAATTCTCCTGTGAGTACTACATGGTAGGACTATACTGTGAGCAAATTTAACATAGGCAAATTAATAGGACAAGTGTGAGGAAGAGCAAGGGGGAAGCCACGAGAAAGAGCCTGTGTCTGCCTTTCCCCTCAGTAGAGATCTGCCCCAGAGCACGCTGGAGATGAGAAAATACAAAGCAACAGTTCCCCCGGGGTGTCTCAGTTATCTGGGTCTCTCATAGCCTGAACTTCTTTCCTCCCTGTGTGATTCCGGCATTTAAAACTATCCATGTGTGTACGTGTGGGTGCATACACAACCTACGTATATCCACATATATAGATACATGCGTATCTTGTATTAACAATACAGCTGCACATCTCAAGCAAACCACTTCTTCTGGTGTTTAACTCAGGAAACATCTGTTTTGACGCTTGAGAAAAAAATCTTGCCTGTTTATACTTACATAGAACTATATATCTTGGGTAATTTAATAGGTTTGCCAAGACTAGATTTTAAGTGTACATGATTTTATTTTTTTGCCTTGATGGCTATATTTGTACTCCAATCTCTCCCTAAAATTTTAAATCCATTTTACATTTGTGAATCCAGGTTTACATAACCATATTGCCATATTTACATTGTAAAGCAGCCAGTGGGCCATACTTCATTTTGCAAAAGGGAGAGCTATCTTTATACATTTAACATTGGAATTTCTACCAAAAATCACAAAACAAAAGGGATATTCAGACAAACTTCACCATTTCAATTAGGAAATTAACATAACTTGACCCTTCCCAAGTCATAGGAAGAAAAGTTTTAAAACAGTAAACCTTTAAGCCATGCACGATGGTGTACACCTGTAATCCCAGCTACACAGGAGGCTGAGGCAAGAGGATCTCAAGTTCTAGGCCAGTGTGGGTAACTTAGCAAAATCCTGTCTCAAATTTAAAAAGTAAAGAGTTGAGGGTGTGAAGCTCAGTGGTAGAGCATTTGTCTAGCATGTGCAAAGCCCTGGGTTCGATCCCCATTAACACACACACACACACACACACACATAGTAGAGGCTTTAAGTTTTAATTAGCTGCAGATTTAAAAACTGGCCAAAGAAATCATTCTCACCAAACCATCCCCTATATACAGCCAGACTTGCAGCACTCAGTACTATAGTGACTCCAGTATGGATGCACCCACCCAAGTCCTTTCTGCTTTGCTCCTTTGTTCCCGTCTGGCTCCATCCCCTCTAGGGTCTAAGGTGCCCAGACTGGCCATGATGCCTCAGTGCCCCCTAGGAAAGGTCTCTGCATGGAAGGAAGCATGACACTGACCATTCCCCCTTCCCTTGTGAAGTCACGCTTGCCTTCCTATTCCAAAGCTTTCGTCTCTTCCTCCACTGACGTGACTACTTCTCTCTCTGCTTCTGAAATGGGGACATCCTTAAAAACCTCTGAAGGTTACCTTCTTTTGTTTTCAAAGTTGTGATAGTGGCCAAAAAATTAAGAACTTGGAACCTGGGAGCCCAAGGATTTAGAGGACTTCATGCATAATGGTTTCATCTCTAGTCTCTATTTACATACATCATTAGCAAAGTGAGACGTTGTTGCAGGGAGTCGTAAAGAAAGATGAATCTGTCTGAATTCTTAGACTGATGCTAATCACGGTGAGCCTGATTTTCCTCCTCAGGCGCTGTGCCAAAGAAAGTTTCCGGAAATGAGACTCTGCCTTAGAGGGATCAGACTGGGAAATTTTAAAGCTGCTAGAAGTGGAAGTTTTTAATCACTTTTAAATGATACATGTAATTACAGGCTATGTTTTCTTTTAAGTGATAATTTCCCGGAGTTTATGGAAATAAGATTTGAGCTCAGTTTCAGATTCAACCAATAAGAAGAACAAAAATTAAACATTAAAACCTGGTTTAGATGGTTTCAACCATGCTTTTGATTGCTTTCAGGAGTCACTATTATTGTTAGAAATCATTCATTACTAGGTTGGTGTTAAAGATGCTCATTCTTGGCAATGCAGAAAATAATATCACCTGACTTGGTGATATTTACAATCTCCTAGATTGGAGAGATGTCATGAAAATTTCAATAAATACTAACAATTCATGATCAAAATGTTCAGCAATAGCATAAAAATATCAACAACAGAGGAAGAAGGAAACTATAGATGATTTGTAATACTGGGAGAAAGCACTGAAGTTGAGGTTTGGCTTGTTTTAGGGCAAACAAGAGGGGGAAAAGAATCTAAATTTTTTCATTGATTTATTCAGTAAGTATTGATATGTCAAGCTTCACAGATTCAAAGGTGAACAATATTAATACAGTTTTGAATTCAAACCAGGAGAGACAGTAAACAATGATTACATAAGTATTAAGGGGTTGGAGTCTTTCTCAAGTGGACTGAATGTCAACTTTGCTAAACAGAGATTATGAAGATGGGAGTGGGAGAAGAAAGCTCTTACCTTGTAGGGACAGCTTTAGATACTTTTGTCCTAGCAGTTTCTGACCAAAGAGCCACCTTGGTTTTTAGTTCTTTATTCTGAAAGTGAAAAAAAAAAAAGAAAGAAGATATGTGATAGCTAACCTACCCATTAGCTATATCCTAATGTTCTGTTCAACCCGGCACCTGCCTCACTCCTTGGCAGAATGTTTATGAAAAAAGCCAGTTAAAAGTTATTAAATCCATCTCTGAAGAAACAAATTCACACTGAAAACTGTATAATGCACCAATGGATTAAAATATAGTATTCTGATTTAGCTTATGAAATCCATCAGCTAAGCTACGCTTGATTTTCTTTTTCAGGGATTCCTTTATACTGGCAAGGAGAGAACTTTGTTAAAGTAATTTATTAAAGATACCCATAATATTGATTACACAATTGTCTCTTTTGTGCAGTCTCTCACTTTTAACCCCATGAAAATAGGCATCATCTCTACTGTTCAGAGTACCTTTAGCCTCCTCAACTTTCTCCTGGAAGCTTTATATTCTTCATCTCTACATTAGCGGTAAATGATACATGTCCTTCTTTTCATGGATAAGTTGTTAGAAGAAATAAATGTTGTATAACCATATTTCATATCTGGAAGAATTCTCATAATTCTACGATAAAATGGACAACTCCATAAAAATATAAGCTCTCGAATACAAATCTTTAGCACCACCATTCACTAGCTGTGTGACCTCCTTTAGGTTACTTAACCTCTTTGTGCCTAATATGGTGTCTTCGTCTGTATAACAGATGTAATAGCCCCTTCTTCCCAGGTTTAAAGTGAGTTCAAACATGTGAAGTACTCAGCTCAGGGCCTAGCACAGATTTTATGGCTCAAATTCAGTTGGTTATGGTTTTCTAGTCCAGATACCATTTTTATAACTGAATCTGAGGTCCAAAGTCTTTAAGTGCCCAATGTCCTATTAATGACAGAGCTCAGGGTCCAGTCGGGACTTCCCAGTCCAGTGACAATACTTTCTTTACCACACAACTAAGCCATTAAATTTCATTTCTCAGATCTGAAAAGTGAGACTCAAAAGAGTGAAAGATCATGAACACGGTTCACTGGCAGGCCAGAGGTCCTGAAATCAGGCTAGACACCTTAACAAACACTCCTGGAGCACTGCGTACCCGTCCCGCCACTATCAGAGGACAGCGGCAAAACTACCAACTCCTCACTGGCTCTGCACCTTGGTTCTCCTCAGCACAGGGTGGCAGAGGTGAAAGGCAAAAGATCAACCTGACTGACTGAGGACAACCAGCAACCTGGAGGAGAGTTTCACACCAGGACTGACACCGGGTAAGATACATCCCTGGGAGACAGGCTTGGAGAGGGTGAGAGCTAGACAAAAATCCCCCGAGATCCCCTAAGAAGCTCAAGCTCAGGCCAGGAAGATCACAGGGTCTGTATTTTGTGGTGGGAAGCCAGGTTTGGTGGGTATGACCTTCAGAGAGGGGAGCTAAAGGAGATTAAATCAAACAGTAGTCTGTTAGATTTCTAGCACTGCTGCCTACGTCCAGCAAAAACCAGTGGTCTGATTTACTGTAGGTCGGTATCTGGGTTGCCTAGGGGTCTATACTAAAACCATAGCTCTCTTTGCTTTGGTTAAGCAGGAAAGGTTCTTAGGGTTTGTCAGTATCTAGTTCATATTTGATGCTATTTTGTCACTGACTTTATTACTACAGTTGAGGTGACACAGTTGCTGTTGTCAATTGTTTTTCTCTGGATGCCAATATCTGGATTGCCCCGGGGTCAAAACAATATTGCAGCCCATTGCTGGAGATCTGGGCACTGGGCCAAAGAACTTGCAACTTCCTCTGGCAAAAAAACTAAAGTAGCTTGATCCTGGGACAGAGTCCAAGGCCAACAGTCAGCTATACCCAGTGGATATCTGCAACAAGACTACCCACTATCATCAACCAGCAAACCTGAGCACATCAAACAAACAAATATATAAATAGAAACATGAGAAGACAAGGCAAAAAAATGCCTCCAAAAACTCCAACTCCCCCAAAGCTGATCTAGGGGGCATGGAGGGAGAGGAAATCATAAGATATACAGCAGAAATGTCTGAAAGGGTATCTGTGAAGGAAATAAAACAATTCAATAAGGTGCATGGAAAATTCAAAGAAGATATAACTAAACAGATAATGATCCTAATGAAACAAATGATCAGTGGGTCTAGAGAAGATACTGATAAAAATCTCGTGGAGGTAAGGAAAGAGATACAAAGCATGAATTCTCAGCACAGAAAGGAATGGGAGTCCATAAAAAAGTCCCAAATAGGAATCCAGGAGATAAAAAATATGAGTGAAAATGTAGGCAGCAGAAGTGACTAATGTGAGGACAGAGTATCAGATCTACATAACAGGGTTGTGGTTAGTGATCAATTAATGAAAGATATCTTAAAAACAACAAGAGGACATGAAAGGTGGATCCAAAAACTGCTAGATGACTCAAAGAAGACTAATCTAAGTAATTGGAATTGGTAAAAAATCAGAAGATACCACAAAGCATATAAAAAAACCTGTTCATAGAAGTAATAGCTGAAAACCTTCCAGATGTGGAAAAAGAATTTAACACACCGATAAATGAGTCACTTAGAACACAGAATAGTCATGATCAGAAACAAACAAACAAAAAAAAAAAACAAAAAAACCACTCCACACCACATCATAATTAAAATACCAGAAATCCATCATGTGAACAGAGTCTTAAAAGCTGTTCGGGAAAACCAATGAATCATCTAGAAAGGAAAATGCATCAGAGTTACAGCAGACTTCTCAATACAAACTTTAAAGGTAAGGGGAGCTTGGAATGAAGTCTTTCAAGCCCTAAAAGAAAACAATTTCCAACCCAGACTGATATATCCTGCAAAATTATCTTTCACAATTGATGGAGAAATAAGATACTTCCATGATAAAGAACATCTAAAGGAATTCATGACCACCAAATCGACACTCTAAAAAGTTCTCTAGGATATCCTAGAAAGAAACAATGAAGCTAACAATGCCAAATATCCAAAAAAATGAATGCACCAGGTAGGGCTACCGATTAAATAGAAATGAAAGAAAGCAGCAGGTAAATAATACAATGCCAAAAATAAGTCAATACTTATCTGTTATAATTCAATGTGAATTTTTGGAATTCTCCAATCAAAAGACGCAGATCAACAGAATAGATCAAGAAACAAAGTCCAATAGTATTCTGTATAGAAGAAACACATTTAACACAAAAAGAAATTCATAGACTAAAAATCAAAGGATGGAAAGCCATATTTTGTGCAATGAGAATCCAAAAAGAAGCTGAAATAGCTATCTCATTTTCAGATAAAGTGGACTTTAAGCCAAAACTGATCAAAAGAGGCAAAGAAGGACAGAAAAGCATTGATTAACAGAACTATTCCCCAGGAAGAGATAACAATTATAAACACATGTTCACCAAACTACGATGTACCCAATTTCATATAACAAACAGTAACGGACATAAAAGATCAGCTATCACTACAATTATAGCGGGAAAACTCAAAACCCCAATATCAGTAAGAGATCAACTAAACAAAAAATCAACAAAGAAATATCAGAATTGAACCAAACCTTTGAACAAATGGACTAAATAGATACTACATACAGAGGATTCTACCCAACAACAGAATACACGTTCTTTTCTACAGCACATGATATGTTCTCCAAAATAGACAATGTACTAGCTAAAAAAGCATGCTTAAGTAAACACAAAAGAATAAAAATTCTACCATGCAATTATCAGATCACAGTGCAATGAAACTAGAAATCAATGGCAAAAGAAACCACAGGAACTATGCAAACTTATGGAAATTGAACAACACATATTTGAATAATTAATGGGTCACAGAAAAAATTAACAAAGAAATTAGACACTTTCTAGAATTAAATGATAATGCCAGTATAACATACCAGAACTTATGGGACACAATGAAACCAGTCCTGTGAAGGAAGTATTATAACTATGAATGCCCACATCAGAAAACCAGAACAAGCCTAAATAAATAACCTAATGATTCACCACCTTAAGGTCCTAGAAGAACAAGAACAATCCAAATCCAGAGCTCATACAAGGAAGGCAATTATGAAGATCAGAGTGGAAATCAATGAAATGGAGTCTAAAAACAATGCAAAGAATGAATAAAAGAGCTGGTTCTTGCAAGAATAAACATATTAGGCAGACCCCAAGCCAATCTTATAAAAAATGGATAGGAAAGACACAAATCAATGCAATTAAAAATGAAAAATGTGAAATCACAAGAGATATCACTAAAATCCAGAAAACTTATATCCAGAAAAACTTAAAATCCAGAAAACTACCTCAAAAACTTACATACCAAAAAATTGGAGAAGTCAGAAGAAATGGAGAGACTCCTGAATACATATGAATTACCAAAACTGCACTAAGAAGACTTAAAACTCTTTTTTTTTTTAATGTGGGTACTGGGAGTCGAACTCAGGACCTCGAGCTTGCCAGCAGGCGCTTGTGCTGCTGAGCAATATCACCTGCCCTTTCTTTTCCCCTTATATGGGTTCTGGGAGTCGAACTCAGGACCTTGCACTTGCCAGGCAGGTGCTTGAGCCACTGAGCCATCTCACTGGCTCTAAAAATCTTGAATAATCAAATAACAGCCAATGAAATTGAAACAGTAATAGAAAAATCTACCAACTAAGAAAAGTCCAGGGCCTGATAGATTCACAGTCAAATTCTACAAGAATTTCAGGAAAGATCTAACACCAATAACTCTCAAACTCTTTAATAAAATCAGGAAGGAAGTAGTAAGCCCAAAATCATTCTTGGAAGCTAGCAATAGACTGACTCCCAAACCAAACAAAAATCCAACCAAAAAAGAGAACTACAGGCCAATCTCTCTAATGAACATAGATGAAAAAATGCTTAACCAGATACTGTCAAACAGAATGCAACAAATATCTCCAAAAAGCTCACACAACATGACCAAGCAGCCATCATTTCAGGGATGCAAGGATGATTCAACATATGCAAATGAATAAATGTAATACACCACATAAATAGAAGCAAAGACAAATATCACATGATCATCTCAATAAATGCAGAAAAAGCCTTTGACAAAATCCAGCATCCATTCTTTTTTTTTTTTTTTGTGGGTACCGGGGGGTCGACCTCAGGACCTCGCGCGCCAGCAGGCGCCCGGGCCGCTGAGCGATATCACTGGCCCCTTTTTCGTATGTGGGTTCCGGGAGTCGAACTCGGGCCCTCGCGCTTGCTGGGCAGGCGCTTAAGCCGCTGAGCCATCTCACCAGCCCCCAGCATCCATTCTTGATAAACTCTCTGAAGAAAATAGGTATAGATGGACCTTGTCTCAATCTGATAAAAGTCTTCTATGACCAACCTACTATCAACATCATTTTAAATTGGGAAAAACTAAAAGTTTTCCCTCTAAAATCTACTATTACCACTCCTAAATGACATAGTCCTAGAAAAATTAGCCAGAACAATCAGGCAAAAGAAAGAAATGAAATGGCTATATATAGAAAAGGACAAAGTCAAAGTATCATTATTTCCAGATGATATGATCCTCTACTTAGAAGACCCAAAAATTTCTACCAAAAGACTCATAGAATAACCAAATTCAGCCATATAGCAGGATACAAAATAAACACACAAAAATCAATATCATTTCTATACACCAATAATGAACTCACTGAGAAAAAAATTAGGAAAGCAATATCATCCACAATAGCATCAAGAAAAAATTAAATACTTAGGAATTAACCTAACCAAGGAAGTCAAAGATCTCTGCAATGAAAATTACACCGCTCTGAAAAATGAAATTGAGAACAGCAGAAAATGGAAAGACATTCCCTGTTCCTGGATAGGCAGAACCAATACAATAAAAATGGCCAAACTTCCAAAACTGATACATAGGCTTAATGCAATCCCAACCAAAGTACCAACAGCATTTCTCATAGATCTAGAGAAAATAATCCCTTAATTCATATGGAACTAGAAGAGACAGAATAACAAAAGCAATCCTGGGTAAAAAAAGCAAAGCAGGAGGCATCACAATCCCAGATCTGAAGTTACACTACAAAACTACTGTGATTAAAACAGCATGGTACTGGCACAAAAACAGGCACATGGATCAATGGATCAGAATAGAGGAAGCAGAGGGAGGGTAGGGGAATGGGGGAAAAAAAAAGACAAGTTATATCACGTATGGGTGCAAATTCTCTATGATGAATGTGATCGTTATGTATATCTAAAATGTACCATAAAATCTAATGTTAAAAAAAAAAAAAAGAGAGAGAGAATAGAGGAAGCAGAAACAACCCCAGGCACATTCAGCTGTTTGATCTTTGACAAAGGGACAAAAGACATGCTGGAGGGAAGATAGCCTATTTAATAAAAGGTGTTGGGAAAATTGGATATCCACATGCAGAAGATTGTGTATAGACCTATATATATCACCAAGTACTAAACTAAAATCAAAATGGATCAAAAATCTGAATGTTAAAACAGAAACCATCTATTGGAAAATAAAATAGGTACAACTCTGGAAGACATAGGCATAGGCAAGGACTTTCTGAACAGTACCCCAATGCCATAAGAAACAATACAGAGAATCAACAAATGGGATAATATGAAATTCAAAAGCTTCTGCACAGAAAAGCAAAAACCAACAAAACAAAGAGACAACCTACAGAATGCAAAAAAAAATTTGCCAGCTGTTCCTTGGACAGAGAACTAACATCTAGAATGTATAGAGAACTCAAAGAAATTAGTTGCCCCCAAACAACAATACAAAAGACCCATTCAAAACTGGGCTACAGAAATGAATAAACACTTCTCAGAAGAAGAAAAAGTGTAAATGTCCAGTTCAATATCTCTGACCATTAGAGAAATACAAATTAAAACTACACTGAGGTACCATCTTACTCCAGAAAGAATGGCTATCATCAAGAAATCAAGGGGCCGGTGAGATGGCTCAGCGGCGTAAGCGCCTGCCTTGCAAGCGCGAGGGCCCAAGTTCAACTCCCGGATCCCACATACGAAAAAAGGGCCGGTGATATCGCTCAGCGGCACGGGTGCCTGTTGGCACGCGAGGTCCTGAGGTCGACCCCCTGGTACCCACAAAAAAAAAAAAAAAAAAAGAAATCAAATAACAAATGCTGGTGAGGATATGAGGGAAAAGGAACCTTTCTACACTGTTGACAGGAATATAAACTATCAGCATGGAGATTCCCCAAAAGTCTAAAGCCAGAAATTCCATTTGACACAGATATTTCCTTTCTGAGTATCTTGCCAAAAGAGTTAAGGTCATCATATTACAGGAGCATGTGGATACCCACGTTTATAGAAGCACAATTAATAATAGCTAGATCTTGGAAGTGGTGTACAGGTCCATCGACAGATGAATAAAGAAAATGTGGTATTTATACACAATGGAGTACTACTGTGCCATAAAGAAAGATAAACTTGAGGCATTCATAGGCAAATGAATGCAACTTGAGAACATGATAGTAAATGAAATAAATCAGACACACAAGCTTAAATAACACATGGTTTCTCTTATAAGAGAATATATAATATATACATATTATATACATATATAATATATACATATTACATATGCATGTTATATACATAGTATATATATTATATATACATATGTAGAGAGAGAGAGCAAAATAGAAGATAAATAAGGAAGTAAGGAGATCTTTTTCAAATGGGGGAGCAAAAGATGGAGGGAGAGGGGATGGAGAGGAAGGAAGGGGGATTGGGAAAAAAGAATAAGGGAAAAACGATAATGAAAATGGACTTTTGCATGGGAAGAGGACTAAGAGGTGGGGGATGAAAAACAAGAAGATGTATTTATTGTGTATACGCACCAACTCCCCATGATAAATTTAATCATTACGTACTGCAAATGTGAACAAATCAATTTTTTAAAAGGAATAAAGAATTCAGTAAGGAAAAAGAGACGCACCCGTATGGAAGTGCCTGGGATTGACAAGTGACAGGGGAGGCCATAGCTTTAAAAGAACAGCAATACACCAGTTCCATTGCTTGTTAGGAAACCAAGGTCATAGAATGTCATATAATTAAACCTTAAACAGCACTTTTAAGACTCCATTTGTTGGTTTGGAATAAGCCAACACCAAAATGCATAGTTTTGAGAAACAGACATTAAAATTTTTGGCAAAATCAAGAAAGCTAGCCGGGTGTGGTGTGCAGGAGGCTGAATGCAGGAGAGCTGCTGAGAGTTCAAGGCTGGCCTGGGCCACACAGTGATTTCAAGTTTGGAGTACATATTAAAAAATAAAAATAAAAATAACGCTAACGAGTGCCTACCAAATAATACTTTTGCCAGGTGTTTTATATTCATTTGTCCCTTCAATGGGACTCAGCTCTACATAACATGCATATTATGCATTGTAACAGCATTCATATTATATATTAAAATTATATAAAATTAACATGCATAATGTTTATGATACATGTATAACTTTATTAGAGATATAGAGCTGGCAATATGCAAACTGACTAGGGAGCTGCTCTGGCAAACCAGAGAGAGTATGTGCAGCATTAGTACACGATGCTGAGGTTTTATTTATGCAGCCTGTTTGACTCCAAAGCCCAGGCACTTTTTTTTTTTTCTTTGTGACCACAAGAACTAGCCCAGCCTCCTTACAAGTAAGAAAACAGTGACTCCATGAGATATAGAGAAGTAGGGATCTCTGAAAGGATTCCAGGGATAATGAACATGAAACGAAAGAAAGCAAGACATCGGGAAATCAATCAATGATCATCTAACTCAACCATTCAGTCTCACACATACATGGCCAAGTTATTTAGGCCCTGCCTTGTGCACAACACTGAGCCCAGACCGGGGGAATGTGCAGAAGCAGAGAAAGGACGGTGTCTTCTCCTTCAGTGTAGAGGATACACACTATGGTCAAAGTGACTGAAAAAGCACATGAATATTAAAAAGTAAACTAAAAATGATTCAAGAGATGCCATAAAGCAGTAAGTAATTAATGACTACAGCAAAGGTGTAAACAGAAATCTGTGGACTTGATTTAGGACATTTTCATACATATGGAGAATTAATCTGGATTTTAATGACAAACTGAAATGAATGAGGTGGAAAAGAAGAGAGGAAAAAAAACTAAGACCATGATTCTCACAGTGTGATCCTGAGATCAGTAATCTTGACATCACCTGCGTACTTGTTAGACATACAAATCCTCAATCCCCAGCCAGACCTACTGAACCAGAACCCAGCTGCCTGCTAGTGTGCATTAAGAAGCTTATAAGATGGCTCAGAAATCTGCTCATGGTGGAGAACCCAGGACTGATAAAGCGATTTGCAGTCCTGGTTATGCACTAGAATTGCAAAGAGAGCTTTAAAACTGATGGATATCTGAGTCCCCACCACAAGATTCTATCCATTTATTTGTAGTATGGGTCCAGGTGTTTTCCAAATTCTACAGGGGATTCTAATGCACAGCTAAGATGAACAACCAGTGAAGGGAGAAATAAAAATCAAAATGTGGATTTTTCCCCATCTCAGTCCCTAGCATCCATATTGAGTAATAACTAAAAGATAGAGCCAACATTGTCAGACACATTAATCATTTCACTGTGATCTTTCAAGAGTTATTCGTTTAAACCTCATCCAGGAAATATACTTCAGATTTGATTAATTGATAATAAAGATGTTACTCATATAATGGAGATAAATCTAATATACACTCCAAGCAAGTGCAGCTATGTATCACAGGCCAAGTATGTGGCTAAAAAACAAAACAAAAAACTGCCCTATTCAGTACTTAACAAGTTAAGAAGCAAGCAGAAATTCAATAGCGTGATGACAGGCATGACTGGAATAAGAATATTCTGCGATTGGACAATTATATAGAAGCTCTTTGGATGTTTTCCAAAATAAACTTCTACTTTCTCAAGTTGGGGAGTCCCAAACAATAAAAAAGCATGAGTTATTATATTTGACCTCTTCAGTTTATTTCGGCTTCCATATTGATTTGTTCCATCTACCAGACTGAGGTTTGTATTCTTAATTCATAGCTTTTTTTTTTACTTTTTTCTTTAAGTAGGACATTCATATGAATGTGTTTCATTATATCACTCACTTACAAAACTATAAATAACTGGTCAGATAGGTTTGTCATTATTATGACACCATCCTAGGATAGTTTATTGACACAGTTTTCCAAAATAATGTTTTTTTGCACATGTAATCTTTTATCAACAGAAATTCTAAGAATTAAATTTTTAGGATAGTGGTGATTATATAAAATGGGATAAGCTTCAAAGATTTACAAAGTGGTATAATTTTGGAAGATGTCATTTCCATATGAGCAGATCATTAGTGAAGAAGTTAGAAATGCATGAGATATAAGACGAATGGCACAGTTGTAAATTATGATGATGAAAGATATGGAAAAGTAGAAAGAAAGTAAATAATTTAGGGAGAGTTAAGCAGAATATCTCTGATGATATTTAAATTGGTTTAAAAGACTTCAAAGTTTTTTTAAAAGTAGAGTACTTTTTAAAAAAGTATATGAATTAATTTATCCCCTATTTGGAGGGAAGAAAAACATGCTAGGATAGAAAGAACACCACAGAAAAAGAATATTTCTTTCCATGACATGAAAACTAAGAATAAAACAAAAATATTTAGTGTAATAAATGTGACAATGGCTAAAATAAGTATAAATCATTGTGAAAATTTAATGTTATAAGTATTTGTTGGAAAATATATATTGTGTACACGTACACCTATGTTTCACATACAGACACACAAACACACACTTATTTGATCACCCAGATAAGCAGATAGTAGACATTGGGGTGGGGTAGTCACATGCTTCGAAGTCATGTCGATTCATGTCCAGTTTCTGTCACCTGCTAACTGAGTGATATTGAATAAGTTTCCTAACTTCTCTGAGTCTCAGTTTTGTTACTTGCAAAACATGATGAGTAATAACTTTCCCCTGGAGTAGCTTTAAGGGGTAAACAGAATGACGTATGGCCCAATAGCACAATGGGTAACACGTCTGAGTACGGGTCAGAAAATGAAGTATGTAGCACATGTAAAAACAAAGCAAGTGTTTTAAGTATGGATGAAAAACGATGCTTTCTACATGGTTTAGAAAGCTGATTTTTAAAAGGGTTGTTTAAGTTCTGGATGCTATTTTTCATGAACTGAGTCAGTCCATCTTATTATTTGATAAATGTCAAAATAGAGTGATCTTTAATTTCAAGTATAGGCTAGAACACCCCTGCATGTATCATCCAGTTTATGCACTTCACATTCAAGCACTCGCTAGGGATAGGCTAGGAATTGAGGCACAGTGGCCTGCTCACGCACTGCACTTAGATACCTGGTCAAATAACACCTGCTGAGTGACACCCTCCCTGACCCTGTCACTCTCTGACCCCTCATGCTGTCCCATTCTTGCTTAAGTACTTAGCATTCCCTAATTAAGCTTTACATTTACTTGCTTATCTGTACCCACAATTAAAATGTAAGGAAGACGAGGTCATAGACAGCCTGACCCAGCACTTACAACATTTCCTGGTACATCATAAATACACAAAAATGCTTGCTGAATAAATAGATTAATGTGATTTGGAGTTTTTAAAGCTCAAAGGGACATGATAACATTCATAGCTGCCAAAAACGATTGATCTACTGAGGAAAACACATTTTGAGAACATAAAGACACTCAGCAGATACTGCTACTCTTTAAAGTCTTATTTATAAAATAAAATATTAGAAAACACTGGGTGGGGTTAAGCTACATACAGAGAATTTAAGACAACACAGAGAGGTGCCATTGCACCACTGTGAAGAGTCTACAGCAGACCAAGGATCCTGAGAGCAACACAGGTTAGACCGTGGCTGTCACCACCGAGCAGCAAGTCAGCAATCACTTGCTGAGACTAGAATACAAAAACAGAGTAATGGAAACAGACAAATTTGGGCCAAAAAGTCAACTGGATTATTGTACATTATCTGGGATACATTGCCATTTTTCTTAGGACAATAAAATCTGTTTCGAGGATGATATAAACAGATACAACTAAAGAAAATAAAATTGAATTGGAAGCAAGAGCACTACTGAGGTATTGACTCTGTGGTAAGAGTTAGTACTTAATGAGGTAGGACCAGCACCCAGGACAATAACGAGGTGAGACACCAGAGAAAGATGCCTATTCTAAGATAGAAAATGTATTACATATCCACAATAATTAAAGCATTATGGTATTGGAGCCAAAATAGGCTGACAAGCTATTGGAACAGTTCAGGGGAAAGGACAGTAGGGAAAAGGGAAAAAATGCAAGTCAGTTATATTATTAGTATCTCTTAGTTCATTAAAAAGGAAGGTTGTGCTAATATCGATTAGAGAAATTTTTATGCCCATATCCTGTACCCTGAGCAACTACTTTAAAGATAACAACATGTAATGTATTAACTATTGTTATTCTCCTATTATTTTGTTATGGAATTTTGTTTTACCTTTTTTCCATAAAATAAAAAAAATTAAAAAAAAAGAATTTAGAATACATGGGTATTTCAAACTCATTCACTAGCCAGTAAATTCCAGAGTGCAGGGCTCATGTCTGTTTTGTTCCAATGCTGTTTTTCTTTTTTTTTTTTTTTTGTGGGTACCGGGGGGTCGACCTCAGGACCTCGTGCGCCAGCAGGCACCCGTGCCGCTGAGCGATATCACCAGCCCCTTTTTCGTATGTGGGTTCCGGGAGTCGAACTCGGGCCCTCGCGCTTGCCGGGCAGGCACTTAAGCCGCTGAGCCATCTCACCGGCCCCCAATGCTGTTTTTCTGAATAAGTGCCTATATTGTAGTGACTTGACTTAGTCACCTGCCCATTGCTGAGACACAATATCCAACACCCGCAATGTAAAGGAAGAGAGGTTTATTTTGGCTCACAGTTTCAGTCCATGGTTGACTGGCTCCAAGGCAGAAACAGGATGGCAAAAGGGCATGGTGGAGAAAAAGGTGCTCAACCCATGGCAGCCAGGAATCAGAGAAAGAAGTGAGGAGCCAGGGATGAGAGTACACTCTTCCAAGTCATGTCCCCAGTGACCCACGTCCAACCAGACCCCGCCTCCTATCAGTGCATTCAGCTACTGAACTCATCAATCGATGATTCTACTTAGGAATATGGCACCCCCATGCTCTAATCACCTTCCAAACACATGAGGCTTTAGGCGACATTTTGAATCTAAACCATGACATCACTCAGCAAGTATTTGTGGAACTAGTTACATAATCATTAATATGAACAAATGAATGAAATGACTAAAAATTTTTAAAATTACAAAACAATAAGCATATACATATATATATTCTATAACTTTAATATAGGTATGTAACAGGAAAACAGATTTTCACAGAAATATAGACAACCTTGCTGAGTAGTTCCCTGTGGATGGTATCTTTGTGAGTGATTTTCTTAGTCTATGTCATTATCCCTATGCCTTAACTTAGATGGAATACATGAATATATATTAGTTATGAAAATAATACATAATACAAAAATAATATATAACATATATTAATATAATCATAATAGTAAAAGCATTTTATCAAGTGACATTTGCCAACTGGCCACTAAGTAAGAAAGACTGAAGAAATTTCTTTCAAGAGCTTTGCTTTGTTTAGGAGGAAGAGACTTTAAGTTCTCATGAATCATATAATCTGGAGATTCTCTGACAAAAAAAAAAAATCCATTATTGGTCACACAAGAGAGCACTAGATTTGAGACTATAATTCCAAGATCACTGAATTTTCAGCTGTGCAGGCCACAGTGTCTTAATCCAATAAATGGTCCCATACACCCTAGAGAGAGAGAGCCTCGGAAGGCATGAGGATCATTGAGCTCTCTCCTCTAGAATGATGAAAGATGGTAGTCCCTGGAAGGAGAGAAAAGGGAAACGAAGCTACAAAACCAAAGGTGTCAAATATTTACAACCTATATGTTATTATGATTGTTTATTTTCTGATTGGGATATCAGGGAAAACATGGTGGTGAAAGGCCTGGCAAGAGTATGTTCTGGGGGCACACTCATGGTGCTCCTCTCTGGTCTAGCCTGAGGAGGGTAAAAGTTCCAAAAGATGATACAGATTTCGAATGGAAGTCAGAGCATCTCTGTCTTCCACAGAAAAGGCCAACACTGGCAGGTGGATACCAAGCAGGAAATCAAAACACTGAGGGAAAAAGTAGAAAACATGACTGGGTCTGGCAGTTGGAGATGAGCCATTTGACAGAGACAAAGGGGTGACACAGCAAGAAGAGTGGAGGTGGAGGTGTCTGCAGGTGCTCAGGGGTGCGCTAATCTTAACCCCAGCTTCACTGCACTTCTGTGAGGCAGGGATGCCCACAGCATAGGCCAGCTGCTGCAAGCCAGGAAGGAGATACAGATGATGGGGAACTGAAAAGGCGAGAAGAAGCACATATCTTATCACAGGAAATTAGAAAGTATTACACTAAGTTTTAAAACACTGAAAAGTAAGATAGTTGCATCTGACTTCTAAAAGTGAGATGAGCCCTTAGGTAAAACTTGGATACCAGGATGGATGGAGATGAAGAAAGAGGAGAGAAGAGGATATCTCAAGCTTGTAAAGAAACATGAATAGGAACAAAGGCAGGAGAGGAAGCTTGGCCATCTGGCTAGAGTGGGACTGACATAAGAGGGGCCTTGACCAAGCTTCTAACTGAAGTCCACATTGAAGGAGGGCATCCTCTGTCTCACTAATACAGTATTCTGGAAAATTTGGTTGAAATTTTAACAATTATTTAATTTTTATTTAATAAGTATTAATTTAATATATTTTAAATATGTAATGGTAATTAAAAATAATTGAAGAATTATTATAAGGACTCCCCCCAGATATTATTTCTTGTGCATAGAACGTACATATACACACACTCGTTAGAAGACACCTGTATACACTCACTGCACATATAGTTACACACAGACACTCAAACACAGTCACGTGCATTCACATGGACACACTCAGGTATAGTGTCACACAGGCATACAATCATGTACAAGCGCATGCACACACATTCATACAAGGATCACTGATACCCCCCACACACACACACACTTACACTGAAATGTACCATAGGTTCTCCTCTTACCTGGGCTTCAAGTATGTTGACCTTTTCTTTCAGATTTTCAATTCTTTTATCTTGTTCCTTTAAAGTATTTTTTAATCCTTCCATCTAAGAATTAGGAAACACAATTGGAAAAAATCTTGTCAGTCCACAGGGACTAGTTACTTCAATCAGAAAATATATAGCTTTCTGAGGTCAAATGATATTCATCAAATAAAAACATGAACTCTCACAGCATTAACAGACTCAGCAGGCTCCAGAAAAGCACAGGCAAAATTGACACCTGGGGAGGTTGCACATTTCAGTCTCTGGATAACCTATTTACACCAAATTCAGCAGAGCACATCCTGTGGAAAGCAGCACTGGTCATCTCTAGGTATCTCAGCAAATTAATGGTCCCATCATCCAAATGCACCCACTGGTTCCCTGAGGCGGAGAACTTGTCAGCCAGCAGCAAGACAAGATGAGCCTACTTTGCCAAGAGGCCACATGAAACTGCGGGAGGGGTGATGAGGTACAGAATGGTGCTGGAAGAGAGGGCACACGTGGAGTCCAAAGCCATCTCTCACCCTCAGCTCTGTCACTGCACCTCTCCAGGCCTTGGTTTACTCATCTGTAAAATGAGAGTGTAGGGTGCTCCCAAAGTCCTTCCAAGCTCTCAGATCCCAAAACTTTTCAGCCCTTTGGTGAGATCATAGGCAAGAAAAGTACAAGTGCTACATTTATATCAGGAAGGCACTGGAATGATGGGGAAAGACTCCTTTAGGAAACAAACATCAAGTATGAAATAAAAACATCGAATGGAGGTCTGATTTTGAAGGCATATCTGGAAGTAGATATTACATTCTCATGCAGTCCACCACCTGGCTGGCAGTCTACCATCGTCTCTTCTTTTTCTCCGGTCAGCATGTTCCTAGAAAAGAGTCAAGCTATTTTCTACCCTAAAACACCTCGTAAATAAACTTACTCTTTATGAGGTTATAAAATCAGGTAAGTTCTTACTCTGGAGGGGTTTGACTCTCCTGATCTATGAATATTCTAAAAAGGGTGAGCAGTATCTGATTCAGAACACTTACACACAAACCAATGAAACACTTTAAAACAGGTTAACACAATATCCGAAACTATCTTTATTGAGAATAGGACAGGTGTTGATGTTACAGACAAGAGAAGGCACTGAAGACTAAGCCACAGTACATGAGAAACCAAAAAGATATGTCAGCAGGGAGAAAAGTCTCATTACTTCTGAAGACCAGACACGCTACTCATATTTGGACTTCACACAATAAATGTACCATCTAGAAACACACGGGATTAGTCTGACCTCCTGGATGATGCTGCGCAGGTTCTGATGCTGGGAGTGAATCACGAACTGTAAATGCGAGATCTTCTCCTGGAGAGTGGAAATCTCCATTTGAAGATCCTGGCAACTGGGAACACAAAGGAAAAGAAAGAGGGAGAGAAAGCTTTACTAACACATCCTATACTCTGCAGCCTGTGTAGCCAGACCCTCCTCATGTACCCCGTGCTAGGAAATGTGTGGGTAAGACCTAAGACTCATGTCCCACATAAGACGCACTGAAGAGAAGCAGCCTATGACCTGCTCAGGCAGGCACTCGAATGACTCTCAATTCATGTCCGAAGCTTGTCTGTGAGTCCCTCCATCAGGGACTCAGCCAAGTTGTATGACACCAGGTGAAGCACTTCCGTGTGTAAACTGTCTTGCCTATGAGCTTCCACAGACCTGGCACTCATCAAAATTCACATAGGGATAGCAACGCAAGAGCAGGAATGGACGTTTTACATACATAGAAACCAAAATCCAATTATGCCTGTTCAGTATATGTTTTGGATTGCCTGTATTTGTCTTCTATTTGTGGCTTTCTTTTTTGTGGGGGGTGGGCTTCCTACGTGAGGTAATTCTACTACTTGTAAATAGGGAAAGGAGGAAAAAAGAAAGAGGTTAAATTTCAGCTAACATTGTTGAGTCCACATAAACCATTGTGAGAAAAGATGAATCAAGTGTACATTTAGATTATTCATACTTTCCCAAAGCTCCGTTCGGATAACTAAGATTGATCACATAGCTTTGGACTCTTTCTCTCCATGTGCACTGTGGCAAGACCACCAAGCTTCAGAACACAGTGTTCCTGAGAAGTCACCCAACTTTTCTAAGCCTCACTATAACAGACATAGTGACATCTTCACTTTTACTACTTTATGAGATTAATGTACAGTACAGACTTAAAGAAATAAAGTGTATGTGCTTTTGGAAAGCAATAAGCATGCGCAAAAGAAGTATCAGTATTATTTTGGCCTATTAGGATTTTACAATAAGTAGCCCTCATCCAATGCGAGCACAAATTATAAAGATGATGGAAATAGAAACTCGTATGACACTATAAAACACGTTCTCATTAGAAAAAAGTTATTAGTCTCCATTTGTGTCATGTCATGTAATAAAACATTACTTCTCAAATTTAATATGCATCAGGGATCTTATTAATTTTAGATTTTGGTCCAGTAGGCTGGTGTAGGACTCGATACTCTGCATTTACAACAAGCTGAATGTTGCCATGATGTTGCTGGTCCACAAATTATGCTTTGAGTAGTAGAGCACTAAGCCACTTTGGGTGTCTCAATAGCTCTTAGTATATAATATAGTCTCTCAAAGCCACATGATCCCTCTTCTGTTTTTGAATGAGATTTAGAAAATCTCCCTCTCCCTCTTCCTCTCTCTCCCACTCTCCCTCTTTGCAAGATCTGTTGTGATTTCACCCATTTCATTCCTAATTGCATTGATTTGAGACTTTTCTTTCCTTTTTTTGATTAGGTTGGCTAAGGGTTTATTTCAAAGAAACAATTCTTTGATTCATTGATTTTTTGTATTGTTTTCTTATCTCAAGTGTAATAATTTCTGCTCTGATCTTTATAATTTCCTCCTTTGCATGAGATTTGGGCTTGACTTATTCTTCTTTTTCTAGAAGTTTGAGGTTCAACATTAGGTGTTTGTTTGAGCTTGCTTTGTTTTCATGATGTGAGTATTAACCACTACAAATTTCCCTATATAAATTTCCCTATATAACCACTATAAATTTCCCTACTATAAAGCAGCAGGACTGCTTTTATTGCATCCTGTAAGTTCTGGTATGTTGTATTGGCATTATCATTTAATTGTAGAAACTGTTTGCTTTCTTCTTTAATTTTATCTGTGACCCATTGATTGTTCAGGAGGTTGTTATTTAATTTCCATGTGTATATGAAGTTTTTGTGGTTTCTTTTGCCATTGAGTTCCAATTTCACTGTACTATGGTCTGAAAATATGCATGGGATAATTTCAATTCCTTTGCATTTACTTAAGCATGTTCTATGAGCTAATATGTGGTCTATTTTGGAGAATGCCCCATGTGCAGCTGAGAAGAATGTATATTCTGATATTATGGGGTGGAACACTGTAAGACGTCTACTAAGTCCATTTGTTTAAAAGTTTGGTTCCATTCTGATATTTTTTTGTTGATTTTTTTTGTCTAGTTGATCTGTCTATTTGTGACAGTGGGGTATTAGGGTCCCCCACTACAACTGTGTTGGTGTTTGATTTTTCATGTCCATTAATATTTATTTTATATAGTTGGGTGCAATGGTATTTGTTGTATATATATTTGTGATTGTCGTATCTTTCTTTTGGAGTTTTCACTTAACAAGTATGTAGTGACCTTCTTTGTCTCTTTTGATCAGCATTGGCTTGACTTTCACTTTGTTTACAAATAGAATAGTTACCCCCTGCTTCTTTCCAAGTTCCTATTGCATGTAGTAGTTTTTCCATCCTGTGACTTTTAGTCTATGAAAGTTATTTTTGAGTTAAATGTGTTTCTTCTATGCAGCATATTGTTGGATTTTTTTCTTTTTTCTTTTATTTTTTTTGTGGGTACCAGGGGCCAACCTCAGGACCTCATGCGCCAGCAGGCGCCCGTGCCGCTGAGCAATATCACCGGCCCTTTTTTCGTATGTGGGTTCTGGGAGTCGAACTCGGGCCCTTGCGCTTGCCAGGCAGGCGCTTACACTGCTGAGCCATCTTACCGGCCCTGGATTTGTTTCTTGATCCATTCTCCCAGTCCATTTGTTTGGTTGGTGAATTTGGATGATTTACATTGATGATTATAACTGATATGTATTGGATTATCCTTGTCATATTATTTTCCTGTTGTTGGTTCCCTGTCTTTCCCCTCTGTTTAACTGCTTGCCTTGCCTGGTGGCTTTTTTCTATTGATATTCTTGGAATTGTGGTTTTCATTCTTTCTTTCTAAAATATCAGAACATTTTGTACAGCAGGTTTGCTGGTCATGAATTTCTTCAGCTGTTGTCATGGAAATATTTTATTTCTCCATTGATTCTGAAAGATAGTTTTGCAGCGTACATCAATCTGGGTTGGAGGATGTTTTCTTTAAGGACTTGAAATACTTCACTCCAAGCTTTTCTTGACTTAAGGGTTTGTGTTGAGAGGTCTCCTGTGATTCTGATGGGCTTTCCTTTATAGGTAATTATTTTCTTTTCTCTAACAGCTTTTAATATTCTGTTCTTGTGCTGAATTTCTGGAATCTTGATTATTATATGCCTTGGTGTATATTTATTTTAGTCATGGCTATTGGAGTTTTATATGCCTCACTTATTTGTATGTCAAATTATTTTTCCATGCTTGGGAAGTTTTCTGTCATAATCTCTGTGAATGTGTTTTTTATGCTGTTAGTGCTGTCTCCTACTTTCTCATTGACTCCGATCTATCTTTTGTTGTTCTTCTTTGCATCATCTTGCAGCTATTGGACTGATTTTTCATGATCCTTTGCAATTTTTAAGAGATCTTTATTTTCATGATTGCTAACCACAATTCTGTCTCTAGATCTGATATTCTGTTCTTACCTAGGTTCAATCAGCTGTGTATACTTTCAATAGAATTTTTAATCTCCTGGATATCTGTTTGAATCTCTTTCATGGATTCCATTTCTTTCCTATCTTGGGAATACATGGTTTCCATCATTTCCTTAGGCTACTCTATTTTTTTAAAATCTGTGTCTACTCTAGATTCACAGAGCAAGTTCTTCATTTTGATCATCATGTCTTTTATTTCACCTGAGAGATTATTTCTGATCTGAATTTTTCTATAACCTCATTCATCTGTTTTTGTACTTCTGTTACTACTATGTCAGAAAATTCACATGGGTAGCTTCCGATTTCCTCTGTCTCATTCTCCCCTGGACTTGTCCTGGGTGGGCTGGAAGTATGGGGTTGCATTTTGCTTCTGTGTCTTGTCATTTACTATTTTTTTTTAATTTGTTTTCTTTGTTGATACTTGTAAATTGCTTATGGCAGGTAGCTTTAGCACTAGTATTGAGGCTTCCCTAGGAAATGTCAGAGATGTCTTCTAGGTGTAGCTGGGCCTTAGACTTTTTGTCTGTCTGAAGATCCTACCTTTCCAATTTATTAGGGATAAGAAATTGCTATCTATTTGGCTCAGCACCCAGACCTTTGGTACTGGACTGTGTTGATGATTATGACTCTAGACAATCACAGTGTTGTCATCCAAGGGACAACAATTGATTACAACAGGTATGATACCCAGGCTAAAGTACTACAATTAGCAATAACAATAGCATCAAGCACAGCCTAGAAACGGACAAACTGTGGTAACTATTAATTTGGTACCTGCAGTCATAGGAGCGCGATCTACAATTATATAACAAAATTCAACATAAACCAGGAACTTTAATTGAGTTTCCCCTTAGTAGAGTGATTTTATCCTGGGTGGGGGCAGCGGTAAGGGGATTGGGGAAAAGATAGAGATAATTGAAGAGGGATATATCAGAAGCAGGCTGAAACACAAAGGATGACTTTGGGAAACTGGAGAAGAGGACAGGAGAGAAACAATGAAGGGAAAGCAAAAGAATAATGAAGTGAACCTGAGACAGTAGAGACAATATTTACTCACATGAAAATATCAAAAAATCAAGAAAGTAAGTTGAGGAAAGAGAGAAAAAAAGACAAAACAAAACAAACGATAATAGTTATACCCAAACAACCATAAAAAAAACACAGCAAAAGGAAAAGAAAACAAGCAAACAAACAAAAATGAAAAAATGAAATTCCTCTGGTGCCTTCAGTTCTGTGGTAGTGTCCAAGTCAGAGCTCAAATCTGTGCTGTGTAACCCCACCAAGTCTGCACTAGGATTAGTACTGGGTGCGGGGCTGATCTGGGCCTCTGGATGTGGGGGCTAGGATCAGTCTTCATCCAGAAACTTTCTGTATGTCCCTTGGCAGCCCACCGACATCTCCTTATCCTGTTTCTGTGTCATTCTCCCAGTAGCTGCAGTGCCCTCAGACAGAGATAGCCTGAGGCTGCTCCCAGTCCCATATACTATCGGCCCTTCCCGGTCCTTGTACATCCTTCTCTGTTCCAGTCTGCTGTGCTTCTTTCCCCTCACGCCGCTGGGAGCCAAGAGGGGAATGTGACTTCCCACTCATTGCTCCACTGTGGCTTAAGGCTGCTTAAGTCCTGCATCTGTCCCTCTCATACTGCTGGGATCAGAGCACTCACTACCTTCCCTGCGGCTGCTGCAGTCCCTAATGTTGTTGCTACAGGTTCCAGTTAGGCGCTGTGTTTTTAGATGATTTTCTCTGAGTAACTCCAATGTGGCTCCTCTATTCAGCCTTGTTGAATCTCTGATAATTTTATTAACTTTTTAACTACAAATTATCCATTGCAAATCTTGTACTTTTCTTTAGGTAGTATACAAATACATGCAGAGTTTAAAAATTATTTCTAATTTTTATTAATCTAAAGCATGTATTATTTTTAGCTATACTACTTTCTCAATTTTTTTTTTAATTTTTATGTGGGTACCGGGGGTCAAAGTCAGGACCTTGTGCTTGCCAGCAGGCACTTGTGCCACTGAGCGATATCATCAGCCCATTTTTCCTTTTTATGTGGGTACCAGGAGTCGAACTCAGGACCTCGTGCTTGCCAGGCAGGCGCTTATGCCGCTGAACCATCTCACCGGCCCCACTTCATCAATTTTTAAAATATTATTTATTCTGTAATTATAATTCAAACACATTAATACTGGCTTAAGCAATTTGGAAGGAATGAGCTTAAAGGGAAAAAGAAAATGTCTCCATTGTTTACAGAGGTTAACTAAACTTCGGCCTTTGAACTGACAGTGATTCTAAATACATTTAATCAGAAATGCTCCAAAACCAAAATTTGTGAGTGCCCCTATGACACCACAAGTGGAGAACCCCACTTTTGTTCTTGTGTGATGGCTCACAGTTAAAAAATCAGGTGCACTAAAATATGATAGGAAATCATCTTTAGGCTATGTGTGTAATATATACAAAAATGAATTTCATGTTTAGATATGGGCCCCATTACCAGATATCTCATCACATATATACAAGTATTCCAAAATCTGAAAAATATCCAATATCTGAAATATTTCTGGTTCCAAGCATTTCAGCTAAGGGATCATTCACATATTAATAGCTGAAGCAGGACTAGTACGAGGCAAATTAAGAAACCACTAGATTTCATTTCTGAGGCAAACTGAAGAATTCTTGATATGAAATTCTTATTTTCCTGCTTGGATGTTACATGATTATTAAATAATAACAATTTTGTTGCAACATTATAATGATCAGTATCAAAATAAGCATAAGCACTTTTCAGCATTCACTAAGTCCTAGGCAGTGAAATAAGAACTTACACATACTACCTCATTTAAGTTCCACAGCAATCCCATAAGACAGGTTATACATTGCCGTAATTTTCCCAAGGCCACACTGTAAATGGCAAAGCTAAGTTGAAACCCAACTTGTTTATATTTCCAGACTCGATGTCATCTAACCATCATCTGTACAAATTCTCACTTGTGTAGCACTTTGTAGATTCAAAGCAGTTTCACTTACATTAATCTTCATGTCACTACTATAAGTCAAGCATTCTCACTACTGTATTTTACAGATGAGGAGAACAGGGTTCAAAGAAAATAAGCAATTTTTCAATTGAAAATAGCTGATAGCTTATGGAAGGTGAAATTTTATAAGATCTAAAATATTTCATGCTGACAAAGCCTAATATGAGTTGAAGATTAGCCAAAGCCTGATCTTCAATTAGTCAGTTAGTTCAGGCTAATAAATAGAATGCACATCATGGAAGGTTTCTAAGAAGTCTGCTTATTGGAGAAATTTTGGTACTAGCAGGCTCCAAAGGAAGAAATTTCAACTCAGTGAATTTGGGGGTTTCCATCTTTATAATATGCAATTGATAAACTACCTGTGTGCTGATCTTTTTCTGGGGATTTGGGGTTTCTTATCAAGTGACTTTAACATTACTTAAGAGAGACAGACATAATAATAAGAAAGATGATTGTTGGGAATGTGTTTCTCTGCTCCAGGGGTTGGGAAGGCACAAGATCAATCCTTTCCTAGAATGAAAATGTAGAAATTTAACTTAGTATTTATCATAAAGAGATAACACAAAATAAATTTACTTATTTATTTGATAAAGTAAATTACAAGTTAATACAAATAACAGTTAAATACAAATAATATACAATTAAAATTACAAAGCAATGACAGTGACTCATTTTCTCAAAATGTTTGATTTTATTCTTACCATTTTAAAATCCTTTAGGTGACACAAAATATATCCAATGAATGGTCTTTGTGGCAAAATCTTCCTTATGTCTTTTAGTCTGTGCAATAACAAGACTGATTGGAGTACTCATCATGTCCCTGGTCAATAAACAAGGATATAACATTGCCCCATTCTTTTCCATATACCCCCAAATGAGGGGGAGCATTTACTAATGAATCCTGGAAGAACAACTTTGTCTGTCATCCCAGAGTTTCAACATAATGTAACCAACTACTATGACCATTACAAACGTATCCACAACTATCACAGTAGGCAACTTTACTGCTTCAAATGAACCTATTACCGTAAAGCCAACCAATACCTGGTTGCCTGAACTTACAACCATAAATTTTCTTTTTACTTTTCTACTCCAGTTTTGTTGAAATGCAAATAAGTATTTCAGTTTTTGTAATGGCAAATGGTTCAAATAATCCTGAACATGAATCACTAATACGAGCATTTTACATATGAAACAAATTACTTTTAAAAAAGCAGAAGAATAACAGCTATGTACAAGAGGGACCTGGAATCTATAAGCTGATTCCAAAACTGAAATGAGTTTATACAATATGTAGTTAAACCAGAACATTCCACCCTGCTCTGGAGAAGGGCTATCACACAACGGTCAGCTGAAGATGGATTGGTAGAAGTGCATCTATACATGAATTTCAAATACTGACGAAGAGAAGACTTCTTCTAATCCAGGGAATCCCAGAAGAAGAATAATAGGTTCAGGGGACCTCTGAGGCACTTGAAAAAACCTTTTTAAAGATTACAGTAATAGTAAGATAGCTATTGCTTTTCAGAGCATCTGGAGCATCAAAATCAGGCCCAAACAATTATGTCCATATTTTGGGTTTCTTGAGTCCCTTTTAAAGCTTACGTGACATCTCCAAATACCATTAAAAAGACAAATGACTTAACACAGACTATGTGTTTATTTTTAGTGGTAGCATGAAATTTAGACCACAATAGTAGCAGCTGTCTTTACTCATTTAAACACCTCAAGGAATCAGTGAGTTTCTCCCATCCTTTCATCTCAGATCTCCCTCTCAGTCTCTTTCTTTGTGGGCAGAAGGATATTACAGAACTTTTTTTCCTCAAAGTTGCTTAACTATGGCATACAACGGACAAAATGGTTAGCAAGGGACTTGAAAAATGTAACCCCAAGGAATCCATGTAGATAATTCAGAATTATACTTCTGATTTGGGGCAAATTCAAGAATAAAGAGATAATCCTCTCAGGTACGTGTTATAATAGATGAAACTAAGTTTTTATGGTGAGTTCTTTTTTTAAGCGCTCTCATTGCCTCCTTTAGCTATCAAGCAGTTCTGAGAGCTCAAGCAGAAGTTCGTCTACGTCTTTCTCAGGATCCAGGTCGATCTCATCTTCTAAGTTGCCTCCTGAAATTTCCCATATTAGTTTCTCAAAATCATCCTCTAAGGAAAGTGGGGGTTCCCCTGTCCAGGCAGAACTGGCTTGGCAAGTTTTTGTGGCCATTTGGGGTGAGGAAGGGCCGGATACTCCCCGGGATGACAGGTCTGGAGAAGAGCAGCTTGGAGGCAGCACAAAACCGGCTCTAGGTTTTTCCACCTCAGGCACAGTGACTGATTTGTTCTCAGAGAAGGGCGGAGCGACAGCCACCGCTGCTTTTTTGGCGGGGATTCCCTGCAGGGCACTGGTGGAGCTCAGCGGCTTCACAGCGGCAACAACATCAGGCTGCATCTCCAAGGCCTTGCGCTTTGGAGCCAGCTGGGGAGAGGAGACAACCTTAACCCCAGATGGCTTCACATTTACTTTGGGTTTAGCTTTGCCTTTTTTGGCCAAAGACTGTGGTGCACATTTCACATGGAATTTTGAGTCCCCGGTCTCTGGGGTTTCTGCCTCCACCTTCTGGCATGACGTCGTAGGAAGCCGCTTGGTAAGGCGTGGTGTGACACTTGCTGCAGCAGTGAGCGCGGGCCTCTCCGCGTGGGGATTGCAAGAGGCGACCGCTTCCTGAAAGGGCGTCAAGCCTGGCGCTCCCCTCTGCGAGACTCCCCTCTGCTGCTGCTTCTGCATATGCTTCTCACCCGTGGCCTCACCTCTCTGGACTGGAAGTGTGGTATCGACTCCTGCAGCCTCATCTGAAGTCTCATTAGCTGTTGTTCTAGTAACTCTGCTCTGAGACGCAATTCCACTCCCTTTATGAAGCTTCTTCTCTTCTTTCACACTTGGTCTTTTGGGGAGCTGGAGCAGCCGCCTTGCTCCCGGGGTGGCCTCGGGTTGGGGCTGGGAGCTGGCGCCCCCCTCAGAGCTCTGCTGTATCCTCAGTGCCTTTTCCAGCTTGATTTCCTCCAGGGTCTTCACCTGCACCTCCTGCAGAGATTTTCTTGTACCTGCAGGCCCCTCTAGTTGCCCTTTGCAGACAGTGGTGGGTGGCAAAAGGACTGTATCTTTAATTTCACTCTCAGTCTTTATCTTGATGCAAGTCGCATCCCTTTTGCTTTGTTGTCTGTCTGTTTCCTGCTGCTGGTATTTTTTTTCAGCTAGGACCTCCGAGAAGGTTTCCATTCGGGTGGTGGAGGAGCTGTTTGTTCTCGATGTAGAATCATCAGCTTTGGAAGGACCGGCTGCCCTGAGTTTAGTTTGCAACTCTCCATGTTTTTGATGGGCTCTTTCAAGAAGAATTTCTTCTAATGTCTTCAAGTGGATCTCACCGACTTTATCACCTCTCATGGCTGCTTCATCATTGCTTGGCCTAGTTGATTCGCCCAATCGCTCCTTCAGAGACTTGGAAATCTGCGCTTTCTTTGGTGTTCTGTTAGTATTTGTTTCTGGAACTTCAACTTTCTTTCCTAGCCGCTCTGCCAGGCTCCGCTTTAGTGGGGGATCACTGTCACCCCCAGGTGAAAGTTTTCGTTTCCCCAGTCTCTCAGAAAGACTCCGTCTGACCAGGGGTTCTCCTTTGCTTGGCAGAGCGACCGTCCTCACCACAGTCCGCATACTCTCTTTTTCAGGACCCGGAATGAGCCGAGGTGGGAGCAGAAGACTGGAAACTCCTGAAGAAATTTGTTGCTTTAAGTTGACATCGGGTTTCTGTGCAGAAGCCACCTGTAATCCATGAGGGACCTCAGGAGTTGACGGCGGAGGAGGTGTTTTGGTTTCATGACCCTCCTCGGAAGACAGGCCATCGTCATCTTCATCGTCATCTGTGGCACTGACCACAGCCCGCGGGTGTTTGGGGCAGGGGCCACTGGGGTAACTTTCTCCTTTCATTCGGGGCGCGCTCCTCCGAGGAGCCGAGGGCCCAGGCTGGACGGCGACCCCGCCGGGGAGCGGGGACTCGAGCGCGGCGGGCACCGCGGCTTTGCTCGGAGGCAGGAACAGGCCCTCCACGCAGCGACCTCTGTCGTGATGGAAAGCGCAGTTCAGCTTCCGACAGCCCGCCGGCCGGCTTTCCCAGTAACACGGAATTTCGCCGTGCTTCTTGCGGATCGCCATGTGCCGGTCCCCGCACAGCGGTCGGGAGCAGCGCCCTTCTCGCCACAGGGCGCAGACCGTTTCGTTTCCCAGCGCGGCTCTGCAGTGGCGGAACGGGCAGGCGGCCCCTCTGGTGCACGTGGAGTAGAAGAAGAAATAGCAGTCGTCGCCTCGAGCAGACATGCTGAAGAGCGCTCGGATGGCGGCGGCTGCCCGGAGGAAGCCACTGCCGCCTGAGGGCGACGGCGCCGGTCCTGCTGAGCGGGGCTCGCTCTCCGATCTTCCACAGGACGAGCGCAGGACTCGTCTTGGAAACCGTAAATGGCTGGTCGCTCTCACAGGAACAGCGGGGTCTTCACTGAGCTCCAATCCATGACGCTCTTACTCCTAGTCAGTCAGTTTTCCGGGAATCGTTCGGGCAGGGCTATCTCCCCATCCGCTTCTCCAGAGTGGAAGAACAGTCGGTTTCCAGGGACGCTCAGGCTCCAGGTTCCCCGAGCAACAGCAGTGGGGGAGGGGAGGAAGGCCGTTCTGGAAGGAGCCGCGCTCTGGGTGGGGGCGGGGCGCCGCGGGTGGCGCTGGGGGATGGGAAAGTGAGTGGGGGCGTGGTCCCGGCCGCCCGTGCGAGGCCGGGGGCAACAGCACAATTTCTGAATCTACAACCACAACCACCGCAACCTCCGCTTAAACTGAAATTACCGCCGTAATGAAAAAAAGCAAAAGCACAAACACCAGGCTCCGCAGTGGACCTCCTACCGCAGCGCACGGTACCGCGGCTCCAACCACACGTGCGCTTCGGGTGAGCACGAGCGCGCCCAGCCGAGGGTTCAAACCACGACGCGAGCGCCTCTGGTTACCCCAGGCCGTCAGCGACGACGCCTCGGACGAACGCACAGCCCCGCAACCCGCGTTCTAACTTCTTCCGGATCCACCATCGCAGGTCGGTTCTGGAATCCACTTAACCACAGCTACGGAACTGCTGACCACAGAGACGTCGCTTCCACTGAGTCTGAAAACACTTTCTGCTGAGCGACTGCGGCTGTGCCAACCTCGTCATTTAAATTACAGCAAATGACGTGGGTGCCGCCTCGTCCACTGAAACTAAAAGCACTGTAATTTCTACTCCACACCTTCCAGTTAGCGCGCGCGCAGCCACTTCCGGTGAAACTACAGGCAGACGCCGCACCCCGTGCGTCAGCCCCGGGCCCTCAGCCCCAGCGCCGGGGTCACTGCGCTCACCCGCGCCGCCAGCTCCCCTGAGCTAAAACCACGCGAGCCGTTCCCACCCACGCTGCTGTCCCCACGCCGCCGTCTGTGAAGACGAAAGCGAGGACCGAATCTTCGACCGCGGGTGTCATCACTCCTGAGTGTTGAGAAGCCTCTATCAGAAGAAACAACAGCATTCAGAACGAGAGCGCTTCAAATAAATCTACAAACGCCCAGTATTCCGTCCCCTTCAGATGAAGGCGCACGTGCACGGGGACCAGCACCTCAGCGGACCTCCTGCTGCCGCCACAGCCACAACCGCTGTCGCCTGTCTCAGCCCACTCTAGTCGACGCTTAGCGATAGCAAACGTACTATTTTCACAACTTGGACTGAATTTACAATCCTGTCAGCCACGGCCTCTTACTCAGCTCAACTCATTTCTCACAACACAGCCGTCTCGACATCAGGTATTCGCTGCCGCGTACTTGCCGCTAGCCCTGGTTAACTGAAACGACAACTACTATCCGGGAAACAAAGGCAAAAACTAAAATTTTAATCTCAGGTATTTTTCAGGTTTTCTGAAGTTTCAGATGATGTAGTTTTCCTAAGAAGCAAATCTAGTTTGCTATCTAAGAAGACTTATTTAAGAAAGGTATGATAAAATCTCATAGTAAAATCACTATTATCGGTTGGTAATATCAGTGTTTTAGGGAGTAAGGTAAACAAGCTTATAAGGAACATTTAATTATAATGGTTTGTCTCTTACGTATGCAATATAAAAATATGTGATTTTTCTTCTCTGTTTTGTCTTTAAGCATATTTACTGCTACTAACATTACTATAAATGTACTTTTGATATTTCAAATGGAAACATTAAATACTGAAGAATATACAAAGATATAAAGTAACTGTGCAGGAAAAGTAATAAAATTCTGAATTGGACACTTTTTACTTAAAATTCCTGTTAAGCGATGAAATAAAAGTTGGTACAATGACAAGGATCCTCTGGAAACCTACTGAAGCAGAGTCAGTGGGGTGAGCCAGAAACAGAAAAATTAGTGGAAGAGGTGAAACATTTGACAATAAAAAAATATTTCCAAAGAATTTATAGGTCAAATAACATGTTATGGTATCTTGGTTCACAAACTTAATTCTTTCCATGATTCTGCTCACAAACCAAATTGGATGAGAACTGAATTAAATTCAATTGTTAGGTTCAATGTTGACTTTAAGGGGAAATTTCATTTGGCTTTCTTTCAATTCGGTATGCAACCAGAATTGTGGAAAGAATTAAGTTCGTGAATTGAGGTACCAGTATATTAATAATTGATACTGAAAATATTACAATACTAAACTTTTCAGATGCAAATTAATTTGGAGAAAATTTTATTACTTTTTACTGAAAGAGAAATTAGAGAAACAATACCTTTCACAATAACATCCAAAAAAATGAAATACCTAGGAATCAACCTCACAAAGGATGTAAAAGACCTCTATACTGAAAACTACAGTACTCTGAAAAAGGAGATTGAAGAGGATATCAGAAAATGGAAAGATATCCCTTGCTCCTGGATAGGAAGAACCAATATAGTGAAAATGGCCATACTTCCAAAATTGTTATACAGATTTAATGCAATTCCAATCAAAATTCCAACAGCATATCTCACAGAATTAGAGAAAACAATCCTAAAATTCATTTGGAATCACAAGAGACCTAGAATAGCAAAGGCAATTCTGGGCAACAAACGCAAGGCAGGGGGCATCACAATCCCTGACTTGAAATTATACTATGAAGCTACTGTGATAAAAACAGTGTGGTACTGGCAAAAAAACAGACCTGAAGATCAATGGAACAGATTAGAAGATGCTGAAACAACCCCAGACATACTAAGCCACCTTATCTTTGACAAAGGTGCCAAACACATTTGCTGGAAGAAAGATAGCCTCTTTAATAAATGGTGCTGGAAAAACTGGCTCTACACATGCCGAAGATTAAAACTAGACCCATATCTTTCACCATGCACTAAACTAAATTCAAAATGGATCAGAGATCTAAATATTAAAACAGAAACATTAAATCTGCTGGAAGGTAGGATAGGTAAAACCCTTGGAGACATTGGTGTAGGCAAAGACTTTATGAATAAAAACTCAACCGCACGGGAACTATCCCAAAGAATCAATAACTGGGATCTCATCTTATTAAAAAGCTTTTGCACAGCAAGAGAAACCACCAACAGAGTGAAGAGACAACCCACAATGTGGGAAAAAATGTTTGCCAGCTGTTCCTCAGACAAAGGATTACTATCGAGAACATATAAAGAACTCAAAAAAATCAGACCTCCCAAATTTAAAGACCCACTCCAAAAATGGGCATCTGAGATGAATACACATTTCTCAGATGAAGAAATACTAATGGCAAATAAATATACAAAAAAATGTACAACATCACTAGTCATTCGAGAGATGCAAATTAAAACAACACTGAGATACCATCTCACCCCAGAAAGAATGGCTACTATAAAGAAATCAACTAATAACAAGTGCTGGAGGGGCTGTGGGGAAAAAGGAACCCTTCTTCACTGTTGGTGGGAGTGTCGACTGGTACAGCCACTGTGGAAGTCAGTGTGGAGATTCCTCAAAAAACTAGGGTTGGAGGTCCCATTTGACCCAGCTATTCCCCTTCTGGGCATCTTCCCAGAAGAATTAAAAACATCGTACCACAGCGATATATGTGCACCCATGTTTATAGCAGCACAATTTGTAATAGCCAGATCTTGGAAACAACCCAAATGCCCATCAACTGAGGAATGGATAAGAAAGATGTGGTATTTTTATACAAGTGGGGTACTATTCAGCCATAAAGAAGGATAAACTGGAGACTTTTATAGGTAAATGGATGCAACTCGAGAAAATACTCATAAGTGAAATAAACCAGAAACACATGTGTAAGCATCGTATTGTCTCTCTAGTATGAGAAACTGAAAGAGTAAATAAGATCCAAAATGTACAATAGACATGGTGAATCAAAAAGAAACTGGTCAAAAGGAAAGAGAGACTGGAATAGGGAAAAGAAAGAAGGGAAAGGGAAAAAAATTGTATATATATATATATAAGATGGTTAAGATAGATACACTACCAATTTTACTTAGTTCATTGAAGAGTAAGGTTTGTGCCAATAATGTTTGGACAATTGAATGCTAATGTCTGGTATCCTGAATAACTAACTTAAAGATAGTAATACGTAATGTATTAACCATTGTTACCCTCCTATTATGTTGCTTTGAAAATTTGTTCTTCTTTTGATTTGTTTTGTTTTTTCTTCTCTTTAAAATTAAAAAAAAAAAAGAAAAAGAAAATTTTATTACTTTTAACTTTGTTTTGAAAATGCTAAAACTTAGTTAAGTATTATTTTAAAATGATAAAAAAATGAAAAACATAAATTGTACATGGCGGTACACATCTGTAATCCTAGCAACTCAGGTGGCTGAGGCAGGAAGATTTCAAGTTCAAGACCAGCCTGGGCAATGTAGTGAGACCGGTCTAAAAATAAAAAACAAAAACAACCTGGGAATGTAGCTCTGGGCGAAGGCCCTGGGTTTTATCCCCAGTACCGCAAAAAACAAAAGCAAGCAAACAAACAAACAAAACCCCAAACAACAAAAACACACACAAAGAGATAAAGCCCAAAAAGTAATTTTTCTATTAATGTTGTCTATCCTTTTTATTGAAATATAACTTACAGACAACACACAAATTTCAAGTAACTCAATCAATTTTTCCACGTATAACCACCGCTTAGATTATGATAGAAAACATTGGGCCAGGGATATGGCTCAGTGGCACGGTGCCTGCCTGGCAAGTGTGAGGTCCTGAGTTTGATTCCCGGTACCAGAAAAAAAAAAAAAAAAGAAAGAGAGAAAGAAAAAGAAAATATTCCCATCTTCCCAGAAATTTGCCTCATCCCTCTTCTAGAATCCTGTGTCAACAGAGGAAGCCATTATTCTAAATTCTGTCCCCATAGACTAGTTTTGCCTCCCTTTATTTTCACATTAGTGTAATAACACAGTGCATGTGCTTTTTAATATGGCTTCTTTTGTTCTACAAAAGCAAAAGGATATTTATCTGTGTAAGCATTTCTTTTTAATTACCTAAATATAACTTTCACTTTATTTTCCTGCTCAAATGTTATTGTTCAACTTTTCAGTTCATAAAACAAGAAAGCTCTCATACTGTCATTTAATTTCTATTTTCCTATTATCATGTCTCTGTTCACAAAATAGCCTTCTATACACACAGACCTATGTCTACTGATCTTCCTTTGATGTTTTATCTTCAGTGTTCTCCTTTTTCTCTACTTATGGTCTTGTCCATCATGGACTTTAACCACTAGATCAGAACTTGCCTCCTACATGCGATGGCCAGCTTCAAACCATTCCTTGGTTTCTTAACTATTTTAAGAACATGAATTCAGACCAATTTATTCTCAGCCCCGCTCCACTCTCCCTGATTGAGCCTTTTCAGTCTTCCACATGCCATCCACTCAACATGTACCGTACACACAGACCTGTTTTTCTGACTCAGTTCTAGACCCAGCCATGAGTTAGGAGTTATATTTATGACATCACTATGCAAAATCTTAAAGTATGTCACTAGACTCTTGCTGCCATTCATTACTGTTTGGTCTCCATCATACTAGTGGATTTGATTCACCAAATATCTTTCTCTCCCGTCCCTTCCTATCCATCATTTTTTCTTTTTAGCATAGAGTGATGCAACGGTCGATGGAGTTGGCACTCCAAAATATCTTGGAATTCAAAAAGCATTTCTGAGAACTTTGACATCTCACTAAGTAACGGGGAGTGATAAGCCCTCACATATGTAGGTGTAATGAGAGAGATTATGATCACATGGTAAAAGTGCATAAAAAAACTATTCACAGAAGTAATGGCAGAAAACCTAAATGGTCAAAAATTAAGAGCTTTCACTCTAAAATCAGGACCAAGACAAAGATGTCCACTATCATCACTCTTATTCAATATAGTTCTGGAAACATTAGCCAGAGCAATTAGACAAAAGAAATAAATAAAAGAATAAAGATAGGAAAGAAAAAAGTTAGGTTATCATTATTTGCAGATGACATGATACTCTACATAGAAGATCCTAAAAACTCCATGAAAAGACTTCTAGATTTAATAACCAAAGTCAGCAGCATAGCTGGATAGAAAGTCAACACCCAAAAATCAATAACGTTCCTATACACTAACAACAAACACACTGAGAGAGAAATTAGGGAAACACCTTTCATAATAGCATCGAAAAAATGAAATAATTAGGAATCAACCTAAAAAAAGGAAGTAAAAGATCTCTACATTGAAAACTACAGTACTCTGAAAAAGGAGATTGAAGAGGATATCAGAAAATGGAAAGATATCCCTTGCTCTTGGGTAAGAAGAACCAACATAGTGAAAATGGCCATACTCCCAAAATTGCTATGCAGATGTAATGCAACCCCAATCAAAATACCATTAGCATACCTCACAGAACTGGAGAAAACACTCCTAAAATGCCATCAACCAATGAATGGATAAAAAAGATGTGGCATTTCCATATCATGGAGTATACTCAGCCATGAAGAAGGATAAAATTGAAACATTTATAGCTAAATGGATGGACCTTGAGTCCATAATCATAGAAGTAAATTGGACATGTAATAAATCAGGCATTGGTTGTTATCTCTTCTAGGAGTTTCCCCTTACCAAGAATGTAGTGACCTTCTTTATCTCTTTTGATCTGTCTTGGCTTGAAGTTCACATTGTCTGCAAATAGAATAGCTACCCCTGCTTTTTTATAGGTTCCTGTTGCATGGAGTATTGTTTTCCATCCTTTGGCTATCAGTCTATGAATTTCTTTTTGAGTTGAATGTATTTCTTCTATACAGCATATTGTTGGGTCTTGTTTCTTGATCCATTCTCCCAGTCTATTTTTTTTTTTTTTGATTGGGGAATTGAGACCATTTACATTGATGGTTATAACTGACATGTACTGGCTTATCCTTTCCTTTTTTTCTGCTGTTGGTTCCTTGTCTTTCCCCTCTGTTTAATTGCTTGCCCTGTCTGGTGGCTTCTTTCTATTGGTGTTCTTGGAATTGTTGCCATTGTTATTTCTAACATATCTTTCAGAACACACTGTGGAACTAGTTTGGTGGTCATGAATTTCTTCAGTTGTTCTTTTTCATGGAAGTATCTGATTTCTCCATTGATTTTGAAAGACAATTTTGCAGGATACAGCAATCTGAGTTGGGAGTTACTTTCTTTCAGGACTTGGAATACTTCACTCCAAGCTCTCCTTGACTTAAGGGTTTGTGTTGAGAAGTCTGCTGTGATTCTGATGGGCTTTCCTTTATAGGTGATTATTTTCATTTCTCTAACAGCTTTTAATATTCTGTTCTTGTGCTGAATTTCTGGACTCTTGATTATTATATGCCTTGGTGTAAATTTATTTTGGTGACAGCTAATTGAAGTTCTATATGCCTCACTTATCTGTATGTTAAATTCCTTTTCCATGATAAAATTCATTTGGAACCAGAAGAGACCTGGAATAGCAAGAACAATTCTGGGCAGCAAAGGCAAGCGAGGGAGGATCACAATCCCTGACTTGAAATTACACTACAGAGCTACTGTGATAAAAACAGCATGGTACTGGCAAAACAAAACAAACAGAAAACAAAACAAAACAAAAACCCAGATGTGAGGATCAATGGAACAGATTAGAAGGTACATAAACAACTCCAAACACACTCAGCCAGCTGATCTTTGACAAAGGGGCCAAATACATTCACTGGAAGTAAGATAGGCCCTTTAATAAATGGTGCTGGAAAAACTAGCTTTCCACATGCCAAAGACTAAAACTAGAACCATGTCTATCACCATGAGCTGAACTAAAATCAAAATAGATCAAAGATCTAGATATTAAAACAACACTAAATCTGCCGGCAGACAGAATAGATAGAACTCTTGAAGATACAAGTTTAGGCAAAGACTTTATGAACAAAACCCCAATCACACAGGAATTATCACAAAGAATCAACAACTGGGATCTTATCATATTAAAAAAGCATTTGTGCAGCAAAAGAAATCACCAACAAAGTGAAAAGAAAACCCATAAAGTGGGAAAAATTTTTGTCAGCTGTTCTTTAGACAAAGGACTAATATCTAGAACATATAAAAAGTGATAAGAATCAAATCTTCCAAAGTCTAAGACCCAATCCAAAAATGGGCATCTGAGATGAATAGACACTTCTCAGATGAAGAAGTACAAATGTCAAATAAATACATGAAAAAATGTTCAGCATCACTGGTCATTTGAGAAGTGCAAATTAAAACAACTCTGAGATTCCATCTCACTCTAGAAAGAATGGCCATTATCAAGAAAACAACTAATTGCAAACGCTGGTGGGGCTGTGGGGAAAAAGGAACCCTTCTCCACTGTTGGTAGGAGTGTAGACTGGTACAATCACTGTGGAAATCAGTCTGGAGATTCCTCAAAAAACTAAGATTAGAGGTCCCATTTGACCCAGCTATTTCCCTTCTGGATATTTCCCTAGAAGAATTAAAAGCATCATACCACAGCGATATATGTGCACCCAAGTTTATAGCAGCACAGTTTGTAATAGCTGAATCTTGGAAGCAACTCAAATGCCCATCAACCGATGAATAGATAAAAAAGATGTGTTTTTTTTAATATAATGGAGTATTACTCAGCCATAAAGAAGGATAAAATTGAGACATTTACAGCTAAATTGATAGACCTTGAGACCATAATCATAAGTGAGATAAATCAGACACACGTGTAAATATCACATTGTGTCTCTGGTGTGAGAAACTGAAAGTGTGAATAAGAACCAAAATGTACAATAGGTATTGTGAAATAGGAAGAAATTGTTAAAAGGAAAATGGAAAAAGGGAGGGAGGAGGAAGAAAGGAAGGAAGGGAAAGAAAAAATGAGAAAAGAAAGATAAAATAAAAACAGAGCTTTGTAAATGGGGAGGGGAAGAGAGGATGAAGGGAGGGTAGGGAAACGGGGAAAAAAAGAATCCAGTTATATCATGTACAGGTAAAAATTCCCTATAATGAATGTGATCATTGTGTATACATACATTGTACCAGTAAACTTAAATTAAAAAATATATAGAAGAACATATTTATGAATTTGAAATAAGGACTTACAAATTAGGCTTCCAAGTATTACTAGCCATAAAAGGGAAGACTGGCAGACGAAAATGAATTGGTAAGACAAAAAAAAAGAATTGATAAGGCAAAAATTTAAAACTTCCTGTAATCAAATGAGAGTAGCAGGATGGCTTCAAAATATTAGTTATAGAAATGACTAATAGACATCGTACCCAGAATATGTAAGGAACACCTACAAATCAATAAGACAGATACCCCAGAAGAAAAATTTGAATGTGACTTGAAGAGGAACTTCACAAATACTGTTCAAATAGCCAGTAAATATGTGAAGATATTGAGTATCATTAATATCCAAAATAGCATGAAATATAGCCACACACATATACCACCATACATCTACCAAAAATAGTTAAAACTTAGTAAGACTGAAAATACTGAGCCTTGATAAAGACTTACAAAAACAGGAACTCCATATATTCCTACTGGAAATTTAATTAGTATAGTCATTTTAGAAAAGTAGCATTTTCTACCAAAGTTAGCCAATGATCTGTAACTATTCTTAAGTATACATCCACTATTTGTAATAGGAGACAGATAAAAAAATGTTTATGGAAGCTTTGTGATACTGAAATCTGGAAATTAATATTAGTCAGCAGTAGAATGGATAAGTAAATTATGGTATATTCACACACATACCATAGATTTATAGATAATCATAACACCTTTAGCGAATTTCAAAAACATAATATGGGCAAGCGAAGAGATATATGGCACCAGTCATAAAAAGTTAAGAATTAAAACTGAGTAAAAGTCAGCCATTATATTAAAGGATACATAAAGAAAATCAGAGAAATGATTAGAGTATAGGTCGGGATCACAGTTATTGTGGGGGACAGACATTTCAGTACAGTAAACCCCCAACTTACTAACGTTCGAGTTGCAAATTTTCACAGATATAAATGGACCTCACATTATGAACATTAGTAGATTTCAACAAATCGGGGCAGTAGCTCATGTGTCTGCCGGACATAGTCACAGTCGTGCTGCTATGTGCTTACAGCTTATTTACAGTTGCAGTGTACTGTGCCACCATTTTAAGATAACTGTAAAAGTAAAAATCGTTTATGTATGGTATTTTTGTGTGTGTGTGTTTGGTTTCTTTGTGCTTTACATTGTATATTTGTGTCAAAAGTGTATGAAACTCACTTTGTCGGACTCAGAAGTGAATCAGACTTCCAGACGTCCCCTGGAATGGAATTCATTCTAAGTTGGGGACTTCCTGTATGGGAAGCAAGGCCACCTCAGGAACTACAATGTTCTTTCTTTCTTTTTTTTTTTTTTTCTTTATGTGAGTACTGGGAGCCAAACTCAGGACCTCACATTTGCCAGGCAGGCGCTTATGCCGCTGAGCTATATCACCGGCCCACAGTGTTCTTTCTTGACCTGGGTTTTGTTCACACAGGTATAAGCTTTTAAATAATACAGTAAACCATAAGCAGTATGTATGTTCCATCCATGTTTCTGTAGTTTGTCATACTTCACATGCATGTGTATGTGTGTTTTAATATCTATTTAAAGAGAAAAGAAATGCAGGAGAGATAGGCCAACCCATTAATGCTAGGTATCTTTGCATGAGTTTGGGAGAATTCCATTTTATCTTCTTTTTTTCCCCCATTTTATCTTTGAAGGCTGCTATGTGCTTTTATAATTTTTACACAATTGGCCTATATTTTTTTTAATAGAAAAGCAGTCATGATACAAAACCAAGCAATGTTGAAAATTATGGAAGAAGTACATTAAAGGCAATGGAAGCATTGTGACTAAACAGACGCTTTATTTCAACTGGTTTAATAAAATCCTCAAAAATTAAAGGAGGGAAAAGAAGAGGTATTGGGATTTTCCAAGGAGATAGGATGACTAGAATCTTGGAGAAACAAAGAAAACAAATGACTAGCCTGAGGGAAGAAAGGAAAGAAGAGGAAGAGAAGATACAAAATGATGAGGGCACAAAAATATACATCAACTGTGCATATCCTAAAGACATACCTACATGCCTACACAGGGAAATCTCACACCTAAAATCCACCTTCCCCACCCTGATTCACATGTTAAACAATTACCAAACTAAGTTATGAAAAGACATAGATTGTCAACTCAGGCTGAAAAAAGACTATCAATCCAATTGTACCTACACTTTATCTATTTCTTCTAATACTTTAAAGGAACCCATCCTCAGGAGAAACACTTACCCTGGTCTTTCTCTCTTGGAGACAGGCAATATGGAATTGGAAACAAGTAAATACACAGTACATTGTTTTTCTTTCCATGGCTCCTGGGAGGCAGTGTTTGAAAAGAAAGAAGCCAGATGACTGATTCAGATGAGGATGCTTTGTGCCCATGTAACAGAAACTGACCATAGAGGCAATTCTCAGCTTTTTCAGCTTTTCTTTTTTTTTGTGGATACCAGGGGTCGACCTCAGGACCTCGTGCACCAGCAGGCGCACGTGCCACTGAGCGATATCACCGGCCCTTTTTTCATATGTGGGTCCCGGGAGTCGAACTCAGGCCCTCGCGCTTGCCAGGCAGGCGCTTACACCACTGAGCCATCTCACCAGCCCTTTTTCAGCATTTCTAAAATGGGTTTCTTATAAAAGAGAAAATATAAATAAAATGCAAGATAAAAGATAGGTAATAGAAAATAGGAAGATAACTCTTTTGCAAAAGGAAAGGAGACCGGGCCGGTGAGATGGCTCAGCGGTGTAAGCGCCTGCCTTGCAAGCGCAAGGGCCCGAGTTCGACTCCCGGATCCCACATATGAAAAAGGGGCCGGTGATATCACTCAGCGGCACGGGTGCCTGTTGGCACGCGAGGTCCTGAGGTCGACCCCCCAGTACCCACAAAGAAAAAAAAAAAAAGAAAGGAGACCAAGAGATGGAGGGAGAGAGAAGAAGGGGAGAGAAACAAGATAAAAAAAAAAGTTAAAATGCTTCATGTACATTTACCAACTTCCCACAAAGAATGTGATCCTTATGTAATGCAAACATGTAATAGCAAAAATTAAAATTAAATAAAATTCAAGTTCAGAGAGTGGCTGCTATGGCAATACCTCGAATTAACATTAGACTCTAATTATCCCTAGATTTAAAGATCAAAGGCCTCCTTACCAAAGGCACAAGAGTTTGAGCAGACTCCAGGACCTCCAGTGGGTGACATTCAGAAAGATGGGGTGGGGAACTCAGAACCTTCCAAAAAGAGACTAGACCTGGAGGTATGCAAACATCAGAGAGAGAGAGAGAGAGACAGGCAGACAGACAGACAGACAGAGAGCAGAGAGACAGAGAGAGAGAGATCCACATCCCAGAAAATCCGCAGGGGCAGGAACCTTAGGAGACAGAGGAGATTAGCAATCTGCAAGGCTTGGAGCTGAGACATCTGAGGGTGACATTCAGACCACTGGAGGGTAGAGTTGCAAAAACATTCAGAGGATGGGGGATTAGGGGATCTCAGAAGAAAAAACCTCAGGCACCAGGAAAACTGAGTTGAGGACATGAGGACAAAATAGCATGGGAAGCCAGCCCACAGCTGGTGCTAAAATTCAAAACTGTTCCAATAATCAACAAAAAGAAGAAAAGGAAAAGGAAGAAAGAACAATAGCCTATTTAGGGCCGGTGAGATAGCTCAGGGGCATAAGCGCCTGCCTGGCAAGTGCGAGGTCCTGAGTTCGACTTTCGGTACCCACATACAAAAAAAGGGCCAGTGATATCGCTCAGCGGCATGGGCACCTGCTGGCGTGCGAGGTCCTGAGTTCAACCCCACAAAAAAAAAAAAAAAAGGTTATTTACTGGTCAGAATCAAGACTTCCCCCAGAAATAATGAGCAAGAATATTAGGTGCTTCACAGAGGCAAGCTGGCTTTGAATATGCATAATATTTTTTAAAAATGTTAAAGGTAAGTATTTAAAATGGCTTTCATTGTGTCCCATAACCCAGAACCCCCTAACCAAAAGGAAAAATGATGGGTTGGAGAGGGTTGATATTATGCCACCAAAAATACCAAGCTCAGAACATTTTCCCATGAGTGTCTTGAAGGTATTAACATAAAATGCACCATAAATAAATACAAATTTGAAATCCATCTCAAGATGGAATTATTTCTAGAAGCACTCTGGAAAACTCTGGACTTTGGGGCTTATCTTCATTAAGACACTGGACCAATGACTAAAGGACATTGTAGATAAACTCTAACAGGCTGAATATTCCTTATATTTTGTGCTTTATTAATATTTTAGTTAAATCACTTAGTCTTAGTAAAAAGCTATACAAACAGAACAGGAGGAAGGAACCATAAGGATGGACTAAGTCTAGAAAAAGAAGACAGATCCCTTCTAACCAATGTCTTTTTCTAAGATTTATGTTCTGCCTCCCAGTGCCTTAAGAGAATTTTTGATCAATCTATTCCTCAACAATGCAATAGAATAAGAAATATACAGTAAATGCTGAAATTAAAATATGCTTGCAAAACCTCTGCATCAAAGATACGGAACACATACTTTCCCTGCTTTTTCCCAGTAGGCACAACTAAAAACTCTGCATGTTGTGTAAGGACAAGCATAAGAAGACTGAAGGGTGAAGAGAGGAGGCACATGGTTTGGGATTCCCAAGGTCCTAGGAAAAATACAATGGTTAGTGCTCTGTGTTTTCCTTTACCTCTTATATCCCAACCTTGGAGCTGGAAAAAGTATCAGTGGTAGCAGGAGAGAGAAAGAGAGGGAGAGAGAGAAATGAAGGAGAGAGAGAGACAGAGGGAGAGAGAGAGAAATGGGTACACAGAGACAGAGAGAGAGACAACAAAAAGAAGAGGATTTCAAGCCTTCCCTTTTAGGAAGGGAATTGAGAATTTTTTCTCTCAACTCATCACAAAGGGACAGTGATGAGAGGGCCACTTCTGATTCTCTTCCTATTAGTTTTCATAACATTCAAGAAAGAAAGTCATCCTATTGTTATGATTTAGATCTGCATTTTCTTCCCAAAGCCTCCTGTTTTCAGAGGCAGGGCTTTTGGAAGGTGATTGGATTATGAGGTGCTGTACTCATAGTGATTAATTCACGGTGAGCTCAACAGCTGAATGTGCTGTTAAGAGGTAGGATCTGGTCAGAAGAGGTGGATCAGTGAGAGTGTGACGTGGAAGGCTTTATCTCCCTCCCTGGCTTCTCCTCTCTCTCTCTCTTTCCTGGCCACCGTCATGTGAGCAGCCTTCCTCTACCCCAGCCATTTCTTTGCCTTAGAGCCAGACCACCACAACTGTAACCACAAGCCAAAACAAACCTCTCTTCCTTTAAATTGTCGGTATTTTGTCTCAGCAATGAGGAAAGTGACTAAGACACCTATCTTCAGCAAAAATGTGAAAGCAAATGGCCATGCCTTTATCTAGCAACGCAGGATGATTGTCGAGTTAGTACCTCAGAGGAAATCTCTTAATCTTTATACTGGCAGATGTTTGCCAAAGGCTTGGTGGGAAAAAAAGTTCATGGAGGGCTGTCTCTCAACCTTTTCCTCTGGATGCTCTTTGAGTCAATTTACACCATCAGAAGGCAGCATTATTGGCCTCTGTTACATTGTTCTGTCTTCACTGTTACAAATGGCTTTGCTTGAATTGTTCCTGGGCATTAAGATTTCCTTTTTTAGAAGATGTTCTGATGTACAGACTTTGTGCCTATTATGATTTAATTACAGACATTACTCAAGATTTTCTTTTTGAACATATCCTGGGCAATTTTCTTTCTGGTCATATGAATATGTTAGAAAGTACTGAACTCCTCCCAAAGAACCAGTTGGTTTTAGCCATGCAGACATTGTCGATCACAAAGTAATCATAACCTCCTTTTTGGATTGACTACTAGAAAACTCAAAATTTAGGCAATAGTCTACTGGGAATACATCTGTAGCATCCCATGGTATATGTTTTGTAGACTTCACATATGAAAGGCCTGTTCTGGCCGCACCGTCCATTTTATTTCCTATTTAAGTAATCATTTTATTGTTTATGTGGTTTTCAATAAACCACCTTAAAATTTCTTTGAACCCAGGATACATAATATACTAGTTGTGAACTCTTACATAATGTAAGCCTTGCCATATTTATACAACCACAAGAAATAACTTTTTAATGTCTTTATAAAATACCCTTATTACCAGGAATTAATGCACTTACATGTTACAGGAATAAAAATTTCAAAAGAAATAAAAAGAGCTAGGTACTGAGATAAAATAAGAAGGGAGTAAAAGTGGCAACTGAAACTTGCGTGCCCCAAATGCTGCACCTGGGCATGCTACACATTACTCAGACATTAGAAATGTGAAAAACCCTACACAGATTTCCAACTTGAGAGCGAAGATAGTAAGATTGTGCATCTTTGAAGTTATGAAAAAATACAGTATTACTAATCTATAGGGACTCAAAGATTGCCTGCGTCTAGGATCTAATGTTTCTTTGGACCTCTGGTGAGTATGGAAATCACTGAGGGTGAGTTCCCAAAGAATCACAACCATGAGACTAGAAGAAATCAAGATTTCACCATCCCCCAGCTGAACCAATATAAAAAATCAACGTATATATATAGGTGTAACTTCATTCACATTTCAACAAAACTCAGGCACATCTCTTTATTGTCCATCAAAATCCTCTCCATTTTTACTTCCAGTGACGGCACAAAGGAGTTGCATGAACGTGCCCCCCAAACCACCACAGTTAAACGCACAATTTAAGAATAATGTGCTTTGACCTGAAATCTAGGCTTCAAGACAGAAGTCTTTCATTCTCTGATGAGCTTGCCATACCCAAGCAACTCCCACCTAAATGGAGGAACCAACAGTACTTATTTTTACAACCCCCAAATGTGTCTTCCCCAAAATTTAAGTCTAAAATGAGACTGTGTCTATGGTGTAGCAGGGCAGAGGGACAATTTGGGAAATGGCTTTCTGCCCATCACAGGGGAGTGGGGAAACCCATCTGAGAGGCCTTCAGAGGTCTCCAGAAATGCCAAGAAAGGAAGACAAAGTCCTCCATGGCAGAAGGAGCAGGCTTTGCTATGTATGAGAAGGCTGGAGCCAAACTCCTAGCCCTACAACTTCTGAGAGGCCGAATATCTTCTTGGTAAGTGTCTTAGCGAATCAGAAGCTCAGTTCCCTCCTTAAAAGATCAGCGGAAGGATTAAATTAAATAAGGTACATGGGGTTAGTCTGTAAACCACAAAGCACTATCCATGTGCCAGTTATAGTAATGGTAATAGAAACACAGTCAACTGTGTTTTAGGACAGCAAATCTTTTAATTTTCCGCTCTTTCTTTATGGTCATATCTATCTAATCTCAGCCTAAGAGAAATCTTTATTTGCTGAACTTAACCGAGTCTCTATTTCTTTAACCAAAAGAGGCTGATTCACAAAGGTTTCACTTTGTTGTCACATAGTAAAGTGAATTCTTCTACACAAGCTCAGAAAAGTAAGATAAATATTTGTAATGCCTACCATCTAGGAAAATTGCATAAGCATGGATGTTCAAATGCCTTGCAGGAAATGCAAAACACCCACTTCCCTCAAAACATTTCTAAAGCCTCCTTAAGAGTGTTTTGAGAATTCCTTATGACAATTACTCATATATGACACAACTTAAAGAATAGATCAGTTTAGGCTTTTTAATGGTTATACTGTTGGCTCAAAGACTGACAAAAATCCTTTTATTGGGAAAAAACAAATAATTTTTTAAACAAAAACATCCAAACTCACACTGTCTAGACTCTTAATGGAAAGCACATTGTATAAGCCAGTAGTTCTGCCACATGGAAAAGGTCTCTGTACTTTTTTTTTTTTTTTTTTTTGTGGGTACCGGGGGTCGACCTCAGGACCTCGCGCGCCAGCAGGCGCCCGTGCCACTGAGCGATATCACCGGCCCTTTTTTCGTATGTGGGTTCTGGGAGTTGAACTCGGGCCCTCGCACTTGCCAGGCAGGCGCTTACGCCGCTGAGCCATCTCACCGGCCCAGGTCTCTGATTTAAGGGGGAAAAGTGCCAACAGTGCACTTAAAATTAAGTTATATGTATTTGTAAATAGTTCCATGATCTAAGGATGACCTCTACAGTATTCCCATCATGCTTTACCAAGATGCCCAATGCCAAATAGCTGTAGTAGAAGTCTACCTTGTGAGGCCATGTGCATGTTCAAAGGGAAGACGATATAGGGAAAGTAATAACTTATAGGTATCTCAGCATGCTTCAAATATGTGCATCCAAGTGCCACATTTGGCCCATTTCTGGACTTTGGCATATGCGGTCAAACATGCATGATATAGAACATGAACTGAGTAGAAAGCACAGCCTAAAAGGAGAGATGAATGAGAAGAGACAGGCAATAAGAAAGGAAATGGAAATAGGGGTGAAAATTTAAAAAAATCAAGAAAGATGCTTTACACATATTTCTAAATAATGACAATATGAATTTGGCTCTGTGACACTTCTAATAGAGCCTGAACACCTGGTGAGAGAATATTCTAGTTGGATGAATTATGATGTTAAAATAGAGTTGACTTTGAACATAATATCTTCTCAACAGATATATGCTGACTGTGGTGGGCTTAGAATCAAAAGGGAAAAGAAAAGAAAAACCTTGGAACGGGTCTTGTGATATGAGTAATACCCTAATAGTTCTGAGGATTTCCCAACAGCAGTTGAGAGGACAACAGGATAGATGGATATCCATAAATCTGGCATCCAAGGTACTGCAATTGCTTGAGTAAGTCAGTCCAAAACACTAAAAATGTTTTCCATAGTATTTACGTCATTCTATACCAAGTTGAGGAGCACAATGGAACTATCTACGAACTTCACTCGTGGGCTAGCCAGCTTGATGTGGACTGTAGAAGAGATCAGTTAACAAAGACAGGCACATAAGGGCAAGAAGATGTCTCCAGCATCTGGGACCAAGAGTAAATAGCAGGCACCAAGCTTAATCACTATGGAAAGGATTAACCCTTCCACTGGGTCCCTGGAACCCACAGTGAACTCTGTGCCCCTGCCTTCTCAGTAGAAGAGAGTGAAGAAAGGAAATCAGGTGGCTTTTCATCTCAGGAATTCATCCTCCCTCCTGCCCTTTTAGTTGTCCTACTTCCTTGAGGCTTGGCAAGCCTTCTGTTCTCTGGCCAATGTGCCAGTGGAGAGCAAAATATCAGGCACTGCTTTGACTTAGAAGGTAGATTTGCAAACCTTTTAGCATATGGAGCATTGGATTTGAGTTGCAGCAGCTTGTTTTCCAAAGACAGTTTTCTTTCTAGCAGTGTTCTCTTTTCCTAGGAGGAAATCAGATACAATTTTTGCTTACTTCTGCACGTGTGTGTATGCGCACATGTGTTTGGTAAAGCAATCTTACAAAATGTTCACAAAAGATACTTCTCACAAAATCAGAAATAAAGAGCTCATTTCATATGAGTTTTAAAATGCACACCAAGGAAGTCTGGTCAGGAATTCTGCTACATACTTTATAAGCAAGTCAGTGATGAGTCCAGAGTAGTTGTCTTTACTCTTCCTCTGCTCTGAGAGCTTGGGCTTCCTCCAGCCCACTGTTGAAATAAAGTCTACGCAGCTCAACTTCTCCCATTACCTCCTTCATCCTACCCCAAATGAGCGGTCTCATCCCTGGGCTTTCCTCCCACTGCTCTTGCCTCTTGTATTTTAGGCTGACTTATTGGTATCCAGGGACACCACTGCCCATATCTTCATACCTCTACCTGCTCTCAAAGCATCTGTCAGAATGCAGTAAAGTACTAAATGTATTTTTAATGAAGGATCAAGGCCACAAATGATAAAATTACTTCCTGACTAGGATCCAGGAGAAACACTGACACTGAGAAAGAATATCTTTTAAAATTCCATAATTAAATTATTAAACGAGTACCTTTTCATCCCAAAGGAAATAGTTAAGTCCTTGAAAAAACAAGCTGAGATGATTGCTTTCATTGTATATTTGATGGCAACATGTGGGACAAATAAAGAATTTGAAGGCTAGGCTGAGTGATTTTTCAGATTTAGGTTGCCAATTTGGGGAAAATTAGAGAGACTGAAAAAAAAAAAGCAGGAATTGGTGTTGGCAATATAAATGGAACAAACTGGAAGAGATGTTTTGAAAGTATCTACAATGCTGCTTTAAAATCATTTGCTGGGCCGGTGAGATGGCTCAGCAGCATAAGCGCCTGCCTGGCAAGCGCGAGGGCCTGAGTTCGACTCCCGGAACCCACATACGAAAAATGGGCCGGTGATATCGCTCAGCAGCACGGGCGCCTGCTGGCGCACAAGGTCCTGAGGTCGACCCCCGGTACCCACCAAAAAAAAAGAAAATAATTTCCTGCTGCAGTATTTATATTGGTAATATACAAGACAGTGCTATATAGCAGAGACATCAGATTTTCCATATGGAATAATCTGGTTTTGAAATTTTGGCCAAGGTTTTAGACTCTCTGGGCCTTATAATTTTTTTTAATTAATTGAAACTTAGAAATAAAAACAATATATATAATGTAATTTTAATGTCATTTTAGGTCATTGATTAATAATCTGACCCAAGAATTATTTAACTATTTCAGAGAATTTTTCTTGTGTTTTACTTTAGTATTTATTTTTTATTAGAGCCTCCACTGTCTAAAGCTGCATGTTAATTTGTAGATTCTACTTGGTAGAAAAGACAATCTCAAAGGTTATTGTTTAAATGCCTTAAAGAATATTAACCATATTTTTAATCTAACCTTCTCATCCTATTCTGTATTCCTGCCCAAAATGCCTATAAATAGCCAATTTCTCAAAATACTTTAACCAGATTTTACATTTTACTAAGTTCCTCCATGAGTTAATGAATTGAATAAAATATTTAACATGTACTCATTCTGTATTAATGAGTCATGGTTTTAACTTTATGAACTTCCCTAAAATGAAGGTAATCTTACCCATCTGAAAATGTTAAAACAATTGGAGGTAATGTATGAGAAGCCTACATGCTTCCTTGACACATAGTTTTACCTCAATATACAATAATTTGAAGCTACCAAGTACTTCATATACTCTGTGTTTTGTTATTATTTTTTTTTGTGTGTGGGTACCGGGGGGTCGACCTCAGGACCTCGGGCGCCAGCAGGCACCCGTGCCGCTGAGCGATATCACCGGCCCCTTTTTTCGTATGTGGGTTCCGGGAGTCGAACTCGGGCCCTCGCGCTTGCCAGGCAGGCGCTTATGCCGCTGAGCCATCTCACTGGCCCCTGTTTTGTTATTTTTTAAATTACGCTAACGTCTTCAAATATTTCTTATAACATTCTTGACCCATAGAAATTTTGACAGCGTAGTCCTCCTCATGTTCAAATTAATTCTGAGGTGTCACAGGTACACCTTCTGAACTTACCATGATGCTTGGATTTTCAAAGAAACACATCAGAGATAATATATTTTGAACTTATAGGGTTACAGAAATGGTGTATAACAAATGTTCTTCCTAAAGGACTTAATCTTGATTCATGGATTTCTATAACCAGAGTTCAAGGCTGAGACAATTATGTAAGAAACTAACTATTCTATTCTGGGCAGCATTCTAGCATCGGTACCACTTCACACCTCTTGGACAACACAGAAAAGCACGCTTTCCCAGCTAGCACATGTCCGGCCCTTTGGCAAGCTCACATTATATGGTGAGAAGCCCACTGATCCCAAAGTTGCTTGGGATCTGTGAGACTTCCCTCGCTCTATTGATCAGGGTAGAGTGGACATCAATCTTTTGCAAATGTTAACCTCTAAAGGATTTGGGAACCCAGAGTATCATCTTTATCCAGCATTAGAGAAAAAAGAGGCAGAATGGAAAGGGCTGTGAACTAGAAACTGAAGGATTACTGAAGTCTCTTGTTTGCACTGTCCTCATTTATAAAATGATGATGAGGAACTAGATGGTCTCCAAAGAGCCTTTGAGCTCTAAAATTCTAACGGCGCTTAATCAATGACACTAGAAAACAAATATGATGCAACAGAATTGCACTGCTAGGAAAAGGAACATATGCCATAATCAAATGCTCTTATTGGGTGCTTTTGCTAGCTTATCACCATGTGTGTGGAATCCATTCTCACTGCATCCCTGATTAAAGCAGGGCAGGTGGTGGAGGTTTTAAGTGATGTGTTCATTACCAGACCTCACAGCACTAATGGCTATTTACTAGAGCAGGGCCTCGTTCAAGTGAGCAGCATCGGAATCCTTCTCCAGGGGCACCCACGCCACGATGGTACTTATCAACTTTTCCGAGGAAGTGCATTTTTCATTTGCACTTCCTCTTTGAAATTCTATCATTTTCTTATTAAAACAAAGGACTCCATGTCCCCCGATACACACCACCCACCCCAAACAACTCCCTCATAGTCCGTCTTCTCATTATCTCCATAAGCCAGGAAGATGTCGGCAAGCTTTGCTCCTTATAGTCTACTTTATTTGGTTTTTTTGCAAATGTAAAATATATTTAAGTATGAAACACTCCTGCATATTGTCCCTCTATTTCCACCCCCACTTACCTCAACCTTCCAGAGACTCCAATAGGCTTCACTCTAATAGTAACTGAACTACGGCACTCTGGAAAATTGCTGCACGGTCATGCTGAGCCATGGGCATTCTGCTCACCTATTCTGTCAAAAAGTTCCTAGGATAGCCCACGGTTATGGGTCAGTATCAAGGAAGGGGCTAAGCCATCACTTCCCAAAAATGTCTTGAACTGCTGGCTGTCACGGTGCACGCTGTAATCCCAGCACTGGAGATGCTGAAGCAGGAGGACTGCAAGTTTGAGGAAATTTAGCAAGACTCTGTGTCAAAAAAAAAAAAATGTTTTTAAGGAATGGGGGATGTAGGTCAGTGTTAAAACACTTGTCTAGCTTACAAAAGGCCTTGAGTTCAACTCCTGGTACTGGAAAAAAAAAAAAAAAAGAAAGAGAGAAGGAAGGAGGGAGAAAAGAAAGAAAAGAGACTGCCAGTATCTGAGCCACTGAATCCTATTTTGGGGTTTGTTCCCCTACATTTAACAGGATTGTCAGCCTTTCCAAAAAACCCTTAGGAGAATTTGTTTTTTATTCTTATTTTTATTTTGGGGGGGTTTAGGGATAGGGTCTTGCTATGTAGTTCAGGATAGATTTGAACTCACTATGTAGCCCAGGCTGGCCTTGAACTCGCATAATCCTCCTGCCTCAGCCTCCTGAGTGCTGGGATTACAGGTTTAAGCCACCACACCCTGCCTTAGGAGAATTTAAAACAGCAGATCTGGGAAATTCTTAGAATCCATACAACCCAATTTTACACATTATAATTTCTACAAATAGTTATTGTGTACAGGTTATTCACAAATAAATATCCAGACCCCAGCTCTGTGTACCAAACGGTAGGTGCTCAAATACAATGAATAAACAGTCAAACAAATACACACAGAATTCTGAGATGAATTCATATCTAGTATGAATTCCTGGGGTCGCTAGGAAATAGCAGCTATCTTCCAGTGGTCTTTTGTTAATTTTCCAGCACTGACAGGTAACACTAACCTGACTCAGTGTTACTGGGTTTGAGACAGGGTGACTGCAAGTTTAAGCTGAAATTCCAAGCTGGTCAATGAAGGCGATTGGTAAAACAACCCTATCCAGGATTGTCATCCTTTCCTAAATGCTAACATTCTTTTTGCTATCTTAGTTTATTAAACCATTTATTACAAGATAATGTATTCTAACACTACCAAGAGCTCAATCCAGTATTGCAGTTCTTACACCAAAACAGCCTAAATATTAACTGGTATGTGTGGACAAGCCAACTGATTGAGGACATCCTAGTCCAGTGAATCTGCTAGATAACAACGCCCAGTGACCTATCACATTAAAAAAGATGTTGCTATACGTTATTATTATTAGATCCTGTTAAGTTTGGGCTCACTTAATTTTTGTGACTTTCACATAAGCTCTCCATTAAGATTACAAATTCAACTGAATTCACTATGTTATAAAATTTTACATTCTTGGGAAATATTTTTAAACCAAGTTTTTTTTTGTTTGTTTGTTTTGTTTTTTTTGTGGGTACCGGGGGGTCGACCTCAGGACCTTGCGCGCCAGCAGGCACCCGTGCCACTGAGCGATATCACCGGCCCCTTTTTCGTATGTGGGTTCCGGGAGTCGAACTCGGGCCCTCGCGCTTGCCGGGCAGGCGCTTAAGCCGCTGAGCCATCTCACCGGCCCAAGTTTTTTTTTTTTTTTTTTTTTTTTTTGTAAGAAAACTGAATACGTCTGAAGTTATGATGCTTTTGAAGTTACATTTCCAAAATGGCATAACCCAGGCAGGCTTACAAAACAAATTAAGGCTGAAAAGAGCAGAGGCAAATCTGGGAATTAAAACAATAACAATTGAAATTAATCAGGCAAAATTTCCAAAAACCAAAAGGTCTACTGATCTACTTCCAGAGATGTCAATTTCCTGTTTGTCTTGCTATCAAAAGATAATATTCCTGGTTTTGTCTGAATTATAAATTCTAAAGCATACATGAGTAAAGTCGTGTTTACCTTTTGTACATACATGGAGGGCCAGGAGCCTAAAGGAATACTACATGAAAACTTTTGTAATTTTTCTTCTATTATTATTCTTCCATAAATATATCTTTTGAAAGTTTTGATATCCACAGAATGGCTGTTTTTGCATTTGTTTGTTTGTTTTAATACTGAATGTTGAACCCAGGGCCTTTGCACTGAGTTATATCCCCAGCACTGGTTTTATATTTTATTTTGAGACAGTGTTTTACTAAGTCCCTCAGTTGCTCAAGCTGAGCCTAAACTTGGGATCCTCCTTCCTCAGCTTCCCACAGTCCTGGGGTTACCAATTCGCACCATCACCTCCAGCTAGAATGGTTGTTCTTAATGTGAACTATCTCTCTCCTAGTATAGCTGCCTGTTTTTTGAAATCCAACATGGTATTGGGTGGACAAAAATGGATATTGCACTGATTCCAATACATAAAAATATTGTGATGATAGGGATGTGCTCTACTATTAACTCTGAACCAGTGGACTTTGTGATCTTTTCCATTATCTCCATCCGCATACTCACCTGGTTCCCCTTTCTAAGATACAATTTGTTAGAAAGTGATAGACAATGATATGACTAAAGTATTTACAGAAATAAAATCAGTAACTACAGTACAGATCACATCAAATGCTTAAGAGAAAAAAATTGAAATTATCGAGCACTTCCAAAGATCAGGAATCATAAAGAATACAGTCACTTCATGTGATCTTATTTAATTTAATGTCCCATTCATTTCAGTGCTATTTTCTTTCATTCTGGATCTAATCCTGTCAGCAAGAAATCCCTTTAATTCTACAGGTGCATACCTTTTCCATTCTCTGTACAAGATTCTCCAACTCTGCGATTTGACTGTGTTTTTCTTCAAGTTTTTCAGCAACTTGCTTCAGATCTTCAACGTGTTGTTTCAGTTTCTGCTCTTTTTCAAGCTTGTTAACCTTGGTCAGAAAAAACAATTGCTAGCTTTTTGCTTTCCTTAAACCATATATACATGTTCTCTCCCAATAGATTAGAATTTTCTAACCAACCGACAACAACAAAAAAAATAATTCAGACTTGTTTAGAATACTCTTTTGATTTCATTATTGACTGTAAATTGAACCTGGTGAGTCACAATAGAAAATAACATATAAATATTATTCTTAAAATATTTACATACAATAAAGTATATTTCCTGAAATGGTATGAAAAAGGCAGATAATAATTTAAGAGAAGAAAAATATTCTACTCTTGCTCAACAAAAATTACCTATCAAGAAAAATTAAATCCTACATACTTAGTTTAATTGCTTCCTTTTCAATCAGAAAGTGATATAAAAGCAGAATAATTATCCCTACTGTGTCCACAGTTTACTCCCTGAGCCTGCCAAATCACTTGGCCATGGCTTGATTCACATCTAAGTTCTCTCAAAAGAGGGACTGGCCTGGCCTGGGGGGGTCAGTTGTCCAGTGGACTAGCTGCTAGCTGGTACCTGGAGTAAGTGTGCACTGTCCTTGTGCTTTCTCCTCATGTCTTCAGATTGTGTTTGGTAGTTTTCAAATAATTTCTGCGCCACATTTCTCAGAGCTGCTGCTCCTGCTTCTCTGGAGGCTTCCAGCTAAGGAAAATAGTCATTTTGCATGTTTTGATATTTCCAATAAAAATGGTTAAAGGCAGAACAGTTTGATGGGCAATTAAAAACAAAGTCTACAGTAGTACCACGAGCATCCTCAAGACAATGGATGGCTGAAAAGACATTGTCATTTGATAAAAGGAAAATGCAAAATAAGAAACCCTCCGGTAGCGGGACAGTGCACACAGGCATATGTGCCAAATTGGGGCTCTGTGTACTTAGATGACCTGCATGGATAGACCTCACCCTTCAGGGAGTCCCCACAGTGCCCCAGCAGCTCATATACATAAGGCCTTTGATCACTGAGGTCCATAATAGTACTAACAGGCAAATCTTCCACAAATAGAAGCAGAACAGGTTTAGAGTACTAAGGGCAAAAAAATTCAAATGAATTTTCCAAGAGAATTTTCAATTTTCACGCAGCTTCCAAGGAGTTAACCTCAGGAAACTATTCAGGACAGCCACAAAGGTTTACCTACCAAGATAGTTATTACTGTATATAAAATAAGCCCCCAAAGGAAAATATAAAGCATTCAACAATAGATTAATTAAATAAATAATGAGACATTCTACTATGAAGGCTATGTTTAATGCATATTCACTAAGGAAACACATTTTGAAAGTGTATTGTGGTAAAGAAAAATTAGCATAAGATCTTCCCTCTTAAATTTTAAGTCTATGGTACAGCACTGTTAAGTACAGACACACTGTCACACAGCAGATGTCTAGAATTTACTCATCTTGCATAACGGAAATCTTACACCCATTGAACTTTGTAGCATTTCTTTAATAATAAAAGTACTCTCCAAGGTCAAACACCAAGACTTAATTTGTGAAATATAAGGAACGCGAGCACGTGTGTAGGTGTATGGATCTGTGCGGATGTCTTGCTGAATGCACAGATCCATGAATGCTAACAACCCACCTGTTAGCTCAAACATTCAAAATATAAAAGTTGAAAGCTCTCCTGATAGCCATACCTTGATCTTCAACACTTCATTCTCTTTGTTCACTTCTAAGAGCTGTAGGTCTTTTCCTCTCATTTTTTCCATGAGCAAATCCAAACTGCAGCAGGAGGGGTCCATTTCAGAATCAGAGCCGTTCTGAACATTTCCACAGTGCTGAAATGGACAAACATGAAAAGCACAGAGCTGAATACTCCTGTCCTCCACAAATTTTGACAATAATTATCACTTAGTAGTACATATATCAAAGAAGATTCAAGCCAGCACAAATATCTTTTGAATCTCAAAGATATCAATGAGGAATTCCACATGAAGCATCTGGCTTCTATATCGGTTCAAATATGAACAGATTTATATATTCAAAGAGGTAGAACCTCATATTTTATGCCTTTATATTCCCTAGGGTTTCAAATATACTGTTAAGTATATCTTAAGAGAGAAATCATATTCATGAGAACAGATTTCTTATCTAAATCATAGACATAAGTACATTTTGGTTACATTGAATCAGAAACTAATCAAATCAGCTCTAATAGCTATAATACATAATATTCAATGTTCAGTGATGCTTTATTGTAATCACTTCATATTAAATTTCCAATCAGAGGTATCAGAATGGAGTGTTATTGCCATTGTAATTCTACATAAACTCTAGCTCACTGAAAATCCACTTTGACCATAAATCTAATCTGGAATCATGGACATATGGAGGTAGGAAGGAAATTAGAAAACATCTAACTTAGCCCATCAACTTTACAGATATAGAAACCAACCAGAACCTGAGTTTATGTAGCAAGTAAATGTGAGAGTTCATGGCACAGCCTGTGCTTTTTCTGTTCTTTCAACTTATTTCAAGACAGATGAGAAAAATTATGATACAATTACACATACCCTATAATTATAATAATAACTTCTATATGTTAAGTACCTATTATATGCCAGGTCATGTTTTCAGTGAAGTTTTGTATACACTCCTTTGTCTAAACACTCAAAATACTAAAAGATACTCTGCCCTTAGATGTGGGAAATTGAAAATGAGAGTTTAATAAACCCAAGGTTTATACCTAAAATAACTACCACACCAGAATTAACTCCAAGTTTGTTTAAAAGTGAAGCCTTTGTTCTTTTCACTACAACACAATGACAAAAAGAATATAGTGCAGATAGGTAATATCCTCCCTCCCCACAACTCTGACACAATTTTGGATTTGTGGCCCTGAGCCTAGTGCATCTTCCACATACAGATAGGAATTACTTTCTTTTTTCATGTGTGAAAGAATATTTGACAGAAAGAATTTTCTCAACAGTAGATTATTGGTAGTGGTATTTTCGTACAAAATACATAGATGAGTGCTTCTCAAACTTTAATGTGCATAAGCATCATTGGTGATGGATGTGGTTAAAGATGCAGATTCTGAATCAGGAGGTCTGGGGTGGAACCCTGGAGGCCACGTATCTAACAAGTTCCTGGGGACGCTGCTGCTGCTGTGACAGCAGCCCACATTTCGAGGGTAGCAAAGCCTTGGACCATTACAGCAAAATCCCTACAGGGCTGGAGGACTGATATTTTGATGCTTGTTTGGTCTGACAATCTTCTGTGTTTGATATTAGAGCACAATGTCACCTTCATTCCTAACAAGCTACTCCTACCAAGGCCACCCACGACTCCACTTTAGAATTTGCAGTGGTCAGTGGTCAGTCCTCAATGTATCTGACGCATAGGCAACATTTGACACAGTACTCGGCTCCCACCATGAAACCCTTTCCTCACTTGCCCTCAGGGACTCCATTTTCTCCTGCTTTCCCTCCTACTTAACTAGCTTCTTTTCTCGGCCTCCTGTTATGGTTCTTCTTCCCAAGACTTACACGTTGGGAAGCTCAAGACTCAGTCCTTAGATCATCTTTGATCTATCTACACTTGCTTGGGAATCTCCTGTAGATTCAAAACTAAATACCAACCATAGTGCCCCAAACCTCTACCCTGGAGCCTGGACCTTTTAGACCCAACCACTAACGTCAATTCCAGAACCACGTGTCCAGCAGCCTATTCCTTGGAGGTCTGACATACAACTCAGGGCACTTAGAACATACTATTTGATCTTTCCCATCATTCCCAAACATAACTTTCCCCCCAGTTTCAGAGCACTTGATTTGAGAAAACACTTGAGGCCAGCTGTGTTAGTTTAGCAGACTGAGATGACAAAGGGGTTATGTTTCTGCATCATATCCTATGTTTTGTTGTGCTCTGTAACCATGTCACGTACTGGTCACACTGAGGAGGCATACTTGATTCAGATGGGGCATAACCTGGCACAATGCAGATAAGGTTAGGGTTGGGGTAGTGCAGATTGCTCAAACTTAGGTAGATAAGGGTGATCTTCCGCTGAGGTAGAGGGAGAGTATTTAAGTGTACTGACTGGCAAAGTCCTTACTCAGTGCAGGACTAAGAGCTTCAGTCATGGCTCCAGTGCAGCCCAAGTAAGCCCCAAAGCTTATACCTTTGTCTGTCATTGGGAAACGTTGCCGCCATGCATCCTAACTGAGCCGACATCATCCCACATACTTTAGGTAAGTAAGTCTCTTTAAAATATTCAAGCAAAGTCCAGTCATTCCAGTCTAATCCTAATTATTAACATCTGTGGTTAAGCATTCCACACATATGGCCATTAACATCTTTAGGGACGCAAGAAATAGTTTATTACTCATTATTCAAAGAATAATAATTACAAGAAAAGTCAGCTAAATAAAGTCTATATGCCCTTATGCTAATTTTCTGAAAGAATACAAGCAGAAATTTTTGATAAATTCATTACCTTCGCATCTAGTTTGTGATTTGTACTGGTTTGTCCTATTTCATCTTTAAACATTTGATTTCTGATCTTTTCCAGAGTAGTTCGAATCTAGAGGGAGAAAAAAATTTATCTTTTGCAAAGGAATTTAATGCCAGCTCCTTTCTTTCTCTATACCAGTTACTATACCTGATTTATCTAGAAAGTAATACATATATACTGGTGTCAGATTTCAAAAACTGCCATCAATCCAAACTGCACTTAGGTTGATATTGTTTAGACTGTTGAAAAAAATTTTGGTCTTTATATTTCTTCCCCAGACAAACCTAAAATATGATAAATTGATATTATACTACAAAATAATTATTATTAGTACTTAATATTATGTATTTAGTTCTATTTTGTATATATAGTAATTTAGTACTAATTTACTGCTTAGTAATTACTATAAAACAGTTATTGCCTAGTAATCACTACAAAATTACTATCTAGTAATTACTAGAAAATAATCACTGTCTAATAATTACTACAAATAATTGCTATTAAGTAATTACTGCAGAATAATCGCTAAGAGGAGATCATACGAATTTATGCATTAAATATAAGCCCCATGTCTTGATGACCTATGGAACTGTGAAACACTCAGCACAATATAATTAGTTGATCTGAACAAGTTATGAGCTGTCGGGGTCAGAATTTATCCATCAGCTCTGAGAAACAGTTAATGTGGTTATCTCCTTTTGTTGGTCCTTATTGTCTTAGAGTCTCATAATACTTCACTTTTTAATGAAGTAACATGCCAACATGTAGACATTGGCAACAGTTACCCTGAACTGTGAAAAGGAACAAGGTAAGGAGGGAGAAACTCAGCAGGAAACATAAACATCTACTTGGGAACACAGATCAGCACTCATGAAACCACTGTGAAAGGTTATAAAACAGGAGGAAATCCAGCAGTGAATAGTGTGGGGCAAATTAAGTGCTGATAGGTGTTCCGAACCCTTCTGGCCCATTATTCAATCTTACTGAGTGAAGAAAATCATTTTACTCTAAGTGTGGGATCAGGTTCACGCCAAGAGAAATTACTATGTGCTCAAATTTCAACTATCATGACTGTCCTTTGCCAAACTAGAGTTTTTACTTTTCGTATGTTCCATGGAGAGGAAAACAAAGCCCATCAATCCATATTAGAATTTATCCTAAAAATATATATAATTCAAATGACTTCTGGCATCCACACACCTTTTTCACATATTCAGTTTCTTCAATAATGTGAGCCGACATAGATTCATACGAGGCAGAATTAGCTTCTCTCTTACCCCTTGGGGGAAATTCTGTGGTCATTGTTACTGCTGTCATTGTGAATTCTGGCTTTAGAAAAAAATAAATCTGCCAAGCAAAACAGACATTTTTTTATTATACAATTACATGGTTCACAAACTTAGAGTAATCAAAATTACCACTGGTATCTGTACATATTCATAAATCCAGGAGTCAGTTTTACATGAAATGACATCATTGAAACAATAACGATTAAAAGATTGAAAATTAAATAATCCAAGGGAGAAAAACACAACATTTTTCTTTTTTATTCAGCATCATCTTACACAATAAAAATTCAAGAGTACAGGCCATGTCTTACTCAACTTTATATTTTTCTACGTTGTAAGTGTTTAAGAAATGTCCATGGAGCTAACAACACAATTATAATAAAACTGTGTCGTGGGCCTGGAATGCAGCACAGTGGTAGAGTACTTGCCTAGCATGTACAAGGCCCTGGGTTCAATTCTTAGATTAAAATAAAATCTGTGTTGTTTGTATATGTATCTTTATTCATAGTATGTAAAGGCTATATACTAAGGAATTAGTTGCAATTGTAAGGCTATATGCTAAGTAATTATTTGCAAAGGCTATATATACTATTTGCAATTAAATGCACACAAAACCAGGATTGATTGAATAAGCTACTGTTATGAAGTCTTCTCTAGGATGTACTATTTAATTTAAATGTATAGTGCAGAAAAGAATAGATGGTATCATTGTCTATGAGAAGAGTAGAAATATGAGTGGGAGAGGAAAATCTATGTCTTACAGTTTGACACAGAAACATGTAATATTTTAAACAATTATAAAACATTTTGAAAAGCAGTTGTAGCAAAATAAACCAAAATGAAACAAAAAATGTGTATATCAAGCTGGTGGCATAATACGGGAATTATTTCAAGTGATTAAAAGCACAAAGGCCAGTAACTATCTCTTGTGTGCAAATTATTCTAAGAACAAAAAGAATGGCAAAAGAATTTTAAACTATATTGTCAACAATACTATTAATGGAAACATTGGTATTGCTAATTTGAAATTACTGGTGTGTGAGGGTATGTGTGTATGTGTGTGTGTGTGTGTGTGTGTTTCATGTGCTCAGGTACATACAGTAGAACAAAGCCAATAAGTAGAGTTAAAATTATTAAAACTCAAGATTTTTAAGAACAAAAGAATAATAAAATACAGAGCCAAAAATGTTAGGTAAAATTCTTACAATCAGAACTAGAATTATTAATACATAAATGATTTCTTTTCCTTAAAAAAAATATATTCTGCTTCTATCTTTTGAAAAGCATCTAAATGGTAGCAAATAGCACTCCTGCTGGCCAGGTTGTGATTTTTGTATCTCATATCTTCCTAAAAAGAAACTAGGGTTTCTTGGCTGATTCAGGTCAAAGGCAAAAAAATGCTACCACTCATACCAGCAAGCAAAAATGCTGAATGAAGAGGAATGACTACGATGGACTAAAACACATCAAAAGTCCTAAATCCCTGACTTTATGATGACAGGTGAAAAAAACTACCACCAACACCCCTCCTTGTCCACCTCTGGAAATTGGTAAGGAAAAAACTCAGGGGAAAGACCATAATTGAACTATATTTCACGGTAAACAAATAGTTGATGTGGGAAAATTTTCTATAGCATTCCAGCTAATAAATTCAAATTGACAGAATTAAATTGACAGAATTAAAAAAACTATGGTTTACAACACTTCATGATGTAAGGTGGATCTAAACAAAAATCATCAACGAAAGCTAAAAGTATTAGGTGAAAGTTTAATGAGGAACATATTAACCTGAGAGACTTCATTAATTAGTCTTAAATAATAAAAATTGTCATAAATTAATAGTCTTGAGAATCATATGACCAAATGCAACATATGGATATTATTTGGATCCTGCCTTAAACGAACCAATTATATAAAGATGTTTTTGAGACTGGAAAATAGCTAATGCTTATGAATCATTGTAATTTTGGTAGCTGTGATAATGGAATTATGACATTCTTTTAGAGGGTCTTATCTATTAGTAATACATACTGAAAAGTTTGCAGGAGAAATATATTACATTTGAGCTGCTTTAAAATAATAGGGAGAAAAATGGAGTTTAGAGAAAGATGAAAGAAAGCAAAATATAGGTAATTGTTGAAGTTGGGTATGGGGAAGATGGAACTCATAATACCCCTCTATTTCAGTTTTGTTTAAAATATCTATAATAAATAAAAAAGAACCAAAAAAAATCAAGTATAATAAAAAGCCCAGAGAAATAGAATTATTAAACCCATTTTACTGATAAACTAAGTATCCCACAGTGATGTTAACTTACCCACGATCACAGTAAAACAAATAGAGGTAAAACTCAAACCTTGGTCTGTTTGACACCACTTTCAGGGTGTTTCCATCCTAAGAAGGTTGACTTCCCTGGAAAGAAACAACAAAATATTTACAACTTAACAATGACCAATTCTGTTAAAAAACACGAAGAATTTTCACATCAGCCGGCATCTTTGGAATAAGACAGCCTTTGGGGATACCATAAAGTCTTGCATTTATCCTTTAATCTTCAATGAAATTGACAGAGCATGCCAAGAATTCTCCATTTTATTATAAATCCTCTTAGACAGTAGCTATGGCTTCTGTTTATTTCTGCTGAAGTTGATCTGGCAATTTGGCTTGTACAGAATGTGAGCACAAGGACTTCTCTCACTGCCTCCTCTGAAGTCTCTCTCAGGGATTAAGAACCTGGTCCAAAACAACATTTAAACACTCGGAGCAAAAGAAACACCTGAAAGATGACAAGCAACACGCTGGGAAAGCAGAGGGCGGAGGGTCAGGCCAGGGTAGGGGGTCAGCAAACCGCATCTCTTGTACAGCTTTGAGCTAGGAGTGGTTCTTACATTTTTGAATGGTTCAAAAAATTCAAAAGAATACAACATATCATGACATATTAAAATTAAATGCAAATTTAGTGGCAATAAATGAATCTTTAACACAACCATGGCCATTTGTATGCCTTTGGTCCATGCTGCTTTGGCCCTACAACAGCAGAGGTGAGCAGCTGCAGCAGAGAACATACACGCAATGTTGGGTCTTTTCCAGCAGAAGTTTGCCGACACCTGGGCTAGGGAGTGGCAGGCAGCAGGAGCAAAAGACCAGGGGAAAAATAGAAGCAAGGGAAGCAACCAATCTAGCCTGGGGTGGATTTTCTTTCAGTTCAATGCCCCTTGATCTACAGTCTCATTTGACTGATTTACTTTCACTTTTCTTTTTCATATGTTATGCATTTTTTGCCTTAACACATTTGAGGAGGTGTTCTATCATAGCAAAGAGTCACTCCTTAGAAAGGTTCCCACTGCATTCTCAGACTTTCATAATTTGACAGTTACATTAGGCTTTAAGCCACATACAGTATCCTCAAATACACCCTTATGTGCCTTTCATTCTTCATATCAAGCATTCTGCTCCTTAATCCTTCAGAAAGAATTCTAAAAAAATTTTTTTTTCTTAAAAATCCTACCCCTTCCACTCACTGGTTAAAGAAGTTACATAAAATCTTAGCTATAAGTTACATGTCATAAAACATCAGTGATAATGCCTACAGTTATGAAAATGAGTTCTTTTTCTTAATGCCCTGTTACAGAAGATATTCACTAGATAGTAAATATCAATATTATTGCACTTTTTATATTATTAATAACCATAGAAGAAAAGCAACCTATAACAGAGGCAGCAGGTCATGTCTATCTGGTGGGAAAGTTTTACATCCATTTCTATCCATATGAAATTAAATTGCATTTCTCTCTGTGGTTCAGAAAACTTTTGTGCCCATAGTCCCTGATTTGTATAAAGAAACCCAAGGGGAGCATAAGCCAGCAAAGTCCACATTGCCATATGGCATCACCATCCTGGGGAAAATCCATGTTAGCATTTTATTTCAGCCAGAAGTAGATTAGGCAGATAAAATTTTCAAAATAAAACACAATCAGTTAATTAAAGTGAGGAAAGACTTTATTTGTTTTACGCTAGAATGGATTGAAGGCAGCTTACAAATGGCCTCGCGCCAAAAGGAGTTATTTCCTAGGTGGGAGCGTTACGAACAGGGCTCCCAGGATGGAAGGAGGAACTGAACAGACAGGGCTCTGTGCCCTTCACTTTAGCCAAAGCAGCTCTACTTTGCCCTGTTACACCCTGAAGTTTTCCTTGAGACTTCTGTGAAGAAAGAGGGTTTTACCGCTGAAATAGAGGTAGCCCACCGAGTTTCATACCCTTGTCCTGCCACCCAGCAGCTCTCTCACCTTGGGCAAGTTCCTTAACCTTTCTGTGCTTCCGTTTCGTTAACACTAAAATTTAGCAAATATTAATTATTAACAATAATAGTCAACATGGGGTTGTTGTGAGTTAATATTTGTCAAGCACTTAGCACATAAAATACATAATAAATGATTTGCACATGTTTGTCAAATAAGTAAATAAAATATGAGACCATTATCCATAATTAAGGCTGACAAGCACACTGAGTGGTTTTCTTCCCTGCAGGGAAGAACCAGGTAATATTTTAAATAGTCTGCAGACTGAGCTGGGCTATAAAGGAAAATTGTACTTTGGGGGATTTTAAGACTAGCAAACCCGTGGTACTAATTCTTTATTACTAAACCATCAATAATTTGTCAACATTCCCAACGATGAGGCTAACATCTAATGAATAGTTTACAATCTACAAAGCAACGCGCACATATTACTGGGAATTGTAAACTGTGTGAGAGAGCAGTACATCACTGGATATCCAGAACAACGTAACTAAACCAACTACACTGCTTAACGACATGAGAATAGCTGAAATATTACATGATAAACACGTATCGGGCTTCGTTACGAGTTGTGTACACCCTCCAACTTCATAGGTTGGAGTCCTAAGCCCTAGTACCTGAGAATGTGAACTCATTTGGAAATAGGGGCATTGTAGATGCAATTAGTAAGGAAAGACGAGGTCACACAGGTGAATCTTTAGCGTGCAGACAGGATGAGCACACAGGGAGAACACTATGTGAAACTGAAGGCAGAGCTCAGGGTGATGCTTCTACAAGGCAAGGAACAGCAAACATGGCCCCCAATCATCAGAAGCCAGGGACAAGCACGGAACAGACTCGCCATCAAATCTTTTGGAAGGTACCAGCCCTGTGGACTCCTGATCTCAGACTTCCAGGCCCCAGAACTGTAAGCTGATGATTTTCTATGTTTAAGCCACTTAGCTTGAAGCACTTGCTTACAGCAGTCCTAGAAGCCTAAATACAGGCACTGTTCATAGTATAGAAACTGTAACAAAGGCATTTCCTTTCTTTACTTAACCCTTGATTCATCCCTCCCTGTAGTAAATATTTACTAATTGCTGCTGTGTTAGGCGTTGTGGCTACAGGGGTGAGCCAAAGGCCCTGCCTCCATGGGACTCACAGGACAGAAGGGAAGACTGACACGAAAGAAACACGTGAGTATGGCAGCTGGTGATGGTGCTGTGAACAGCATAAAGGGAGCTGCTGTTTGGGATGGGTGGTGAGGGAAGCCAGCATGAGTAGCTAAGAAGGGGAGAGAAAGAATGGAACGAAAGCAGATGCAGGCCATATGGCGATCAGGAGTACAGGGTGTCAGCAAGGAGGGAAGTCAGAGCAGAGGCTGGGCTTTCAAAGAGCACCATAGTACATGATATATCCTGCTATCGTCTTTTCTTTTTCTTTTAATGTTGCAGGGCTCATTTTTTATTTTATTTAAAAGTTGACTGAAACATGCTGAGACTTTCAGTTTGCCTAAGAAGCCTTCTTCGTAGCCACAGTAAAGCAGGTGTAGCTCTAGCTGTGAGACTCCCAAGGGTTGAAGAACAGGCAGTATTCACCAAAGTCTGTGAAGCTGCCAGATGCTACATGGCCAGGCCAGAGAAGCAGCCTCAGCTCTTTCTGTGCTGGGTGAAGAGTACCATGGAAGATGATTGGCACATTTGGCTATCCAGCCCCTGAATCTCTTTCCCAGATACTGAATCGTTGTCCGCATGAGTCTTGCAGGAAGGATCCCTCACACTCCTCGCTCCCTGGAGCACAGACAGCTGCGACACCAGACGCAGCCAGGTGAGTGCCGCCCTTAGAAATGTGACACTGGGACTGCTCATCTGCCTTGGTGAAGCCAGAGGCTGCGCAAACCCAGTTACCGTTCAAGGAATGAAAGGAGCCTGACAGAGTGAGGCTTTGTGTCCAGTGCCAGGAGTGCCAATGGTGGTATCTGCTGGGCAGTAACAATGACAGAAAGATCTTGAATGCTCTTCCTTAGGCCTGATCTTGCTGAATTAGCACACCAAATTCTCCCACTTTCCAATCTTATTTTTACAACTTTCATATCAATACCGGGAGCTACTCCACACCCTTCTAGTAAATTCTTTATCTGCCAAGTCATTCTTCCATTATTCTAGTTTGCAACCAGGAACTACGAATGGTTTTAGCACAGTTTCTTTGTACTTTATCATTATTTGATAGAGTTTCTGTATCACAAATTGTAAATGTCAGCTATAACAAAAGTACCACAGATAAGGAGGTTATGAGGCAGGAAAGCTAACATCTCCAAGTCCTTGAAGAGAATAACTGTGTCCTGATATTAAGCAGCACACCTGCTCTGCAGCTACACTGCACAGCACAATGGTGACATCCAGTGTCAGCTGGATAAATATCAGGTGACTCTGCTGCTTACCTTAGATTGAGGCACAGCACACAAACACATGCATGTTAACACTGAACCCAAGTTCTATTTTCAACTAATCATCTGAGATATTCTTAAGTAGAATTAATTTTATTCAACCATATGCTACTCATTTGTATACACATATCAATTTATGTCATAGTCCTGTAGAAAATTCTTAGATATGAAATAAAAATTATTTATTTTGGGGGGAATTGAAATGGTGATACAAACACAATGTATGAATATATATTATTGATAAAGTACTGTGCCATTTAGCAAAAAATTATTGTCCATATATTGTTAAAATTAAGCATTACAGCACTGTGCAGTAGTTTTTATCTTCTGCATAATATACAATGCAACTAAGTCTCAGAGAAATGGTATAAGTTTTCAAGGTTGTAAGTTGACCTTACCACCTAAACCTAGATAGACTGACTCCAAATCTAGATGTCATTGTAATGAAATGGTCTATGTAGACTAATTTTAAAACTCTGAAAGACAGCTGAAGGTTTTAGCCAGGGTTCAGTTGGACAACTTAACTGCAAAGAGGTGCAAATCATTATTCTCTTCCCATTTAGGAAAGAGTAGGAAGGAGTACAAAGTCTGTTGAATTCCCACAATATTCCAAGTAGAATACGTTACTTATATTGATCCTCATGTATCCCCTGAGAGGTCAGTATTATTATTCCCATTTTACAGGTGAGGAAACCAGCTCAGCAAGATTAAGCAAAGACAACTAGTTAATGGCGATTATGGGATCCCAAGCCATGATTCTGGCTCTTTCCCATGAGTCTGCTGGCTCATTCTAGTTTACCATCTTGCCTCCTCCTGCATTATAAATGAATTTCTGAGCCTCACTTGATTCTTAAGCAAAATAGTTTCCAAAGTAAGTCACTGTAACAAGGACTTAGAGGCTGGGCCTGCTGGTGTCCAATAGGTAACTGAAAGCAGGATAAAACTTGCCATCTCTGCCTTCATTTTACTTTTGTACCTGTCTCCTTTATTACCTTAAAACTTTGGGTCAGAACCTTGCTCAGCTTTGGGCATATACTAATCACTTATGGAGTGTCTGTCCACAATCAGTAATAAAAGGTTTATAAGCCCTAAATTTACCTGGCCTATCTCATCACCTTTCAAGACTATGGACACCAAGATCAGAGTAAGAAATTATCAGGATTTTCGGGGACACCCAATTGCCAGCTGTCACAACGTTGAGTTCCAGACTCCCTGAGCAATCCTTAGAAGTCTACAGTCATTGTCCTATACCTGGAGTGACCTAAAATTCCAGAAAAAGCAGAGCCTCACAGATACCCTATGATGAGGTCACCGCCTGCAACCTCCCAACCAGGAGCCACTACCCCATGATGGAACTGAAGCCGCCCACACACACAGAAACTGTCATGTCATAACGGGAACCAAACTGCACTCTCAAGCAATGATGGCTCTCCCAGGACCTCCCAGGACCAGTCCTGAGATACTGACCTACTAGACCAAGTCTTGACCAAGGTTACCTTCACTGCCAACTATGCAGTCCTTCAGCTCTTGCCTTTGTTCTCCATTTCCGTAAAACCCCAAGGTTTCTGCCAGCACCTCAAGACAGATCATGAACCTCTTTGCCTGTCGTTCCCAGCACAGTCGTGCTGATTAAAGCTCCTTTCTTGCCCTTCTCCACTGTTCATCTCCTTGATTAGTGTTTCGAGATAACTGCTGAGCCTGTTTGTTCATTGCTATTGGGAATCTAGGGCCAGAGTTCTGCCCTAAAACTCCAGTAAGTAACAGTCAAGGAATTGCAGATATGAGATTCCAGATGTGTCTTTCAGAAGCCTGAGCAGAGGTTGTCTCAATAGATTTATTGCATGAACAGAGGTAATTTGCCAGAGGGATTTGGATACATAGGTGGAATCCCTCTATGAATCTGTTCTACTTCCCTAAAAGAATCTGTTCTACTTCCTTTCCAGCTAGAGAGCCTTGGAAAATTGTTGTAACTCTCTAGGCCTCAACTCCTTCATCTGAAAAATTCAGCTGAGAATGTGTACTGCCCCACAGAGTTATGGGAGGATTAAATGAGACAATGCATTAAGAGTACTTAATGGAGTATCTGACACATAATATACATTAAATTAATATTAAATACTTACATTTATATTCATAACTTTGGACGTTTGCTTCTAGGACATCATTTGAAAATGGCAATGCTTAAACTCAGTTGTCCCCTCACTATTCCTTTCTGACCCATTCAGCCAATTATGTCTCCTGCTTTGAAGTCCTCAGCTAACAAATCAACCAGAAAGCCAGTTATAATTTGTTAATGAAGAAAATATGAAAAGAAGCAGATGTCAATGACATATAGCAGGATCACTTATAATATTTACACAGTGCCCTTTGGGAACATTTCTTGTGTGGCTTTATAAAATATCTTAAGAACAAATAGTTTAGGAATTTATAAAATATCTATAGCTTTCTAGACTCAACTCAGAGTATTTTAGATGCAACATAATTTACTTCATTTTAACAACTAGTCATGGGGTGGGTGGAGTTAATTCCAAGTACGGCTGAAGATAGGGAGCAATTGGAACCCCTGTCTGTTGCCACTGGGAATGCAAAATATGCAGGCACTTTGGACAACAGTTTGACAGTTTTCTTTTTTTTTTTGTGGGTACCGGGGGTCGAACTCAGGACCTCGTGCGCCAGCAGGCACCCGTGCCGCTGAGTGATATCACTGGCCTTTTTTTCCTATGTGGGTACCGGGAGTTGAACTCAGGACCTCGCGCTTGCCAGGCAGGCGCTTACGCCGCTGAGCTATCTCACTGGCCCTTGACAGTTTTCTATACAGTTAAATACAAACTATACAACCCAGAAACCTCACTCCTACATGTTTACTCAAGTGACGTGAAAATTCATGTTCCACAAAAGCTGAAAATATATGTTCATAACTGCCAAACACTGGAAACAGTTCAAATATTCATAAACAGGTGAGCACCACTCAACAATAAAAAGAAATTCCTGTAAGTTGAATCAGGAATGTCCCTTAAATTCCATGAGGTAAAGGCTTGGTCATCAGTGAGGCACTTGGGAGGAGGTAGAACCTTAAAAGAGGTGGGGCCTCTCAGGAAGTCTTCAGATCACTGGGGCCAACCCTCAAAGAGGTCGGTGGGACCCCTAACCCCTTTCTCTTCCTCTGGCCATGAGGTGAGCACCTTGCTCTGCCACGCACTTCCTCCATGATGTTCTGTCTCACCACAGGCTCCAAAGCAGCAGGCCCAAGAGATCATGGGCTGCAACCTCAGAGCTGTGAGCCAAAACAAACCTTTTCTAAGTTACCTCAGGTTATTTGTTACAGTGCCAGAAAGCTGACTAACACAGAAATGAACCACTGACACATACAGTGACATGGATGAATCTCAAATACATCATGCTGACTAAATACAGCCAATTTCAAAGAGCTACATTACCTATGGTTCCATTTATAAGACATTCTACAAAACCAAAATCTTCTGGACACAAAATCATCACTGCTTGGAACTGGGAGTTGGGGCAAAGACTGACCACAAAAGAGACCTGGGAAAATTGTTGCGGGGAGAAAGTATCATAACTGTTCTGTGTTTTGATGGTGATTCCATGACTATAACAATTTGCCAAAACTTGCAACTTTAAAAGTAAATTTCTGGGCCGGTGAGATAGCTCAGCGGTGTAAGTGCCTGCCTGGCAAGCATGAAGGCCCGAGTTCAACTCCCGGAACCCACATATGAAAAAAGGGCCGGTGATATCGCTCAGCGGCACGGGGGCCTGCTGGTGTGCGAGGTCCCGAGGTTGACCCCCGGTACCCACAAAAAAAAAAAAAAAAGTAAATTTCTATATAGTACTATTATTTTAAAAATATAAGCATAGTACTATAGAAAATGTAAAGTACAATTGAGATTTCAAAGTCTAAAAGTCCTCACTGATTTTATGGCAACTACCTGGAAGCTACAATTAACTGGATTTGTTTACTTCACTTTTTATTATTGACCACAAAAATGTGTAAATGGACAGAAAAAGCAATGGACTTGGAACTGTTAAGAACTGGCAAGTAGAATAATAATAGGTAGATAAGTAGATAGAACTGTCAGTACGACAAGAATAGTCAATGCAACATGACCTCCAGTGTGAAGACAAAAGCAAAGAAAGTCTTTAAAAACCCTTAACAAAGTTAATCGCAAGCACTATTTGCTAAGGCAAAATGTCGAAGGAAATATACAACAACATATAAGAAATATATAAGAATTATAAGAATATCTAAGAAATATATAACAATATATAATAAATATAAGAATATTTGTAAAAAGACCCTCTTTCTCCCAAAATACCTGCCTTGCCTTGCCCCTTACCCCTTGCCTTAGCTGCTTTACTGAATGGCCACTGAGTAAGAGAATAGTGATGGCAGGGAAGGCAAGGATAGGCTGAATGGGGCTGGAATTTTTGATCTGTAGTTGTCAAGGCTGATTATTTTCCAGCTAGGTCTTATTTTCAGGGAAATACAGGATCTAAATGGAACTCATGAACCTTCTCTCATCTACCTATCCCTTGCCTAATAGCTTTTGATATGCATTATATATATATTTTTTTTTTCACTTGCATGTAGATTTTTGGTCAATGACTACAAAACCTATTCGTGGCATGAAACAGCCAAGACCACCCTTTTTGTCACCATATCTGCTCACTCTTCTGCCATGAAATTATCCAGCTGATCCAGAAGCAGCATCCTTCCAAAATCAAGGTGATCAGAGAAAAATACAAAGATGAGAAGCAGCACTGGTCTTGGATAACACCAAGTTCCTCATACCAGACTGTGCCAATGTAAGTGAACTCACAAAAATAATTAGAAGTCTCTCACTCCTCAGTGCTAATCAAGCCTATTCCTCTCGGTGGGGCCACATAGCACGGTCAATGTTTCCACCCCAATTCCTGAATGATAGGAAAGGGAGAAAGATGAAGATGGATTCCTGAATATGGAGTGTAACTCTGAGGACACACGTGGAATGAAGTTGTTGCTGTAACACTAGAAAAGTGCATCATTTTTAAAGCCTTTACCAAAGGATAAAAAAAAGAGGGTGCTACCCATTAAGATTGTTTGCTTTATCTAATCACAGGTCATCCAAATGGTAGTATTCTCACCTAGGAGGTTTAGGAAGCTGTTCTGACATTTCAAGCAGAAAAACACAGCTACAAATGAACACATTCAGCCTTGGAAAAACTGTACTGTGTGACTTAGACAATCGTGTTTTAAAATTTTAGACATTTAAAAATCTCTTGCATTCTAAATTGCCAATAAAAGAGACTGCAAGTTATTTTAATTTTTTTTCCACAATAGGAACTTGCAATGTGAGTAGTAACCGAAAGGCATTCAGAAAAACATCATCTTCTCATTAGGTTCACAGAATCTGCCAGATTTTATGGGTTTCTGACTAATAAGAGAAGTCTCCACAAGCAAAAGTTGTCAAGTATGATCTCTCCTGCCCCAAATGTACCTGTCATTGTTAGCACAATGCAGGAGAAATGGTGGTATAAAACAAAACAATTCTGACTGGGAAATGCTGTTCAAGTTTCCTAACCCCTAATGGAAATATACCAAAAGTCAACATTCTCACAACATTCAGAGGATCCTTTTTTTGAGACAGGGTCTCTCTCTGTAGTTCAGGCTGGCCTTGAATTCACTATGTGTCCCAGGCTTGCCTCAAACTCGCAGTGATCCTCCTGCCTCAGCCTCCCAAGTGCTGGGCTTACAGGCATGCCATTCAGAGGTTCTTATATGGTTCTTTAGAAATTCTACATAGGAAATTCCACTATTTCATAGGAACCTGCATATTAAACTCTTTTTTTTTTTTTTTTTTTTGGTACTGGAAATCGAACTCATGACCTTGTGCTTGCCAGGCAGGCACTGTGCCACTCAGATATATCCCTGGCCCCATATTTAACTCTTGACATTAACATTTTAAAGAATCATAGAGAATCAAAGCATTAAATAAGAAGTTGGCTCATATAAGTTATTTTCCAATTATGCTGTCATGAAAGTCAGACCACCATATCTTACTATTTAAATGTAATTGCAGAAATGTCCCAACTAGTGAACAAAATGTGGCATGGCCATCAAATGGAATAAATACTGGTTATCAATAAAAAGTAACCAGCTATGGATACAGGCTACAACTTTCATGAACCTCAAAACCTATGTTCAAAGTGAAATGAGCCAGATGCTAAAGATCATATAGATTCCATTTGCATGAAATGTCCACATAAGGCAAATCTAATGAGGCAGAAAGTAGATCAGGAGTTGCCTAGGGTAGGGCTAGCAATGGTGAGTGACTGAAAACAGACACCAGGAATTTTGGAGGAATGATAAAATGATCTAAAATTGAACAGTAGATGGTAAATTGTGTAAATTGTGTAAATTTACTAAAAATCATTGAGTTACAAACTGAGGTGTATTTCATGATGTACAAATGGCACCTCCAACAGAGTAGTTAAAAACAAAAAACCAGAACAAAAGGTAAGGATAATTTGGACAAAGTTGCTCTTTTCCCCCTCTGGGTGAAGCATATTTTTCTACTTTAAAAGAAAAAATAATTGGATGGATAGAATTTTCTTAATTTTGTTTTTTGTTCATTTTCCCCGGATCACTGGCATCCACAATTATACACTTAGTTTTCATTTACTATGCATGAAGTTAGTATTTAGCTATTTTAGGTCCCTTTTAAATCTTCAATTTTTTCCATTTTCAATCATCATCCCAAGAAAATATGCTCCTCATTTTCCAGAACTGCACAAACTTAGCTTACATTTTTCAGCATTGGTGAAAATTTGGATTGCAATTGAAGTGCGCCGTTAAGTACACTGTAAATAACCAAGCTAATAAATAACAAGCCCATTAGTAATTCACAAAATATTATCTATATTCATTTCAAAAGTCCCCAGGAGATTGATGTATTTTGTAAATAAGGAAAAGTAAGAACTTTCTATGACATTTGCCCAGGTCCCAGGGAAGTACAATATGTTTTCGTCGTTTGGGTAAATAGTCGAGGAGCCGCACAGGGATCTTCCCTGCTACAGGCACAAATCGCTCAGGGATGCGGCCTTCTCTCCTGAACTGAAATGCTGGGAGGGGCGGAGCAGCCCAGCACCAGTGCTGCCCAACAATGGCGCCCATTGTGTGTGCGGGGCACCTGATGCTCCGGCTCAGGTTTCTAGAAAAGCAGTCTTCCATAGAGCTGAATAATTAATAGCATTAGGTAGAACTAGAAAGACAGATCACCTTTTCCCTACTGTGAATGCAGAATAATTTTATATTCTGAATTTTCATCTAGTCTTTATACACCAAAAAAGGGGGAGAGGTTTTGATTCTTCAAATAAAACAACTATGATGTATAATGGGCAACAGACACGATCTCAGTTATATGCAGGGGTGGTTACATGTTCGAATATTTATATTTAATTTTTTTTCTTTTCCTTTTGAAAAGAGACTGAAAATTCACAGCTATGTCATCATCCTATCTAAAAATTATCCTTGGGCTTCTCTGTACTGCTCTTAGTAAGGTAATACTGCTCCTTTGCAAAGCTTCCTAGGGCACTGTAACTCCCAGCTCTAAAACTCCCTGACGCCCACTTAACAGTAGGAAACTGGGAAGCAGTGGGTCCGGCTTTCGCTGCACCTGCGGCTCCGGAAGTCGGAAGTCGCGAGAATGAATGAAAGAAGGGCTAGACAGCCGCCTCCGCTCATCTTGGTTGTTAAAAATTAAGGTCGCAGGGTCGGCCGCTCTGGAGTTAATGGGTGACAGTGTTTTTTCTGGGGTTTTACTCCAAGGCCCCTGAAATTAGCTAAGAAATCACGCGGACCTTAGATACAGGGGTTGGTTAACAACAACCTAAACTAATAGCCAGGTTGAGTAGGGGCTGGTTCCCCCGTAGGGGAAAGGCAACCCTCCTCCTGGAGAAGAACGTCCCACCAGGGAATCCGAACCCACAGCACGGCTACCGGGGGGAAAAAACCCTTCCCCAATTCCCTGCTCCAGGAAATGTCCCTGGTGCGCTGCACTCCGCCGGGACGCCCGCTCCGAGGCACCTGGACCCCCACCCACCTGGCGCGCGCGGAAGGGCTCGGCCGCAGGTCGCCAGGGCTCGCCTACCCGAGAGAGGCTCACCTGCGCGGGGCCCCGGCCGCTGCTCCGCGGGGCTCTCCGGGCGGTGCAGCTCGCCCCGGCGGCCGCAGACTGCACCCCGCCCGGCCCGGCGCGTCAGGGCAGAGCCCGGCGCCAGGGCGACTCCGGGGAGGAGCCTCGGCTCCGCGGCGGGCGCGCCCAGCGCGCGAGGACCGAAAGGCGGCTCTGAGGGAGGGACGCTCGCTGCGGCGCTGCAGCACGCTCCCGTTTGCATCCTAAGTTCATAAACTTTTGCTTCGTTTTTGTTGTTCTTAATAAACTTTTTTTATTTTTGAATAATTTGAGAATGACAGAAGTTTGCAAAGCCTGTGTCCCCTCACGTCCACACCCTGCATACCCGGTGTGCTTGTCAAAAGCACTAAATTAGCAACAGTCCATGACTATTAACTGAACTCCGGACTCTATGCAAAGTTCACTAGTTTTGGAGCTAGCGCTTTCTATTTCAGGTTCCCATTCTGGATAGTACTGCACAGCATTAGTGTCGGGCCTCCTTGCTCTCTGGCCTGTGACAGTTTCTTAGACTTTTCTTGACTAGGACAGTTTCGAAGACATGTGGAAAGGATTCCAGTAAAACTCTGTCTATATCCCTCATCTGGTTGTGTCTGATGGTTATGGACTGGGGGGAGGAAGGCCACATGGACAAGTGCTCTGCCTCATGTTGACCTTGATGCCTTAGTCACATTCTTCTCTCCCGCAGAATCGCTGTCTCTTCGCACTGTCATCTTCTTTGAATGAAAATCGCTCACTTCAGCCCACGCTCCAGGTAGAGGAGGGATCAGACGCCCTCTCCTAGAGGAGAGAAAGGCCATATATTAATCTTTAGAATTATATTGCAAAGAAGATTTTTAAAAATTTTTTCTCCCATTTATGTATTCAATCATTTATTTATATCAGTATGGATTCGTGTATATTTATCCTATACTTTGGGCTATAATTCAATCCTACCTCAGTCATTTTGTTGCTCAAATTGTTCCACTAGAAACTAATTTAGGTTGACGTCTATATCCCCAAGACAGTCCATACACTTTTACAGTTTTGGATTAAAAAAAAAATGCTTATCTCCTCCACCCCTCTCACATTTAACAGATTTAGAAAACTGCAGCCTAAATCCCTCAATATCCAAAGACTTTTTCAGAATCTTCCTGGGAATCCTACAATTACTAATTCCCGCCACAATTGGAGAGAAAGGTTATTTCTTTTCCCAACAGATTAACTTGTGAATTACAACCCAATAGAAAAAGTGAAAGCTAATTTTTTGTTAACTAATCCTTGTGGTTCTATTAAATAGATGTATGTGCTTTTACAGAGAAATCATGTCCCAAAGATAGTCATATTTACTATTAGCTTAAACATTGAAGAAATCCAGCTGCTAAGGATCATTTGTTATTTTGCTTTGGTTTGCTCATGTTTGCCTTAGAAAGTCAGTTTTGTAAACACCACATTTCCTTCTTCCAAGCTTGGGTCTTGCTAGCATTTAGTGTTGCCCTGCTTTCTGAGCCCCTTCCATCTCTCTATCTGACCATAATACTTCTTGGAGAGAGAAATCTACTTCTTCAGTAGCCTAGGTTGTTCACAGACAAATACGAACACACAATAGATGGAACAGTGCATAATTCACAAAGCTAAATAACTTTCTACTTTTCAACTACTATTTTTTTTTATGTGGGTACTGGGAGTCGAACTCAGGACCTCGTGTTTGCCAAGCAGGCGTTTATGCCACTGAGCTATATCACCAGCCCCTTCAACTACTTTTTGACAAAGTTAACTAACACTAATATGAGTTAAAGGAAAACTTGTTGTCTTTGTGTGCGTGTTGTGCTGTGGTGTGGTGTGGTGTGTGTGTGTGGTGATGGGGGATTGAACCAAAGGGTGCTCCACCACTACACCCCCAGCCCTTCTTTTTCAGACAGGATCTCACTGAGATGCCCAGACTGGCCTCCAACTTTTGATCTTTCTTTGTCGGCCTTCTGGCAAGAAAAGCTTTTGTATTTAAGTGTCATCAGATATATGGAATAAATGTTTGTTTTCCCAAAAAATCTGTATGTTCGAGTCCTAATTACCAATGTGATGGTATTATAAGTGGAATCTTTCAAAGGTAATTAAGTCGTGGAGCCCTGTTGAGTGGGTTTAGTACCTTTCTAGGAAGAAACAAGAGAGAGAGGACCTCTCTATCACGTACAGATCCAGCAAGTAAGCAGCCATGTGCAAACCAGGAAGAGGGCAATCACCAAATATCACATCTGTGGACACTCAGACCTTGAACTTCCCAGCCTCCAGAACTATAAATAATAAATGTTTATTGCTAATCCAGGTTAATAACAGTCTATGGTATTTTGTTATGGCAGCCAGAACTGACTATGTGTTCCAGAAGAAACTGACAAAAATCAGAGGTAAGTGACGCTTTGTAAACACTCATAGGTATATAATAGGCCAAGAAGATTAAGCAGCTACTGAAGAACCCAGTCCAGCTGTACTACAGGACACTAAGGGGAGGTAAAGCAGAGAAGCAGGAACAAACTTTGAGTAATGGACAAAAGGTCCAGGAAATATCTTTTTCTTGTCCATCTCTGCTAAGAAAGGAAGAAAAAAAAACACAACATTGTAGGAACTGAAACTGTTGTTATGAATTCATTAGTAAGACACTTAGCAAATGTTTAGGAACCATGTATTTCTCCTTGTACATACAAGTCTGCCTAAATAAGCATATCTTTTTGTAAGACTCCTTTCACATAAGATATACGGAAACCATGACATAACCAACAGTGATATTCAAAATATGTGACTGCTGGTTGAGCAATGGCCCTGACGGATCAGAAAAGCTGCCAGCCATAGTACACCGTGGGTGTGCATGACTTCACATCAGCTGAAAGTCAGCAATGGACTTCATTATCTAAAACTATTGTTGCTTTCTTAGCAATAGTTTCAGCAATTCCTTTCAGAAATACTCTTTCCAAGCACCCAGCTGAATATGGTCCTTTGAACTCAGGAAGTTCTGATTTCTGTTGGCTTTCCTTGTTGATGAGCTTTGTTCTCTCATTGCTTACACCTGGAATAATAAATGTTTCTTCCCTCTGCACTGTGAGCTCTTTCCCCCTGAAAAGAAGACCTACGGAGAAAGGTCCAAGGAGGCATGAAAGTTGAGGTGTCAATTTGCAATACTTCATTCAGATATTTCTAAATCTGGAGAAAGTAGGTGAAGGCCAGAATAATATTGTGTGAAGTTGGTATTAGACAAAGGTTGTTGGGTATAGATCAAGTCTAAATTTCAAGACTACTTGTTTTTGCCATCTTCTATTCACATTCTTGCCTTGTATCCTCATCCTACCTTGAGTTACTACAGACAATTTTGATAGTAACTCCAGCATCTTATGTTTTCTTTATTTCCTCTGCTGGAATAGGAAGAAGCTTAATAGAGTCTGAAGCTCAGTGATCTAAACTTTCTTTGTCTGTCTTTTGAAGCTGTTCACAGCCCTCTAGCTTTGTGGATTTTTTTGTGTGTTCTAAGGTATTCTGTAGTGGGCTGTGGGAATTTTCCATCCTATCCTTTTTTGTAATTGTAGTGTGTATGGGAAGTAATTATGGCTCCATATTTAAATTCTTGTTTCTGGGATTTTACTGGTGGTGGTTTGTTTTTGTTTTTGCTTTCTGCTTTTGAAATATTGCCTTTGTTGATGGTATGGTGAGCACTTGTTACCAAAACAAAAATTTTTGAAAAAGAAAATAATTGTCCTTGGCTTAGCTCAAGTAAGGTAGGGGTTAGTATTAGGGGCTAAATGTCAATAAAGGAGATGGAGAGCTCACTGGGGGCTGAATGGAGGAAGCCTGCAGTGGCTGGGGATCCTAGAGACATCTTGGCATATGGAGATTTTGATTGTAGTGAGAGTGTGGGCAATGTCGTCTGGAGTGCCATACAGTATTAACACGGCCAGCTGCTTACTTTCTCAGCTGTGCTTCTCTGATGATGCCTTCCAGAATCTTCCTATTACCCCATGGCTTCCTTACTCCCTGCTCTGTAAATCTCCAGTAGTTGCAAGGTGTAGGGTAAAGCAGCATTCAGGTTAGCTGGTTTAGGCTATGGTTATAACCTCTTCAGCCTCAGTTTCTGTAAAATGGGCTCTCACTATCATGACTACTTGCAACTACACACTGCTGGATTATGTTAATTCTTCTCAGTTCTGATCCTGAAAATAGGGCCCCAATGAAACATGCTTTTACTTCTTTAGAATGAGGTCTTTGCCCAAGGTCGCTTTATATATCACTTGCCATGCTATAGATTGGCTGCCACTGGGATGGGTGTGCATTACTTTTTCTCCATCTTCTAGGGCTTAGTAACTGCTCAGTGGTCACCCCTGACAGAGAACAAGTCGGCCCTGGCTCCATCTTCAACACAGTCTATTGTGTGGCAAGGCCCTTAGAATGGAAACTCAGGCTTGAGGGCACCATGACTAAGGCTTCCAGTACTAAGAAGATAACCAACAACTGAAGTCAAAGCACTGAACTTGGGGCTGGGGTTGGAGAAGATGGCACACCCTACACAGCCTGCTCCTTCCTTTGCTCAAGATGACTCTATGATTCTTTTCCTCCCTAGGGGAACTACCCATATGTCGAACTGAAAGCCTCCCTTGAATGACCTTGGTTAGATTTTGTGTCATGATGGCTCATACTCAAAAAGAAAAAAAGTGGGGCCGGTGAGATAGCTCAGCGGCATAAGCACTTGCTGGCAAGCGCAAGGTCCTGAGGTTGACTCCCGGTACCCACATAAAAAAAAAAAAAAAAAAAGAAAGAAAAGAAAAAAAGTAAAAATTGCCAAGTAGGCTATGCTATCACAGATGTGTATTTACCCGTACACAAAATGGTAGCTTCTCCCAGGAATTAACTTAGTCAAACAGTTCAATTAATTACTGATGCCCTGACTTGCCAACTGACAAAGGGGAAAGCAGCAAGTATTTATACTAACAGTAGGAATGATTTGAGGCTAGTATGACTTTGAAATAGTCTGGAAACAAAGGCATACCCTGAGGGTATTTCACTACACAATGTTCACTTTGTTTTCTTTAGAAACATTCCAGTCTCTTTTACAGAAACTATAATTCCACTGAGCCTGCCTATCTTAGGGGATCAACGTCTTATTCACGTTGTTCCCAATAGAATTTGTTCCCTCTGTCACTATTTCTTAAGAAAGCACATTTTTTGCTTTCAGCTAGTTTACATTTAAGTTACGCTATTTCTTAAGAAAGCACATTTTTTGCTTTCAGCTAGTTTACATTTAAGTTACACTATTTCTTAAGAAAGCACATTTTTTGCTTTCAGCTAGTTTACATTTAAGTTCATAGCCCAAAGGGGAGTTGATGGTTTAGCAAGAACTTCTCACTGTGCCTATATAAATTCTAAACATCAAGCAGAAGAGTTCAGTAGATAAAAGAGAAAACCACCCAGGTCTCTAGAAAAGGCAGATGAATCTGGGGACATGTTTTTATATCCTTGGATGGCAGCACAGGCCTTCGCTTCAGGTTCTAATAGAAGAATGGATGGCTGTTTTGTTTCTGGCAATCATCTGTGTTAGAGTTAGGTTATGTGTCCTTTCCAGATGCTTAAGTGATACTATACAGCCATTGGTACAACAGCAGTTGGGATAACTCATCTTACAACAAAGTGGTAGTTAACATCAACTCTCTTCAACTGCAGGCAACATTCTCTTACGACCTCCTGATCAGCAAAGTCTTGGTGATTATAGAAAGTTATGTTCCTAGATCAGTGTGCTGTGGTCTAATATTGTTTACATTTGGCAAGAAGGAGGACTAAGAAAGAAAAAATAACCTCTGATGGGCAGAAGATGGCATGGTATAATCACCTGGCCTTGGCAGTGCCAAGATCTGGCCTGGCACTCATGGCTGAGCCATGGACAATGTAACTAGAACATTATAAGAGAGGAAAATGACAGGCCAACATCTTTCATGATCATATATATATATATATATATATATATATATATATATATATAAAGCTTTCAAATAGAATATTATCAAACTGGACCCAGCATGGTACAAAAAGAGTAATATATCTGAATTATGTTAGACTTGTTCCAGGATTGCAAGATTGGTATAACTATTAAAAAAATCAATCAATGAAATTCTCCATATTAAGAAACTTAAGGGCCGGTGAGATAGCTCAGCGGCATAAGCGCCTGCCTGGCAAGCGTGAGGTCCTGAGTTCAACTCCTGGTACCCACATACGAAAAAAGGGCTGGTGATATCGCTCAGTGGCATGGGTACCTGCTGGTGTGCGAGGTCCTGAGTTTGACCCCCGGTACCCACAAAAAAAAAAAAAAAGAGAGAAACTTAAGAAGAAATTTTTGATCATTCCAAAGATGGGAAGGATGCATTTTTAAAAGAGTTGTAATTTAAAATAAACAAGAAAAAGAAATTTGATGAATTTGATGAAAAATGGCCACAAAACTTTGTAGAAAACATCATAATGGTGAAATATTAGAAGCCTCTCATGAGATAAGATGAGAATTAAGCATGATTCCATCTCAGATTTATGCAGTATCATAAAATAACAAAGATCCTTTCCAGGGAAGTAAATGGAGAAAGGGAAATAAAATACATAAAGAGGAAAAAGGAAAAATTCGAAGGTTCATAATTTATAGACACATGATCGTATATGTGGAATGACCACATAAATCTATATGTGAACTATTAGAGTCAAGAAGCAAATTCATCCATGTCCTGGATACATGAATGATACACATTAAAAAATTACCAATTCAATTTCTATACAAAAACAAGAGATTTGAAAACAACAGATTTTCAAAAAGACACTATTTACAATAGCACTAGTAAACATAGAATATTTGGAATAAATCAAACCAAAAAATGTAAGACATCTGCCTGGAAAACTACGAAGCACTCTGTGTACAACCGAAGGAAACCTAAAGAAAATGGAGAAATATATATGATCAGAGAGTGCAAGACTAATTTACAGCATGAAAGGTTTACCGTGAAGATGCCAGTAGCTCCCCCTCTTGACCTCTCCAGATTTAAAGAAATCACAATCAAAATGATATTTTCAAATTTATGTCAACGAGTTATTTATAAAATTTGTATGGAAATGCAAATATCCAAAAATTGCCAAGACAAACTTAAACAAAAATGAACCAATTTGGAAGACTTACACAATCAAATACCAAAACTTAATAAAAAGCTATAGTAAGAAGCTTTGCAAGTCTATCCAAAGATAGACAACAATAAAAAATGAATAGAATTGAAAGTCCAGAGACAAGTCCCATATATCCAACTGCAAAATGAGAAAGATTACGCTGCAATTGAAAAAGACGTTCTTTTCAACATCAGTACTAATAACTGAATAAAACCAAAATGAATCTTGCTCTCTATCTCACCCTATATACATAAGTGAATTCCAGATGCATTATAGATTTAAATTGGAAAGGCAAAGTTACACAGCTTCTAGATGTAAATATAGAGTATCTTTGTACCTCTGACATAGACAAATTTTCTTTCACAGGATACCAAAATCGCATATCAGAAAAGCTAAGATTATTAAATTTGTGTCAGGGGAGGAAATATTTGAAATTTGGAAAAGACTAAACCTTTTAGAAAGAAATTGTTATTTTCACTTGCATTTCCTTAAAGGTATAAAAGCTTTATAAATGATGTAGTTAAATTGAACTATAACAATTGGTGGTTGTAGAGCAGGTAATTATAGCCTGCAAAAATGTTATAATCTAAGAATATTTAAAATAAGATCCTGAAGTTTTTGTTTAATTGCATCAATTTCTGTATTTATGTGAATGTTTAAAATCCATTGTTTTGAATAGGTTGATCTTATCTAATGCCAGTAAGTAAGTCTGTAGACTGTAGTTGACCTAAACTAAAAAGGTACAGTACTTGGAGTTGTGTTCTTTATGGTTGTAATGTTGGTAAAGCACTAATGTGCAGAAAATTAAAGAATTATACAGTGAAAAAAATTAATAAATTTAGCTACGTTGAAAAATGAAATGTTATATGATCTTACTAAGAGAGTGAAAATATAGCCTTGGGATGTTATAATACCCAGTTAGACACTGTACAGGAATGAGAATAAATGAGTTCTTCTGCATGCAACAGCACAGATAAATCTCACAAACATGTCAGAGAAAGAAGCCACACACAAAAGTGCACACACTAATGATTTCATTGATGTAAAATTAAGAAAGAAAACAAGAAAAAAAATCTGTGAAATCAAAGTCAATACATTGGTTTACTTAGGGTGCACAGTGCCTAGGCTGTAGCACAAGGAAGTTTTGTGGGGAGCTAGAACTATTTTGTTTCTGGGTTTGTATTGTATTGAGATTGTGAAAACAGTTCCTATTTTACTTAGAATATTCTCACCAACAATCCTCATTACTCAATAAATGACAACTTTGTAATTTCAGTGTTTACTCACCAGATATTGATGACATCATCCTGAATTCTTTTCCTGCTGTTCAGTTTCCCACATATTTCTTATCTTATATCCAGTCTATCTGAAAATATCATAGGCTGTACTCTGAAAATGTATTCATTCCTCCACTTGTATCTTGTAATATATAATCATTATTTTCCACCCTAATAGCAACAATTACCTCCTAACTAGTGCCTTTACTCTCAGTCTTGCCTTTTTAAAATTTATTTTGGATCAGAGGTTAATTGATCCCTGAGAACATGGGTAAGATCACGTCACTATCCAATAGCTCTCTATTTCTCTCCAATAAAAGACAAAGTTCTTGCAATGATCTACAGCAACTTGGCCTTTCTCCCTTTCTGATGTCACCTCCTACTCTTCCTTTTCCTCCTCCTCCTCCACTATCCTTACCCCAACTATTTCCTGAGTGTGTCCAGCAGGCCCCTGCCTTCCACTCTTCATGCTGGTTATTGTCTCTGCCTGGAATATTCTTCCTTCAGCTATCTGCATGCTGAACTCCTTCACCCACGTCAAGTCTTTTCTCAAATGCCACCTTCTTTGTAGCATCCCTCTGACCACCTTATTTAATGCTGCAGGCCTCTTCACTCTATTTCTGATATTACTTTCTTTTTTTTTTTACAAAGCCCTCATTACCTTCTAACACACTAGGGAATTTCCTTCATTGTTTCATTTACTGCTTATTTTCTTCCTCCTACTCTCCTTTGTGTTTACCACTGTATTTTAAGCAATTATCTGGCATATCAGATATATCCATTAATGTTTGTTGCACAAATTAATTTGTATGACTGGAATAACAGAGAGAAAAAGAGGTTTATGTTTAAAAAGAGGTTTATGTTTAAAATAGATACTCAATTGGAGAGAGAGTAATTAAGTGTGAGTCTAGAGCTCAAAACTGGATATATACAGATATATAGATATATAGACATATCTATATATATGAATAATTGAGTATATAGAAAAATATAGTATGAATGAAATAATTAGTGTATGAGGTGGGATAAAAATACGGTCAATGTTTAAAGTTTTAGAAAATTGGGGCTGGTGAGATGGCTCAGTGGTGTAAGCACCTGCCTGGCAAGCGCGAGGGCCCGAGTTTGACTCCCGGAACCCACATACGAAAAAAAGGCCGGTGATATCGCTCAGCTGGCGTGCGAGGTCCTGAGTTCGACCCCCAGTACCCACAAAAAAAAAAAATTTTTTTTAGAAAATTTATTACTGTAAGAGACACACAACCATTAATCCCCCTTGAAATATTCCTCCTTGCTTTAAACATTTATCCCATCATTCTTACCACTTTCTGAAACAGTTCTGAAAGTCCTCTTTCATGAATGTCTTTAGTTGCACTGTCATGGATGACAGTATGCCTGAATCGATTCAAAAAGCTCACCTTTTGTGTTTATTTTGATATTAGAAAAAAGCCAAAAGTCCCATGGTGCCAGATCCAGTGAATAAGGTGGATGAGGACACACTGTAATGTTTGTATTTGACAGTAACTGCCATAAGCTGTTGATCAAGAAGGGCGATCATAAAATACAGTCAGTGTTTACATTAAAATTTTTACTATAGAAAAAATACACTGTTATTAGTCCTCCTCACTCAGAACCAGCTTGCTCCATTGTTGGTAATGTGTCTTTTACTGTCTTAAGATTATTTTTAATTAAAACATTCACAGTATCTTTCAGTCATTCCTTGTAATAGAAAAGAATTATTTAGATGATAAGAAATATTTACAGGAGAGAAGAAGTATTTAGAAGAAAACATCGCAAAGACTGAGAAAAATAACCAATGTTTTGAGAGGAAAAACTAGATTTATGAAGCCTTAAAATTTTACATTTTTTGGTAAATCTTAGATGCTATGCACAGAAAAGGATTGAATCAGAAGCCCAATTAAGCAATTAATTAATCTAACAGGCAGGCAACCATTTAAAGCTTGTACATGTATGTTCTCCTAATGACAAACTGAACATAAAAATTTATCAAAACTAAAAAAGGAAGATATTTAGGACTGTTTAGATATAGTTTGCATCCTCTTCCTGAACATGGGTACCAACCAAAGGTCACAGCTTATGCTTGTTAGCAAAAAAAAATATCCCTTTTGTGTGACCATGTTTATATGTACAGTACCGAGCTGTCACAGATGCCTGAGAACTAGTGCTCTGGCTGCTTTGGTGAGAAGAGCAGGCTCTCAGTGTCCACAGGTAACCCTGACACTGTCCCCTGAGTACTTCACCCTCCTCCCTCCATTCTGAATCGCTGGTTCCCCCTGGGCTTTAGATGAGCTCATACCCTGACTCTCAAGTCCCAAGGAAACACTGCTCACCTCTCTTTTGAATCAAAAGGAGTGATACGTCCTTTTTTTTTTTTTTAAAGTACCATTTACTTAACAACTAAATAATCGCTAAATTACCCTGGAGAAAATTGTTCTAAAGCTGAAGCAAAGTAAAATTCTAACTGAGGTAAAGTTAGAATATCCGGTGTTAAATGTGTCAAGATGGGCAACTGGCTGTCACGAGCCCCGCCTCCCACCTCTCTCTCTGTGCTGTGCGCTTGGCCTCCGGCCTGTTTTCATCTGTCTACCTCTCCGAAGCAGGGCAACTTGGTTTGTTGCTGAGCGCAGGCCTGAGATGGTCCAAGTGACTGCGGAGGAACTTGGTCTTCGCCTTGAGCTCCTTTGGCAGCCATCGTTTTCTTTCCCAGCCAGAGACAGAATCCCAGCCCAGTTTCCAGTCTCTGAGCTCTCCTCAGATCCTCACAGTGAATTGCTTTTCCCGACTGAAGAAAACTCTGCATCTTGGTTCATTTACGGAGCAGAGGTTATTGCTAAGTCAAACGCCAAGGGGATGAACATTCTGCAGAGTTCCTAAGAATCAATCCAATTTTTAAGGAAATAATTCTCCAGGCTTTGACAATGGCAAAATGACTTAAGTATACACTGAGTACAACATTGATTTGATTCCTGACAAAAGTAGGGGAGTAGGTATCTTTCAACAGTTTCCATATACATCTTTGCCTTTAGCAATGTGGTTTAACATTGTGACCCACACAATAAAATAAACATGGTTTTGAAATGGAAGCAAGGATAAAAGAATATATTCATTTGCATTTCACATTCTCTCAAAAATAACATGAGGTAGAATATCATAAAGATTCCCAATTGCCTTAATAGTTGGAAGCATACAACATTTAGCAAGAACTGAAAATTTACAGCGAGCTAAATATCTGGGTGAAACTAACTCTGAACAGGGGCTCCAGGTATTCAAATATTGATTTTCACTGCAAAGAAATACAGTTCCTTGCCTTACAAAATTAATTAAGCTCTTGTGTTAATTAATCACTAGGCCTCTATAATGAGAGGCTGCCAATCACACTGTCAGATTGTTTACAGCTAAAATCTTGTCCTGAAATTCATCTGGTTAATGATCTAAGTTAAATTTAACCCGTGTCTCAGGACCTCAAACATAATTCCAGGTCACAGTGCTCATGGCTTTAGAATCCTGTAGGTGCCTCTTTGCATTTCCATAAAAATAGCTAAGCGCCAGGGTCTCCCTAAGTCTCTGGACCCACAGCTGAAACTTAGACTAGGAAATAGCCCTGATATATATATATATGTGAGTATTTCTTTTTTCTCACAGAGTAATACATTTGATAATAGTATTTCTACTATGAAATATAAAATTACTAAAAGAGTTGATATCTTCATAACTAAAATGTTTCAAAATTGAAATAAATATGCCACAGACCTATGATAAAATATGAATGAGGGTTTCAATTACAGCATGGTGTTTATTTTTATGCTCAAGAATTGAAGAATTTTGATATTTTTACCTTTTGGTGATTTTTCTTCTCTTTTACTTGTGTTGCTTACATACAGCCAATTTCCTCAAAACGACATTCAAAGGTTCAAGAAAGCTATCCTAGGGAAATGTCACTTTCCTTGGCACTTATGACTTTAGAAACAGATTAAACAATGTCTCAACGGGGCTTCCTGGACTGAGCCTTTGATTAAGTCTCATTGTGTGTTGTACAATTTACCCACGGAAGGAGAATATCCACTGTGCTCGCACACTTCAGTCACTTACACAAGTGAGGAACAAGATCTCTTTAAGTGGTGCATTATTTTTGGCAAGGAGGTTTCCATTTTCATGGTTCCCATGGCATAGGATAGGGAGGAGGAGGCTAGGGAAAATCACAGGGTACAACTGACCTGGGAACTGGTCCATGTCTGTGGTCAGAGAGGATCAAGAGGCTTCTACCAGGTGACCAGTCTATGGTCAGGCTGTGCCTCCAAGTTCAAGGTCAGGCGATGGTTTCGACAGAGCTGTTCGATAAGGCAGCCAAAAGCTACATGTGACTATCTGGAATGTGGTTAGTTTAAATTGAGTTGTGGTGTAAGTGTAAAATATAAGCCAGATCTCAAAGACTTAGTATGAAAAAGAGGATATACATTATTTCAATAATTTTATAGTGATTATAGGTAATGATATAATGGATATATTGGGTTAAATAAATATTACTAAAATTAATTTCCTTTTCCTTTATCTTAATGTAACTACTAAAATATTTAAAAGTGTATATGTGGCTCACATTATGTTTCTTTGGAGCAGCTCTGGTTTAGAGCCATAGTCATTTTCTTTTCTTTTCTTTTTTTCTTAGTACATGTTTGCGGTAATGCAGTTTACAATAATCTCGGGGAGTGGTTATATGTATATGAAACAGCTCAGTTCTTTTTTTTTCTTAAATCTCCTTCACCTTCCCTCCCAAAATCCCCTTTTTGTTCTTGTTAATATTATTAATCTTAACTCATGTTTATGACATATAATATTTGCATTCACTTAGGTTATTAGGTTTTTGTACATGGCATAACTTTATTCTAATTTCCCCTTCCCCTCCTGCTCTCCTTTCACCCACACTCCCTTGGACCCCTTCCCATTTGCAAGAAATCCATCCCCTTGTCTCCTTCTATCCATCCTTTACTGTGCTCTTTGTTTGTACTTTGCCTTACTCGAATGAGAGATTCTATATGGTGTTTAAATTTGTGTGTCTGTTTTACTTCAGTCCACATAAACTGACATCAACTGTAAGCCAAGCCTTCAACAGCCTCTAGAGAGAAGGTTACATGTAGAGGCCCTGTAGCTATCTGACACTATCAAGTCCAATGACAACTGTATTTTCTTTCTTACCCATGCACCTGACCTTATATAATCCTCATCCCCATGGCAAAGCTTTTTCATGTTCAATTTTGCTGATGCAGATAGTCATGGTATCTACTCAGATGTTTGCTTCTAACCCCCAGTTTATATAAGTTGAAAGTATCCTTTCAGACCAATCTAATGATATAGCCATGGTTCTCAAACCAGATCAACAGTGGCTCCTGGAAAATGTGTTAAAAGTGAAATCCTTGTGCTCCACTCCAGTGCCACTGCATCAGAACTCGGAGGGTTGGAACCTAGGACTCTGTGTGAATAAATCCTTCCAACTGACTCCGATGCACACTAAGGTTTGACAATCACTTGCTACACTAAGCAGAAGAGTTTTCAAAAAATATAGTTGCTCAGTTACATTTCAATTTCAGATTAACAGCAAAGAATTTTTTAGCAGATTTCCAAAACTTCTTTGCCATTGCGCTGACATTCAAATTTAATTGAAAATCCTATATTTTTATTTGCTAAGTCTGGCAACTCTATATTAGAACAGTGGGCCTCAGCCCAGATTCTAAATTAGAATCACCTGGGGGTGAAAAGGGGCTGGATTAGCAACTTCTCCAATGACCAAACACCAGCCTATACATTCAGATTTAATCAGTCTGTTATGTTATCCATACATTGCGATATATATGTTTTTAAAGCCTCCAAGTAATTCACATGTGCAGCTAAAAATTACTACATTAAAATAATGCTTTTCAAACTTTAATATTATTCAAATCATCTGAGGATCTTGGTAAAATGCAGATTCTGATTCAGTAGGTCTGGGGTGGAGCCTGAGATTTAGTATTTGCAACAACCTCACAGTAAAATTATTACTTTTAATCAGGGGACCACATTTTGAGGAGCAAAGGATAGAGATTGCAAAAAAGAGAGCTCTAATATGTGGTAAGATACCGTACAAGAGATTGTCTAGGAGTCAGGCAGGGAAGAATATGATAGAATCATAGATACAATGAGAAACATCCAAGTAATGTGACAGCTTAAAAAAAAAAAGATTAAAAACACCTGGTACACAGGGAAAGGGTTGTAAAAGTGATGCCATTTAGATTAATGGTTTTAAAATGTTATACTCTACTTAAAAACTGGGCTGAAAAATGGGCAGAACATGGTACCTAGAAATGCAGGTGTTAACATAACAAAAAATTAAAACATGTGGCACTGACTCTGTGAGCAGAAAGCAGGGGCTAGAGAAACACCAAGGAGCCTGGTAGCAGAATCTGTCAGAGCAGAGAGGAAACTGCTAATAGAAACCGGAAAAGGGGCCACCCAGACCCATGATTTGCAGCAGTGAAACTGTAGGCCAAACTTATGCCTGCAAGATACCACGCGAGATTTTGAAAAAGTAAGCAATGAATTTAAGGCTTTGATAAGGCAATGGGAACAATATCTGTTTCAGTTATCTACTGCTGTAACAAGCTGCTCCACATTCAGTAGCTTAAAATAAAAATGTGATTTTATTCTGCGAGTTCACTCATGAGTCTTCAGATGGAAGTTTTGCTGGGGCCTGAGATAGCTAAGCCTCTCTCAGTCTCAAAATAACTGGAGCCTTTCTCATGCCTCCTGATATCCACACCTTTGTGTAGACTGCAGGAGGGACTACACAAAGGCGTGGATACCAGGAGGCATGAGTCACTGTCAGCCTTTACCATAAAATTTACCCTAGCTGAGTAATACCAAGTAATTTATTCACTTGACAGCAGGATGGAAGTACAGAAACAGTCGGAAATAAAACTTAGCCAGGCATGGTGGCGCACACCTGTAATCCCAGCATTCTGGGAGGTAGAGGTAAGAGGATCACAAGTTCAAGCCCAGCCTGGACAACTTAACAAGACTCTATCTCAAAAAAATAAATTTAAAAGAGGGTAGGGATATAGCCCAGTATGAAAGCCCTGGGTTTAATCCCCAGTACTGCCAAAGGAAAAAACAAAACAAAAAAAAAAAAAAAACAAACTTAAGTAGACTGCTGCTATATTTTGTGATATCTCAAACTTCATGGTGAGGAATATACACTTAATTCATAAGTCATAGGGAACCATTAAATGTGTGCAATAGAAAAATCCAATACATTCAGATTGGGATGAATCTTTAAGTCGGAGAATCAGTTAGTGCCCTTAGGCAACAGGCTACAAAAACAGTGCCCAAACAGAATTAACTGAATTCGTTAACTGGAAGGAGCTCACAGAATCAAAGGAAAAGCTCAACAACCGCGTCTCCGGAAGAAGCGAAACTAAGCAAAATCGATGAGCTGTACTCCATAGACGTCTTCTCAAAAGACTGACAGTAGAGTGAACCACCTCTACCTAGTTTTGTTCTCTCCATCTAAGATTCAAATTTCCAAGAGACAGCATCTCGTGGGTCCATGTGTATCGATTGCTCACCATTTGGCCATGTTAGGAGGAGCATCTTGGCCAACAATTCTACCAAGAAGGCATGCAGTGAAGATAGACCTGTAACCAAGGAATCCCCAAAGTGGGTATAAGACTAGGAAAGCATCACAACTCTTAAACTCAATCCCAATCCACACATGGAGTTGCTCAAAAGCAGCTAGCCCAGCACACCCTGCTACTCAGAACACACTCAGTACTACTGTCTATTTTCCACTCTCCAACCCTTTCCCCAACATGTGTTGCTCTTCTAATTGCACCCTTCAATTTCCCAGATCCTCTCAACGGTTCAGATTTTTCTCCAGACTCCACTGATATGATCTCCTTGGTCCGTTCAATTTGCCCTTGGAGATCTGTGCCTCCCTATTCCCATCCTTTCCTCTCCCGCCCACCCCTGTTTGTCAGGCCATTCAGCCAGGCCCACACACATTTCAAGAAAGACTTAGACAACTTGAAGAGAATTGCGCTTCAGGAAGACTAATCTGGCAGCCCTGCACAGGGAAGACCAAAGGCAGCGGGCTCTCTGGGAGGCTTCCGTCTGACCTTGGATGCACCAGGGAATGCAGAGCAGGGTAAGTGAAGGAAAGAACAGATGCACAGAGGAGGGTAAGAAAAGGAAAGGACACCTGGGCTCTGAGAAGATGTCAGAGGAAAGAGTAGAGCTCACTGAAGTCTTGACTCAAGGATTCAAGGAACAAGAGGGGTAAATAAATAAAATGGAGAATGTTTGACTATTCTTTAAATTTTTATTTTGAGCCAAGTGTGATGGCACATACCTGTAATCCCAGCACTCTGGAAAGTTGATGGAGGAAGATTGCAAGTTCAAGCCCTACCTGGGCAATTTAACAACTTAAGGAGAACTTGTGCCAAAATTTTAAAAATAAGGGCTAGGTGTGTATCAATTTACAACACTGAAAAAAAAAAATCATTATTTTGGTGAAAGCAACTGAAGAGAGTACCCAAAAAGCCAAACCAGTAGAAGCATTTTAGATGATATTAAACACTTTAAATATTTTACTTTACTAAAAATATAAGTGTACATTTACCCAACAGTATTTTGAGGTAGAGCCCAAGTCTTTGATTACCTGAGCATCGAGGAACCATCCTTGTCTCCCAGCATCTTGATTCTGAATAAGCACACACAACAGGGCAGGGTCTGAAATGTCCAGCTTCCGTTCTTTTAAGGAAAAATGAAGATGTAAACACAGTTGTGAAGCCATCTAAGTGCAGGACCATTCTAAATGTTTATAGATTTTCCAAATTTATTACTTTTCTTATACCTATTTTGAGAGCAAATATTTCAAAATATATACCAACTGACACATATTTGGGGCTAAACTGTGATAATTAAATACATGCATGAAATGTGTAACAATTAAATCAGGGTAATTAGCATTTTAATCTCCTTAAACACTTATCATTTCTTTGTGTTTAGAACATATGAACCCCTGTCTTCTAGTTCTTTAAAAAATATATAGTAAGTTGTTGTATGCCAAATCACCTTACTGTGAACACGAAACTGTATTTTGGTACCCATTTTCTAACCTCCCTCTATCTAACTCTCTCATACTCTTTCTAGTCTCTAGTAATCATTGTTCTACTTTTTTCATCTATGAGATCAACTTTTTTAACTTCCACCTATGAGGGAAAACTTGTAGTATTTGGAGACCACAAAAAAATTTTTTTAGAAATTCATCTTTGATTATTTTCTAAGTATTCAACCTATTTTTCATAAAGTCAGGTAATTTATTCTTTTTGAGTACATCACAAGTTTACACGATATTGAAGTAAATTACAAAATTAAAATGCAGAATATAACTGGCATAAATGAGTTTGAAAAGAAATGTATTGATAGCTAATAAGCAAAGAACTCACTAGGCAAAAGGGCCCGGAGTTTGGAAAGTTCACTTGCTTGTCAGTACCCAGAGGGGTGAGCAGTACTCACAGATGTTACCAGTGGAATGGATACTCAAGGTTATACCTGGAGAGTCAGTTAAATGGGGAGCAGAGAGTGTCTGTTTTGTAGAGTCTATGCTAGTTTAAAAGAAAGCAGGGTACCAACAGATTGGCAGCATATAACATGTTTACTGATTATTTAAAAGATCATTCATTAGTTTTACTATCTCACAAGGGCTTTTGTTTGATTTTGGGGGCTTTGTTTTGTTTGTCTTGTTTTACAAGTCATTATTAACTAAAGCTCAATGGATTCTCTGAGTACTTTCTTCTCTTATTTCAAATTTCCACTGGCCTGCTTTCCACCATTACTACATGTACTTACATTTGTTTACTTACAGTCTGTTTTCCTGTTGGACTCTATGAACACAGAAGCTGTATACCTATCTGCATCATCACTGAATTCCTCAGGCCTATATCAGAAAGCCAGTATATATTTGTTTAATGAATAACGATGTAGTTTGTCCTTGCTAAGGAGTGTCCAGCTCTCAGCAAATAATAGTAAGCCAATTCCAACATGAAAATAACAAATATGTTAGTTTTAAACAAGAGCCCACTAATTGGTGATTTTTCAAAAATAATGAGTGTAGCCAGTCCTTTTTTGTTTGTGATAACAAATATTTTAAGTATCAAGGTGATTGTGGTCTCTCAGGATTTCTGTTACCAATTTAGACCTGAGGACAGTAAATATGACAACATGTTGCCACCTAGTGGACATTCTATAAAACGTCTAGACATCTAGTTTTCTGATACAGTGTATGTATGGCTCATAACGTGTAGGACTGGTGGACACTTAAATGTGATCTCATACAACTTTCTTGTTTCACAGGATCACCATAGCTTGAGACTCATCAACATTTGAACTGTAAAATCAAGACTCAAAACAGAAGATAAAGCATTTGTTTATCGAGCACCCGCTTTGTGCCAACAGTAAATTAAATGCTTTACTTGGATTAATTATATCACACGATCTTTAGATCAGCCCTATTACTATTATAAATACCTGGCTGTCTTAAAGACTAAGAAGGATTAAGTAGCTCACCCAGAGCACTGCAGGAGCTGTAAAGCTGGGGAACCGAGGTTTGAATGTAGGCTTGTTACCTTTAGACCCCTGTCCTCATCCTCAACTTGCCACATGCAAAACATTGGGACTGGACCTCATTTTTATCAAAGATGGTGTGGGATTGTGTGACTTTGTGCTTTTTATTGAATGCTTACAATATTGCAAGTGGTCCTTGGCTTACAAGAAAGCAAGCAAGGGGTCCCTCAGTAGCATGTCCCCTGACCTGGAACACAGGCAGAAATGCTAGCAAGGGTCTGAGAAGCCCACTCCTCTCTACTCTTGCCTGAAAAGGGTAAAAATCACCAGAATGTAAACTTGACTGAGCACTGTTTAAAGATTAAGATATCATTATTTTGGAGGGTAACCCAGAAGCTGTGCACATTTGGTCTAATTCACACCTTTCCATGTGTTGTCTCTGAGAAAAACCAGAATTTTGTGATAGGGTAGCAGAAAAGAAGAGGTCACTCTAAGAACTCATAAATAAAGGAAGTGTCCACAGAGTGGGAAATGAGATTCGAACTTGAGGCAAAGGCAAGAGATGATACTTCACTTCAGCACCGCCTAAAAATATGCTCAAATCTTTATCGGTAATATTTATAATTATTTTATAATTATCATCCTATTCACTGACTTCTTATCCTCTCCTGCATCCCCACCACTACCTTACCTCTAAAAAAATGCAAAAGGTATTAAAAGTTTCCTGGAGAAGCCCTCTAGGAGTAACACAATACCATTGATTCCATTTATTCAATCAATGTTTGTTGGGTGACTAAGATATATTTAAGTATGTCTAAATTAAAACTCTATTGTACTTGACAACAATAAAAGATCTATTACTCCATATAAAAAGTAAATTAAATTAAACCCCAGATATGCAATTTGACAGTATGCCTGTCTCCTCAACTTCGTTTTTGCTTAGCTTGAAATGACAAAAAACATTCTTTGAAAGTTCTTGTACCTTAACAGTCGTTAATTGTCTGTCACTAAAAAAAAAAAAAAAAAAAAAAAATGCATAATTCAAAAATGACTGGGTCTATCCTAAGGAGGAATCATTACACTGTGTGTGCAAAAGTTTAGACTAACAAAATGGAGATGCCATTTAAAAGATGAAGCAAAGACATTCATAATTATCACCCTTCTAGAAACCCAGAAATCTGAATTTCTGGATCTGCTTTGATGCTCTGAAAAGGAAAATTTAGTTTTGCCACCGAATCCAGAAAGATACTAGTATTACTAGCTCTAGATTCCAGTGTTGTTCAGTGTAGGATATCTCTATCTGAATGTCTAGCAGACGTCTCAACCTTAACCTCCCAATGAGAATTGCTAGAGATTTTTCTAAACTCTGTTCCTTCCGCTTTCTCATCACAGGGAAGGGCAGCTTGTTCTTCTAGTTGTCATCTCTGAAGCCTTAAGTGAACCTGGTTCCTCTCCTCTCTCTTTCTCATGCTGCACATCCTACTCATTAATCAACAAATCCATTTGGCTGTTCTTTTAACATATACCAAAAATCTACACCCTTCTCACAGCGTGTACCAAGCCACCGTATGTCACCCGGATTTCTCTACTCTACCTCATCCTCAAGCAGCAGCCAGCCAGATTATGGCTGCCTTCTTGCTCAGAACCCTGCAAGGGCTCCCATTTTCTCTCCAAATACGAAACAAAGTTCTCATGATGACATTCAAGGCGTTAAAGGGTTTTGTACCCACTCATATCTCTTTGATTTTATTTCTGTCTAATCCTTTGAGCCCTAAACAGAACTTCCCACCTCCTTTTAGCAGGAAGTGCAGTATCTCATTCAAGGGCTTTTGTATTCTTCTGTTGCCCAAGAAACTTTTGAACCTTATCCATCCATAAGAGGTCAGCCACGCTTTCAAATAATAGAGGGAGGACAGAGGAGTCTGAAGAATACAAAGTCTGACACCTCCCCCAGCACTAGTATGTCAGAGCTGACTACAAGAACTATAGCTAAAAACTAGCCCCACTTTCCATGGCTACAGCAAAGCCCTTTGCATCAGTTATCACCACAGTAGTGCTGCATAACATACAACCTTAGAACCTTAGTAATGCAAAACAGTGAGAATTTTTGGACTCACATGTTTACAGGGTCGGTTGAGAAGGGCTGGGCCCAACTGATCTTGGCTAGGTTTACTCACATATTTGGGGTTTTATATTCAGTTAGCCTTTGGCTGGGATTTAGTAGCATTGCAACTCATTAAGGAAAAATAAACTTAAGGAAAAATAAGTACACGAAATGTGTGTTTTATAAAGCATCCCTTCATGCCTAGCTCGGTGCTAGAAGCTGAAGAAATGATACAGACACAATTGTTACTGGACTACAAATTTCTAAGAACCTGAGTAGGAGGTTCCCAATTATAATCAAAGAGGGATTTAAAAGACCACAAAGAAGGTGGTAAAGCATTTGGCTGAACACAAGCAAGATAAATCAAAACAACCAAAAACTCTTGAGCTCATATCCAGGCAATCAACTCACAACCTACAAATATACCCTTTTTGGTTTGTATATACTATGCAAGCATCTACCATCACCACCCTCTCCTCTCCAGTCTCCTCAGATTTCTTATAAATAACTTCATTTAAAACCTGCCCTTATCATGCCATATAAATTTATCTTTGTTCCACAAAGGGAGTTTGGAAACAGTTGGGTCATAAAGATGACTGACTCCTGCATGAAACCACAAAATCGGTGGATATGGATTCTGACAAAGGAGGGGCCTGACTCTCAAAGGACTCCCAATGTCGTTGGACTAGCACGCATGAGCCCACAGTAAGCAGGATAAGACTGAGTGGATTTGGAGCTAGATCCAGTGGTGTACACAAGCAGCCCCAGGGAGGAAAAGTACAACTATTAAGAAGACACAGTCCCTGCCCTGAAAATTAGCCACTGCCCCAATGGATTTTGGAATTAGCAGTGCTAATAAATCATGTTTAAGACCAAGCTCAAACCACCCCTTTTCCATGGAGCCTTGACATGTTTCTCCAACCTCAGAGACTACTCTGCTCTGAAATCTTAGAGCACTCAGAATCTGTACCATGTAATTGAACAATTAATTGCATTTTTCCTAGTAATGCTTGCTGGTTTTTTTCAGGATGGTTAGTCTTTTACTTCTACCAGATTGCAAACTCACTAAGGCCTAGGAACATATGGGTCTGTATAGAATTGAATGAGACCTTCGAGATCATTCTGTACAATCCTTTCATTTCTACTACTGAGGAATTGGAAGACTAACAATTGGTGACTTGTCCAAGTTCATATAGCCATGTAGTGTTTAGAAAACTCCTTGTAATTCTGTTTGCATCTCCTCTCCATTGAAGAGGAAAGGAGGTTAGGTGTAGCTTTTCCAGGAACTTTTCTTTTCTTTTCTTTTCTTTTTTTTTTGTTTTGATACCGGGAATTGAACTCACGACCTTGTGCTTAGCAGGCAGGCACTGTGCTGCTGAGCTATATCCCCGGCTTCCAGTAACTTTATTATAATATATTGTTTAAGTTTTTCTCACCTTGAGAAGAATGATTGGTAAGAGACACAACCCGGTAGTTATAGTTCAGATTTTTTTTTTTTTTTGAGAATGTGGATCAGTTATCTCTCTGTTCTGGCCAGCAAAACTTGAATGTAGAAGTTGTGAGACTCTATACACTGATTAAATTCTCTCTTCCAATGAAGCTTGAGTCAGGTACAAATTGATAGCTTTCAACCATTGATAAAATAAGTTTTGGCCATGAGTAAGAAGGAGCAACTAAAATCTGACCAGATTTTGACAGGCCAAAGAAATGGGAGTATTGTAAGAAGCTAAGTCTGGATCTAGAGGTGAAAATGCTATGCTTTCTCTGTAGAGACACAAAGTGAGAGATTCCTCTTGCACTGGGAGCTTTAAATGGTCTACCAGGGCTTTGCCACCAACAGACAAATTCATTCTTGAGCTGGGAATGCCTGGGCTTTGATAGTTATCAGCCCTGATTGCAGAAATGGGAGGAGCAAAAAGATCTGTACTTTTGCCTTTTTCTCCACTATGGCCAATAGATAGCCCATTTTTATTTAAGAAAAACCATTTAAAAAGTCTGAGAAAAGTAGCTGGATTAGACAGAATTTTAAAATAGTTCTTTAACCTCCTGTCTGTGTAGAAATCATTCTTGAAAAGAAATAGTCATTCCTTGCATGAAACTGAACTGTTCAGTCATTTTCGTCTCCAAAGGAATGAAGAAGTCTGTAATGCTGATTCTTTTCACTTTTTAATATTTTAACAGCTGTGTGGGGTTTTAACCAGCCATAAACTGGAAATATTTAATGTATATAATTTGACATGGTGAGTTTTGACATATGAATACTCACGTGAAACAGCAAAGTTTCCTTGTACCTCTTTGTAATCTCTCCCTACATTCTTGCCCCGCCGTCCCCAGGCAACCATGGATCTGTTTTCCGTCACTAACATAGTTCACATGTTTTAGAATTTTATATAAATAGAATCATACAATATATGCTCTTGTGCGTGGCTATTTCCACTCAGCATAGTCATTTTAAGATCCTAAAATTTTCTATTCTTTTTGGTACAAAATAGTATCCTATTGCATCAATATGGTCCATTTTTACATCCATTCACCTGTTGATGGAGATTTGGGTGGTTTCCAGTATTTGCATATGACAACTAAAATTGCAGTGTACATTCAGATGCAGGTCTTTATATGGATATTCACTTTCTCTCAGGTAAATACTTAAGAGTGGAATGGCTGAGTCATACAGTAGATGTAGGTGTTAATTTGCAATGAAACCGCCAAACTGTATTTGCAGAGCAGTTATACCAGTTTACATTCCCACCAACAGTTTACTTCCAACTCCTCCCCATGCTAATCCACACTTGGTACAGTGTGGGCTCTTTCATTTCAGCCATTCTATTAGGTGTGCACCGGATCTCTTGGCATTTCTAATTTGCCTTTCTCTATTGACTAATGGTGTTGCATCTCTTTTCATGAGTTTATTTGCCATTCATATAACTTTTTCAGTAAAAATCTGTTTAAAACTTTTGCCCATTTTAAATAAATTGTTTGTTTTCTTATAATTAAGTTTTGAAAGTTCTTTACGTATTCTGGATACAAGTCCTTTATGAAATACACTATGTGGAATATTTTCTTACAGTCTGTAACTTGATGTTCGTTCTCTTTACAGTGTCTTTCCAAAAGCAGGAATTTTAAAGTTTTGATGAAATTCAGTTTGTAAATTTGCTTCTTTATGGATGGTGCTTTTGATCACATGTTTAAAATATTCTTGTCTATCCCAAGATCACAAAAGTTTTCTCCTATCATTTCCCCCTTTCTCTAAAAGTTTTTTTATATATATATATATTTAGGTCTGTGATCCATTTATAATTAAATTTGATATATGGTGTAGATATGGATCAATTTATTTTTCCACGTGAATAGACAATTGTTCCAGCATCATTTACTGAAAAGACTACCTTTCATCAATGAATTGCTTTTGCATTTTTGTTGAAAATCAGTTGCCTATATTATATATGTAAGTCAGTTTCTGGATTCTCTGTTTCAATCAAATGTTAGATCATTGGGCCGGTGAGATGGCTCAGCGGCTTAAGCACCTGCCGGGCAAGCGCGAGGGCCTGAGTTCGACTCCCGGATCCCAAATACGAAAAAGGGGCCGGTGATATCGCTCAGCGGCACGGGCGCCTGCTGGCGCGCGAGGTCCTGAGGTCGACCCCCCGGTACCCACAAAAAAAAAAAAAAAAAAATGTTAGATCATTGTATCTATACGCAGAAACACCCTTTTCAATTACTGATGCTTCATAATATCTTGAAATTAGGTGGTATTAGTCCTTGACATTTGTTTTTCTTTATCAAAATTGTTTTGAGTATTCCAGATCTTTTATATTTTTGTACAGGTTCCCAAATCAGTTTTTCAGTTCCTATTACAAAGCATGGCTGGGCCAGGTGGCACATGCCTGTAATCCCAGCACTGGGGAGGCTGAGGCAGGAGGATTACTGTGAGTTCCAGGCCAGCCTGAACTACATAGCAAGACTCTGTCTCAAAAAAAAAAAAAAAAAAAGGCCTGTTGGGATTTTGGTTGAGATTGCATTGAATCTATAGATTAAATTGAGATAGATTGACTTCTTAAAATTATTATTTTCCTAGCAATGAACTAATACCCTATTTATTTAAATCTTTAATTTCTCATATTAATTTTATAGCAATGTTTTTATTTCAATTTCTTATGGTTCACTGATAGTGTATCATAATGTAGGTAACCTTCATATTGAAATCTTATCCCGCCACCACATAAAACTCCCAAAACACATGAGTTATAGTGTCTATTGCTTTGTAAATTTCACAATAATTTCTATATAAATGATCATGTTGTCTCCAAATGAGGGCACTTTTGTTTATTTCTTTCAAAACTACATATCTTTTATTTCATTTGTTCTTCTAGTGGGCTGGCTAGAACCTTCAGTACAATGTGGAATTCAAGTGAACATCCTTGGCTTTTTCTTGATCTTAGGTAGAAAGTATCTAGTGAAGTTTTTCATCATTAAATACAAAGTTAGCAATGGCATTTCATAGATGCTCTTTATCAGTTTGAGAAAGCTTGCTACTACTCAAAAACCTATGAATCATGAATTTTTTCAGTCTGACTGATGGGAGCAGGCACAATTCCTGACTCTGTGAGCTCGGGGCCACATCTTACGAAAAACCTACAGCTCAATATTGTATTAAGGAAGCTTTTTCTACTCCTAGTTTGCTGAGTTCGTACTATGCATGAATTTTATCTGATGCTTTTTGTATCTCTCTTGATGTTGTCATGTGGTTTTCCTATTTAGTGTGATTATATAGTAGATTGCACTGGTTTTTATTCTTTCTATAAAATGAATGTGATGCCATTATAGGGATAGATTCAGAAGCACATTCAGGCTCGGCAGGCAACAATGGCGGTACTGGTGAGTGATGTGTGGCGGAGGTATAGGAAGGAGTTTGGCTACCCAGGTGCCATGAAGTTGCCATTTTGTCCATCCGTAGTGATATATTCACCCAGTAAGTGATGGGCGATGCTTTTGCCCACCACCTTGCAGCCAGGCTCTGATATTTTTCTGCTCATGACATTATCACAATTGCAAAGGCAATCTATAAAAGTAGCTTTGTCTAAATCCCATAGTTATGTGAGTTTGAATTTATTTTGTTTTTATAAGTTTTTTTTAAAGTTTACTGTTTTCTCAGTGAAACAAAAAGAATCTGAATCTGATATACAAACACCAGGCCCATGACTGCATTGACGTTTAGAGATCCTGTTTCTTCTGGGTAAACTTACCCATTGTCTTTTTTTTGGGGGGGCAGCGTGATGAAACTGATCTGGAGAAATGTGTTTCTTTCTAGAAGAAAGAAATGTGTTTCCTTTAGAAAGTTAACACAACGTTGTCAATAGATATTATTTATGCCCATACCTCTCCTTCTACTGTAACCCCACCTGCTATTCTTTATGTCCCCCACAAAGAAGCCACCAAATGGTGAGAGATGTGCTCATGGTATGTCACTAGAATTCAGAATGACTTTCTCCATATAACTGGGGGCTGTGTGACATTAAAATATTGCTTAAGGTGCTTTATACTGATGCATTGCAGTTTACATTTTTTAAATTCTGTTTTTCTTGGAATCTACTGTGTCCTACTATCATGTATCTTGGAGAATGTAGTATACTTTGAATGACTAAATGATAAAAGGATTTCTAGAATTTAACCCATTTGTAAGTTGGAGACAGTCTGAATACTGTACTGATGCATAATATTAATACATAGGTATCCTGTAGTATATATCTAACAATATGTGGCAGCATTTGAAATGGCAGTGAAAAAAATAAACTCAGTTTCTTGTGCAGCAAAATGGAACTTGTAGGGAAAAAATACTGCAGTCTGCTAGTGAACTGTCTGAGACAGCTAAAGTTGAAATTGATTCTGGCAAGGCCATTACGGGGGTAATTGTCCAAGAGAATGTTTTTTTACACAGGAAATTAGAGACAGGGAAAACATTATTAAAAATAAAAATTTGTAGATTTTTGAGTCTGCCAGAATGTGTAGCAGCTATTGCATCTCCTTACGGGATTAATGTCTAAATTGAATTTTAGTTAGAATTTAAGCTGAATCTCAAGTCAAAGAACCTTGAAGGAGAGAGATAAAAAGGGAGAGATTCAAGATGTTGTCTGATACCATGAAAGCAACCCCCCCATTACATTTTTAAGAAGTTACACAAAAAGGTAAAGCAAGGGGTTTTATTGCTTATATTAAATGAAAGATCAAAATGTTTTGATTGGTACTTTTGAAAAATCTGGTCATGGTTCTGCACCAAAATTCACCATATGTACGTGATTCTAGAAGTTAGATATGACAAGATATGAAAAATATCTGTCACAAAATCTTTTGATTAAACCCTGTAGCAAAATGCAAAATTGCTTCACTAATGAGGGAATATGAGTGTGCGTGTGTCGGGGTCTGTGTTTGCTCTGTGTGCCCTACTGTGTGTGTATTTTGAGGAAAGGGAGTGGTGAGATAAAAATGTTAATTTGACAAAAAAGTTCTTGAATATCTGAATTACAGTGACTGTTCATTTTAATCAATTCTGATAAGTTATCAACTATACCTTTAGCCCTTTAGATTTTCTTTTTTAAAATGAAGCTTTATTGACACTGCAGCTTCTACCTCTCTGCATTAATTTAAGGGAATAACGATTATACTCTGTCATGTAGCTAGACATTTTTGGACAAAACATGATCTACATTAGTTAACAGCTCATTTATTTACCATTATAAATTTTGTGTAAGTGAGTTTTCCAGATAAGAAAATTAAATCCATGAAATTTTTGTTTCAACGATTTTAATGGAAAAGACTCAAATTTCCTCATTTCTTTAAGAACCTATTCTTATGAAGATTCCAAGATTCTAGATAATTGTGAGAAGGAAATCCTGATGTCTTCTGGACAAGAATTAGAATATAATGTGCAATTTAAATGTTGTGCAATAAAATGATACTTTTGTATAACATTTAAAGATAAAAATGGTCAATCTATAATGTTAAATGGCAAAAGAAGGATATAAAGCTGTATTAGTATCACCTCAATAATTACACATAGATTATGCACAGAAAAATATGAACCACATTAAATTAAATTAGGAACAAGAGTTCTTTCATGTAGGGAATTAAAATGTTTATGTAAAATGTTTTTTCTCAAATCTTTTTTATTTTTCAGATTTTCCACAATATACTTTTTAATATAATTAGGTTTTTTTCCAAAGCTTGTTAGACTTTAAAATTATATGATAGATATCCTGTTAATCTCTTATTACACAGTGCCTGGTACATATCAAGCAATGAATAAATGTTTTTGTATGAATAATACATGATAAGAGAACATTCATTCATTTATTCATTTTTGCATAAAACATTCCCTCAAAAATTCCAAAAGCATTTCCATAAACATGCTGTCTGTGAACTTAAAACTTTCTTATAGATTTTTTTGTACAGATTACAATTTTTCTTAAAGATAAACTCATTATCAGGAGGCAAAGGGGCCCACTAGATTTAATATGGATACCTTCATCTTCTATTTACACTTTACAGAAAAAAGTAAGGAATACACTATTTACAGTTGCTAGCCAGAGTAAACCCTTGAGGATATAAAACTACAGCCCCAAATCTCTGCCAAAAGCTGGCTGTCTGCCTTGATAACTACATTCGTTATGTGAATGAAAAACTATCCAGTTAATTTAAAGTTCCATAGGATGAACTATATTTTCTACTATGTTCTCTACTACTTTTCCTTCAATTCTTTGTGAATAATCAAAAGGCAGCAAGAAAAGAGGAAAGGAAGTCACCTTGGCTGAAATACTGTGTGGTGCTTTCTGGGGTAGTCATACCTAACCTTTGAGCTCATGGAGGACTGGTGACCAATGATGGCAGTGTTGTCACTTCTTTGACTGTAGTCAGAACAAACTAAGAGGCCATTGGACCCTCGTGTAATGGCTGCACCTGGAGCCACATGTTCTAGTACATGGAGACAGAACTGAGCAGTAGGGCTGGTGAGATAGCTCAGTGGCACGGGTGCCTGCTGGCGTGAGAGGTCCTGAGGTTGACCCCCCGTACCCACACACACACAAAAAAAAAAACGAGCAGTAGTTTCTGGATCAGCTCTTGAGGTTTGCTGCATGGATTCATTTAATTGCATTCTTGAACAAAATACTTAAACTCTCTGTGGCTCACTTTCTTCATCTGTAAAATATGCTAATGTTAGGATTTACCTCTTTTAGCCCTTTGAGCAGATTAAATGAGATAAATCATGTACCATGCTTAATACAGTTGCTAGGTCATTTGAATGTTAAAGAAATATAATTATTGTTATTAGCTTTTCCTTATGATTAATAATTAACATAACTCAAATGTAAATATTTATAAATTCTTAATGGGCCAAAAATGTTAGCAGAGAACACCAAGTCTGTCCTGGCAGGTTACAGATTAGAGCAGGCGTCCTCAAACTATAGCCACTGTAGCCGATAGGCGAATCCAGTCTGCTGCCGCTTTATGTGAATAAAATGTTTTGGAAACATTGATCACCCATTAATTTCCATAGTCGCTGCACTGCTTTTTGCTATAATGCAAGGATCGAGCAGTTGCAACTAAAACTACATGGCAAGTAAAGCCTAAAATATTTACTATCTGGTCCTCTTCGGAAAATATTTGTCAGCCTATTGTGCAGATCATAAAGAGAATAAAAGGAACCAAGGAAGCAAATATGGGAGCTGAAAGAAATGCAGTACTTAGAGAAACACGCTGATTCACGATTAGCTGGGGAAAAATGTGGTAGTAACCACTATAATATCAGGTGATTACATAAACAGAAAAACCTCAAGGAAGAAACAGTAGTTGGCTTATTTGAGGCCAAGGAGAGGGATCATATTGAAAGGAAAGAGGAAAAATGAAAGTAAGTAAACATAGAGTTTCTTATTATCAACAAATAAAATATGAAATGCCATCTTTGTTCTATATATGTCTGTGTGCCAGAGCGATAATAAAATCCTTGCAGAAATACAAATCACTGATGTTGTAGGCAATTCTTAAAAATGTGTGTGTGTGCACACATTAAGAATTTTGATGCTAACTATATGGTGACTAAGGCAGAAAAAACAGAACCTGAGAAGTGAGAAAAAATTGGTTTTCTGATTAGTGAAAAGTGCATGAAAATTCTTGGGAAATATAAGAAGGTATGCAAGGAGAAACTTAACGAGTAGATGATGTTCTGCATTAAGTAGCATAGTCTTTGGGAAGATCAATCCCATAACATGTTCCCAGGACAAAATGTCACATAAAGCATCAGGCCATAACTACTTCCCGAAGGAAGAAATCACTGACTCCATGGGATAAAGTTACAAAAGCTACAAAACTTCCCATCGCTTCCTCCTGCTGAGGGTTGGCTACCTGTGCTATGCAGGAACCAAATGCTAACATCTAAATAAACATACACAATTCATTTGAGTCTGTAAAGTTTAAGTCTATAAAACCACATCAGTTATAATCAGTATAAACTCTCCATGGTCAAATGTAAGATAATTTCTCTCATGCCTCAGCTGGAGACAACAGAATAAGGGCCAGGCTCTTCGGTGACCTGGTGTCTTGAAAAGAGCTTCTAAGATCCCCAAAGTCTCATTCAGCTAATCACATGGCACAAAGTGGAGTAACACGTGGAGGCTCACATTTAAATGTCCTTTCGTTCCTTCTCTATCACCCAGATTTCCCACAGAATGATCACCTTTCGCCTTCCTTTTTGCTATGTCTACTGTTTCTTCACCAGTCTTTGGTAAAAGACTGCGTACTGCAGGAAGCAACTTACACATTAAACGAAGATAATGCAATCAAAACAGACATATTACTAGCGACTGTCTCCGGGGAAGAAAATTCTCACCATGCACTATGCTCCAGTTTGGAAGCAGTGGATACCTGCTGAGACATTAAGTTCTGTAGATTTATCCTGCACTGACACTCTGAATTGCGTGATTTCTTCATTGATGCTACTTTCATGGTTCCATCATTATTACAATGCACTTGGGACGGAGGCTTGGGAGCGGTACACGGCAGCTCTGCTCTGTCGCACATATGGTTGGATACATCAAAAGCAGTGAGGGGTGCAAGGTTGAAATTAACTCAGTTTAGACTAAAGCGTTATTTCTATCAGATTCAGAGCAAGATGCAGGAACTAAGGATTCCTGAAGTATCTTGTTACTTCTTTTCAAACTGGAGGGAAATAATAACGGTGCACCTATTATTAAATTCTGGATATTTTAGTAGTTTTCAGAATGTGAGTTTAAATCCATAAGTTTAAAAAAGACTGGAAAAAAGCAAATTCATTAAAAGTTTAAGATTTGTTTTCTTTGGATGGTGAGGATATAATTTTTCTCTGCTTTTCAAAGTTTTTCGAAAAAGCCTATGTATTCTTTCATAGTGGAGAAAATATATAATAGATTGCATTACATTAGTTTGTCTAATTTCTTCTAGCATATTTGGAAGGAAAAGAAAGAAAGAGAAAATTAGCTTATTTCCTGATATGACAGATGGATGTCTGGGAACTACAGTTTAAAAATGATTTTAATAAATGAGGGTAGGCAAAATAATAACATTTTTCTGGCATTTAAAGCTAATATAAATGAGTAAAAAAGGCACAGTCCTACCTTAATGAAATATTTCTGCCAAAAAATCATTCATTTTTATTTGTCATGTGGATAAATAAATGTTATTCCCCCCAACTCCCACCATTAGTTCTACTTCAGTTTCCTTCCTGCCATTTTTAACTTTCTCTTTTTCTTTCTTCCCATCTCTGCTTTTATTATTCAAATCTAACAACAAGTACAATTGTTCAACTACATTAAAATAAAGATGTTTGTCTTTTGAGGTAACAGTCTTTACCATTTTGTACATTTATTTTTCATCTTGCTTCCTACTCATAAGTTATGTATGTGTGAATTATTCTATATTGTTCATTAAAATTAGGTAGATATTATTCTAATTCTACCAACAGGTAGTAACTAGGACACATTTCCCATTAATGAGGACTTTTTGATATGTCTACATAACAATTCAACATTTAAAGACACATTTCTAAGTGCATATATGCTAAGATGTGTATTTCAGGCCATTATAAGTACTATAAGTACAAAAATTGCAGTGTCTAAAACAATTTGTACTTTTGCATTTGCAATTTTCTTAGTCTATTATAAACAAATGCACATTTTATAGAGCACATTTAAATGCATTATTTTCATGCTTTAAAATGTACTCTTTTTAAAAAGGACATTAAAAGAAATGTTAATGTAGCCATCTTACTAATTTCACACGGGCAAAGGGTGAATAGCTTGAAGACTGGAAATTCAAATAAAAGACCCTGTGTTGAAAAGATACACATTCTTATATTTTTAGTTCAGCAGTGAATCCATCAGGCTGAGCATGATACTATATAGAGTAAATATGACCAAGTAAAAAAGACAATCTACAATTTAGAGTCCCGTATATTTCCAAGTCAGAGTGATCCGTGTTCTGTGATATCCACCTCTACCACTTATACCAAACACACCAACTGGGATATGTTTCTTATTGACGGTTTCTTCCTCTGGCAATGGGTATGAAAAAACTAGTACTCATCCTATAAGGTGTGGAAGAGTGCACACAAAACACCCACATAACGAGAGCTCTGTAGTGACTGCTCAGCAAAGGGGACCTATCACACTTGTGATTTCGTTTTTGCCCCCCATAAGTTCATGACCCAGTCATTTATCCCGCAGAGCAGAGTCCATCTCTTCCGAGACTCATCCTAGCGGCAGATCCACTGTGCCATTTCCCTTGATTTTCCTGGGATGTCTCCATTGCAACGGCACACATTGATATAGCCCCCAGGCTGGGTACAGTGCCGAGACAGACTCCTTGGAGGGCAGAAATAGATTGAGGGGGGCAAAATGAACATAATATAGCATTTTTTTTGTGGGTACCAGGGGTTGAACTCAGGACCTTGCACGCCAGCAGGCACTTGTGATGCTGAGCGATATCACTGGCCCTTTTTTCCTTTGTATGTGGGTACCAGGAGTCGAACTCAGGACTTCACGCTTGCCAGGCAGGCGCTTATGCCACTGAGCTATCTCACTAGCCCTAGCATTTTAAAACTAACAGTCTTCATAGTAGAATTCTTCAGCACATACTGGGCTTTGACTCCTATCCTCCACTTTTCACCTTGCCTCAAATTCCCAAATTTTCCTCTCACTGGGGATATTTAATCAGCTTACATAAAAGGTCTGTTTTTAAAAACCTGCTTGGCACTGAAAATCAGTAAAATATAATTAATTTGATATTTTCACTGTTAACTTCCTAGAAACAGTGGAACTCAGCCACATTATGATTATACGGGTTTCACCTTGTCCCAGCTGACCTTCCGTCCTGTGAATTTTGCACTCCTGGAACCTGAGATGCCTGCATTCGTCAGGTAAACAGAAGGTCCCAGGCTCCAGCATACCTCATGGGGACCTGCTACATCCCGTGCTCCACCATGAACTACTGTGCCCTTTGGAAGCCACCTCTGATGGGACCTTGACTGGTTTTCTTGTTCAAGGGCCCAGTGTTCCTTCCAAGAATGGGGTTGTGGTTTATCTTTTTATGCCAATGATTTGGGAATGGAAGCCTGTTGTGAGTCCTCTCAGTTTACTTTCTAAACACTCTCTGGCCAGGAACCTAAGATTTCCTGATTCCTGGGACAACTGGTATACATAAGGTGACTGTCTTGAGCTTCATCCATTCCTTGCCATTCTACTCTTCAGATACCAAATTGGCCTCACTGGTCACATCTCTTTTGTTACCTGAATCTGGGGGTAGCCACAAACACCACGGCCGTATCTCCAATAGCGTGCCCACTTCCCTTGGCTCAATATTACTCAGTTGGCCTCTTCCTGGTGTTTACTGGCTTCTTAGCTCCTTCTTTAACTTGAAAAATTCAAGAGTGCAATAGTAGTGATGGTTTTTAGGCCCAGGAGTGTGGCAATTGAAGAACAACTAGAAGTCTTGTGACATTAATTCTAAAGACTGCAAATTATATGGATTTTTTTCCCCTCCATTAATTTTGTTCTGACTCTGTAAATGCCATCTGGGATTCTTTAAAAGTTTTCTCAATCGGTGTCTGTGGTTTGAAAAATACTCCAACTTGCCTCATTGTTGGCTGGTGAGAGAATTGATGCTCTGTTCTTTGTTCCGCTACGCACAACCTGAGTGGCACTTCTCTGTTTACGAATGCACAGAAAGCACCATTTTTAACAGATGAAAGGAGTGAGAAGATAGCCTTGACACAGACCCAAGTAAAATGGAAACAGGATAATACTAAGACTGCTGGAGCTGGAGTGTCCTGGGAAATGTCTGTGCTCATTCAATACAAATTTTATACACACACATACACACCATATCCATACATATATATCTGCCTGGATTGGTAAGCGAGCTGTCTCCACCTTCCCACTGGAAAGGAAGCTGGGGCCGCGGCAGGGATAAATGAGCTTCCTGCAGGTTTAAGAAGCTGTTCCCTGATCCTAACTGGGGTGGTTGAACAGTTCCGATAATGAAATGAAATGAATTTTCGACTGCTATAGAAATGCTGCTCAGCCGACCCAGACAGGCATCTCCATTGGTGTTCACAGACAAAATGAGTTTATCACAGATGTGCCATCTCCTAAAAGTCTTCCTCCCATTTTATTTTAAGCAACTCTGTCTCTGAGGGGGTCCTTCACAAGGTTATCCTCGTCTGAGCTGTGGGAGGAGTGTCCAATCTGCCTCCCACATTTCCATGTTTCAGCCTGACCATCCTATTAAAGGGGTGCAGCTGGAGTGAGGCCAGAGCAAGCGCACATGGATGAGCGCCAGCCCAGCAGCTCACCTGCATACACAAACACACACACTCCCACGCCTGAACTATGGTGAGAATTTCCTGACTAGAGGGATTTATTTACTTTCCTATTCACATTTGTGAGCCTTTCCAAGTTTCTGAGATTTGAACACAGAAGAAAATTAAATTTCTATGTGTAAATGTGACTATAAGAAAGCTAAATAGCAAACTGAGGAAAAAGATTTGCAATAAATGGCAAAGATTATGTTTTTTTAAAGAAAGAAGACTCACCAGCCCCTGATAAATAAAGAAAATCTTCCATTCTCCAATCTCTCCAAGCTATACAAAGAGCAAGATCCAACAATTCACAAAAGATAATATATAATTGGCCAATAAGCATATAAAAAATTAAATCTCCACCAATCACAATTATATTTTTACAAATTTTTATTTAAGATGAAATAAAATATTTAGTGTTTGTAGGTTTAAGAGTGTGATGATATTTCTTTGACAGGTCAAGCAGAACTATAAATTGGTTTTATTGTTTTATAAGTCAATTTATTTCATCTACACCTCCACTTATCCAATTTGGGAAAAATTTTAATAATATGAGAAAATGTTCACTTTATTGTATTAGTCATTCTAGACTTAAAACATGTAACATACATGTTTTATAAAATATATAATTGAATAAGAAAAAATTAAATATCTTGCATCAAAATATGAGTGGCAATTAAAAATATTATAGATTATAGGTGGCTTTCATTTTTTCTTTTTCTTTCCTGTATTTTCTTCATCTTCTAAAGTGATCACCACAAAAAATACATGAAACGCTATATATCTGTGTTTAAAAATGTACTTACTTACTATAGTTTCCTTGCTAAGAAGTTTTATTGTCTAATTGTCAACGTTTTCAGCTGCACCTATGTTTAACCAGAGCATGGGCAAGGCCTTTCTGGCTGTGCTAAGTCGAGTCTCTGTGAATGAGTTATGGAGCATGACGGTCACACACGGACTGTCAGCCTCGTCGCTCTGTAATTACACGTAAGGTTGTAAATCCTAGTTCTCAGTGTTCCCAGTATGTTTTTGTTTAGAAAGAAACCAGCAGCACATTTCATTATACAAGGTGTCATCAGTCCACATTTTTAGAAAATGTACTGGATTTTGAAATACAACTTTTGTTTTAGTGCTGCAGCCGTAGGCTTGGTAAAGTCACAGGCATAGGCTGGGAACGTTGCCTATCCTGTAATGTACAATGTATTGCATAACTCTAAGTTTGAGGCATGCACCTGGCCCAGAGGAGATGGCCCAGGATGACACACACTAACTAATGTGGAGAGCGCCTATGTTTATGGGGATGGACTGACAGAGAACCCCCTGTTTCCAGAAGGTCTGACATGACCTTCACTCACCCAGCCTCTCTCTCTCACACATGTGACCACTGGTACAGATAGGGGGACCCGTTTATTGTATGCTATTGATTTTGAAAAAAGTATTCATCTCTTATGCATCTTGGCTGCAATGAAGTTCTATGTCTCTTTGCAGCTAAGCTAAAATATTTGTTTCACTTGCACAGGTCACTGACCTGGTTTTGATGTCAATGTAAATCTCTGATTTTCCTTGGTCAGCACGATGGTCTCTCCATTTTGTGTGTGTTTCATATGTATGTGTGTATGCATACATGTGTTGTTGGATAGTTTATAAAAGCTTGTGTTAATTCTACATGAGTCTCCTGGTTGATAACAGTTCCATTATATAAAAACAGGAAACTAACTGTCCTTGATTACACAGCTAGAAAAGACTAAGTGGTAGAGCTGGGTCTTAGCTGCAGCTCTAACTTTGACTAGCTGACATTAAAAGCATTACCTAACCTCTGTGCCTGTTTCTCTCTCTCATTTCATGGCCTCTCTCTCTTCAGAAAGCTACTCAAATTATTTAAATGGTAATAGCTGACAAGAGACAAAGGAAGTAGCTGCCTAACCTCTTACAATCTCCGCTCACACTAAGGACTTTCACTTCAGCCATATGATAGCCCAAAGCAATAGTTGATTACATGAATTTCCCCTTTACTAGTTTCACAGAGTGGGTGACCACCAGGTCTACCCTTTCCAAATTCTTCAAAAGCCACCTACCTTAACTTGCAGGTTTTTCCTTTCACATTTAAAGATAAGAATCAAGTCCACTCACTGCTGAAATAAATGATACATGCACTTCGTAGAAGCTATCACGGAAATGTATATTTAAATGAAATTTAAGAAAAAGACAGGTTTTGCCATTCAAAGCAGGATTTATTTTTTCAGTTTACACTGGGGAAATAGTCTTGAAAGCTAGACTTGGGTAAGTAGATACGTATTTTTTAAATTACTTTTTAATTCTACTAGCTTCCATTAACCTACACAAAAGGAGGCCTAGTGATCCAGAAAACGTAGTATTTTACTGTAAGCAAAAGAGGGAGGAAGGGTCATGGGGAAAGGTCTAGGTACTAGATAAAGGGAAAACACCTGTAGGTTAGTGGGAGCCTTAAAACAGGAAAGCCTAGGCAGAGGCCTTCAAATTAGATTTGAAAGATTTTGAGTATTTTGATAGATAACCAAGACTCCTAAGTGATTAAGAATGGAACCTGCTTGCAGAAAACCTGAAAGTTCCTTGTGCCTAGTGGGATGACTTGGGAATATTTTTAAGTAAGACAGAGGGCCAGCGGAAGTCTGGGTCAGGACAAGAGGTTTTTGTATGCAGAGGTTGGCAACTGAAGTTAAAGGCATGGATCAGAATCCTGAACAAAGGATGCCAACGTGACGTTTCAAGAGACAAGATGATAGCAAAGCAGCCCGATAGGCCCGTCTGGGGACAGAGCGGACTGTCACCAGCAGAGACCGGTGACTACCCACAGACATTATCTGCTGTGGAAATGACTAACGATTTACTCAAAAAGGACCAAACCATCAAATAAAGATAATTTGAACTTAATGATTCTGAGATACAGTTAATTGCAGGCATAAAGTTAAACTTGTATTCCTGATGTCCAGAAGGTAGAATTTTATTTAAGAATAGTATTAAATCAGTTATATAAACTAAAGAATATATATCTTCTCACAGTTGAGTTGTTGGTGAAAATAAATGTTTAAATAGTTTTATTTAGACATACTTTACCTACTCGAAAGTTCAGCTATTTAAAGTGTATAATCCAGTGGTTTTTATTATTGAACTTACAAAGTGGTACAACTATCACTTTAATCTAATTTTAGAACATTTTCATTATCCCTTAAAGAAAATTTATATCTATGGAATGTAAAATTTTGATCCTATTACATAATAATAAAGAAAAAGTTTGAATGAAATTACAAAGATAGATTCGAGGAGGAAATATTAATAAGATTCAAGGGCACTGGGTCTTAGGCAGACAAGACACACAAACAGAAATCTGTCACACCCTCTGTATGTTCCAGCTCCTGTTAAGTGTCTTCTTTATACTCTGTCCAGAAACCAGATTTCTAGGCTTTTCCAGAATCATTCAGCAACACCTTGACAAACCTCATGAACCCTCTGTTCCAGCAGTCCTCAGAAACTCATTTGATTCTGACTCTAGCATCCCAGCTCGACATTTCTATATCATCTACACGTGGGTCAGAACATAGACATCTGTGTGTTCAAAGCTGACTGCAAAATTGTAGAGAAGTTAAGGTGCCAGGCCCCTGGAACAGCTTACTCACCATCCTTTCTCAATTCCCCTTTTTCATATCTTTCACAACTATGGAGATTAGAATTCTAAAAACATCCTCTCCACTTCCCTTGCAGGTAGAGGTAGCCTCTTGACATGGTTCAGGATGAAAAAAATGCCAACTCAAATCTGAGAGAGAGAGAGAGAGAGAGAGACCTGGTGAGATGGCTCAGCGTTGTAAGTGCCTGCCTGGCAAGTGCGAGGTCCTGAGTTCAACTCCCGGTACCCACATAAAAAAAAAAGGGGGTGAGAAGGCTTCTAGGAGAAAAAATCCTCCACAGTGCAGCATTTTCCTTCCATTCTATTGCCCTGTTTCCCTTTTCTTGCCCCATCACCAGTGTGATATTATTTCAAACTGCAACAGTCAGATAGTGACCTTAGAAGACAGCAATGAAGACAAAGGTTCCACATTAAGAATGGTAGAGCAGAAAGCTGGAGTGATCTAGGCCTTTGATGGTGCTGACCTTCTGAGATTCAGGAGACAAAAAAGGGAAAACAAAACAAAACAAAACAAAAAACAAAGACCAGAGTGTGATGGGATTATAGGTGTTTCCTACCACACCTGGCTGTATCTTCTTTGAGCATATGAAAGACCATAACCTAAGAATATAGATAACCTAATAATGGATCATTTGATTCCCATAAAGTTGATTCAGTCTGAAAAAATCAAGTCCCATTATTCCTGAGATATTAACATGTCACTTGTTATGTTTTATTTATTTACTTTTTTTTTTTCATGGTTCTGGGTAATGAACCCAGAGCCTCTCACTGAGCTACATCCCAGTCCCTTTTTATTTTGAGACAAGTTCTTATTAAGTGGCTAAGTTGCCCAGGCTGGGCTCAAAATTGGGCTCCTTCTGCCTCAGCCTCTCAGAACGCTGGGATTACCAGCCTGTGCCAGCAGCCACAGCTGCTTGTTATGTTTTATACCAAGGAACCAGCCAGGCATCTTTCATTCCAAGGTCCCTGAACATTTTTCCGACTCTTCATAAGAGAAGTTGCCCAGGTGTGGTAGTGCACACCAGGACTCGGGAGGCTGAGGCAGGAGGATTACCACAAGTTCAAGGCCAGCCTGGACTACATAGTAAGTTCAAGGCCAGCCTGAACTAAGTAGTGAGACCCTGTCTCAAAACACCAAAAAAAAAAAGAGAGAGAGAGAAGTTGCATTATAAGTAAGAAGAGGAAAACTCCAACTAGAAAAAAACAACAACTACTACAACAGCAACCAAAAAACTGTTTCCTCTGGTTTGGTTTGCTCTTCTTATGGCCAAACCCATTTCAACATATGAAAAAGAAAATCATCATCATTTGAGTGTATTCCTCAAATGGTATTTACTTATACTCCTGTTTATCTCTCCATTTAAATGTACTAATCTGTGCACTGAATGCATATTTATTAATTAGCTACTAGACAACAGAGACTCTTATAGATGCTGGAGATAAAGTGATGGACTAAAATCCCTAGGGATAAACTCCTGGGAATGATATTGTACCTTCTGGAAATTCAGCCTCTGCAATGCCCCTCCCAGATTAGCCTTCCCTTCGTCCAGGAAGCATGACCTTGTGAAATCAGCCGATTCACAGAGTAGAGGATCCTGAACAAGGCTTTCTCCTTTGGGTGTTTTGTCTTGTTTCACCAACCAAGTTATAAGAACTTGTGCTGCTTTTGTGCCTCAGTTTTTTGCTATTGTTTTGGTTTTTTGTTTGGTGGGCACTTTTATTTCAGAAGGGGTTTTTTGCATTTGGTGGTGTTTTAATAACGTCTGTTGGATGACTGATTTCTTGGACAAAGGAGACAATTTGCAAACATTTGCCAAAAATACCTTTCCAGTAGCCACTACCTCACCTTCTTCTACCATGTGGCCTTCAAGGAAGGTCAGAAACACAAATCAGGTCCCTTGCATTTTCAGTCACTCTTTATTGTTTCTCTGGTTTATACAGCCTATACAAGTTGCATTTATTTATTTATTTATTTGGAACTGGGTATCGAATTCAGGACCTTGCGCTTGTCAGGCAGGTGCCGTGCCGCTGAGCCGTACCCCCAGCCCACAAGCTGGATTTATTTACATTGTTCTTGGTTCACGTTCAGTTGTACAACCTGTCCTTTGGGTAGATTCCTGTAAATTTCCTCATGCTTAATGCCATTCCTTGGAGCTGTGTTTCAGCACAGAGCTTCCTTTGTTCATAAGAATTCTGATAATGTCTCCCACAGCTGCACACAACTTATACAAACGAATGTGTCTATCACCTGTCCAGGAAGCGGAATACAAGTGTGGTTTCCAAAGCACCGTGGCACAGTGTAAATGAAGAGAAAGTCTTCCGTTACGGAGATTTTAGCTCCCTGATGCCAAGGCTGAACCAGAGGTAACACGAGTGTGAAGAGGAATGTACTTATTTTGAGCAGCCAAAGTAGGGCAGCTCAGTATACAAAACAACATACAATATTCAACACTGATTGACTATTAGCGTATTATAATTGAGCTTCATATTGCAAAGATTCCACATGTAAATGGTTTAGAAAAATCTGCAGGCCATTATTGTTAATAACAAGCAATTTGCAGCATCCGGAGATCACAGAACCTGTTATAAATTAGTAAACAGCATCATTTGAAGCTCACTGTCATGAAAGAGAAGCACAGAGAGGTTAAGCAGTCTGACAAAGACTCCACAGCCAGTAACAAGGCACAGGAAATCTACAGGAGGCTGGGAGTCATTCTGTAAGCGCCCAAATCGCCCAAAGCATAGCACCCTTAGGGACAGTGTTGTCCTCTGCTGTCTTGAGTTCCAACATCACTCATTTATCAGAGTCTTAACCTTCAAAGGGTTGAAAAAATATACTCAAAGCCATGAAAGTAGTTAAATGGAAATTCTGGGATTTGAACACCTGCATGAAAGTAATGAGCAAAAGAGATCTGATGGAAACCAATTATTCCTCCAAGTAACAGATTATTTTAAGCAGTACATGAGTGACTAGATGTTCACTTGGGTCTCAAAGAGTCTTCATTCTTCTCTCTCATTTTCTCTATCAATATATCTCCTCTGTAATTTGTCCCAAGTTAGAGAAATAAACACGTTGAAAATAAAAATGAAAAGTACTTTCAAGGCCACAGAAACAAAGGAAAGATGCTCTTGCTACCTTTTGGAGAATATTTTTTTTTAAATCCTGCGAGACACCCACTGTCACGTTCTATGTCATGTAACAAGAGATCCAAGTTTTATAACTATACCCTGGAGATTGGAAACTACTACTGTATTACTGTATAGATTTGGAATTATCTTGCAATTTCAATGCATTTCTACCAGTCTTTCCTTCTCACTAAAATTACCTGGACTCTATACAATTAGAATTGCATGACTAAGGTCAAACATTAAGCAGAAGTGACACATTATTTGGCTATATAAAATATCACCATTGATATATAGCAAGCTTGAGCACATCTCCTTTTCAAAAATGTTGCATAGGATGTTAATAATTTACCCCTGTGGAGAACAAGGGAAACAGGGGTCTTCACATCAGGGGACAGCTCAGAGCCTTTGCTTGGCTTATATGCACTGTGAATTTCCATGAGGACCATATTGTCTGCAATAATTTTCAAATACTGTTGAAAATGAGACTCATATTTTCAAAATACCTTGTATGACTGGAGTGCCATGAAACATAAAGTGGCTAATCTAACATATGTATAAGACATTGGATCTATGCCTCATAATGCAACTCAGCTTCTTTGTCAAGCCGAACATCTTTAGAAAATACACGCAAGTAGAAAATAAATATCAGTTTTACACTGATACAAAAAATCTTTACTCTTACCACAGGCTTTATGACACACATGTAAGCCATCTGTCTGATTTGGTTCTGTATAGCAGTGTAAGCATAGCCTGCTTCCTTGCATCTGTAGTTCCAGAGAATCTGGCCATAGTAGCCTGTATATATAATTTTTCAAAATGATGATCAAGGGGTAATTAAATTAATTCCTCTAATATGAGATACACATGTAGATATCAAGGTCTAGGCCTTGAGATCGTACTCAGCCACAGTCCACTGCAGCATAAATGGTTGCAGCAATTGTAACGAAAATCCCTATGGCTGAGGGGATCCCTAAGGAGAGTTTCTTGTTTTCACGTTTTGTACTGCTTTTGTAACTGCCTCAATCTGCATCATGCCTAAGTCCCTATTTTTGCTGAAGAATTGACATCAAAGAAGAATATCTGGCAGGGTTCCTGCTTTTAACAACTTTCTTAATTAAACCCAAAGAGTTCCTTTATTGCCCCTCAAATTAAAAATTTATGTGCTCATTTAAAAGTACCATATGCCCCTGATTTTAGGGTCTTCAAACCACGCACCCCAATGTTTATTGTTTTAAAAACTGAATACACTCACACCTGAAAAAACTACAAAGGCTCCCTTCCCAGGCCACGCACCAATCAAACCATGCCTGTCCCAACCCACCACTAATTGATCGCACGTGCTGTACACATGGAAAAGGGCTCTGTACATTGCTGTACAGAGTTTCCTAATGACTTCCAGAACCAGACCCTTCAGAACTCATGAATCACAGGGAGCGTGTGTCGAAGTTGTAATTAGGAGATTATGCCTCTTAATTAATATTTATTTTAAATATGGACTCTTTGGAAAGGAATGCTTTCTGAGATTTCTCTACTCAAAACATGGCCCTCGGCAGCAGCAGAAGCCTGTGGGAAGTAACTCAAAACTAAGGCTCTGTCCAAACCTGACAAATCAGAATCTCCAGTTCAACAACAAGCACAAGTGATTCTTCTGCCTATCAAAGTCAGAGAAGCCCTAAAATCTAGGAGATCTCCAGTCAAATTTCCCCTTCTTGGCTTGTGCAACTAATAATGTTTCCCTGTCCTATCGAAATGAAAATGTATAATTAACAAATGATGGTATTGTATCAAGTGACACTAAGAAATTGGAGAGTTTTCTTCAAGATAAACATTGGGTGTTGCCAAAAGCAGAGCATGAGATTATTATGAAACTCCTATAAGAAATCTTCTCTACCCAAAATTATGCTTATTTATTTTGATGCCCCAAATTATAGAGGGGCATATTGTCTTCATGTCATTGTGAAGACTCTCCTGAGAGCCAATCATTTCTTCCTCAGGGAAGTAAGAAAAAAGATCAGAAAAACACCCCTATTTTAAGTAGCTTCTTTTCTGCCTACCTTCAAATCCAATGGCTTTGATTTTTTTTTTTTTTTTTTTTTGTGGGTACCGGGGGGTCGACCTCAGGACCTCGCGCGCCAGCAGGCGCCCGTGCCGCTGAGCGATATCACCGGACCCTTTTTCGTATGTGGGATCCGGGAGTCGAACTCGGGCCCTCGCGCTTGCCAGGCAGGCGCTTAAGCCGCTGAGCCATCTCACCGGCCCAATGGCTTTGATTTTTAAGAAAATATTGTTTTAAGCCACGGTCTGGTGTGAGTAGAACCTAAGTGACAACTAACACCCTGAAGACAGAGAATAATAGTAGATCATAAAATGCACTACTATCAACCCTAAGTGTGATGTATCTTCTTTGCTTATAATTTTTAAACGTTCTCAGATTGATCCTACTCTAGATAAAAGAGTCATCAACTGATTTGACACAGCAAAGAGTTGAAAAAAAAAGAAGCATAAAGAAGTGCTCTCAATTTTTAAGAAACTTCAAATTTTGTTCATATGTTTATGTTTGATCCCCTTCAAATCAGACATTGTAGGAGGCCCACACACATTTATTCCTGTGTCATTGCCATCACCATTAACAATGTTTTCTAACTCCTCCTTGAAAACACCCCTCAAAATGACCTGCTGAACATCATGGGAAGATGACAAGATTTTTTCTCCACTGGTCTATTTAAATTTTAATGTTATGATCCCACCTGCTATCTTACCATGTCTCTCAAACTTAGCTTCTAGTAATCTTGAACAATTTTTCTACAATGGAAAAATCACCTCTACAATATAGCTTACATCATTTCAATGATGAAAAATTTGTGCCTAAGCTTTGTTATCCTAATAGAATTCCAAAGCAGTTTTGGCCAACAACAAAATAATAACACCATCAATATTCTCAGTTTCTTTTTGTGAAGATAAAAATATTCAGGTAGGCATAAAATACTCGTGTGTGCAGAAATTCTAGTGGGTTTTATAACAACCAATCAATTCAGCCCTTCTGCTTCATCCCATGTTACTACAGAGTTCATCAAATTCAGTATATTATGAATTTTTAACTGGTAAATTGTCTAAAGTTTTCACTATCTCTCAAAAACCTTTAATCTCCATTTTCCTCTACATTCTGTATGGACTCTTTGGGAAGGAATGCTTTCTGAGATCTTTCTACTCAAAGCATGGCCCAGAAAATGAGCCCATGAGCTGCCCCGGCTTATCTAATATATGATTAAGGGAGTGTGTGTCAGTGTGTTTGTGTGTCTCTGTGTCCATTTGTATGTGGCACAAGTATATTTTTAAATGCACACACTACTTTGTGTATTTTTGCTGCATTCTCAAGTCAGTTGTATCATTTTCAATGGATATGTCTGCTCCCCTCTAGTAGCATGTTTATCTAAGAATTAATAGCATTACATTTGGCTCCAAATTCACAAGAGAAATTCTAGAACATTCTGTCCCCACCAAGGGGATTAGGGCTGTATTGTGATGTGATAACCATTAAGAGGACATTTCTCAAAGCCAGGGCCAGGCTGGAATTGTTACTCTCAGTAGTGCAAGGTACTATGAGCAAAAGGGCTCTCTCCCAGTATGCTGTGGAAATTTCAGCCCTGTCACTGAGAACTCCGAGAACCACGTCACAGTTGTAAAGCCCAAAAGTTGGTCAAGTTTGAGTGGCATAGCCCAGTGTTTGGATTCTGTCAGAGCATAATGATATATCATGACATATCGGAGGTGGCCTGTCAGTCCCAACAGAGCCACACAGAATCAGCAAAGTTGTAAATCTCTCGAGAGTCCTTGGTGATATCCACGTATGTCTTTCTAGAGTCTCGGTGGCCTAGAGGAGGTATGGTGATTATTTATGCTAAGTCTGAAGATAGTCCAGATGCAAATTTCAGTCTATATGATATTGTGATTATCACCACTCTACTCAGGGATGCTCAATTTTTTTTTCAGTAGTGAGGATTGAACCCAGGGCCTTTGCAAAGACCTACATCCCCAGCCCTTTAATATTTTTCATTTTGAGGCAGGGTCTCACTAAGTTGTTAAGTTCCCCAGACTGGGCTCAAACTTGCAATCCTCCCACTTCATACCCCTAGAGTGCTGGAATTGCAGGCTTGTGCCGCCATGCCCAACTTCAATATTTTCATTAACTACTTACCCAACTATTATTTAGGCCTCAGAAGATGTAGAAATAAAGAAGATCCCTATTGTTCAATTATTTTTCTAAAATGACGATGGCATCCATTTATTAGGTACTTCTTCTGTAGCTGAATCTATCTATGAAGGTGCTTTCCTGCATCAGCTTAATGAATTCTCATGAGGGTTCTACAAACAGATGAAATAGGTATTATAACATTTACAGCTCAGGAGATTGGGGTTTAAGAGACTAAATTACTAAAGTTTATAAAACTAGTATCAGAGGTAGAGTTTGAACCCAACTGTAATAAGATATCAAATCCTGAATGCTGACCTAACTGAACTTATCCAGTAGGTACTGTAATAGGAATAAGTTATGCCCTCAAGAACTGCTGACAAAGATGAGATGGTAACAACCATGTTAAAAACACAAACACACCCTGGAAGGTTCAGGTAGTACAAACATGTCAGAGATGGAAAAAGCATAACCACATTTAGCCAGGCAGATGTTGGTGAAGTTGTCTTGAGAATAAAATGGCGAAGAAATACTGGAAGAGATGTTTAGGCAGAGAAAAAATTTGTAGATTAATAATCATGATCTTGGGCCAGTGAGATAGCTCAGGGGCATAATATGTGCCTGCCTGGCAAGCACGAGGTCCTGAGTTCGACTCCCGGTACCCAAAAAGAAAGGAAAAAAGGACCGGTGATATTGCTCAGCGGCACAAGAGCTTGCTGACAAGCGCAAGGTCCTGAGTTCGACCCCCGGTACCCACATTAAAAATAATAATAATAATAATATTAATAATAATGATCTTCTCTGTAATAATTTGTCAGAAATTGCCTTTGACTTTCTCTGCAGATACCAGATAATTACCCAGCTTTATTCTAATAAGCTTTCTCTCCTGGGAGGAAAGAAATAGGGCACTAATTTTGGCTTCTTGTTTTCAGAAGAAGAAAATGACACTTAGAGAATCTTTCCAGGTCTTGTCAAACATCAATAAAACACAAACAGAAACTGCAAGTTTGGAACTGGGATTTTTTTTTATTTCACGGTCTTTTCGTGAAACCAGTCTTTTACTGAGTCACAAGCCTGGGCAGGGCCACTGATATACTCTGTGCAAACACTCCCACTTGGACCAATTTAGACACACTTTCCTCCCACCCTCTTTCTTTACACAAATCTAAAGCTTTCCAGAGGGAAATCTGAGGATGTGTTTCATTTTTCAGAACAGAATAGAGACCTCATTGCACTGCAGTTCACTCAGTAAAACTCTAGAAATCACAATATATTACTTGAAAAAGCTTATTTAGGGTTATTTCATTGATCCATCTCACATGGAATCCATTGCCAGAGGCTGATACCCACAAATGTACAGCAAAGGTAAAGAAATGCTGACGGTAGCTTAGTGCCATAAAACCATTTAGCCACTCAGCTAGGGTTGTGGAAATTTCCAGTCTCCAGCTATGTTCTTTTGGCTTGTGCCTACAAAAGGTTATTTATGAGGTTATGTGTCCGAGACCACCAGTTGTCTTCCCTATCTTCTTCAGTTTCCATTTACCCTATTACTCAATAGCCATCCCACATCTCTACACAGAAAAGTTCAGATTTTCCAGCCCTTTTTGCAGAAAGTTGGGCCAAGCAGCTAATTTTTGGTCAATGTAACAGGGGCAGAGTTTTGTATTCTGCTTCCAAGGAGTGTCCTTTGGGCCTGGAGACTCATCCCTCTCCCTCATTCTTTCCCTTTCTACTGGTTGGAATATGAACTTAATAGCTACAACTCTACCAGCTACTTTGAAGAATAAGAACAATTACAAATAAAATTCACAATGGAAGAATAAGAAGACATCTTTATACCATGTCTTGCCATACCAGCTCTGGCCTTCAGAACTTTTGCGTGTGACAAGAAAAATACTTCTATGTTGTCAAAGTTACTATTACTCTGGTTTATTCCATTACTTACTAAAGAATGTTAGCAGAGGCTGCCACCACCTCTTGGCTATTGCTGCACGCTCAATTCCCAGGACTGAGGGTTTTCTTGTGGTTTCTCTTTACACTTGACAGTGTAGTAATTACTAGCTAGAGCATTAATTGGCAATTTATCAAGCACTATCTTTTGACATTTCTTCTTGTTGTTGTCATCTTAAACTCTTATTTAAAGTATTAATTATAATTTGACTTGTCATGTACTTTCATGTATTAAATCTTATTTTTTCCACTTAATTAGGAGCTCCTTCCCTTGTTAAGTTTCATGCATGACGTACAGATTTTCAAGCCTCAGTGTAACTCAAGGAGACATTTAGCACCTTGGGTTAAAATTTGAAATGCAGTTTTTTGGAGATAGTCTATACATTTGGAAACAAAGAGCTACTGAAATGCAAGTTCATATGGCGCTTATGAGCTTGGTTTAAATCCCCAAAAGGTGGATTAATCTCACTACGTCTCAGTTTCCTCATCTCTAAAATAAAAGTAATACAAATGAAAAATAAGATAGAATGCAATCTTAGGAAATAGGCACTATAATTACTGTCATTTATAGATGAGAAAACTGAAACCCAGAAAAAGTAAATTCCAGAAGCTCACAGAGTTAACAAGGGGTGACAGTAGGTATTTTGCAGTCTCAGCAAGTCCTTCTGACCTGAAGATGTTATGAGAGCAACACTGATTCTACTTCCCAAAACTAAAGTCTCTTTAAAGGCTACTTCCGCTACCATTCATTTTATGCTGAGCATAATGTACCTTGTAATTATTTATTTTTTACCTTTTTAAGATGTTTTCCTGGCCAGGCATGGTGGCACATACCTGTAATCCCAACACTCAGGAGGTTAAGGGAGGAGGATTGCTGCAAGTTCAAGGCCAACCTGGGCTACAAAGTGAGTTCAGGGCCAGCCTGAACTGCGTAGTGAGACCCTGCCTCAAAAAGAAAAAAAAAAAAAAAAAAAAAAAAAAAAGATGTTTTCCTGAATCTAGTAAAAATGTTTTGAGAAAATTAACTTTGTATAATGTGCCTTTGCCACTCAAGTCCCTTCCAAATTAATCACAAGTGTTGATATTGATACCATTCCTGTGATGACATTGCAAAATATGGATAATAAAATGAGGCATCAATTCTAATAGCATTTTATTCTAAGCAGGGCATGCCTTCTTACAATAAGAGGAACATAACATAAGTAATACAAGGGCCAAATGTAAACCCTACAAACCTACGTTGACCAAAGCAAATTACATGGACATCTTAAGTTTAAAACAGTTGTTCACATAATTACCAAAACATAGACATTCTCCATGATATAGAAAGGGAAAGAATCCTTTCAAATTCATTCTATGAAATTAGCATTACCATTACCAATACCAAAACCAGATAAAGACTCAACAAATAGAGAAAACTACAGACAAATACCTTTGATGAACATAGATGCAAAAATCCTCAATAAAATTACAGACAGAGTGCAACAACATATTAAAAAGATAACACACCGTGACGCAATTTGTTTCACGCCAGGGAGACAAGAATGGGTCAACATATGTAAATCAATAATAAAAAGTACATAGAGCAAGGATTAGAAGTACGTGATTGTCTTGATAAATGCTGACAAAGTCCCTGGCAAGATTCACCATGAAAAAAACCCTGAAGAAAATAAGTATAGAAGGATCTTTCCTCGAAATGATAAAAGCCATATGTGACAAACCCACGCCAACATCACACTGGATAGGGGAAAAACAGAAAGCATTTACCCTAAAATCAAGAACAAGATAAGGGTGTCAACACTCAACACCCCTGTTTAATGAACTACTTAGGTCTTTAGCCACAGCCGATTAGGCAAGTGAAAGAAATAAAAGAGATACAAACAGAAAAGAAAAAAGTCAAATTATGCTGATGTGTGGATGATATATTGCCTTGCATAAAATACCCTAAAAACTCAACTAGAAGACTCTTTGATATAAACAAAGTCAGCAAAGACTCAGGATACAAAATCAAAACACAAAAGTCAATAGCTCTTCTATTCAAAAATAATGAGCACATTGAGAGAGAAATCAGGACAATTCCATTCACAATAGCTTCAAAAAAATAAATAAAATACCTAGGAATCAACTGAATCAAGGAAGCAAGAGACTTCTATAATGAAAATTACAGTGCATTCAAGAAATTAAAAAATACATTAGAAAATGGAAAGAACTTTCTTGTTCATGGGTTAGCAGAACTAATATTGTTTAAATAGCTGTATTAGTCAGCTTTTGCATCCCTGAGACACAATACTCATTAATCATGATTTAAAAGAGGAGCAGTTTAATTTAGCTCATGGTTCTAGGAATTCAATATAAGGTCTGCAAGCTACAAGGCAGGAACATCATGGTGGAAGGACATGGTGGAGAGATTCTACTTAATTCATGGTGTCTGGGAAGCAAAGCAGGGGATCAGCATCAGAGGGGACAGAGCAGGGGACCAGATACAGACCTCAAGGCCATGCTTCCATTGACCCAATCAGACACACCTGGAAGTATGCTCCACCAATCCTAGGATGGATCCTAAATCAAATCAGTTTGATACTCCATCCGGAGTGCCACAGTGGCCATATAACCAAAAGAGATCTACAAATTCAGTGCAATCCCTATTCAAATACCAACAACACTCTTCACAGAACTAGAAAAAACAATCCAAGAATATATATGGAAACACAAAAGATAGCCAAAATAGTTCTAAGCAAAAGCAATACTGCTGCGGTCACAATACCAGATTTCAAGTTACACCACGAAGTCATCGTAACAGAAGAGATATGACATTGACACAAAAGCAAACATGCGGACCAATAGAATAAGACAGAAGACACAAAAACAAACCTGTGCACCTCTTGCCATCTACTTTTTTTAATAAAAGGATTGAAGATATATGCTAGAGAAAAGACAATCTCTTTAACAAATAATGCGGGGAAAACTGGATATCCACGTGAAGAAAATTGAAACTAGGTCCCTGCCTCTCACCATGACTAAAACCTAATAAAACTTGATCAAAGACCTAAGTATAAAACTACAAACTATGAGGCTGTTGGAAAAAAATAGAGGAAACACTTGAAGCCATAGGCACAGGCCAAGACTAACTGAATAGGACCCCAATAGCACAAGAAACATCAAGACAATATCAAGAATCCACAAATGAGGCTACATCAAGCTAAAAAGCTTCTATGTAACAAAGGAAACAATCCACAGAGTGAAACAATAATCTAGAGAATGGGAGAAAATCTTTGCTAGCTACTCTTCTGAAACAGTATTAATATTTAGACTACAAAGAATTCAATTAGCTTCAAAACACCCAAATAATACAATTAGTAAATAAGTAACTGAATTGAATAGATGATAGTTTTCAAAACAAGAAGTACAAATGGCCAACAAGGACGTGAAAAAAGTTCAATATCTGTAGCCATTAGGGAAATGCAAATTAAAACTACATTGAAATTCTGTCTCACCCCACTCAGAATGGCTATCATCAAGAATATAAAAAAGCAACGAATGTTGGCAAGGATATAGGGGGAAAGGAATGCTTCTGTATTGCTGAAAGTAAATTAGGAAAATTTACTGAAATTTACTTAAATTTATTAAAAATTTCTAAAATTTAGGGAAAGTAAATTAGCACAGTCACTATGGAAATCAGTATCGGGGTCCCTCAAAATCTAAAAACAGAGATACCATTTGATCCAGGTATACCACTCCTTGGTAGTTACCCTGGGATGGTCCAGCTTAATTGTATCAACTTGATTGGCTTGGGAGCCACCCTGAGGATTAATAATGCACTCTTCTGGGTGCGTGTGTGGGGATCACTGAGGCACGATCTTTGTGCTATATCTGGTCCCTTGCCCCTTTCTCTGGCACTGTTTCTTGGTTCTGCTTCCTGGCTGCCATGAACTAATATCTTTACTGCACCACTCTCTCCTGCCATAATGCTTCTGCCTTGGAGCTAGCTAATCATTAACTGAATCCCCTGAAACCATGAGCCAAACTAAACCTCTCCTACTTTAAATTGTGGAAATCAGGTATTTATCTCAGATCTCTCAGCGGTATAAGAAAACTAACTAATACATTTCTGAAAGAATTAAAGACAGTAAACTATTAAAGACAACAAACTGATGCCCATATTTATTGTGGAGCAATTCACAATAGCTAAGCCAGTGATGGCAAACATTTTAGAGATCAAGTGCCAAACTATAACACAAAGCTCACTTATTTATGACAAAGTGCCAACATGGCAATTAAACCTGAATACTTTAGACAAGAGAAAGAAATAAAAGGAATAATGATTGGAAAGGAAGAAGGTAAATTATCATTATTTGCAGATGACATGATACTCTACAAAGAAGACCCCAAAAACTCCACTAAAAAACTGCTAGATTTAATAAGCAAATTCAGTAGTGTAGCTGGATACAAAGTCAATACTCAGAAGTCAATAGCCTTCCTGTACACAAATAACAAACTTACTGAAAGAGAAATTAGGGGCCGGTGAGATGGCTCAGCGGCTTAAGCGCCTGCCTTGCAAGCGCGAGGGCCCGAGTTCGACTCCCGGATCCCACATACGGAAAAGGGGCCGGTGATATCGCTCAGCGGCACGGGCGCCTGCTGGCGCGCGAGGTCCTGAGGTTGACCCCCCGGTACCCACAAAAAAAAAAAAAAAAAAAAGAAAGAGAAATTAGGGAAACAATACCTTTCACAATAACATCCAAAAAAATGAAATACCTAGGAATCAACCTCACAAAGGATGTAAAAGACCTCTATACTGAAAACTACAGTACTCTGAAAAAGGAGATTGAAGAGGATATCAGAAAATGGAAAGATATCCCTTGCTCCTGGATAGGAAGAACCAATATAGTGAAAATGGCCATACTTCCAAAATTGTTATACAGATTTAATGCAATTCCAATCAAAATTCCAACAGCATATCTCACAGAATTAGAGAAAACAATCCTAAAATTCATTTGGAATCAGAAGAGACCTAGAATAGCAAAGACAATTCTGGGCAACAAACGCAAGGCAGGGGGCATCACAATCCCTGACTTGAAATTATACTATAAAGCTACTGTGATAAAAACAGTGTGGTACTTGCAAAAAAACAGACCTGAAGATCAATGGAACAGATTAGAAGATGCTGAAACAACCCCAGACATACTAAGCCACCTTATCTTTGACAAAGGTGCCAAACACATTTGCTGGAAGAAAGATAGCCTCTTTAATAAATGGTGCTGGAAAAACTGGCTCTACACATGCCGAAGATTAAAACTAGACCCATATCTTTCACCATGCACTAAACTAAATTCAAAATGGATCAGAGATCTAAATATTAAAACAGAAACATTAAATCTGCTGGAAGGTAGGATAGGTAAAACCCTTGGAGACATTGGTGTAGGCAAAGACTTTATGAATAAAAACTCAACCGCACGGGAACTATCCCAAAGAATCAATAACTGGGATCTCGTCTTATTAGAAAGCTTTTGCACAGCAAGAGAAACCACCAACAGAGTGAAAAGACAACCCACAATGTGGGAAACAATGTTTGCCAGCTGTTCCTCAGACAAAGGATTACTATAGAGAACATATAAAGAACTCAAAAAAATCAGACCTCCCAAATTTAAAGACCCACTCCAAAAATGGGCATCTGAGATGAATACACATTTCTCAGATGAAGAAATACTAATGGCAAATAAATATACAAAAAAATGTGCAACATCACTAGTCATTCGAGAGATGCAAATTAAAACAACACTGAGATACCATCTCACCCCAGAAAGAATGGCTACTATAAAGAAATCAACTAATAACAAATGCTGGAGGGGCTGTGGGGAAAAAGGAACCCTTCTTCACTGTTGGTGGGAGTGTCGACTGGTACAGCCACTGTGGAAGTCAGTGTGGAGATTCCTCAAAAAACTAGGGTTGGAGGTCCCATTTGACCCAGCTATTCCCCTTCTGGGCATCTTCCCAGAAGAATTAAAAACATCGTACCACAGCGATATATGTGCACCCATGTTTATAGCAGCACAATTTGTAATAGCCAGATCTTGGAAACAACCCAAATGCCCATCAACTGAGGAATGGATAAGAAAGATGTGGTATTTTTATACAATGGAGTACTATTCAGCCATAAAGAAGGATAAACTGGAGACTTTTATAGGTAAATGGATGCAACTCGAGAAAATACTCATAAGTGAAATAAACCAGAAGCACATGTGTAAGCATTGTATTGTCTCTCTAGTATGAGAAACTGAAAGAGTAAATAAGATCCAAAATGTACAATAGACATGATGAATCAAAAAGAAACTGGTCAAAAGGAAAGAGAGACTGGAATAGGGAAAAGAAAGAAGGGAAAGGGAAAAAAATTTGTATATATATATAAGATGGTTAAGATAGATACACTACCAATTTTACTTAGTTCATTGAAGAGTAAGGTTTGTGTCAATAATGTTTGGACAATTGAATGCTAATGTCTGGTATCCTGAATAACTAACTTAAAGATAGTAATACGTAATGTATTAACCATTGTTACCCTGCTATTATGTTGTTTTGAAAATTTGTTCTTCTTTTGATTTGTTTTGTTTTTTCTTCTCTTTAAAAAAAAAAAACCTGAATACTGAGATTTTAGTTTAGAAAATACAACTTAAACATTAACATCTTTTGTCTTAATAGAAAAACACAATAACACACATGCCATAGGTTCACTACCAATGAGCTGAGCTGTGGAAGCAGCCTAGATGCCCAACAAGAAATGAATAGATTTAAAAATGTGGTTTATATACACAATGGAATATCATTCAGGCATAAAGAAGAATAAAATCAGGAAAGAGGTGGAAGTAAAGACCATTATTTAAGCAATACAAGCCAGATTCAGAAAGTTACATATCACACATTTTCTCTTGTATGAGCAATTTACAAAAATAATAGAGGAGAGATGACAGGGAACCAGAAGGTAAACTTTTAGAGATGATGAAGGGGATTGGGACAGATTGGAGGAGGGAAAGAGGGGTAATGAGGATAAAAATAATTAAAATATGTTATATGCATCTACAGAAAATCTCATTATTCTTTATTAGTAATATGTACTAATAAAAAAGACATAGCCACTCCATTCACAGGTTTTAACAAATAGTGATTCCTTTGGCATATTAAGTGAATTTGTTAATTTTTCCTTGCTTAAATTACAAGAAACTTCTTAAGTTGAAGGATCAATAATTAAATTCTCAACATGGTCACCAGGAGATTTCCCTAAGAATAGTTTGGTAAAGTTTCAATGCTATATTTAGTGACTTCAGGGAATAATATATTCCTACTTATTAATTGCTGTGAAAATGTCTAGAGTATAATCTCAGCTTCCAATAAAGTCAGTGGAATGGAAATATTTTTATATTTTACTAATGTGAATGGTAAAATCTATCGGAGACACTACTAAAAGTATGTATAATTTAAGAAGCAAAGTAATCAATATATTAAAATCCAAAATAAAAGTAATTAAGTTTGGAAGTCAGAGTTCATATTTATAAAAGCCTTCAGTATTCAAAGCTATGTAATAAATTTACTTCAAGAAAATACAAGATATGACCAAAATATAGAATGAATTTTTAAAAAAATATTATAATAAAAATCATATTGCCATTAACAATCACCGTATACCATCATTTTTGCCACTTTAGGGAGCAGTTCTAGAAGTACACTTTTGTGAGTATCTTTATGAAGTATTATCAAAAATTCAGTGTACGCTGCTGCCAATTGCTACCCAATGGAAATACAGTGTTGTAAAAACATAATGGCATGTCCTCTCCCATCTTTTTCACCTGGTCTGACAGTCTGTGATTTCGGGCTCTTCTCCCAAATCAAAATGCCCATGAAAAATAAACTTTTTGAACTGATTCAGGACAGCAAGGAAGCCAGAACAGCACAATTAAAGACACTCATGAAAGAGGACTTCCAGAACTGCTTCAGAAAGTGGTAAGAATGATGCGATAAATGTGTTAAAACTGAAGGAAAGTGTTTTGAGGGGGATTAATGGCAATGTATCTTTTAGAGTAATAAGTTTTAAAAGTTAAATATTCACTGTATTTTTAATTACACTGCACATGTACCTTAAATGTTCAGTCCAGGGTGCTAACATTCTATAAAATGAAAGTTACATTAAAATCGACTCCCTTTTCAATTCCAGGCCAGAAGAGTCAAAATAGGGTGTTATATGTATAGGCTTCACATTTCATAAGTCACTTTGCCTCTATTATCCTATTTAATTCTATACAAACCCTGAGGAAGTAGGTATTACTACCCATCTCTATTATTCAAAATAAGAAACCAAGGATCAGAGAAGCAAAGAGGCTTTTCTGGAGCCCCATAGATAGTACATAGCTGGCCTAGCCCTAATTCAGTAGTCTTCCTAATATATCATGCTTTAGAATCTCCAAAATCTTAACATTGGTCAGAAGCAGAATTGAAGTCCCAACAATCTTATTTTCACCAAGATTTCCAGGAAAGGTCAAATGAGAAATTGCCTATAATCAGTATGTTGTATATTTATGTTAAATAGAAACATATTTGTCCTTAGCCCAGCAAAAACATGGAATAATACATGAGAATAAACTCATCCATTCTAATCTCAAAGTGCGTATGTCATCGATGAGGCACCACATCTACATTTAACTCAAGGTACAAGGAGAAATAATTTGAATTCATGTGAAAAGACATTGAAAAATTCTTCATTTTTCTTTCCCAAACAAAGGAACAAGCCATAACTGCCCCCAAACAATCTTTCTTCCTCAGATACTGAGATGCATGTTTCTGCCCATCAATTCTCACAACAATTTCTTTCCTAGAATTAGATCTTGAATGTGGAAGCTGTGGATAGCCAATGGCTGTGTACATAGAGGAGCTGTCCCACAAGATCTGGGTCCAGGTGCAGAATAAACTAATACTTTTCCTAATGTGTTCCCCTTTTTAATAATAATAATAAGTTATAATCACTTTTAAATAAGTTTTTCCCCATTTGGATAAGCATGGTTCATGAGTGTGGATCTCTCTGGCCCAAATAATACTGCTCAAGCCTGTTAATGATTGACCCCCATAGTTTACTAATCACATGCTCATCTTGCTTTGGTGGATTAGTACTGGCACTCAGCTCACTTATAAAGACTATTTATTATCAGTTTTTCAAATTAGTAGTTGATTGGCATTCAGTATAACTTCTTTTGAGGGTAGGGTCTTTGTACACAACTAAGTAAACTGAGGAATTCATCTGTTCAAAAGTTGCAAGAATTACAATTGTAAAAAACTAACATTTTTCCCTCAAAATTGCTATGCGCATATGTACAAAGTTTCTATATAATGTGATGAAATAATTATTGTAATTAGCATCTTAATTTGAATTTAGATGCAATTTGAGGGTTTCTTTTTTTTCTTTTTAGAAATCTAAATTAATTCCCTGGGAAACTGATGAGAATTTTTCAAAGTAGAAATAAATGCCTGTAATAAATTAAGAGATAAGGGAACAGGCAGAGATTATTCTGCAATTAAAGTTTACTAAATTAATTCCACTTAAACTCCTTGGAGTTTAATGTGAAAAAAATTAGGAAGTGTGTATCTTCTTGAATGAAAAAAAATCACACTCTAAAAATTTAAAGGCAAAGAAGGAGAAAGAACTGTATAATCAATATTTCTCTAAACACTAATCAGAATATAAATGTTAATATTCCTCTCACAGTTTGATATTAAAAATATAAATAAAAGACACCAAACTTGAGTAAATTAAGTGAAAGTATGGACAGGTGATTGGAAGTTGAACATGAATATTTGTTTTACCCAAATGAATGTAAATTTCATTAGTTGATAATTAAAAGGAAATTATATAGACATTACAATTACCGCCAATGGCATAAATTATGAAGTTGCATGGCAAAACAATTTAGGAAGTCACAATGCTGTCACTATTGTCAAACTGGTTACTAGAGAAACCCAGGATAAATAATATATTCTGTGACTATGGAAATGAGGCCTTGATGTGTTGCTAGGCTGTTAAAGCTAATGTCATTGTATAAAACAATAATGTTAAACATTATTAGTTTTTTAATTATGTCAGTTAGTTAGAATTGTTCCTGTTAATTGCCTATGATTCATCTCCAGATGAAAAATGCTCAGGAAAGATCTTTGGTTTCTGTCTCCCAATGCACTATCTAAAATAAGGTCTGGGTTTTGTACAGCTGAATTTTATAACCATTAGACTGGGCAACAACAGAAATCACGGTTAAATTCATCCATAATAAAAGTCATTGTAATAAAACATATATTACTAAGAGATAGACTGAAGAATAGAAAACCATCACTCCACTACTCTGGATGCAAAGATTGACACTGATTCCCGAGTAGTGGTTTTATATCAAAGATTTTCACCGAAAAAATCAAAGCAAATATGATGAACATAGACTATTTCATATTTGCCTAGTCTATAAATAACAAAACATTGAACTTATATGATTCCTTTTCCTTTTCCCTTATATTTCATGACCTTAAGTAATATTTATGTTTTCTTAATTTTACTTTAAGGTAAGTATTGTTCAATATTTATTGACCACCTTTATATACAATAAAGACAGTCTTAAACATTGGAAATACCTAGTTGTGGGAAAATACGAGCCTGAGTCTTTGGGGTTTAATACCACAAAAGCATCAAGGAATCACTTACAGCCATTGAATCCATTAAGATTTAAAAACAATTCCATAGCTTCATGGTGAGAATGACATCTAATTAACTCTACCCTCCTCAGTATCCCCCATTGGGGGTGGAGTTTACAGTTTAAAACTACGAAGGCTCCAGTGTACCATTTATTGTCATTTAGATCATCAAAATTTAAAAACCATGCTATGGCCTCATGGCCAGAATACCCACTCCCTCTAGCCTCCTCAATTCTCTTATCTAGAGAAGACCAGGAATGCTTGTTCGTGAAGTTTCATCCATTACTGTATTCTCAGTGCCTGATCCAGGGTTAATATTATGCTCCACTTCATATCTGTTGAATTGATTAATTGACCATTGCTGAAAAAGGAAGTAAAATCAAATACACTTCTCAAGATAGACATTTACTTCATTGATGTTTAACATTAACAATGTAATATTGAGAGAATTTATGTTATACAAAAAACATTTTTTAAAAAAGGCTTCATTTTATAAGTGTGTGCATGTGTGTGTGTGTGTGTGTGTGTGTGTATGTGTAATCTTGTGACAACCAGGAAGATAAGAAGGGAAAATAACGTCTTACGCGTGAGCAGAGAAGGCCTAAGCGATCGTGAGCAGGAACTCCATGTTATATGAGACACGTCATCCCCAAGCCCTGCCTTGAGAGTCTTTAAAAAAGGTAACTCTACTTTGCATTCTCAACCTGTGGGACCAAGGGGCAGTGGAAATAATGATAGGTTCTTACAAATTTTTTTTGTTTTTTATTTTTATGTGGGTACCGGGAGTCGAATTCAGGACCTCGTGCTTGCCAGCAGGCACTTGTGCTGCTGAGCAATATCACTGGCCCCTTTTTTCCTTTATGTGGGTTCCGGGAGTAGAACTCAGGACCTCGCGCTTACCAGGCAGGTACCAAAATTAGTACCTTCAGAAGATCAGTGACTACAGTCAGGAAGGTTAAACATTAAGATCTGATGAATTACTTTAAACATGCCTAAAATTGTGCCTGCTGATTGGTTCCATGTGAGGACTGTGCATGGTGTGTTTTCTCTTTTCATTTTTGTTTCGTTGTATATTTTTCTCAACTAACTTGCATATGTTCTGAAGGAGCTACATCTCCTTCCTCTGCATCCACTGAACATTACCAGCATGGAGCTGGGCTCATGGGTTTCTACTGAATTCATTTGCTAGTATGGAAAAATAGCCCAGATAGCTACTTTGTAACATGTATGTGGGTTAACATCAATAGTACTTGCCATTATGAATGTATTCTGAATATAGGCATGTGGCTCGGTGGCGCTCAGCATGTAAAAGTCTCCTCAGCTCAGAGACTCAGGCAGAGAGAGACAGAGATAGAGAGACACACAGAGAGACAGAGAGACAGAGACAGAGAGACAGAGACAGAGAGAGTCTAAGATTTAGACTTCCTGATGCCCAACATAAACTATATTCCTTTCTTTAAACTCATTAGAATTTGGAGACTTACACAGCTAATCTTCAGAAGAATTTCTTAATAAGCCTTTATGTATTAATTGATTGATGCAGTCGGTCTCTTAAATGCACTTTAATATTGACTTACCATTTTGATTAATGTAAATTCATCTTCCCCTTTGTTATGGTTTATATTAGAATGTCCTCCCAAAGCCTCCAGCACTCACAGGTTGGATTTTGGAGAGGCGATTGGATCATGGAGGCATGATACTCATCAATGGATTCATCTCCTGATGAGGTTATAGCTAAATGTGACGTTGGGAGCTGAAGCTTGGTCAAAGGAGGTAGGTGATTGGGGGCATGGCCTGAAAGAGTCTTTCTCCATCTTTCCTTCCTTGATCTCTCTCTCTCTCTCTCTCTCTCTCTCTCTCTCTCTCTCTCTCTCTCTTTCTTTCTCTCTCTCTCTGCCTCCCACTGCCCTACCATGAGATCACTCTCCTCTGTCATGGCCCTCTGCCATGCTCCCCTGCCTTGGAGTCAGCCAACTGTGGACTAAAACCTCTACAAACTGTGAGCTAAAATAAACATTTCCTCATTAGAGTCGTGGATGTTGGGTATTGTGTCTCAGTGATAAGAAAATAACTAAGACACTCTTTATTTGTTCTTCCAAAAGATTTTGTTTCTTTTTGAAGTTTAATCCTTTCCTATAAATGACCTAGATTTCATCTTTGATTTCTGAGGTCTTGGCTATCAATGAGTAATCCGGCAATAGTAAAAAGAAATACACATGGGGAATACAGTCAAAAAATTGAGAACATCAGCTTGAGTCAGACCTACCTATCTCCAAGTATAAGTCTGATTTATCACTGAACTCTGATCTCAGAGGTAAGGTACTTAATTTCTCTGTGTCTACTCTCCTTGTTCTGAAGGCAGGAATTTCAGGTTACAATGATTAAATAAGTACTTGCATACAATGGCCTTAAAACAAACCTCGGTACAAGGAAAGTGTTCAATCCATGTGTTATGGTTTGTGTCTAGATGTCCCCTCAAAGCCTCATGCAGTCATAGGTGGGACTTTTTCAGAGGTGGCTGGATCTAGAGTGTGTGATGCTGGGATTAAGGGTGCGTGATTACTAAATCAGTCCACTGATTGGTTTGGCACTGCCCTAATCCAAGCAACCTAGATAGAGTATGAAAGGTGCAAAAAGAAGCTGTGAAGGTCCCTGGCTTGCTTTGCTGCCTTCTACCCACCATGAACTGTTTCTCCTCTGCGATGCCTGTCTGCCATGCCACCCTGCATTGGAGCCAGCCAATTATGGACTGAAACCTCTGCAAACTGTGAGTCAAATACACTTTTCCTCCTTTCACTTTGGGAGTTGGATATTCTGTTTTAGCAATGAGAAAAATAACCAAGACATCATGGTAGCTTCTACTATTAGGATAATTTTAATTCTATGGTCTGATAATTTTAACCAGATTCTTATAGCTTTCCCCCCTACTGTTGATAGTCTGGTTTTTCTAAAGTTTGAAGATTTTAATCACTCACATATACAGTTTTCCTTTGCCAGGAAACCCCTTCTCCTTCATCTTCTTCTCACAGTTGTCTTTAATCCATTTATTGACTCAATCATACATTTAGTCATTCAATAAACATCTACTGATTGTGTCAGGCTCAGGGTTGGGTATGAAAGCTACAATGGAAGCAAAATAACCCAGATAGGATCGTTCTTTTCATGTAGATTATAAAGTAATGGGGTAGGGTAGAAATCAAACAATTGCAGGAATAAATGTGCTATTAGAGGTGTCAGGCGTTATTTTAAGTATGTATAATAACTCTTGTCTAATCCAAGGAGTTCAGGGAAGACTTCCTTTGTGAAATAAATTATAAATAAGATTCAAAGAATAGATGAGAGATTACTAGGTAAAGCAGGAGAGAAAAACATGCCAAGTAAAAGACCAGCATGTGCATGAATATTTTTTATATTTGTTATGAAATTATTTCATTTTGTCTTCAAGGATAGCCCATGACTTACTGGTTGGTTTTCTTTAACTTTGTTTTGCCTATGAAGGGACAATAAATCAAAATTATCCAAAATCCAGAACTGTCTGGAACTCTGTTCTTTTGAAAGAGCCTTCAACTTCTTTAAGGCAGAAAGATTCTCTGAGTGTTTCAGTTATTATAGAAGATGAAAGTGTCATAAATTCTTTGAGTAGATTACAACCTAATGGACAAAATAAGGAAAATGCATTCATAAACAACATAGAACTGCAGATATTTTTCAGAGCTGGAAAAAGCTTCAACATTTATTTAGATCATGACATTCATTTAATATATAAGCAAAAGCTCAAGACAGGGCAGGCCCTTCCACTCTGCCGCTACCTACCTGCAAGGTAGACCTTTCAAAGACATTCTTAAAGGTGTTAACACACATCGGTGGGTAGCTTGATTAATGAAAGACCCTGGTTTACCTATCCTTGCCTTGGTTTGGAACAAAACTTTTCCAACTGTCTTATTTCCACATCAGTATTAATGAGAAAGGGCATTTCTCCTCATTAACTGCTTCCTTGAATTGGTTCCAGAGATTTCAATTTGGTAGCAGAAGGGAATAGGACAATGAAAAGATGTCTTAACACCTGCAAGGTTCTGGAAAAATTTTCATGTTCTATCCTTTATCTGGACTCTGAACCAACAGGTTGGGATGAATGTGTCCAAGACGCCCAATGGTGCTGAATTACAAAGGGAGCGTTAAAGCTGTTTATTCATGGCTAAAGAATGGATTAGACAATATTAACAGAGAGAATAATGGACCCTGTGCACATTTGCACCTTTCTAACAATTTCCCAGCCTGCTCCACATGCTATTCAGTAGTCAAGCTGCCAGACTTTCTGTCCTTCCAAAGATGGTCTTATGCCTTGAAGTTTCAGTTTTTGTAATTTGGCTGATTGGAGAACTTGGCTGAGCAAAGCATCATCAGAGATGATTTCTCTTGTTGCAAATTGTAAAGGCTTGAGCACATAGCACAAATGGTCCATTAGCGCTCATTGTCTCGAGTTCAGGAAAACACCTTCTGCGGCATTGTGCACTAATGGGTGTTGCTTTCTCTTTCTCTTTCTTCTCTTTCTACGGGAAAGCATGCCTCCCAACATATAGAATGACTTGTTTTTCAATATGTGAGCACTTTATGTGTGATGAACTAAAGTTGGGAAAACTGTCACTCTTCAGAAATTCTCAGAGCATTCTGACAAAATGGCAGGAACAAGTTCCAAAGAGACAGAAAAGATGCCATACTTCTGAGCTTTTCAGAACAACATAAATCAGAAAAAAGCACGAGAGGAAAGAGAACAACTGTTATTGTGCATGGTAAAATATTTTCAGAAGAGCAAGATAGAATAAAATATTGCCTTTACACTCTTCTGGTTTGCAGTTCTATTGTAAAAACAGAACCTAAAATAATATATTTTCAAAACCAGTAAGCCAAAGCAACTTTCAAAAAGAATAAAACTGGGAAATGAACACTATCTAATGTTAGCATTTATTATAAAGCTATAGTAATCAAGGCAGAACACAAATCATATTTCATCCCTATAATATTTTAGTATATGTGCTGCCAAAGCAAGAACTGCATACCTGTAATAAATAGAATACTATTCAGCAATAAAAAGAAAAGATCCCAACAACATGAACAGATCTCAAATAATTCTTAGTAAAAATAAATATATTTGACTTCATTTGCATAAGAATCTAGTAAAAGCAAACTAATCTTTAGTGTTTTTTAAGCAAATCATTAGTTGCTCAGAGGGGGGAGAAGCAAAGAGAAGGAAAAGGGGCTTAAGAAAAATTTTGAGAGTTATGGACTGTTCATTATTTCAATTGTGGTGATAGTTCTGGGGTACAGAAACATGTCAAAACATCAAAGTGTACACTTTAAATATGTGCAGCTATTGCATCTCATTTTACTTCATTAAAGATACTAACACAAAAAAACAGTTTATGAGAAAATTGGAACATGATAATTCAGGGACAAAGCATTGTGAGAATACTAACAGTATATAAACACTGCATAATCAATATGAACAGTTTCCCAGATGTGAGATCTGGCACAAACTTGAATGAATGAAAAGAAATAGAACAAATCTGATCATCAAGTTTTTTTGAGGATCTATTTTGTGCAAGGCTCTGTGCAAAGCATAGTCCCAAGCAGTGTGTTGTTTAATGGAGTATGCAGACATACACGCTCAACTTTAAGATTATTTAGAGTAAGGCTGAGTAGAAGTTTGCCCAGAATGTTCTGGAAGCACAGAGGAAGGCAGGTCAGGCATATCCGGAAGTTCAGAGAGGGCTTCACAAAAGATCTCATCTGATCTATGTCTTATAGGATGAGACTGGTAAGCTGAGAAAGGAAGATGAGGTTGGTGTTTCAAGAAAGGAAACTTCATATACCAAGGTAAGAAAGTGTCACAGCATAGTGTACTCTGAGAAATCAAATAATATTAATGCACAATAAAAATGGGATGGGAAGGCATGTCCAAATATCCATCCACTCTATCATTCAACAAATACTTATTTACTGGTGTCTGTGGACCACCCTACATCAGATTACAAAAGAAGCAAAGCTTCTGACTTCAGGATGCCTCCGTCGTGAAGAAAGACACTTTCTAGTGTGCCCTTGTCAACACATAGCAGCCCATGAAAGACCAGATTCTGAAGATGCTTGCATACACCCCGAGGTGCACTGGCTTTATCCTGGAGGCAAACTAAAGCCATGGAGAGTTTGGAAGAATAGGGTGGTCGACTTCACATTTTTAAAATTATACAGATTTAGAGAGTTGAGGGGTGAGCCGGGGATATAGCTCAGTGACACAGCACCTGCCTGGCAAGCATGAGGTCCTGAGCTCGATTCCCGGTGCCAAAAAAATAAGAACATTTATACAGGTATGAGTGGCTCTGTTAGGGAAGAGACTAAAGAATAGGAAACCTGTTAATTCACTATTACATGTACCAGGATTGGGAACTAGACTAACACATCTGAGAGCAAAGATAACGATAAGTTCTATGACAGACCAGTCAGCTTTCAGGCAGCTGGGGATGTATCCACTAGCCTTCGTCTCACCAGAAAGGCAAGGCTTAGAGATGGATATGTACGCTGAGAAGGTGAACAAGAGAAGGTCTGAAGCCTGAAGCGACTATGCCCTCCTTTTATTGTTAGACATGGGCATGCCTACCTAATTTTTGCCTTAGTCACCCCTTAGGCTGTTACCCTTTCTTATTATTACATGCTCACACCCAACTTAATATAATGGCCCAAGCAGGTGCCAACATGAGGCAGCAGACCCCAAACTAACAACAAATCAAGCAACAATGAATCCCAAAGATGTCTAGAGATAATCTTACCCATTCTTCTCAACCTATAATATTATTGTTTTAAAACATCTATTAACATATAAGCTATCCAAAAGCATCTCAAATCCAAGAACTAATGTTACAAAAATCTCACTGTAGATTTAATAAGGTCCCTAAACGACCTTCCATTATTTAGAGAAACTAAAAGTAGAGACATTTAAAAATAAAAATGGAGATATTTGTGCATGACTCTCTCTGAGTATGAAGGAGGATAGTATCTTTCATTGTGTGAAATTGTAGCCCCCAAAATATAGACTAATGATTGTGTCACTTGTCTCAAAGTTCTTTAAAACACCCAGAGGTATAAGTGCTCACCTTGCCTCCCATAAACCTCAGACAGAGCACCATACCAGGACCAGGTACTCTGTCTTCCCTCTGCCGAAGCAGTCGTGAATGGGAGATGAAAGGCTGGTGTAGAACCATGGTCCCCGATGCAGCAATAAGCCAGGCCCAAGGTGTTGCCTGCCAATATAGCCACAGAGAATTCCAGCTGAGCTTTTCCATGATTGCATTTCTTACTTTCGATAGCAGCATTTCAGAGTTTCCCTGTTCTAAATGTGCCTCTGATCTCTCCTCTCTGCTGAATGAGGTTGAAAAATATTGTGTCTATTGACAAAATCTTAGTGCTTAACCAATAAATGCAGCAGTCATACATTTAATACTTGGTGTTGGGATGAGCCAGAAGATTTCAAAACTTGTAGAGACCACACAGAAACACAGAGGAGCCCAAGGAAAAAATTACAGCCACACCTTCTCTTTTCTGTTAATGAAAGTCCAGCATTCTTGATAAAAAGGTGGCTGTTTCAATGACAGGAAAAATAAAACAAAAGAAAAAAACCCTCTGAGTTGTTGTTTTCATGACGATGGTGGTGGTTGCTTCTCTTTATTTGTCATTGTCATCCTCTTCCCTCATCCTCTTGGTGCTCCTTCTCCTGCATCACCTCTCCCATGCCTGCAAATGCCTTTCCTATGTCCGCGAAAACACGGTGCTGTTATCTAACCTACCTGATTCCAGTCAGGTAGTAAATTGTATAACTCTCAGTACAAAGACCGACTCAAACGCAATGCGAGTATCAGCTAGCTACCTTCTCACACAGCTGTTTGTATTTTTTGAATATGTGCTCATCTGCTTGCTGAGACTTCAGTCCTGCCCAAGGAGAGCTGGAATGCTTTATGGGATTTCCCAGACAGTAGCTGACCAGCAAAGGTCCGCTGGTAATGGGAAGGCTCTAGGTCAGAAAGTTGCTTTCTCATGTCATTATTTTTGCTGATACAACCAGAACTCCTTCATCCTGTATTCCAACACTAATGTATGAATAAGAATTTCCTCTTCCTCTTTACTCTTATCATAAGTGGCATTCATATTTAGCAATAATAAAATTTTCTAACATCTTATGGTATTTTACAAATATAATGTGTCGAGTAGTGATGAGCTAAAACACTTTGTTTTTTATATTTGTCGGAAGTTTTTAACACAATATCCACAATTGATTTCCGAGCTTGGAATTTCATAGTAGAGAATGCTTTTTTGTACTAAAAGCCATCTTTCACTGAGGAGTTGGGAGATTGTTACACTAATTGAATCCAGAAATTATAGGCAGCAGTTCTTTTCAGTGTACATTGTTTCCAAATGAAGTAATCTGAGGAAACACTTCGTTACACCCTTCACTTTATACATAGTTCAATCACCATTTTAGAAAGAGTCTGAAAAATTTCACTAGGCAGGGTGTGAATGTGTTTTTCGGAATTACAGAGGGTCAGCAGGCATTAAGTCCTGAGAGTATAAATGCTATTTTTATTCAACATGGCAAGAGGAAATAAACAGCACCTCTCCTGTGAACTTATTAAGTTACCAAAGTACAGGATCCGAGTCCTACAATCCTTGGAAGTGAAGAAATTAGACACTGCTAGCATCTCCCGTAGTCAGACATTAAAGCAAATGGCCTTTCATTGTTTCCCACTTATAGTTCATGGATACAACCCAGGCAATTTGGGAAGAAAATGAGAGACTAAATAACTAAATGCCAAATTACAATTTCCATACTTCGATCTTGAAGCGCCACTGCTAGATTGGGCTCTTTAATATTCTACAATGCCTGTGACAACTACTTCTCCAAGTGTTGGATATGCAATTTCAATCTCTTTTTCTCTGAGTCTTTGTACCTTTTAGTCTAACAACAAAGAGGAACAAAGATCCTAATTATACCCATAATCATTATTATCTGAAGAAGTTCCCAGTAATTAAATTTTAAAGAAAATTTATTTAATGAGCTTTCTACAGTCACATCCAAGCAATACACATTCAAGTAGATAGTGATTAGTATGAAATAGCACTAATTTGAATGACTTGATAAAAACTCCTACTTCACTACTATGTTTTTAATAATTGTGTAATTACATAGAGAATTATTCCTGTAAATATCGCTTGTTTTATATAGAATGAAAGACATGAAGATGTGTTCTATCTGGAACAAATTTCCAATATTTTGAAGCTGTATCTTCTTGTGTCAGCTAAAAAGTTAATATGTATGTCTTAATTACACAAACACACACACACTCTTGCATAGAATACACACCTTTCATTTGCATGAGTTGAGAATAAGTGCTTAGCTTAGTAGAAGCAGAGGTGGAAGGAAAATAAATCTTCTCTGAAGGAGTGTATGGTCATTACTAGTGAATGAAAATGAAAAGCATATTTCGGTGAACATCTCCTAATTATCCCATAAGAGAGGCACGATAATTGGCATAGACTATATCAATGTTGTCGTGTCTATATCATTTCCAGTGATTCATAGAGCTTTAGAAATGTTATCATGTAATATTGTGCGTTTGTTCTTTTATTTCAGGGCAAAATAAAATGCTGATCTTAAATACAACTGTGGAAAGATGAACTACAGCTCAGAGTAGACTTTATTCATGTGAATATTTTTGTATTAAATCGTATGGCTAAGATACTAAAAGACATCATGTATGCTCAAATGACTGTTATAAGACACAATGAGACAAAGGGGACACGCTGTGGTCAGAAAAGCTAGGTTCAACCACTGGTAGATGGTGTGACCTTAAACTAATCCCTCGCCCTCTCTGGGCCTCAGCTTCTGCATCCGTAAAGTGAGAATGTTTGAGAAGGAATTCTAAGGATACTTCCAACTTCCACCTGCAATTTTTCTTAAGGCTACAGGGCTCTATAATACTTCCTTCTTAATTTGACATACAGGAACAGCTTGCTGAATATATTCCTCTTTTTCTAAAAGGAAACATAAAAGGGACTATTTGTTACTTTCAAAAGGAAATATTTGAATACAAAGCATTCAGTACAACCATAGCAATATTACTACAAAAATATTTACTCAACATTTCATTCAATACACCGATGATGCAATGTTATGTTAACTTCTTGCACAGGTCACAAAAAGAAACAATAAGGTTAAAATGGGAAACCAAATAAGATACGTATGACATAAAAGTTTGATCTATGGAAATAAAATTTAAATAGTCCAGCTTTTCTAACTTCTACCAAACTCTCCTTTTCATTCTTACATGATTTTATTTTGGGGAAAAGAGAATGGGGTAGAAGGAAAAAGATTCCAAAGCAATTGGAACTCAGCTTCTCATTTGCTGATACTTCATCGGTAAGAAGTTACTAACCATTCTTGGTGCAATCTTTAACCACAGTGTGGGCATTAGTGGGCTCAGGCCTGCCAGAGTGGGGTAGAGAGAAACCAGGTCACACTGGTGGCAATGCCATGGGACTGAATCCAGCAGAATTCCTGGGTTTCCCTTCTCTCTGGTTGGTCACAGACTCCCTTAAACTGCATGGGAAAGCTTGAGTGACCTTAACTTAGTCCTGTGCGATACTGCATTGTTAGAATTCCATTTCTCATCAACATAAACATTAATCTTGCTGTTGATATCAACATGACACATTGAAAATATTTATATCTCCTGGAAAGTCCATGGTTTTCCTAAACTGAAATGCAGGTTTGGGGAGAGGGATTTTATCACCACTTACCTAGAGAAGTAAAGGAGGGCAGATCATCTTGACTGGGGTTGGGCTCTTGACCTAATTCACTTAGTTCAGGAATCCAGTCAAGTAGGAAATAGCTCCACGTTCAGTTGCTAACAGCATGAATTCAAATTCATGTTGAATATTATCTAAGTTCAAAAGAATTAAGGAACACACCTTAACATGTCCGCTGTCCTCTCCCTATGGCTCTGACCAAATTGCAATTTTTTAAACTAGTTTAGCAGGCATCATAGGATTCTGAAGATTCCTATTATTCATGTCAGCTTCTTTAATCAGAATGAGGCAAATGTCCAAAAGATATGGAGACCATTAAATTATCCCCAATTAGCTAGAGTTGGTTAATAAGGGGTCCAGTTAAATAAGCTCTCCAGTTTGATGTGATCGTTTTGTGGATCATTTTTCACACAGCATGGAAAATAACATCCTCAAAACTGAACCAGATTAAAAGATAAAAATACAACCTCAAAATTATAGATATTGAGAATCTCATGGAATACCTGCCATATAGGGTTTTCTGCTTCTTTAAGTTCACTTTCAAATTTATAGTTGAGAAAGATATTAACTACTTTCAATCTAAAATTATATTTACATTGGCTTTAAGTTCAGTAACTACCACATGTCACATAATTGTATTCTAGTCAGTGCACTAATCTTCATTTTGAAAGTGTTCTGTGAGTTCTTAAGATTGGAAAAAATTAACATATTGTGAAAAGGGCAATTCATTTGAGGGTGAAATTTGGATAGGGGAATTTTCTTTAGTAAATACATTATTTGAGCAAACTAGACACAGTTTGAAACATCCTCAGGTTTTTCTGTTTAATCTCAAAGATAAAGCAAGGAAATTAAAAAAAAAAAAAAAGGAAAAAGAACCCTGAAAATAAGTTTGATAGCAATTCGTTAGTGATGTTGAGGAGCCGCCACTTTTCTGGCTGATTTTATTTTCTATGCCCATGATGTGTGAGAAAAAAACGCCAGCGCAGAAAAAAAATAAAAGCAAAAGAAAATGGATTTTGATTAGTAAGGAAATGGTACTGATTGTGAATTTCCAGTTCATCTCATTCTTCTAGCTTTCCTTTCAAACGCCTTTCCTTTCATGTTTTATGCTCCTTGTGCTGTTAATGTACCCTAATTTGTTGGTTCTGCTTTCAACTCAAGCATTCACTACCTATACCTGTGCTTCTTTCTTTTTATTATTCCACAATCTTTTGATGCTGGTGGTTATTTAGATATGCTTTTTATCAAGTCCCTTAGATTCCCTGAAAAGATGTCTTTCTTTCAGCTCATCAAGATACCTAATAGCACATTCAGGTTCATTTATTTCAATTCCAGAATATTCACCTAGCATCCTACTATGCGCTAGGCAGCTGGTCAGCAAAAGTGGAAACCTGGGGTCTCAGTTTATGTGAGGTTCTCTTCCGTGTGCCTTTGGTAGAATATCTTTACTTTTGCTTCCTCGTTTCTCTTGATCTTGTCACAGGCTTCACATTTTGGATAAATAGCATCTTAAACCATTTGGCAATAAATCATTTTACAGTGATGTAGAGGCTGAACTCTGCACTGTGCAGTGCGCTGGATGACCAGAACAGTACCCTATCACAGTTCCATATCTGAATTCAGCAACTCAGTTGGCATTTAATTAGTTAATAAACAGACCGTTTCATTGAGAGCATGCATTAGCATCTAACACCGGCTGGCAGACGAGCCTTGATTGATTAAAATATACATTTAAATATATTCCCTTAATATCAGTTGCAACGTGAGGCAGTTATCTTTATAACTGAGAGCATTAGTATAAATTATTTAGTATCTTCATTCTAATTTACACCATATTATAATATCTATCTTGATCTCAGAACTAAATAAATCATCTGTCCCAAATTATAAGCACACTGTGCGTCTCGATATTTTTATAATGCTCTTCTATCTTTGCCTCACAATTTTTCTAAAGGGGACTAGAACTCCAAGAAACAGGCAGTAGATTCCTTAAATGGAGAAATTAAACTTTAAAAAATACTGTGGTCATTTTTCTAAGAATGAGAAGCTTAGAGTCTGATCTATGTTCACTAAAATGTTTTGGCATGAATTGAAAATAATAATCTGAGCTGTTTCAAGATAAAAGGGGTTTTAGATTATTGCTGTTGTTTTTGGTTTGTTTCTGATTACTATAGAAAATATTCTATCACCAATCTCTTGTAAGAGCAGATTATATAATTGGTTTTGCATTGGGATCCTGGATAGGATGGTATAAAAGGAAATAAGGTTTAACTGCAGTCATGTTAGAAAGATGAGACACACAGGAGGTTAGTTAAGAAAAAAAAAAAGAAATATACTGTCTTATTTGTACAAATATATATAAAGAAAATACTTTCTCAAAATAATTTTGCTGATAATCAAATACATGTTAAGTATAGAAAACAATAAATATAGAAAAGCATGAAAAATTTATAACGTCACCATTCAAAACTAACTATTATTGATATTTTGATGTTTAGTCCTCTAGATTTATCTGAGTATTTTTTCCAAGTTAGGAGTATAGTACCCTTACTATTTCATTCACTTCTGTTTCCACTTAATATCATATCATGAATATATTCCCATGTTTTAAAATATTATTCTAGAAGGTTTTTATTGGCTGAATGTTATTCCATCATGTGGATACAGTGTGATGAACCAGTTCTCAGAGTTGAATATTTTTCATCATTCTTTATCAGTATTTAAAGAAAAGTTTTAATATTTTACTTAAACCTTGGGCATATTTATAGTTATGAAAATATGCTCTGGAAGACATTACTAGTGTTACCAATATCCAGTTCTCCTCTACTGCATGGGCAATTAGATGACAGCACTTCCAAATTCCTTTTTGGGAAGGGTTGTGTAATTCATTGGAGCCAATGGGCTGGGACATTTACCAGTCAAGGCAAGACTTACCTCTCTTTTGCTGTGGCAACTGATCAGACCCTGTATTCTAAATGGTGCCGTCCCATGGAGGACCCTATTTTCCTGGGTCTGTGAGTAACTATTGGAGCAGAGCCCACGACAACTCATATGGGACTTACAGTGAAAGCAACAGACATACACTTATAGTGGAAGCATTATTGTGTCAAATTACGGGCACATTGGGGAAGTTTATTCCAGCAATATAACTTAGCTTAGCCTAGACTAGCAAATGCATGCATTAATAACTTAATTAGTATTGTATATAATGTAATCTATTGAAATTGGATTTTCTTTTGATGTTTGACAATGATAATTTTAGTCTAGGATTTTAGTTTTCCTCTACAATTTAGCATTGCCTTGAGGGGCTTTTTTATAATAATAAATAGCATTTATTTAATACTTTCTATGTGGCAGATATTTCCTAAGCACAATATATACATTAAGTAAAATTTATAAATTGTATCAAGAAGAAATAAGGTAAAGCACTGTTTCAGATGCCATATAGATCACAAATTTAGAAAATATGGAAGTCCTAAAATATTTTCCAGGTCAGTGAAAAAGAAGAGACACTTGGGCTGGTGAGATGGCTCAGTGGCATAAGCGCCTGCCTGGCAAGCGCAAGGTCCTGAGTTCGACTTCCGGTACCCACATACGAAAAAAGGGCCAGTGATATCGCTCAGCGGCACGGGCGCCTCCTGGAGCACGAGGTCCTGAGGTCGACCCCCGGTACCCACAAAAAAAAAAGAAAAAGAAGAGACACTTACCCAATGGCCTAAAAGATAAAGAGAGTATGCCATCTATGAGAACTATACACTAAATGCAACAGGAACATGGAAGACAGGAACTAGATTATTTCTAGCAGGTAATGCATTAAAGGGCTCATGGGGAAAGTTGTTTCTTAAGGGGTACGTATAATTTCAATAGGTGAAGTAATAAGGAAGTCAGGTCAGAGAATGGGTTTACTAGCGCTAGCTAGTATCAATGGCAACAAGACATTGTCAGATGGAGTACTTCAGATTAACTGGATTATACATTTTTGTTTTGGTTTTCAGGAAAATTTAAAGGTGGAAAAGAATCATATCAGCCTTCAAATAATTATAAATACAAGCTTTAGGAAATCTTGTTTTATGGTTTAGTCATCAGGGAATTGCGGGAAAAAGTTTGAGTAAGTGAGTTGCAAAGTGAGAGCCGCCATTTAAGGTGTATAAAGAAACCCTGGCCTGTGGATTTACTTGCAAAGGAAGAGGGTCTAGGTGGGTTCTTATCCCTGGCTGCACATAGAAATCTCCTGGAGAGCATTCGAAGTACTGATGCCCTGAGTCAGCCCCCAGAAATCCTGAATAATTGCCTTGGGCTAGCCTGGACTTTGGGAATTTTAAAGCTCTCCAGATGACACATGCATCCAGAGCTGAATGTTGACCATTTATGAGGTGATGAAACATTTTGGCTCTGATAAAAGGAGATCCTAAATGTGGGGACTGATGCTAGAAATGCAAAGGAACACATTGGTGGAAACAGAGATGAAAGAGAGAATGGAAGTCGAGATGCTTTCAAGACTATGAGCCCAACTGTGTAAGAGGAAGAGGTAATTGCGACAAATGTGGTTAGAAGCAAGAGCTTACTTGGGGAGGAAGACAAATTGAGCTTTGGCTAACTTGCCAGACAGATAGGCAAATAGAAATGCATATATGGAGAAGGCACAATGCTTCGCCATGACTTTTTCACCTTGAAATAAGGTACAGCGTCCAAGATTTCTTACAGCAGATCTCTCAGGAACGAAGCATTCTATTAAACTCTTTTGTTTTGTAACCCAATTGATTTACATCTTTTGCAGTGCCCCAAAGAATTTTACACAGTGGGGCAAGAGAGTTTTTCCGGCTGAATGAACAGTAAGCATTTCTTTGGCAAAGTGAAGTGATTTCTAAAGCAGAGGTAGGAAAGGGGAATTGGCCCACCACAAACATCAAGCAGGTTAATTGTTAACAAGAACATGATTGAAGATTGTGATCCAAATAGTGATTCTCTCACAGCTACTTAGGCCACACAACCTTTGGAAAGCTTTTTTGCATTCCCAAAATTGTTTAGATAAGGATTGGCAAACAACCTATGGGTGAAATCTGATTGGCTTCCTGTTTTGTAAATAAAGTTTTATTGGAATTCAGTGAAGGAATGACCACTGCCATCCTGATCAGAGACCCCTCGAAACCAGCCCTTCCTGCCACAGCTGCACCTAGGGACTCATAACACTACCAGCCCTGCTGTTGATAGCAGCCACTACTCCCTGTGCTTTCCCAAGCCTTGTTCTTGGGCAGCCATTACCGCTTGTGTTCTCTCAAGCCTTGTCCTTGGCAGGGAACCACAGCCCCATCTCACTGAACTTCCCCCACCCTGTAACCCTACAAAAGACCCCATAGCCTGTAGGAGAGCAGCTGCTCTTGTCACTACAGCCAGAGTGGTCCCTGTCAGGTTTGTTCCGCAGTAAACCTGACCTGTTGAGATCATATCTTTGTTTCTTCTTTTCCTTTTTCCTAACATCCAGCTTTTTTAATGTGCTTATTTATGGCTGCATTTGTACTATAACTGTGGGCTAAATGGTGATAACAGAACCTCTATGATGTTCAAGCCTAACATATTTAGTATGTTACCCTTTACAGAAGTTTCCTGACCCTTACTGTAGATATTATAAAATTGATTATATATACATTCACACCACATCAGAGTGAGAGAGAGAGAGAGGGAAATTTAGGCTGAAGTGGTGACCCTACAATTTACTAGTTAGATGGAAAAGATTTGGAAAGATGAACAGAGTGAAATTGGCAAAAGAGCATGTTATCACTGTATCTAGTATAAAAACAAGGAGTCCATATAATAAACATGTCAGCCCATTCCACATTTTACAGCTAGAAGAATAATATATAAAGAAAAGTGGTCCACAAGTAATGTTTTAGGCAAGCAGAATGACCCATTAGTATCACATGCTATCATTCAAACCAATATACGGGTAAATGGTTCCAAATCACATGGGAATCTCTCCCGAAGTCTGAAAGTATCAATTGGTAGTGAATGAGATTCTTAAGCAGGTTTAAATAATGGTGGATTCCTCACTAATGCAACTAATTGATTCACATAGGAAATGTGGGCCTGGTAATATAATCTAAGTGGTGTTTAGTTTTCTCATGTGGCTCTGATTTTTCAGAAAAGAGTGTTCAGTACTAATTTTTCTTGTTTTTCAATAAAATTTACATTTATTCAATCTTTCATATTTTCTTTAAATATCCATATAAACACTCTAAAGAAAAACATCAGCAACAACAAAAGCAACAAATGACATTACTCCACTTATTCAGGCTGATTAGCTAGGGTTGAGTTTTTTTAGAGATATTACAAAGACAACTTTCATCTGTATGCAGTAAGTTTAACCAGACTAACTGTATCTTAAAAGTAGGTCTTAGAAAACTCCTTTAACTAACTGAAAAGTTCGTTGAATTTACCCCATCAAGTATAGCATTATCAACATCTATTAATGACTTACGATGTGTAAGATAGTAGGCATATCCAAGGGCAGGATGTTATTTTTAATAACCTTATGTTTGCAGATGTGATCATGCTGTCCATTTGCATTAATTAGAAGAAATTTTGGGTAAGGGAATATTTATTCAGACCCCATCTGAATTATGAAAAATTCAAAACTGAGGATATCTAAGTTCACAGTTTTTCTTGGTAGTGTTTAAAGTCTCAGCGTAAGTGTGAGCAGAGACTATTTCCAAATTCACTATTCAAAATTTAGTATAACTAAAATTAAATGCCCCATAGATAGATAGATAGATAGCCCCATAAACTCCACTATACCCACAATGGTTCCATATTTACAAAATGAAAATTTTCTTTGTGCTTTATCAGTATCAGTCAAGGCTCAACCAGGAGACAAAATCCACACAATAATTTGAACAGGGACAGGGGAATAAAACAAACTATTCTAGCATAAAGTTAGAATAACAATGAGTCAATAAGAATTAAAGAAAACAACAAAGAACACAGGAATAGCAAGTAGCAGTCACAGCCTCTGTACTAGGATAGAGATAAAGCAACCAAGATAGACCCCTGCCCAAACAGGGCAGAGGTACTCTTTTGATTTAAATATGAAGTACTCCCCAAAGAATCGTATATGTGATAAGAGTAAAAACCAGTTAAGAGTTAGTCCTTTGATGAGTTCATAGCTGAATGGGTTATTTGAAAGTGGGGCCTCCTTAGAGGAAGTAGGTCACTGGGGGCGTGGCTTTGAAGGATATAAATCTCTCTGGCTTTTTCCCTTTTTCTCTTTGCTTCCTGGCTGTCATGAGTTGAGCAACTTTGCTTTGCCAGCCTTTCTGCTAGGATGTTTCTGTCTTGGGACCAGGCAACCATGGATTGAAACCATGACCCAAAGTAAACCTTTCCCCTTTTAAATTGTGTCCGTTGCGTATTTTTGTCCTGCAACAGAAGTCTGCATAGTATAGACACCAACCTCAGTGAAGAGGTTGTGTGTGTCTCACTGGAAAGCAAAAAGTAACTGAGCTGCCACGTGAACATGACTTGCTTGAAGTCTGTTCCTTGGAATGACACAAGAAACCCATGCAGGTAGACGGGCTGGGCTTCGGAACTCGCTGCGCAATCACCCAAGAGAGTGGTGGGGAGCCTGGTCAGAAGCCTGTTCCTTACCGACGGTACTGTATTCTGGAGCCATCTGAGGCGTTTCCAGGAAAGTTGTCGGCTCCTGTGGGTCACGTTAAGCATCAGGCACTGGATCTGAAACAACTTGCCTCTGTAGGAGTAGGGGCTGGAGAAATCGCACCTTGCACAGAAATTCGGCAAGCAGGGCACACCAGAAGACAGAAGAGAAACCCCTTTTTCTTCTAATGTCCCCTCAATAATCCCCTATACAACAACACTTAACATTGTGCCAGTTGACACAAGAGAAATGTTTATAGAGCTCATCTCCATTGTTACAGAGCAACAGATCAAGAAAGGCATACGATGAACAAAGAAGTAATGGATCAGCCACCGCCACTAGCAGCTTTCTGGCTAGGTCTTCAATATGCTATAGACCTTCATCACTACTGAAGTTAGAATTCCATAACTGTCTATTTCTCCATATAACGCCACAAATATCCCAGTCTCTTGGTAACAAGAATCAACTGAATGTTCTCCTTGCACCTGGTACATTCTCAGAAGTCAAGATTGAAAGTTTTTGAAAACGTATATTCTAGTCTGTGAAAGTTCGTACAGCTGATAGAAGGTGTAAATGGCCAAGCCTTCAGATACGCTGGGCTGCCTGCTGTATCAGAGGTGTGTGTGCGTAATGCCTGCAAACCACAGAGGAGAAGTCTGCTCTGTACGAGAGAAGGCTAAGAAATGGGAAAGAGAAGGTGACATCCTATTTGCATTTCGAGAAGATGCCTGGGAGTTTTCCAGTAAGATGACAGTGAAAGTCTCCTCTCTCTGAGGGTGCAGAATGTCCAAAGCTCAAGATCCTGAAGGTTAGTCACTGGCTGAAGGGCTGGTGGTTGCCTGAGTACCAGATTGCAAAGACCCTGTTTTAGTGGAAAAATTAATACTTTATTTTAAAGGTTATCTTTTCTCCATCTCCTGAAACACGTTTTAGAGAAATATACTGTTTTCATTTGTCATTCTCAGGAGTTGAAAATGACAAAATGAAATGCTTGGATCTGTACTTGCTAGAAGAATCAGACCGAATGCAAAAAAGAACAAACACTATTTAAAAAGAAGTGACTTTTCTCTCTCTCTCTCCCTCTTTTTTAAATTCAAATGTGACTCTGGAGTACAACCAACATAATATATTGGATGTTCAGAACATCTGAGCCACATCACTGATGAGCTTGCTTTTCACCCAAAGCAAAGAGAAAAAATTACTGATGAATTAAATAAATGACTCATTGAAAATGACCGAGCATGTAACATTTTGGTAAATGTGGCATGGCAACTATACTGAGCCATATTTTAATTTTGAACCACAGCAGAGGGCAATACAATTCCCTGATTTTCAACTAGTAAAGGTTTAATATTATGTTATGAAGGTCTGAGAAGCTGTCTGCAACAGAAAAGGGAAATCTCTAAAGATCGACTTTGATTGTCAAGAAAGATTCTCTTGTTTTCTTTCCTTGACTATAGGAAAATGTGTATCCTTAGCATAGAAAGAGTGGGGAGTAGATTCTTGCATCCAGACCCCTTTCAAGAACATGGAAGTCATGTCCTAAAGCAATTCCTTTTTAACTCAGGCAGGTGTTGGCTCTAACACTTTGGCATGGTTCTGGGGAGTCCTCAAAATCTGATTGTAAGGGCTGGTTGGGATTCAAAGCTGGTTTGCCCCAGGGACAGAGCAAGCAGTCATTTATATACAGTTTGAAAAATAACTCTTTTCTCAGAAACAACTCCTCCAAATGATTTAATATCCTACTCTATTTCCTGGCATTTTACCATGTCACATATTTCTTTGTGGCTTTTATAAATACTGATTGAGTAATTGGGTTAAATTACTGCCATCTCCAGAAATTCCCTGAAAAAATAAAAAAGTCATACACTTGCCATACATTTCTAGGATAGACAGGAATGTTTATTGGGCACGTACTAATTTGACCCATGTGTACATTATCTAAAACGATGTATTAATTTCACTCTTAATGTGAAGTGAGTTCTTTTAGCAACCCTATTCTCCAGATGAGAATACTGAAGCACAGACAGATTATTTTTCCAAGTTTGTACCACTAATACATGTCAAAGCTGATGTTGAAAGCAGCCACGTTTCATTATTCTGAGATCTTATCATCTTCTCAACACTTGCCACTAGGACTTTAATTAGGGTTATATTGTAAAGAAGTCCTTATGGCTGCTAATTTGAGCCAAGCATTGTCCTAAGCATTTTATATACATTATTTCATCTTCTCTTCAAATTAAATATTTTCTAAGATAGGAAATAGCCCCAGTGTTTTATAAAAGAGGAAACTGAGGCATAGAAAGATGAAGAAATATTCTCAAGAAAATTCAATTATGAACTAAAGCCCAAATTTTAAGAGCTAGGTTTGCCTGATTCTTGAACCTATGACTCAAGTGGATTTCTCAAGTCTCCCAACCAACCCAAATCACTCACCCCAAAGCATCACATATGTCTTTGCCATATGCATTATTTCTGAAGATTTTGGTGTAATTTTTAGATTTAGAAGTGGCAATGTAGTTGGAGGAGGGTTGTTAAAGAATTTTCTTAAAGTTGTATTTGCATAACAAGTCCATTGTGTTTGGTGGAGCTGGTGGCAATTTCAGGAGGGTGGTTAGAAATGACCACCGAAGCAAGCTCTTAGTACTACCATATTTTTAGAATGCTCTTCTCCATCTGTCTTCTTATCCTTTCTTTGTAGCTGACAGCAATGTCATATTTTACCCACAAAGTGATTTTGACCTCTCTGTTTAAAGCTGTGTTCTGTCTGTATGAATCCACAATCTTTAAAAGCAAACCCACAAATCTGATAGCTACTGTGCATGTGACGAAGAAGAGAAAAGAAAAGTAACTGTAAAGCAACTACTGAGTAGTTATAGAATGCTGTACTGTGTAGATTCGATCTCCTGGATTCTAAAACACTTATCTTTTATGATAATCTTGCTGAAATCAAGAGGCTCCACACAATCAGCTGTGTCCGACCATTGCTGTTGACCAAGCTGAAGTCATGACATAATCATCAGTGTTCATTTATTATTCTTGGTAGAATGACAGGACATCTCCTATCCATTGACATTCAACATAGCAAAACATTTGAGGAACATTTGAAAGAGTTAAAGTTCTGACTGATGTTTGAAAGCTTAGTATTGACACCCCAGTCACAAAAGTTGCACCCTAAGTGAGACCACGCTGAGAGAAATATCACATATATGAGTGGAACGCTCTTCCTAGAAATGCTGTACTTCCATTGCTCATGCAGGCCCAGAGTATGATGATGTAGGTAAAGACATCAAGAATTCTGCATCAAAAAGTGACTTTGAAAGATCAGATGTGAAGAAGGTTAGCAACACTTAGCCCAATTAGTTTTCTTGTACTATCCATTTTTATGTGCTCAAGTCATATATGATTTCAAGAAGAAAACCTACACCTAAATAAATCTAAAAATCCTTTTGAATAAATAATATATTAAAAGTCTTTGTGGTTCATAGATGCATTTTTTCTTTCTAAGTTAAACATAAAATAACCATGCTACTTACAATTAGTGCTATCTTACATTTAGGGTATCTCTTAGTTCATGCTGCTATAACAAATTTCCATAGATTAGGTACTTTAAATGAGATTTATTGCTCATAGTTCTGGGGGCTGGGAAAACTAAGGTCAAGTTACCAGAAGATCTGATGTGTGGTGACAGCTCTTTCCTTGTTTGCAGATGGCTATCTTCTTGTGGCCTCACGGTGGCTCTGAGCAGAGTGACAAGTCTTATGCCTCTCCTTATAAGGATATTAATCCCATCCTAAGGGCTAAACCCTTAAGATAAAATTGCTTTCCAAAGTCCCCACATCCTAATTCTATTGCGTTGAAAATTAGGATATCAACATATGCATGGAGGGGTTAATCAAAACCCTCAAATTACAGAAAATACACCTCATTTAATTCTCATGACAATGCTAAGAAGTAGCTATCATTGTCTCAGAAGCAGCAGAAACTGCCTAGCGAGAAAAAATGGGAGGGAGTTAAGACTGGCCATCGATCATGTCAGACTCCCTGTTCTTGCCTTGCTGTTACACCACTTGGTCTCTACAGGGGTTGGCTCTGCCCCCTTACTACTTTTGTAGTCATTTAACTTGCCTGGGCTTCAGTTTTTACTTTTGTAAAATGAAGATGAAATTCCCTACAACACTGAGTAATTGCTAGGGTAAAACCTGGCCAGGCTTCATAACCTATCAAACCTGTAACAACAGGAGACCAACCCTATCCTGAATTAGCATCTGCCACACAAGAGCCCATGAAATGCTTGTGTTCTGTGGGAGCATCATTAGACATATTTTCGTGTACATGTCCAAGCACACCTTGATGCTCAGCATTTTGAGGACAGGGATTGGTTGATGGAATCTGTGTTTTTTATAGCATCCTGTGCTCATTATTTGTGTGGAATGGATTTGGTCTAAATGAATAGGATAGCCTTTGAAAAGTCATGACACATGAACGCTATTGAAGTTATTCCCTGTGAACCTGTTGGAACAGAGCACAGGTTGGGAACAGCATATGTTGCTGATAATTTGGCTGCAAAAGGCATGGGACTTCTTAATAAATCTGCATTTGACCACATTCTCCCCAATCATTATATTTATGACATTTTAAGCATCAGGAGAAGATGACTCTTGAGAGAAGAAATAATGGAACAGGAAATGGAACAAAGAGTTTGAAACACTGATTTTTTCAGAATGCCCTAAAGAAAGAATCCCACGTGCTGTATGATACAGGCCTTTTTGTTGTGTATTAAGTCATCGGAGACCTCATAGAAGGAGCTTTTGTCCTTAGGAAGCAATTTTCAGTCAGGTTCCAAAATAATGTCAAATAATTATCTTTTTAAATACATGTTTATGTATCATAATTAAGTTTAGAATTGGTGTTTCTAATCCCCAGTGCCTAAGAAATTCCCCGGTTGTAAGTTAGTTATTTAGGGGAGGGCATTCATTCTGGGCCTGTAAATTTTATTTAAAATTGAGCTGTCTTCCTGCTGTTTGTTTAACAGTCCCTGTGTTCTTTGCAGGAAAGTAATGCATCTCCCTAAATACACCTCACTCTCTACCAGTAAGTGAGTTGCACACAGGGCCCTCAATATGTAGTACCAAGAAGAAGTTTGTATACATACACACATGCGCACAAGGGCAGAATTTTGTTTATAGCCAAAACATGTGTGATTTTGCCTTCTAGAGAGTCTGAGGCCAGCGTAACACCCACTTCATGGAGAATAAAACCTGGAGCTCACATGGAGGGACACCAAACCAAGAGACTGCAACTGCTCCCATTCTTGGAGAACTACAAAATAAATTAATAAATATGGAGGTAGGGAGTAAGGGTTTGTTTCACAATTCTGATTTCTCACGGAACGGGCTACATGTGGAACAAGAAGGAAGTTAAGTATGAAATACATTCGAGGGATACTCCTTAATCCTGGGGTCCCAAATTCTTTCCTTATTTCCTTAGCTTAGCTTGCAAATCGCCTACCATGAGTATCAAACCTTTGTGCAAGTTCTGTTTCCCAAGTAAAAGTGATACAAATGAAAGTTTTTATCATATAATCCTGAATTATCCTGAATCTTATTTCCTCTATCCAACCCAGAGCCCTCTGACACTACTTCACACATTAGATACATTTTTATATAAAAACATAGCATTAAAAATGGAGCATAATGGGGTCAGGCTAAAGAGGATGGATCCATTTGGGGAAACATCCTACCCGGGAAGCATGGTCAGTGCCCAGAAGTACAGGGGCTCCAACAATGTGGGAAAAAGTGGACCACCAAAGAATTCTATTTCTTGAAAAATCGTAGCTTGTTCCAAGGTTTCACATTCCTTTAAAATCTCAATATACCCTCCAAAGGCTGACCATGGCATCTTAATTTGAAAGTCCTGCAAGGCAATGTAAGACAAAGCAAATTCATATCACATTGTAGTGGGAGGGGCAGCTATGACAGCAAATAATGGCTATATGCAATCCAACCTACCTTGCCGGATCGTGGAACACTTGCAAAACCAAGTACAGCAGGCTGTGCCACATTACAGAATTCAAAAGCTATAACCAGTTGTTATAGAAAGAAAATTGAGCCACATGCTACAGTGGTTTTTTTTTTTTTTTCCTTTCCATTAAATCGTAACAGAGTATCCTTTGCCTAATGTCCCCTGTGAGACGGGTTAGGGTGATTTGTGTAGAAATTCTCACTTGACAAGCAGCTGTGAAGGCGAGCTTGCCGGGTTGACAGGCAGAGCAGAGCACCATCCACCCAATAACTCAGGAACAAAAAGCAAATCAATAGACATAATATTGCAAAACACTGCAGCAGGATAAACACAGCTCTCACATCTATTTGATTTTTCTCCCTCATCTGTCAACACAATTGAGAAGTCGCGCTTGCTAATTGTCTTCAATTGGCAGACTCCACTGACTTTGACTGGAGCTGCGACACTTGGATGTCACAGTCTTTGCCGCTCGCGGTCGCCAGCCTGGCAGCCTTGGAAGCGGCCTCCATTTTGGGCTGTGCCGCTCGGCTTCTCTGTCTGGATGAGGCACACTCTCCATTATACAGTTCTTCTCATCATTAGCGTCGACTGAAGAATCTGTGCCATGTTCTCTGTATCCAAAATATTTGAGGGAGGCAAAGAATCCCAGGAAGTCAATGAAAATGCGCTTCTATTGCCAGCTAGCATTTGCAACTGCCAGACTTCCTTGCATTCAAATTAGATTACCCAGCAGAGAAAGGACAGAAAGGGGCTGGTTTCAAACTAAGCTTTCTTTTGTGACTAGATGTCTATGTTTAAAAAGAGTCTACTTGGTTCCCTTCCTAAGAGGTCAAGCACCAGTCAGCCCCCTTGCTCATGCCCTGCAAGATTGTAACATCATCAACAAAACTTTAATTTCCCCAAAGACAAGAACAGCGAGTCCCTTCTCCACACACTTACCACAGTGCTCTGTTCACAATTAGGCGCTGACGGATAATTGCTATTTTGACCAAAGGGTGCTAGAAATACTACACAGAACAGTATCGGGAGTATTGGGACTGCCATTGTCTAGGGAAAAGGTAAGACCACTGAAGCCCGCTCTTTCGACCACCCTCAAGACGTCCACACACTGTGCAGACCCCTCCAGTCTATGGCCATGGTTGTCTTTGTAAGGCCCAGGAAGCAGATGTCCAAGAATTTGACAAAGAATCCAGGTATCACAGTTCTGACAGGTGACCCAGACACGGGCAACTCCAGCATCTTTGGTAAGCAGGCTGACTGAACTCCCTCATTCTACCCTTCAAAAACCTTCTCGCTAAGCTGGGGACCATCCCTGTTCATGTATGTACCCCTTGACATTCCTACCATCACACGAGAACTAAATTAGCTCCATTTTACAAATTGGTACCTTGAAACAAGCTGGTCCTTCCAGGCCACTCCACACCTTTGCCTCATAGCTTCAATCTCTCTCTCTTTCTCCTATCTTTTCCTATGTGTGCAAGCACACACATTGCCTTTTTATTATGGACAATTTCAAATATACAAGTAGACACATAATTACCTTCCATGTATTCAAACCCAGCTTCAACTAATATCAATTCATGGCCAACTTATTTCACACATGTTCCCCCTATTAGAGTGATATCATTCTGAAGCAATTTCCATATGTTATTTGTGAGTGTTTCAGTATGTATCTCTAGAAGGAAATTAAGTATCATCTCCAAGAAATTTGGAGTCTGAGGCCTCCAAATATGGTTTGGGTCTCCCTGCTTTGTGCTTCCACAGTATTTTGCTTGCTTCTAACTAGAACAAAATTGGTACATCTGGCCATTTTCAGATTGTCTCCCTGGCTAGGTGCTGGGTGGTTAAACCATGGAAGCCGAAGCGCCCAGCTTAACAGGTGGAGGTTCACTGCGCTGCACTGTACGGAAAGATCAGCGTGCCTACCCCTGCCCGGGCTGCCATGCCAGCTCAGAGGAAAGCAAGTTTTCCCAATTTGAGACATACCATCGGGACAATGAGGGGGAAAAGTTACAATGGGATTCACAGATTCTTTGATTCTTAAGAGTTTTTAGGCTTTTTAAACCAGCCACTGTTTCAGTGTCTGGCCCCAAAAGCTGTAGGGACCACCAGCTCCACTTATTTCCCAGCGTCCTGCGGAGGACCTCATGTTTTCACACTTCTGATCCAGGCACTGAATTTTCCTGCCAGAAAACACAGCTTTGGGTTGTAAAATCACAGCCACTGAAACAAACCGCTGCCCATTCCCATCTACATTTCTCAGCTGCAAAAATCGTTGCCTTTTTAGACAGTGTTTGTACATTTTCATTGGTAAGTAGCCGCCCTCTGCTTTCACTTTTGATGGTAAAATAGTAGAGAGGAGGAAAAACGGCTTTCCTGAGCGTTCAAAGTTTGACATTGTAAGTCTGATCACTAATTCTAATTTTCCTCCTTGTAATTCTCCTTAAGTTTTAATACATGTCAAATGACTTATCTATAAAATCACAGAGTGAAGAACAATTTTGATACGCCGTGTTCAAATAACCATTTTACAGGATAATCGGGAAAGCCCAATTGTGGCTTTTATCTTTGGATTTTTAATAGTGTCATTTGTGAAATAGAAAAGATTGTCTTCAGACAAGTCTCAAAAAATGAAAGAAAAATATTTTTATTTTTAAAAATCACTGACTAAAGATGGGTGCCCATAGGACAGTTAGGTAGAGCACCATGTCGCAGAATGGAAGCAACATAATTTTGTGAGATTGAGCTTTAGTGGCCAATGTGCCACTTTGACCTTGGACATGACACATGAATTCCCGGGTCTAGGATTGCCAGATAATGCAAGATACCTAGTTCAATTTGAATTTCAGGTAAGCAATGAATACCTTCTCAGGATAAAAATGTCACAAATATTGCATAGGATGTCTATTTTTTAAAAAAAATTTCTTCATTCTTTACCTGAACTCCAAATTGAATTGAAAGGTATATATTTTTATTTGCTAAATCTTACAAAACTACCTGGGTCTCATTATCTTCAGAGGCCCATAGTCACATTCTTAATCGTTCTTTTTGCTTTTTCTTTATCAATTTATAAATATATTTGCTAATCTGAATTTAGCTAATCTTTAGGTTCTTAATTTTGAAATTGTTAAAGGAATATCTCTATTTTCCTATTAATATTACAAAGATGTTTTGAATGTATCATGTTCTCTATGAATATGTAATAATTTTTGAGTAAAAATTTCAGAATTTCAGAATATTGGAATTTATATATTTCAAAACAAATGTTCCCAGATTATTTAAAACCTATAGAATTGAAAACAAAAGAAATAATTAAACCCTAAATAGCTTTCTTCTTACAACCATTGTCCCTTAAGTAAATGGAGCCTTAAAAGATTTTTACCCATCTTCCTGCATTCCCATGAACAGAAAGGAAATTCAAGTTCAATAATTATCAGTAAACATCATGGTTAATAAAGAAATATAAATTCATTGCCAGAGTCTCGAAGAAAAAGTTTGATAAATATTATACTTTATTTGATATTTAAACCATTAGGCTATTTTTTTCCTTATTTACTAACTCAGCTATATCTTAAAAAGGTTAGTCAATTTTTTAAAAATACAAAAAACTGTGTTGGTTTTTAATAATTTTGAGCTTTACAGGCCTTATATACCATCATAAGCAGTCTATATTCATGATTAAGTGTGAATTGTACATATATAAAATGTCCTGAGAATTTAAAAACTGATAGGAAAATATTTTTTAATCCCTGATTTCTATATTTTCCCCTGTCATGGATATTCCTTATGATTCTCTGTTTATACCTTTAGTATTTGAGCATCCAGTGAGTTATAGAACAGGTTTTTTTCTTGAAATCACTATTTCTCACATAGCTAATGGAAACCATATGTGACTTCTCTAATTCTAATCAAAATTAAAATATGTTTTTTGTTTGTTTAGTCTTATTGAAAAGAATGTTATTGAAATATCCTTGATCTTGTAATCTAAAGATTCAAAATGGAAATCTCAGCCTCATCAGGACAGGTGGCAACTAACAGAGTCTTCCCTGAATCCTTAGTTTTAATGTTATTTTAAATTCTGTTGGTACCCCAGGCAGGGAAGGATAAAAAACAAGCACAGTACTGATGGTGTATGAGTTAATGGGAGGATAACTGATAAAATTAAACCTTTGCAACCTGCTGAGCTAACCCAAACTTGCGAAGCTACTAGAACATTAATGAGTAAGAGATCTTAATTAAATTGTTTGTAATTAACTCTCCCAAGAGTAAAAAGTGTAAAAGTAGTGCAAACTAAAATACCTGTGGCACGCACCGTAGAAAAAGTAATTTTGATACAAATGATATGCATGGATACATATAAAATATGTTTATGCAAAAAATATGCTTATACATACATGTATATCAATGCTGTACAAACCAGTGATTTCTCTTGAAATTCCTTCATGCTACCTTTTTAGAATGTAAATATCAATATCAGTTATCTAATGCAAATGACATATTCTGTCTTATCAGTGACACCTCTAAACCCTAAAGTGAACAAGGGTTTCTCAGTGAAAGTTGTAACATTTTGTATCTAAGTTTAGTGAGATTTTGATCATCTGTAGACTATCAGACAAATTTACCCGCACGACCTAGTTAGGAAGAGACCAATGAGCAGTGACGTTTGTCAATGAATCAAAGTGATCGCTGGCTTTTCCAGGGATCAGTGCAGCCATTCAGAAGACAGCCATGCATTCCAGCTCTACAGGCAGCCTGGCGTGACAGTGAGACAGGTGGACCATAACCCACGGAGCCAACCAAGCTCATAATATCCCCTGATTCATGAATGGCTTATTCATGAGTTCAGGCATTTCAAGAGGTGCTGAGGTACAGAAATGCAAAAGACACGGTGGTTGGCTTTAGCACCTTGCAGTCTAGTGGAGTTTTGCCGTGGAGAGATGAAAGTTTTGACCAGTTGAGTTCAGTTTCTTAAAAGCTTATTTTTTATTTCTGTATTTTTACATGTCCCCATTGATATTGCATGTCCTTTTTACATGCAAGTTTATGAGTTATGATAAATTCAAATAAATGATAGTATATATAAATGTGTTTTATAAGGCATAAGAATCTAATGTAAATCTTAATACCATGTAGCTGTAATCCAATCTGCCTATACCAACTCTGACCTGGACACCGGGGTAGAGCAGTGACCTAAAAACTTGTGTAAACCTGATAATGCAATAGAGAGAAAACATGGACTAAGAAGACTTGGTTGATTTGTGCCCTCTCCCCACTCCCCATCCTCCACCATCTTTGTTGGTGTAAAATTCAAATGACCACCATCCGCACTGTGCAAGGGATCTTTCCCTATAAGTGAAGTCACTGAATTTGTTTTTACAGGTGCTTGAGGGCCAAGTGTGACCTTGAGGAACCATTTCTCTTCTATTTATGCCATTATAACTTTTGAACTCAGAGTTATCTTTCACATTATCTGTTGATAAAAGTAATCTGCAAGATCTAAGGCACCACCTCACTATTCTCAGGGCCAGCTGACTCTCAAATGGCAAAATATATTTGGGAAGCAGCCCCGTTGCTTTTTTATTTGATCCACTTCAAAAGGTGAGCAATTCCCGAACACGCCAGACCAGCCATCAAGGAAACATTTGCAAGCCTGTTCTTTTCTTAACAAAGGAAACCCCATGGTAGCCTCCCTGGGGCAGAGCCAAATTCCACTTTATTTACTTACACTCACTCTCAAGTTTCGAGAAGACGTGTTTCTCAGTGAAACTAGCATCTGGGGTGGTTCTTCGGATCTTTTCCTCATTCCTAGTTCATCTTCCAAAACTAGTCAACAGACTGTGCTCCTCAATGACCTCATAATCCTGGATGATCTCACCTCTGAGTCTGTGGTTTCCAGGCTCAAACTAAGCTCTTTTGTTCTTAGTTTATCTCCCTAAGGCAGATTGTTGCTCCTTTTGAGTAGGTAAACTTTGGCTAAGTTAGTTAATATCCCCAGCTCTGAATTCCTTATCTCTGAAATAGATAAAAATTACATTCTTGACTCCACTGGGCTCTAAGAGGTTGAATGGCATCATTTGTGTACTGTAGTTCCAATGGTATCTACCGTTATCAGCCATCGATATCCCCTAGTATTGGCTCATGTATATCTAAACGTAATTGTCTGCTTCATATTATGTGTTGACTTGAGTGGACTTTGAGGGGCTGAGATATTTGGTGAAATAGTTCGAGTTTGTCTGTGAGGGTATTTCTGAATGAGATTGAATTGGTTAAGTAAGTAAGGCAGGTTGCTTTCCTCAAAGTATTTGGCTCTCACCTAATTTGTTGAAGGTCTGAATAAAATATAAGGCTGAGTAAGAAAAGATTTGTTTACCTGACTATCTTCAGGATGAGACCTCTGTCTGTTCTCTTCATAATCAAAAATTAAACTGGAATTTACATTACTGGTCGTCTTGGTTCTAAGACCTTCGAACTCAGACTGGAACATCAACCCTCCTCCACATGCACTCAACCTCCATAATCATGTGAGCCAGTTGTGTGTGTGTGTGTGTGTGTGTGTGTGTGTGTGTGTGTGTAATAAAAGTCCTATGGGCTCTGTTTACAGAAAACTCTAATAACAATAGGACAGGTTTCCTCAGACTTTTGCATAAGCTGTTTATCATTATTGCTATAAATATATTTTCCAGATGGTTGTCTGACATTTGATCTTATTAATTTTTCTGTTTTTACTCTGTAACTTAAATATTTTTATATAGTTAGCTATATATAAGAAGACTTCTCCTTAGCATCTGTGGAAATGAACAGTCGAGACTTGGCTTTTTAGCACATACATATAACACAGTGCAGGTCTAGTACTTTTTTAATGACTTCTCTAATTTAATATCTTGACAGAGCTTTTGCCAGAGATCTACCCTCTAAATTTTTTTTTTCTTTTTGCAGATTTTATCACAGTATAACTTACACACTGATAATGGTCATAAGTGTTTACCTAGAAAAAAAAAGGAACAAAGAAATTCTAAGCAAAAAAATGCTGGAAGAATCTCAGTACCCATTTTCAAAATATACTACAGAGCCATAGCAATAAAAACAGCAAGGTACTGTCACAAAAACAGACATATGGACCAAAGGAACAGAGGACACATTAAGTAAATCCTCACAACTATAGTCATCTGATTCTTGACAAAAGTGCCAAAAACACATTAGAAAAAAAGACAACCTCTTTAACAAATGATGCTGGGAAAACCAGATATCCATATGTGGAAGACTGATAAAAGATCTCTATCTCTCACCATCTACTAAAATCAATTCAAAATGGATCAAAGACCCAGGTGTAAGACTTCAAACTTTGAAACTGCTAAAAAATAAATACAGTGGAAACAGTTGAAGTTACAGGCAAAAACTTCCTGAATAAGACCCCAATGGCAAAGAAATGTTAGTAAGAATCAACCAATGGAACTCCATAAAATTAAAAACCTTTTGTACAACAAAGAAAACAATCAGCAGAGTGAAGAGACAGCCTGCAGAATAGGAGAAGTTCTTTATCAGCTATTAATATCTATAATAGAAAAAGAACTCAAAGTGCTTAACACCAAAAATAATAATCCAATAAATAAATGAGCAAATCAATGGAATAGACAATTTTCAAAAGAAGTACAAATGGCCAATAATTATATGAAAAACTGATCAACATCTTTAGCTATTAGGAAAATGCAAATCAAAACTACATGAAGATTCCATTTCACCCAAGTCAAAATGGCTATCATCAAGAATAGACATGCAGGGCCGGTGAGATGGCTCAGCAGCCTAAGCCCCTGCCCAGCGAGTGCGAGGTTCTGAGTTTGACTCCCAGTACCCATATAAAGGAAAAAAAAAAAGGGCCGGCGATATCACTCAGTGGCACAAGCGCTTGCTGGCAAGTATGAGGTCCTGAGGCCAACTCCTGGTACCCACACAAAAAGAAAAAGAAAAAGAAAAAAAAAAAAAAGAATAGACATGCATACGTACATACATACATACATACATTCTGGCAAAAACACAGAGGAAAAGAGACCCTTCTATACTGTTTGTGGGAATGCAAATTAGTACAGCCACTATAGAAATCAGTATAGAAGTTCCTCAAAAAACTATACTAAAAGCAGAGATGCCTTTGATCCAGCTATACCGCACCTTGGAATAGTCCCAAAAGACCACAGTCAGAGTACTACACAATACCTGTCTACACGTGTTTACTGTGGTGCAAGTCACAGTAGGGAAGCTAGGGAAACAGCCTAGGTGCCCCTCAACAGTTGAATGGATAACAAAAATGTGGTACATATACACAACAGAATATCATTCAGCCATGAGGAAGAATGAAATCATTTCATTTGCAGAAAAGTAGATGGAATTGTAGACCATCATGCCAGACTCAGAAAGACACATACTGCGTATTTTCTCTTGTATGAGGAATCTAAAGAGGGAGAGAGAGAGAGAGAAAGAGAAAATGCATGAAAGTAGAAGGAAGACTATTAGCAATGAAGAAGGTGATCAGGAAAGGGGGAAGAAAGGTAAAAATGGTAAAAATAAACTATGCTATATGCAAAACTACATTAAGATTCCATTTCAATCAAGTCAAATAGCTATCAAGAATATACATACATACATACATACATACATACATACATAAATACATACATCTACGCATTCTGGCAAAAACACAGGGGAAAAGCCCAAATTATACTTATTACTGTGCATAATTAATAAATAATAAAATTGCTTAAAAAATTAAGTGAACACATTCAAGTGACAAGTACCCAGATCAAGAAATGAAATCAAGGGCCGGTGATATCGCTCAGCAGCATAAGCGCTTGCTGGCAAGCGCAGGGTCCTGAGGTCTACTCTCGGTACCCACATAAAAAAAAAAAAAAAAAGAAAAGAAATGAAATCAAAACAAAACCAAGTTCCCAGGAGTTCCTTGTGCTGCCCTCAGGGGCCACCTCTCTCCTGACTCCCAACAGCACGTAAAACTGCCTGTTCTTGAACTTCATGTAAGTGTTACTGTACACTGTTAGTTTTTTAAGTTTGGTCTCTTCTACCTGCAGCTTGCATTTGTTGTGTATGAATTCCCATCACTCGGTGGTACTTTTCTAAATGAGTAAACCACAATTCATTTATCCATTCGCTGTTTACCTCCTCTTCAGCTGATTCCATTTGTGGTTGTCATAAATAGTGCATTCTTAGAGAAGTTTCTTGTGAGTGTATGTGTCTGCTATTGCTAGGTGATTGTGTAGGAGTGGGATTGCTGGATTGTAAGATATCTTTGCTTTTTATCTCTTTTTCTCAAGTAATTTTATTCATAGGTTTCATCAACTATCACGTGCTAGATTAACACCTAAATATGAGAAACTTGAATCACTCTGTTCCCTTGGGCACCAGCAAAATTATGTATTATTCATTTAAAGGTTGACCAGGATGCCAAGTCCTTAACTACTATTCCTTCCCCTATTGTGAATCCTTACCCGTGCTACATCCTTAAGGCAAAGGAACATTACTTTCAACTAGAAGATTGGACTTACACATCTACAGTCTCCACGTCTGGACTGTATGTGAAATACAAAGACTAAGTTGAGCCATTTTGTTTAAGGCTTGGAGGGAGGAGCAGAAAAGGGTGAGACTCTTCTCTTTCTAGAACCCTCTGCCCTGGTTCCTCAGCGGGTTGTGTGTGTGTGTGTGTGTGTGTGTGTGTGTGTGTGTGTGTGTGTGTGTGTGTAGGTTGGAAAGAATTTAAAGATAGAATGGAATGCCGCCATTGTGGGAAACATCCCTGTTCCCACCTTACCACACCAGCTGCATGAGAAACCATTCTAAGATGGAGACCATTCAAAGAGGAAATAGTCCCTACATGCAGAAGAGAGAACTCTAACCACTCCACACCTTCCTTCTGCCTTTAGCCCAAATTTCGTGATCTGCTTATAATTTTGACCATATCAGGGCCCTTCCTCAGGCAGAGGGAGGGTTGAGCTGCCCAAGTTTCACATATACCACTAACCCATAGCACACAATATGTTAGCACTTATCCGGAACACCTCAAACTTAGTATGTCTAAAACTGAGTCTTTTTCTTTCCCCAAACCAAATTCCCTTTCAGATTTTTCAGTTTCTACCAGCTGTAACATCACAATCACGTAACTCGAATACTTAGGAACCACTTGGAATTCCTTTCTTTTGTCTAATCGGTTATCAAATACTTCTGATTCTTCTTCAAGACTATCTAGTCATCTGTAAAACGCCTTTGTGCCCACTTGGTATTGTCTCTTATTACCTCCCAACCAGATTATTATCAAAGCCTCCTGACTATCTCCCCAACTCTACCCATCACCTTATTCAGCTTAGTTGTCAACTTGACAAAAGTGACTTCCTAACATTACTCATCTTATTAACAATCGCCAAGGCCACCATCGAAGCCACATAAAGTACCAGGAGGTAGTGGAGATTTGAACTGATAACAAGCAACTACAATTTATATAATGAAATAAACTTTTCAGACAAGCAAACAAAAAATATATAAGTAGTTACTGAATGATGAAGTGTAGAAGAATCAAGACTAGGAAAATTTAGCCTGTTTTAAAATTCAAGTTTACTTTAGAAAACAGTTTCTGTAAAATATTGGAAATGAAAGCCCAATTGTGGATTACGATAAATCGAGTGAAAAAGAAATACTTTGTGGTAAGCTGTGTGGGAGCTGCAGGGCTGTGTAGGACATGTAGGCAATGAGCTTTGAATTGTGCACAAAAATAAGCCTGCATTTCCTTCACAGAAGCCCCAAAATGCAGTTTATCACTGCCTGTCTTCACATAGCACGTGAACTTAGCACCTGGAAAAATTTCTCCATGCTGAAAGTAAGAGATCCACTTTCCATCTCACTTTGGTTCTGTGCTGACCCGAGGAATCCAGCCACCAACCCAGGGACTCCCAGTCAATCTCAGTGTGGTTCAAGGTCTTCAGCTTCCAACATGACCCCTCTCCTTTCTTCATTCATGTTCCACATTCTGCATTAGACACAAGCATGTGCACACACAAAATAAGAAAACTGTAAGCCCTCTTTTGTTCCATCCATTTTCCACACACCTTTAGTGAATATCTATTACGTGCTGTTCATACTACCATGCATTTTTGTGAAGAAAAAAGTAAATATTATATGGTCCTTAATTTCATACAACTATGGTATCATGTTGGGATTAAATATTAATTGCTTTTTTTTTCTATTTTATTTTTTTATATGCAGGTACCGGGAGTCGAACTAAGGACCTCACACTTGCTAGGCGGGCGCTTATGCCACTGAGCTATATCACCAGCTTGCTCTTTTTCTATTGTGTCTTGTCTTACAGGGTCAAATAGGTGATAAGAAACTGTGAATTGAATAGGCCTCATTAGTTTTAGGCTTCTCCAGGGAATCCCAGACAGCTTGAGGACCTAAGCAAGGTAGGGCAAGACAGAAGTGGATAGAGGCTAGAATAACGAATGGAAGTGACAGAAGAGGCAAACAGAAAATCCAGTCCCCTTGTGCTATACATTTTGTTTATAAGGCCAATAAGAGAAGTACGTTACGAAGGACCCAGAATGGTGATGCGGCCTCCATTTTCCAGAGAGCTTTGTTCTTCCAGCCTGTCACTGAGTCTCCTAAAGACAGTAAATAGACCAAGGGAAGGCAGCATTCCTGGCTGCTTTTAAGAGATACTGAGTAAGCAAGTCTTTTGGAAGCTGCTAACTAATTCTAGAAGCATGAAGACAATAACTATTAGGAAACTGCAGATTTGAAGGTGTCTTGTTCAACTCATTTCCATTCGGGCCTCATGAGAGTTTCCTAGACCACAGCTGGGTACAAGATAGGCCTGATTTTGAGGTCCTTGAGCAGTTTCAACCACAAAGCAGGTAAACGGTATATGCTTTGGAGGATGTTTACACCAACCAACTCTAGCCCTTTGAACACAAAAGTCTGAGTTTGGAGAAAAGTAACATTTTTTTTGTGTGTCTTTTTTGTCACCCAAGAAATGAGAAGGTATGATAATGTTGCTGTCTTTAAATAACTACACTTTTTATTCTCTTTCCATCAGGAGCTGTCTTTGAAACTTTTTTTTGAATCCATGTTGGCCATTGGGATAAGTAGTCCAATAAAATACGATAGAAACAATCCTTGGGAATACCACTATTAGGTTGTAAAAGACCGGGAGACGCTGAAGAAACATCCAAATGAGAACTGCCTGAATTCCTGAACTTTAAAACCAATAAGACACAATAAATTGGATACAGTATTATTCTACTAAGATTTGGGGTAGTTAGCCATGCAGCAAGAGTAACTGGAACAGAGGTGCGTCTGGCCTGGGAATAAGTGCCAAAGGCCCCGTGGGGACCGTCAGGAGTATACAGGAACAATTGTTCACAAGTTGATTCGCTGAGTGGGTCTGAACATGGGCACAGGGTAGATAAAGGTGCTTCCCCATTGGCTTTTGAAATATTAATAGTGCCATGGCCTTAGACCCTTAGCTCCCTGTTGCTATAACAAGCTCATAGTCATAGCAGAAAAGGATGCAGAAAATCTGGTTTGTGTCCCTACTCTGTTACTAAGAGGCTGCATTTGTTTGCCTGGGCTGCAATAACAAAGTGCCACAGACCTGGGCTGGGAGTGTAGCTCAGTGGCAGAGAGCTTAGGACTGTGAAAAGAGGCCATTCCATACCACTCTTCTAGCCCCCAGTGTCTTGCTGGCCATCTTTGGCCTTCCTTGGCTTGTACAAGTATTATCCCAATCTCTGGCTTAATCTTCCCATGGCATCTTTCCTGTATGCATGTCTATGCCCAAACTTCTCCTCTTTATAAGGACATGAGTCATACTGAATTATGACCCACTCTAATGACTTCATTGTAACTTAGCAAATTACATCTGTAATAAGCTTATTTCCAAATAAGTTCACATTCTGTGGTACTAGGGATTAGGATTTCAACGTATAAATTTTGGAGGAGACAATTCAGCCTCCAACATAGGCTGTGCCGCCTTTTATGATTATGAAAAGCTAATAATACCAATACTTCCCCTATCACCTCAAGGACACGCTGTGAGAGTTAGATAATGTGGGGACTTGGTAGGGCTGCACATTGGGCGTCAGTGCCTAAATCTCCTGCTCCCGTCCTGATCGGCATGGCATACAAGGCATGAGGTGAGATGTCCCATGGGCCAGGTGCTCAGATGTTGGGTCTGCATAAGGATGTGGGCTGACTGGGAGTCTCTGTGGCATTTTGCAAGGGGATTTTTTTGGCTGGAGTTTCTGTGCTGCGTGGGATGGAGTGCATTTATGTTACTTTCACTTCCTACATTAGCAGAGGCAGGTGCACAGTTATAAAGAACTTCATCCCCCCTTATGTGGTTCCGGTGTCTGTGTGTCTGTGTGTGGTCAAGTTGCACCAAATGAAAGCAGCACCTTGAACACAAGGGGGCACACGGAGGCTAAAAATTCAATCCTAGTTTCCCACTCACCCTGTTCAGTAAAGGTTTGGCAGAACGCCACAAACAGGGAGTAGCCATGTTGTTATCTTATGATATCCTAAGCAGAGGTGTCAGAGTCCAAGAAACAAAAATATTTGCTGAAATTCATCATTTCTCCCATTTCCATCCTTCCCCATCTCATACCCTGTGGGCACCTGCTCCATTGAGAACAAGTCCCAGAAGCAGATGCCCACAGCAGCAGTGCGACCATGACCCCCAGGGAGAGATGATTTGGGAAGTTCTCCCAGAGGGCCTGAGTTAACCAGAAGAGCCCAGTTGCCCAGAAAAGGGAGACAGACATTACTTACTCATCTATCAAGGCCAATTGGGTTCTGAGCCAGTGCCCAGAGCCTAAATAGAGGTCAGATCTGTGCTAAAAATCTGGGCACATTTCTCTTTCAGTATTTGCACATTGTACGTCTGAGAGCCAAATAGAAGTCCAGAGACAAATCAGCCTCAGTGAGGGTATCTGGGTGTACTGGGATAAGATTTTACGGGGCAACTCATCAGAGTTCTGGGACCTCCCACCCACCTCACTAGGAAAAGTTGAAGCTGATATAACTGGAACCAAAGCTCATTGTGAATCAAAAATCTTAAAGCATAGTTTGTCAGCTGACATTCTCTGGAGGAACTATCTCAAAGCCTAAATCAGAGAAATGAAGATAGTCTGCTCATTGGTGAGAAGAAAATCTTCAACTACAGAACATGCGCTTGATTCACTCTTCTACCTGCATATAAGCAGGCACCCCCCACAGCTGAATCCTGCCTCTCTCTTATCTCTCCTCTCCCCATGCCTGTCCCAGTCCCTGTGACTATGATCCCAACTCTGCAAGAGAAATAGGATTTCAGGTCTAGGAACTGGGTTTCTCAAAGTATATTCTGATGTCCAACTACGTTACAACTGCCCTTCAGTGTGGGGTAAGACATCTGTAGTCAGGGTTCCCAGCTCTGTCTTAAGCCCATGGAAACAGGATTTCTGGAGGTGAGATCTGTCTGTGATTCTCCGAGTGTGGTCTGAGGACTGGCCACTAGCAGCACTTGGAAACTTGTTAGAAATGCAGATTCTTGGGCTACACCCTGAACTCACCAAATCGGCAACTGCATTTTAGCAAGAGCCTCCCACAAATCACAGAAGCATTCACGCTTAGCAGTACTCATTAGTCTATTCACTGGTTGGACTTTCCAAACCCAGAACTTGCTTTCCACCCAGCCTTTGGATCCTAGTGGCAAGGCAGTGACTCAAGAGGTACTTTGGACCTTGCCCTTGACTTCCATCTTATTTCATCAGGATACAAATATCAAAAAGACTACATGGGGGCCGGTGAGATGGCTCAGCGGCATAAGCGCCTGCCTGGCAAGTGTGAGGGCCTCAGCTCGACTACATATAAGGAAGGTTTTCTAACACCTGATCCGCATCGCCCTCTGCCTCCTTCCTGGAATTACCTTTGGACTTTACATTTTTGCTTTTCAAAGCACAAATCACCAGTGAGTAGAGCCCAAATAGAACCATTGTATAGAACGAGAAGCCCAGCTTCATCTGTTCACATACAGTCTCCTTTGAAACGCAGCTGATATTGCCCCATGGTGCCTCACACTAACCTTCCAAGGAAGCAGGTTTCACATGCACAAGATATCTGTGAAATGAGAAACAGACTCTAATGGATACCTCCATGGAGAGAAAATAGATGGCTTTGGAGTCAGGTGAGTTAGAAATCTCCCTGTATTCCCATTCATTAACGTGGAGGCATGAATCATTACAAAGAAAAACTAACCTTAAAGTAGAAATTGAACTGAAAAGTTATCCCACCTTTTCATGATGCTCCTCAAAGACATTTGCCAGCTCCCATTCCTGCTATCTAGTGTTATTGTTGGTGAACCAACTGTGATGTGTGTTGTGTGTTGCACGTCACTCAATGCCATTGCAGAGGCAAATGTGTAGATTGACTTGGTGGTGCACTCTTGGAGGTGAAAAACGAGGACTTTGAGGATGGCAGAGGAGGAAAGAAGGAGAAAAAAGAAATCACATTTATCTCAGCACAATTTAACCTAGAAAAGAAAACAAGATTCCAAGAGGAAATGGAAATTTGTGTGATGATTTTCTTTCTCTACTTGCATCTAGCCTGTGTTCACTTTCTTCCAAAAATCACGACTCTAACAGAAGCCAACATTTCTAGTCACCTGAAACTCATCCTCCTTGGATAGCTTCCCAAACACTGCCCTAAATCACCTTTAAACATGTTGGGATCCACCAAAGTGACCACAAGATCTCTAGTTATCATTTTCCAGAGATACAGAATGATGTGAAAGATAAGATAGGAAAAGTGCAAAGATAAAGTTACTTTCTGGACCTTCTTGGAAGAGGTCCCAAGCTCATGACTTCATTTTGAAATGGCAGGAAAAACAAAACACATTGAAACAGGGCTTCAGTCACAGCCCCAACCTAAACGGATGCACAGAGAACTGCTGAAGTGTTCAAAATACTGCCAACTGGCACTTACATATGCAAATGAGTTACAAATGTAGGGGTCCAAATTTTGGGTTATGTGTGCCAGGACAGAGGGGACAAAGAGAGCATGAGTCTATTTCCAGGCTGCACCTTTCTTAGAAGCTTATTTCTACACTGTCAGCTTCCCCGAAATTATTATCTCACATTTTGAATTTAAAACATATTTATAATTCCATAGCTGGGTACACATTTCAGACAAATTCTCCTAAATATCTGGAGATAGTATATTGGTAGCAAGAGCTGCATGCTTGAACCAGACTGTTTTCCTTGGTCACATTTTTTTTTTTTTTAAATAGATGATCGAGGTCTGCTCTGCAGACAAAATGCTGATACTGAAAAATATAAATGTCAGCAGGACCCAAGATTTAATGAAGACGTGCTAAGAAAGATGTGCCATATTTTTATTCTCCTCCAAGAAAATTTATTACGGTGTTTCTAAAGTAAGATGTCATCCTCAAAATGTCTTTTTCCTCTTGGCTTCACATACAGGAATTCAGCCAGGGCTAATTCATAAAGCCCCTACTTGGTCTCCTCACTCCTACCTTACCGCCACTTGTAGCCTGGATCCAGTCCCACACTGGGACTGGCTTTGCCTGGGAGGGGGCAGAGCACCAGCCCTCCTGCTAGATGGGTACTCATCTCAGTAACCAAGATCTTTTCTCAGTGCTGGGACCCCTGTGGATTCTGCTCACCTTGCCCTGAACCACCTTTCTCTTCCACATCTCCTGGATCTTGGCTGTTTACAAAGCACTGAGTTTTGTATTTAACCTTATGACCTGGCATTTGCGGCTTGGTCCTTATCTGTACACATGGCCTGTGACCTTCTGCTTGCTTTATGTGTCACACCTCACGGGTGGCTTGTCTGGTCTGCTAATCCCTTGGTAACTCGCTGCACTCTTTTTTTTTTTTTTTTTTTTTTTTTTTTGTGGGTACCGGGGGGTCGACCTCAGAACCTCGCGCGCCAACAGGCACCCGTGCCTCTGAGCGATATCACCGGCCCCTTTTTCGTATGTGGGATCCGGGAGTCGAACTCGGGCCCTTGCGCTTGCAAGGCAGGCGCTTACGCCGCTGAGCCATCTCACCGGCCCCAACTCGCTGCACTCTTAAAGCTCTGTTATTCCAAGCCCTCGCATTAGCAAAGTTGTTTCTCATTCCTCTAGCTGTGTCCAGTTGGTGATCTTCCATATTCTTGACTGAGTTTAGTTCAGTCTGATGTTACTAAAATAAAGGTTTAACTAAGGCATACCTTTCTGCTAGTCATTGTCCTAAAACTACAAACACTATCAAGACAAATAAAGAGCAATAAAATCCTCAAACTGGACTCTAATAAAAACTTACCAATAATTAGTGTGACATCATACTGGAACCATGATTAAAGTATTTTGTTTGAGGGGGGAAGGGAAGAGAGGAAGCACCATGTCTAACCTCTACAAGTCTCCCCAGAAGATTGTAAATGACAGAGAAATGGGTTCTAGACTCTTCTTGCCAGAAATGCAATCTGTGTTTCCAACTTGAACCCCTTCCCCTCTCTCACCAAGGACCATGCAGGATTTGGAATTTTACCTTAGCTCGCTGGAAGTCTGTCTTTTCCTCTTTGCTTTACACACAGCTAGCTTATTGTCACTTCATGGGCACTGGCAGAGGAAACAAGACTCCAGGAGCACAGAAAAAGGACTTTATTATTTATACCAAAAGCAGTTACTAAGTCTTCAGGTTCTAAAGGGTTCCTTTCTCTGGTGCCTTGCTGACAATTCACGTTCTCCTTGCCAGTGAGCATCACCATACTCAAACCCGGGTGTCACAGCTGACACCTTCAGTTATTCCAGCTTGGATGGAGCTTAATTTTGTTACCCACTTCTTTCGGATGTTGTGAGTCTCCTGCTCGCACCAAGAACAGTATTAAAAGCAGATTGCGCTACAGTTTCCCAAATTACCTTTTGCCACGACTGAAGCACCAGAGCACATCACTGCTTAAGCCACATTCGTGATGACAGGCGGCCAACATCAAATGCAATACTCACACCGAGGAACTTCTGTAAACATGGCAAACCTCAAAATGCTACTAAAACTTAGTTCTTTTGTTGCATCATATACTGTCCAATTCTCTTGCTGGAGATCTGGCCCAGAAATTATAATTTAAAAAGAAATATTTACTTATTAATTCATGTTAGAGAAGCATCACTCACATGCTCAAAGTATTAAGAAATGTGAATCTGTAGTGATTCAGATCAAGCAATACGAGTTGCAGATTTCTGTGTACTCTGCCAAATTTAGTGTAAGCAACCGTTTCTGGCTAGCACTACTAATAGCCAACTAATGTAAATATTAGCAGGTTTCCTCTTCTCTAGGAACAGTTTTAGGTTGAATTTGATAGCTATAAAACTATATGGCATATAGAGTGAAGCCAGAGAAGAGGAAGCAGAGTTGGAAGGAAGAATAAATTCATAAGCAAGGAGTCAACTGCTCTCACATTAGGCTGCGATTCCAGGCAGGAAGGATTTGTAAGAGTCGCAGGGAAACAAGATGGACCACAGTGAATTGTAAGAGTACACATCTCCTTTCTGAAGGGGAGGCATCTGCTGAGTTCTGGCCACAAGTGGCCAGTTCAGAACATGGGTCCAGTGAAACCAGATCATTTGATTTTTCCAGAGAAGTTGGAAATGCAGTTTTAAAATATTTTATTTATTTTAAACATGTTGCTCTTTTTAAATATGGAAACTAAATAAACTTTATTAAAACAAAGAAAATATGCCAGGTAATCCACAATACATATGCAACCTCTGATTTTATGACTATCTTAAGGCCTGAGATACATCTATTTTTAAAAGATGTAATAAAAGGACTGTTAGGAGACAAGAATCTGAATGAAAGAAATTATCCCTTCTTAAGCTTAGGCTTGGTAAGCATTGAAATCATTTATAGGAAAAGGCTATTAAGAATTGGGGTGGAAAGACAAAAAAGGAAAGAAAGGAAAGGAAAGGAAAAGACCCTGATAGAGAGTTCCAGAGTGTCACATTCCTTACTTCCAGGGGCAGCTAATAAGAAAATTACAGGCTTTACTGAGGACAGGAAAAGCAGCAGTCTTCTAATGAAAACTTGGCTAGATTGTTTATTAATTTATTTCCTTCACATGTTTGCTTTTATTTTTAGAATAACTGATATACTTGGAATCCTAATATATCTTCCCTTAGGGAATTAAAGTCTGCAGCTTCCTGTCTTCAAGTCTGTGATTAAATTTAAAAGGAGCTGGTTGTCATATCTTGTCTGCATTTATGTGAGCGGGAGTCCTTGCCCCTTGGTCTCTCTCCCCATCACTGCTGCCCCTCAAGGACCTTCCAGAGTGCAGCGGTGGGGGCGCTTGGTTAAAAACAGTCAGGCAGTCCATGCGGTTACATCCAAGGAGGAGGCGGGGCACACGCCAGCCTTCTCAATCAGCCTCCCCATTGCAACGCCTCTGCTGAGAAGCTGTTCCCAAGATCCACTTCATTCCCAGCCTGCCCACTCTACACCCATGGCTTCCCATGTCTGATTTCCTTCTTAACAATGCAGAATGCATTCGGTTTCCATGGCTGCTATAGTAAAGTGCCACAAACTAAGTAGTTTCAACAACAGAAGACAACTGTTGTCTCAGAATCCTGGATTCTAGAAGCCTGAGATAGTAGTGTTTGGCAGGCTTTGTTCCTTTTGAAAACTCCGAGAGAATCTGCTTTGTGTCTCCCCCCAGCTAATGGTGTTTTGCTGGTAATAACTGGCATTCCTGGGCTTGTAGAATGATCACCTTAACCTCTCTCTTCATCTTCACAAGGCCTTCTTCCTCTTTGAATTGTGTCCAAATTTTCCTTTTGTGCAAGGACATCAGTCATATTGGATTAGGATCCACCCTAGTAACCTTGTTTTAACTAATAACATCTACAATGACCTATTTCTAAATAAGGTCACATTCAGAGGTAGTAGGTCTTCAGCATATGAATTTTGGGGGACACATTCCACCCTTAATAGGGAAGGGGTCTTTCCCAGATGCCAGAGGCAAAACAGAAGTTACGATCCTCAATGAATAGGGTGGGGTCCAATCCTGTTCTGTGTCATTCCAGGAGAAAAATACTGGGATCTGAGAGTTATGAATGATTTAGAAGCTCCCCAGGGCCCCTGCACAGTTCAGGAGCATTGGAAGAGCTCCAAGACTGAGCACAGGCAATCACGGAAAGCTAGAATTATCTCTTAGAAATGCTTCGACCTATCTCACCTTCTCCACTATCACCTACCGAGGTACCACATGGACTGCTCTTGCCCTGAGAACAAATTCGTGAAAGGGACACATGCCTTTTCTGAGAGTTGATATGGCCATTATTCCATGCCACCTGCATGTCAGCTGTGATGAAGCACATCCAACAACTTGCTTTTTGTTTCTGTTTTGCCAAGTCTCTATTCATATCTCTAACCTCTAACTATTTGTCTTAGGGAATATCTAGAATCTTCTACGTCAGGCTGCAAAAGATTTGTCTCTAGACCTTACAGATTTATGTTAAGCCATTTCAGAGTAAACTCTGTTCTCCATCAGGTGTACTGTAGCTAACAGGAAACTGAGGCCTCATTTGCATTCTAAAAAGTCCTTCTGCAGCACTAGCTGGGGCAGTTTCCAGCCAGAGGCAAGGGAGGTGTCTGGGCAGTAAGACAAAGGGACCTGGCTGGGCAACAACCCCCTGGATGTGATCCTCCACCCTCTCCTGCTTCTGAGTACCCTGCTGAGCCTGTCACACTCCAAACAGAGCTCACTCCTTACACGAGTGCACTACATCTAGACCAAATTTGTGCAGCCCAGAGGATCTATGGCACCCAGAAGGAGCCAAAGGGATGTTCCTATATTTTATTTTTACCATTGGGCCATAAAGTGCACCTACTAATATTTCTCTTGCAGTAGTATGTGGTTCTCCTATACGTCTTCAGCTGTGCCCATGGCAGCGAGTATTTAAATCTAGTTCATGGCTTCCCAGTGATTTTTCTAAACCAGACTCTTAATTTTGAATTTTAGAACATTTAATAGCAAACAAGGACCAAGTTTACCTTTAGACTGTACTTACAATGTTAGTAAATGTTGGATAATGTTAACAAGATATCCAGGAAAAACTCTTCAACTACTATATTCATTTCCTAAGGCTGGTATAGCTAAGTATCACACAGGTGGCTTCAAACAACAGAAGTGTCTTCTGTCCCAGGTCTGGAGGCTGAAAAGTTTACAGTGAAAGTGACGGCAGGGCTCTGCTCCCTGCGAAGGTCACAGAGGATGACCCCTTTAAGCTCCGAGGGTGGCCAGCAGTCCTCCGTTGTCCTTGGCCTACCACTGCCTGCCCCAATCTGTGCTTTTGTTTTCACAAGTTTTTCTGTGGTTCTCTGAGTCCAGGTTTCCCTCTAGGGACAACAGTCTGATTGGATTAGGCCCCACCCAAGTGACATATTCTTAACTTGACTGAACTTCAATGAAGCAGTAATAAACCAACACTATTTTTTAAATGGGTAAATGATCTGAAGAGAAACCTATTTCCAAATAAGGTCACATGGCTTTGGGGGAGGGGGACACAATTCAACCCCTAAACTACTTAGCAATAAAGTTATGACCAAGAACTTCCAAACCCATATTTAAATACTAACAATAGTCACACTGAAAGCGAGTTGGCTTGGAAAACCTCGGTGGCTCCTTGTTATACACATAATACTGAAGTATCAGGAACTATGGTTTGGGCCCTACCCACCCTTCCATCCTCATCTTTCAGACCTGCCCTGTGTGAGCCCTCACTAGAATTTTCTACATCTGACACCCTTTTCTACTTCTTGGAATACTTTTCCCACAACCCATGTGTCTCAAGACTTTATTTAATAATACTTTTCCTGTAAAATCTTATCTGATTTTTTCTTTTGTTAGGTTGAAATGTATGGTTTCAATGTTTACTATTTTGTTTTTATTATCTTGTTTTACTCATAAATTTCATTTTATATTACTTATGTATCTTAAGCTATCTTATCAATATAAATTAATGATGTATTCTCACCTATCCCCCTTACATGAGTTCATGCTTCTTACCCACGTAACTGTAAGCTTCACCAAGAGGCCTCTTTTACTAACCCATGATTCCTAAGTATCTATAGTAATCCCAAGCACACAGTACGTGTTCAGTAACTACTTGTTATGTGAGTTAATGAATGAGCCAATAACATGTAAGTCACATGAACTACCTCATAAAAGCGAGAGCAATGCAAAAGGCTCAGTGATTTCATTTCAGTCTGCAGAAACCATACACCTAATTCCAGTAATCATCTATTTCTTTCAAGTTGTGTTGAAATAGTGCTTCAGTTTAAGCAGTTTGCTTTTCTTTACATATGGTAACATCCCAGTCATCCAGATAATTCTCTGAACCACCTAGAGTATTGAGAGTAACATAATAACAAAATTGGCATAACCAATATCTATACTAAAGGATTCGTATTATTATTCTTAACTCGTGATAGGATATACTTTGTTTTACCTCAAAAACCACTCATTGCTAAGAAGTAAGCAGAACATACTATTTATAACCACAATAGATCTCACAAGGGCTCTTTCCCCATGAGTTATTCTAATAAGGTTGGCCATCTTGTTTTCTAGACCTCAACGAAATAAAAGAATCAAATTTAAAAGGTCTTGGTAAGATCGGAAAAATGGATATGCATGCAAAAATATGAACCTCAAACTACAACCTTCCATCTACTGCAGAATTTAGCTCAAAATAGATCACAGACCTAAGTGTAAAAGACAACATTCTAACATAAAGGAAAATTTTTATAGCATTGGATTAGGCAAACCCTATGATTTGGATACAGCATCAAAAACTTTATCCATAAGAGATGAAACTGAGCTTGCATACCACTATAACCCTTTCCTCTGCAAAGGACACTGTAAAGACAATGAGAAGACGAAGACAAGTTGTAGGCTAAGAAATAATATTGGCAAATCAGATATCTGATAAAAGACTCATGTTCAGAACATATAAAGAACATTTAAAACTCAGCAGTAGTAAACCAATACTATTTTGTAAATGGGTAAATGATCTGAAGAGAAACCTTATAAAAAATATATATGTATGGCAAATGAGCACTTGAAAAGCTCTCACCATCCTCAGTCATGGAAGATATGAAAAATAAATTGCAATGGGACACCCCTTCACACCCATAAGAGTAGCTGAAATACAAAAGTTCCAACAACACCCAGTGATGATGAGGATGCAAAGCAACTCGATCTCACTTACATTGCTTGTGGGAATGCAAAATGGGATAACACTCTGGAATAAAAAACAAAACAAAACAACTGTTCCTCAAAATGTTAAAACACATCTACTATAGGATCCAACAATCCCTCTCCTGGGTATTATCCTAGAAAGTGCAAACTCACCTCACACAAAAACCTGTACCTAAATTTATAGCAGTCCTAGAAAATCATCCCAAACTAGAAATTACCCAGATGTCCTTCAATAATCATGAAAGCAATACAACTTTCAACATAAAAATTGTGTTTTCTGAAAAAAAATGTACATGTACTTCTATGTGTGTTTATATTTCAGGATTATATTGATTCATCTAAGAGCCTCCAGAGCCAGAATTCCCAGAGGACATTCAAACCGGAAGACGGCAAGGTACCCACTCAGTGTGATCAATGTCACCAATCCGGGAGACAGATAGGAGGCCACGAGACAAAGAAAGCTCCAGTTCAGAGGCCGGAGACTCAGGCAACCCCGAGCACCAGGGTGGGCTGCCCGGACACAGGAACAAGAGGCTTCAAGGATGGAGGGCCACGTCAGGGAGCACGTGGAGACAGAGTGATGCCCAACCACAGCCAGGGTCCACCCTGGAGCCACCTTCTCCTCCATTTCTGAGCCACCTGCTTTGCTCTCTCCAGTATGAGAAAGGGATTTTTAAGCAGCGGTCTCCTGCCAGACTGGCCTGCAAATGCACAGTAAATATTTTTAGCCAATTTCCATGCTGAATGATTAATATTGATATTTTAAACTCATAATAGAATACATTTCATTTCTTGACAAAACCACTCATGAAGAACAGCTCAGTTACTGAGAAAGCCAATTAAATGATACATTACTGTCTCCGTCTTGTGATTTCTATAATGGCAGAATAATGAAGTATTATTTAGCTTAACACAATCACTGGAGCTTTGCTCTGGACTTGGAAAGAAGAAGCACAAGCTACAAGCCTCTTAAAGATATAATTTGTTTCTTATATATGACACTATGTAAATAAAAATGGAATTAATTTAAATGACAAGTGACCCACTGTATATCTTCATTATGGCCTAAGACTAGTGGTACCGTGGAAATCAGTCATCCAAGAATGTTTTGTTAATATAGAGGCTGTGAGAATCTAGAATAGATCTATAAAAAATAACCATTTAAATATGATGAGGGCTAAAGTGCGTTATGCACTTTTATGTTTCATAATACAGCAAAACTCACTTATAGGGTAGGAAAAAATCAAAGTAAGTAACATTTAATGGGACAAAAATACTAAGAGTAGACTTTTCATTGACTCAAATGAGGTCTCTGTTTTAAATCCACCATCTGGCATTTTGCATTTGTCTGTCTGCAACATAATTTTAAAGGAGTTGACTGATTTTTAACCAAATTCAGTACTCTTCCTAACAAAGGGTAATAAGATACAAGTGAAATCCTTTTCCATGCTCAGTTCTGTTCTTGCGACAGCTGATAGAATCCTGTAAAACAATCTTATAAAGAAATTGTACTCGCTTGTTTTGCAAATACCTGCTTAATAGTAACAAAAGCTTGTGTGTGAAAAGAAATATGTATATGGCCATTGCTTTTTTGCAAATTGGCTTTACTACATTTTCTGTGAGCTGGGATCTTAGAGCAGAGGACATTCTGTATCTCAGCAACTTTTCCCATATGACTGGGAATAAATCTGTTGAAACAAACAAATATAAAACAACTTGAAAACTTGCCAGAAAAATGGAGAGATGAAGATTGTAGCTTTGGGACACGACTCCCAGAGAGTTAGTGATTTTTCCATGACTATACAGTCCTTCATAACCACTCTTTGGTGAAAATAGTGAAAACTAAACCAGAAAAGATAAGTTACATACGTTGAAAAATTAGAGATTCAGGAAGATTAATGTGTGAATGTGAGCATTCATGATTAATCTATATCAACAACAATAATAAAACATTTAGACTTTCCTTAGCCAAGTTATCAAAAAAAAAAATCACTATTGAGGTGGTCAACTAGTTAAGATAGAACCTTCATGTCATCTAATCAGTAGGACTGTTGAACAAATACAGAACTTGTGTTCTCCATAGAAGATAAAAAATATTACAATCTTCTGGTTCAGGGTCATAGCAAAGAACAGAAATATTCATAAAATGTGCCTTCAAAATGGATGTAAATTCTAGGAAGTGTAGGCTTCAAATTAAAAAGCCTGAAAGCTCAGAGGAAATGTTAAGACACGAGAAGAAAAGTGTTGATTGTCTGAGATTATAAACTGCGGCAGAGTCACATTAATTAGAAATTTCCACAAAAATTTTCTGGGCTATTTTGAAAATGTAAGAGTGTGTAGGTCAGTGTGATCTTTTAAACTGAGTGCTAGAGTTAGGATAGTAAACCCACTAAACCTAATGCACCTGAATTTAATAAAACACTGGAAAATAAAGTGTTTTCTTAAAATGCGATCTGAAGAATGGATTGGATTGGGTGGGACGAAGGCCAGCCACAAAAGTGGAAAGTTGGCCAGCGGTCCTCACACCATAGGGAACATAAAAACCAACTGCAGGAAGTGGGAAACAAGGAGAATAGGGGTGTGGCCTATTTACACCAAAATATTCATAAGTGGTTTCAAAAGGTTCTGAAAGTATACATATGTAAAATAATTACTCCTAGAATGCAACATGGGAGCAGGAGGTTAATAGGTTTTTTAGGAATGACAGCAAATCAACGCATTTTTTTCTAGACTACAGAAGAGAGGCAAAGTCTATACTTAGCTTAATCCATCCTCAGCCCCATCACCCCAGTTCCATGTTCTCTGAAGATCTCCTTTCTCATTAATTATATTTTGACTCATGTCCCTTTACATTTAATATTATTATACCGTATGTGTAAAGTACTTTCATCTATGAGGGCATTTAAATCATATTTAATCCTTTTAATAATACTATGAGATAGGAATGATTATACTTAAGTGGGTGAAGAACAGAGGCTTCAAGAGATGGATCATCCATTATCCCAAAACAGGAACCTCTCAGACTTCAACAGTTGGACTCCAGAGCCCAGGATCCTCACCCTAAATTTCTCCTATTCTGTCTCTTATTAGGATGTGTATTTGATGTCTTTTCTTTTTTTCTTCCAATAGATATATTAGTAAAATTTCTAATTTATTTTGACCTTGTCCTCCTTCATGTTGGACAAGATATAGATATTTCAAAAGGATCCAGCAGGGACAAGCAGCCCTCAGGCACAATGAGAAATGTATTCTCTTATTAGAATGTGAAGGAACTGCCTGCTTATAACTACAGTCCTGGGGGAGGAAACAGGCTGAAGAAGTACCTAATGCTTTCTTAAATGCCGCTGGACTCTTTTCTAAGGGGCAAATGCCTTCCAGGGATATTGAAAATCCCGTGGGGCTGAAGGGCCAAAAGACCAAAGGAGGAGTATAGAGCTTAAAAGAGCCCTTGGAATAAACCTCCTCTCTGCAATAAAATCAACATGACATAAACTGGGTCTTTGGATCAAACTTCAAAATGGAACATTCAGCAATGTCTCTGATCTTTGTAACATGTTTTAGTTTTCAGCTGTCACTCTGTGTTCAGCTGCTGAGGTCTCCAAATGTGATTGGCTCTTTGCCAAAAAATAATCATGCAGGTCCATTCTTAGCTTCTTTCCAAGTGAGCTCTGTGTTCACAGGAGGGACTTGGTGTTTCTAAATAAAGGCTCCATCTTAATAAATTCTTTAGTCTATGGTAATTTTTTTCCCTAAGCAAAAAAAAATAAATAAATAAATAAGAGTTTTACTTCCTAGAGAAAAGTCCTAGCTATATATGATTCTGTGCCTGTGTTTCTGGTTTAGACAGTGAAGGGGAGTTGTAAGTATCCAGATCAGGCTGCTATCTGTAACAGCACTGAGTACCTTATTGGCTTTGTGTTTTTGTTGTTGTTGTTGTTAGTTTTGTTTTGTTTTGTTTTGTTTTGTTTGCTACCAGGTCCATTAAACTTTCCAAGCATAGGCTTGCCTATATTCCCAGAGTTAAAGAACTTGTTTTGTCCCATTCAAACAAGAATCTCATAAAAGCCAACATGGCAATGTGCTCTCCAAATGGTTTACTGACCTCAGTGACCTTGGGATTGGCTATGTGTTTCAGGAGGCAATTAAACACAGAATAGAGTATTAATGTGGCATAATTAGAAGGATAATGGAAATTTCCTCCACACTCCAACTATTTAAGCTGTACTCAAACCCAACTGTATATGAACAGAGGTTTATTTCCTTGCAGAAAAAGAGCTTCGTAAGGTGCAATTCCAACCAGAAAGGATTAAACAATTTCAGTCATTAATAACTTAATTTGAAATAATTAAGGGTAAAGGAGAAAATTAAACATAGGAAAGAGAAAAGGAAAGGATCATCAGAAAGTATCATTCCAGTAATGATGGGGAGTAGGTTGTGAGTATCTTGGAGGAAGCTTTTAAGGGATGTTCAGGACATGGAATGATGAGAGGTACCCACAAACAGAGGAGCACCAATAAAAAAGGAGGCCGTTTGCCTACTGCAAAAGTTTAGTTCTGAACAAGATCATTAGTGTCATTCCTTTAACTGCCAAGGACCCTGCACGAAACTATAGTGTTCAAATGAGACACAAAAAATTATTCTCTATTTGTGAGGTAGTTTGCAAATACTTGAGTGCCCTGCAAACCCACAGATTCTAAAATTAGGTCACAGGGTCCTGAAGTCTGCAGTTTCTCTCCAAAGCAGGGAAGCTGTAAAGGAACCGAGCACAACAATACTTAGCTAGATCAGAAGCATACAAACTTTGTGATCCTATCTTCTAATGGAAAAACATCACTGCATTTGTGAAGGACAGACAATTACCGGTAATGTCCCTTCCTCACAAGTCCATCATTAATCTCCAATTCTATTTTTGAGAGAATGGAGTTCCATGAATGCAATTACAGAAAGATTCCAAGTTCTAAAACATCCAGGAGGAAAAAATCTGAAAAGCCATTTGCTGATTGTGTATTTCCTAGTTCAGTCTTTCTCACATCCCTTCCTCCTAGCTCGCTCCCTGCTACTTACTGTGGTTATCAAAAGCAGAGTTTGCAGGATTCAAGCTCAGCCAAAGCAAACAGACCAAAAATTTGGGAAATGATTTATCTTAATCCAGGGGTGGTAATCCAATTTATTTGATTTGAATGCTTTAAATTTCATCAGCTAAACCAGCAGTGTTTGAGTTTGGCAAAATGATGTCTTATGAAAGCAATCCCTGCAGAGTCAGCCACTTGTGAACAGAATGATTTTCATCTTAAAAATACACATGTTGTTCTACCTTTTCATGTTTCTGGATAGTGAGCACAGTTGGTGATAAAGAAGTCCAAGCCATGTGGGAGGGTTGTCTTTCTTTGTGATGTTCTGCATCCCCAGCCTAACTGGTCACTTCGTAAATATATTCGCTACTGACAAGGGAGCAGAGGACGCTGGAGGAATTGGTGCTTGTCTATCTGCACAAGTGGAAAACTCCTGGGACAGCACACAATCCACTTTTCATAAAGATAGTATAATATCTGCGTAGAAGCAGAGATTGCTTGGTCCACGTCCCTGATATTAAGCGAGACTAAATCAATCCTACTTCTCATCCACAATGCAGAAAGAATGGAGATCTTGTGCCAAATATTAGGTGATCAGTGATATGACTGCTTTTGTTTATTTATTTATTTTTTTTTTGTGGGTACCGGGGGGTCGACCTCAGGACCTCGCGCGCCAGCAGGCGCCCGTGCCGCTGAGCGATATCACCAGTCCCTTTTTCGTATGTGGGTTCCGGGAGTCGAACTCGGGCCCTGGCGCTTGCCGGGCAGGCGCTTAAGCCGCTGAGCCATCTCACCGGCCCTGACTGCTTTTGTTTAAAGTGACTTTCATGACTTTGAAAAGCTGCATCATAAATAAAGTAGCATTATGTGGTACAAAAAGCACTAATTTAAGAATCTATTGACCCAGGGTTCTAGTACTACTCCGCTCCTAATCATACATAATTTCCACAGTTAAGCTCTCCTATCTCTTGTCTTCAGCTATGAAATAAAGAACTTTCAAGTCCTTTTAATGATGGTTTTAGTTTTAAAGTTACTTTTTTGTGTCCAATGTCACCTCATTATATTCCTGTTACTAGCATGTTTAGGAAGTCATTCCCAATTTTGTTCAAGTTAATTTCTATGGTAGTCAAAAACAGTATCAAACAAGCCCTATCTGATGATGCTGTGACCACCGTTGCCAGAGCAGCAATGCTTTAATTTGGATTATCTCCTCTTTTTCACCTACACTTTAGCCCATTGGCCAAACCAGTCCTGTTTTAGTCAATAAAGATTTATTGGAACACGGCCATGCTCATTCTTTATGGATTGTCTATGGCTTCATTCCCATAACAACAGAAGAGTTGAGTGGTTGCGACAGAGACTGTATGGCCTGCAAAGCCAAAAATATTTACCATCTGGTCCTTTGCAGAAAAAGTTTGCTGGCCCTGTTCTACACTTTTAAATCTATGTTCACAATCTTTCTGTTGCAATATATGCTATCTTCTCTGATTTTTCCTTGGACTTCAGGCTCCTCACCTAACCCAAATCATTGACCTCACCAATGTCCCCAATAGTTTCTAGCATGTCTTTCCTAGTTCTTTTTGTCTTCCTGTTCACTCCAGGGTCATGCTTTATTTGCTCATACAATCTTTGTTCAACCTTGACTCATTTGCCAATTTAATATCAGCCAACAACTCTCTAGGAAAATTGGCCCTGATAAAATATTTCAGTGACAATAATGGGCAGTTAATGTGTCCTTAGTCTATACTGCACTGTTCTGAATTCTTAGGGCACTTGAAAATTGTTCAAAGTCAGGGTTGGTGAGATGGCTCAGTGGCATAAGCTCCCGCCTGGCAAGCGCGAGGGCCTGAGTTCAACTCCTGGAACCCACATACGAGAAAAGGGCCGGTGATATCGCTCAGCGGCACGGGCGCCTGCTGGCGCACAAGGTCCTGAGGTCGACCCCCGGTACCCACAAAAAAAAAAAAAAAAAGAAAGAAAATTGTTCAAAGTCAGAGACTAAGTTCTTTGAAATATATATATATATATATATATATATATATATATATATATATATGTATATATCAGCCTAGAGCCACCAGTGTTTACAATGCTATGTATAAGAGTTTTGCTCTCTGCTGTGAACCATTTCTCTTCACGAATTCACTTACTTGCCCTCCAAACTTGGCCTATCCAAAAGCATTTCCATTTCTAAGCAAACAGTCTTAACACATTTGAGTTTGTTGCTTCAAAGATGTGGTGTGCTTCTTTTACAGAACTTCACAGAATAACGGCAGTATACAAGATTATGAAACAGTCTTATTCCCAGTTGACAAATGAAGAAACTAAAGTAGGAAGTTGGTCTGCGGACTTCACTAAGACCTTTGGTAACCTCTACTATGGGATGTAATTAGATAATAAAACTCAACTCAGAGCAGCTTTAAACTTGATTTTAAGAAAAGCAACCAATGTTTCCTTAAAGCATTACAGAGAAATACAAATGTAATTGACAAAGTCATCTGCCATCGCATTGTTTATCATAATTAGCATAGTCTGTCAATGCCAATGTTATGTATATAAAAAACATTTCACTTTTTCTCCATCATTGTTGAATTTTGTCCTATAAAATTACCTTTGCAACTGAAGATACATTTGCAATTTCAAAAATGTGTGTGGCAATATACAGACACACGCAAATACTACCAACTCATCCCATGGCTAGAGTTGTACTGCAATCATGGAGATGTTCATCAAAGGCACCTACTTGTTCTTATGTAGTGAAAGAAACTCATGCTATCTTTGACTCCAGGAGTTGATAATTCTCTTTGGGAACATAAATGAGCTATATGAGGATTGATTCTGTAACTTTGGCCACTGTGATCAAAAGAGTCAACAGATACAGCGACCAAACTGATTCCCAAGATTAACAATCAAAGATAAAATATAACTGGTATTTTTATCTTTCTCTCACCAAAGTTCTTAAAAGTAGAAGTAATATCCACTCCACCGTAGACATAAGTTATTAAAAAATTCTTGTTGAGCAGGAGCAAAGTGTAAGTAGAGGTAAAAAGAAAGAATGGGGGCTGTTGATGCTTCAGTAACATCACAGACTCTATTATGTAGGAGATGTTTTTGCTGTATCCAACAGGTTGGTGTTGTAAGACATTTGATAGCATCCATTCCCAATGCAGATCTTTCCTCTGTGGGAGGCAATGAATGTTTGAGTGTCTAGAGGCAGTACAGGAAGTTTATTAGAAGGCTGTTGAGTTTTGTTTCTCCTTGTCCTAAGTTTTATCATTTATAACTACACACACACACACACACACACACACACACAAATGTGCAGGTAGATAGATAGATAGATATAAATTGCATAAACTAGGGTTATAGTAAACTCTTGGCTTTACACATAGGATAATTATTCATTATGTATTTTTGGGGGGTTTCTACTCAGAGCCAGGAACTATGTTAGGTGCTGAGGCTATGGTGAATAATATAGCATAATCCTGACTTCAAGAGTTTAAAATTAATTGTAGGGCCGGTGAGATAGCTCAACGGCATAAGCACCTGCCTGGCAAGCACGAGGTCCTGAGTTCAACTCCCGGTACCCACATATGAAAAAAGGGCCGGTGACACTGCTCAGCGGCACAGGTGCCTGCTGGCGCGCAAGGTCCTGAGTTTGACCTCTGGTACCCACAAAAAAAAAAAAAAAAAAACTAATTGTAGAGAAGATGAAAAATAAATGTAATCAATAGAAGTGTGTGCAAAGTGCTATGAGGCATAGAAAGTAGAAATTATTTCCCACGTGATGTCACCAATAAATTGCATATTGAAAAATGGGAATTTACTGAGTAGAGAAAGAAGGAAAAGACATTTCTGGACATAAGGAATAGTACGTGCAAGAGGTTGGATATACAGCTGATGGGAACACAATAAAGGGTAGTCAGTAGGGTGAAGCTGCTTGAAGTCAGGTGTGTGATTAGGAAGACGAAGCTAAGACCAACTTAAGATAAACCAGGATAAATCAGAAAAATGAAATCTCTGAGCTTTTCCAAAGAATTTTTAACAATCCAACAGACAGTAGGGTCCCTAATCAAGGACATACTCAGAAGACATTTCATTTTAGGCAACATTTTTTTAGGATAAGTATGGAGTATAATTGGAAGATAGAAAACCTGGAAATGGAATCCAATGAGAAAATGGACTGAGGCAGATCCAGACAGATGGGCACCAAACGAGTAATAAAAGTATAAAGGACAGAATAGATTTAAGACATACTTAGATCTAAGAAGAGCTGATGTGGAGATATTGGTGGCTAGGTGGTGAGGCAGTGAAGTTGCTGATGACAGTTTCAGTCTGAGGTAACTAAGTCACACTGTAATAAAAGTGGACAATAGAAGGAAGAGGAAAACATGAAGTGTTTGAGATGTTCTGAGTCTGTCGTCACTTGGAAATGTCTGGTTGGAGTTGTTTAGAATGAATTGGAAATACAGTATGGATCCATAACCAGCCAGCAGAAGAGAGGGTATTTGGTGGCTGCTGAGGCCACCAGAGTGAATGAGCTCCTCAAGGCGCATGTCCATAGAAAGACCAAGAACAAGAAGCAAAAATCACACATAAATCCACAAGGATTACTAAATATTGAGGATCGGCCCAAAGATATAGAAAGTAGTGCTGCATCCAGCACAGCTCTTGAGACTCTGGAGGGAGGATGGTAGAGGATGAAGAAATGAACACAAGAGTCAGAATGCAGAAAGCTGAGGTCAGGTGGAGCCCCTCTCCTGATGGGAGAAGGGAATGGCCCAACAACTGCAGTGTGTTTATTTATACATTCAGCAGAAGGTTGATGTCAGGTGGAGCCCCTCTCCTGGTAGGAGAAAGGACCGCCCAACAACTGCAGCGCATTTACTTATATAATCAGCATAGGAGGCTGTTTAGAGAGAATTTAAGGAGAGGGTAAGATCTGGAACAGGAAAAACATCTAATCTTCAACAAAACATCATATCTTGGTGGTTACACGGGGAACAAGAGAGGAGCTGTGTATGTTATCCCAGGGGAAGACCAAGTCACTTTGTGCGTCAGCTCCCTGAGCTGTGTACACTGCTCGTGGGGCCCTGCCACACTCATGAAAAGCAGTGACCTTGTCCTAGATACCCGAGGTACACATGGCTTTGCTCCCAACAAGGTAGAAAATGCACAAAAGAGGAAGAGAGACACGGGGACTCTGGAGTGCTGTGTATTGATGTCAAAGAGGAGAATTTTAAAATAGTGTTATCATTGCCAAACTACAAATGATACAATTTGAATGAGACAGTTTACTGTAAAGAGAAAATTGAGAAGTTGTTTGTACTCCACCACAAAAATTCAGAGCAGATGGTAATGGTGGAAGAGTAGGGTGAAGATTTGGGGGAGAGAAGGTAAAAGCCAGATTGCAATGAATTGAACAGTGTAGGAAATGTGGGGAAATAAAAATAGAGGGCTTGCATATCCTTACCTGATTTCCAGAGAACGTGTGCTTTGAACAATAATGCAAACATCAAGAACACTATCCCCAGTGCATAAAGCAATAAGAATTGAGTGAAAAGGAAAAGATCATATCATAGCCAAAGGCTGGAGAGCAAGTTTTGTTGGCCCAGATGCTCGCAAGGCCAATGTCATGGATATGCAACTACTGCCATCATACAGGATCCCATATCTGTTTAACGGTCCACTGTTGGCCGCCATCATGAAAATATGTAGAAGTTTTGCACTAGGCCCCCTCAAAGTATGTAGCCATACATACCTTCATGTCTCCTGTTTGGCCCAAGATAAAACTAACTGGTGTAAAACACAGGTGATCTACTAACCATCAATATGAATGGATTCAAAAATTGAGCTTCTTGCTTTGTTTTTTTAATTTCCCTAAGAATACTTAGACCAAATTCTTTCATTAATTTTAATAATGACATAATAATAGATAATATCTTGACAAATTACTGTACATAAGACATTGTAGTACACCTATTAACTATTTTAATGCTTACAACAATGCCATGAGTATGTATTACTATCACCTATAACGATTATAGTGATTGTTACCATTATGGTAATAGCACCTCTTATTCAAGGAGGAGCCAATGCCGGCAGATGCCATTAAACAAATTATAAGAGACCATGCAGCTAGTAAAGGGTAAAGCCAGGATTCAAACTCGAGCATCTAACTCTGTAGTCTTCACTTAGTCAAACTATCCAGTCTCTATTCCCTGGGCTCATAATCTTGGAGATTTTTCTTACCTTTGTTGTCCCCATTCATCTACTATCATCCACCACTGGAAACCTGCTCTGCATAGAGTTGCTGCAGTGCTACAGGAGGAAAGCATCTTTCTCCACATGAAGCATCAAAGGCATTCCATGCATGGGTTTGGGACCATAACCTATCAAATGTCATAGATCAGCACACACATTTCTCCCTTGCCAGAAACACTAAGGTCATTGTGACTGGGATATGGAATGGGCATGATATTCATCCCATGGTCTTTGTCCTTTCCTCTTCTCCCTCTTTCCTATTCACACATTTGATTATCACCAGAACTTTTAGGTCTCTTCCAGAAAAGCTGAGGTTTGGACTTAGCCCATTCCCTACACAACCAGTAGAGCCTTTGTTCACTGTTCACCGGTGCCATGGTGAGTTCTCTCCCAACAATGCAGTTTCCTCTGAGGGCTAAAATCAGGGAGATCACTGCTAAGATTTGCAAAGTGAGGTGTGTTAAGAGACATCCTATCAGAGTCTCTTTGAAGAAAATCACTGCAGATACAAAGGAATGGAAATGGAGGAATAGGCTTTAAACTTTTCTCATCACCAGACGTTTTTGAGGAAGTGAATCTTTGGCAAAACCTCAATACATAGAATGATAAGGCAATATTTTAGAAATATAAATGTATTACTTCAAAGCTTTACAGCTCTAACATTTGTTCCTTATGAAGTCAGTCAAAGGGGTAATGAGAGGATTTCTAGAACCATAAATAATTTTAGTGTTTTAATGAAGTTCATGGACAGCAACCTCAGACTTATTTCAGCCCCAGCCTCCATATGACTCTAATAATTCTTTTAAAGTCTGAAGCAACACCTGAATTTTTAAATTACGGTCTTAGACTATAACAAAAAAAAGATCTCAAGTCCATACTGAGGAGAAAAGTGACAACAGTTCCAAGCTTTGTGTTGCCTTTCCAGGTAAAAGAACCAAAATGTATTGGACTTGATAAAGTGTTAGGTAAACAAAGCCATGAGTATTAAAGTTTAGGCTCTAGTGATTAGTAGGGAAGCGCAGGAGAAGGAGCACAGCAGGGTGTCCCTCAAGGTACTTTCGACTCCGACTGTGTTTATTACCCAGTATCACTATGGAAATATATGCCTGACTACATTTATGGTGCCATTTAGAACTTTAAAATAGGCTCGTATGCTCAGAAAGAGGTTACTAAATTACTCACCCTGTAAGGTTTTTCTTGATTAGCATAATTCCTCCCATTACACGCCTTATCAAGAATATGTTTTCATTGTGGAGAGACATTCAGGGGTAGGTTTTCATAGTATCAGGCCAGTTCTGGGATACCCACCTATCACCGGCTTTGAAATACAATCTCCTTAGACAATTTACAAAGCAAACTTCTCAAGGTTCACACTTTGCCCTGTTGGTCAGTACAGTGAGTGATGATCTATACATTTGTCCCCTGGCTCTCTGCCAAAGAGTTTTCCTTTCTAATTGCCTGTGGTGTCACCTTATCACTTTTTAAAAGGAAAAAAAATGTATAAGTATCAATGGCAAGACCCCTTGCGCAGAATTCAGAATTTCTTCATGGATAATAAGAAGACTTAGGCAAGCGAATGTGTACTTAACTAGGAGTGGGGCTATTAGGAGACAGGAGCCCATGCTGGTCCCATCACCTAACATCCATGGTGCCACTTCCTGGAGCCTTTGGGTCCCTGCGTGCAGCAGCATCTCTTCAGGATGCCAGGAAGTTCCTGAGTGCACACTAGATGGCAGCATGGTATACTGGTCATAAGGGAAGAGTCCAGGCCCTGCAGCCAAGACAGAGAGAGAGAGGGAGGGAGGAGAGGGGAAGGAAAGGAGAGGAGAGGAGTGGAGAGGGGAGGGGAAGAGAGGAGGAGAAAGAGACCCTTCCAAAGGGTCCCAGCTTCTCAAGTGTCTTCTGCAACTCAACTTAATCTAGCACTGTGGTTCTCAGTGGAAAATGCCCCCTAGGATTGTAGCCGTCCTCTGCACTGCACTCTGGGTTTCTTCAAACCCTGTGAAAAACCTTCTACTTTGTGCAGCTCTGTTCCTCATCTCCTCATCTGGAGATCTGTGATTTTACAAGGTGCAGGAAGACTGCAGTTGCTTAGTGTTTTCTCTGTGAGCACCAAAAAAAAAAAAAAAAAAAAAAAAAAAGATCCTTTCAGCTCATTCTGCACAATCTGCACATGGGTGTGTGTTTGAATCGAAGTTATCTTCTTGCAGAACCAAATATTTCATTGAAAAGTGCCTCCCAGTCACACCCTGGCTCCCCGTTTCTATCTCGAAGGGAAAGTGGAACAGGAACGGGACCTGTGTGTACACTACAATTCTAGGGGCCAAGGAAGAGGAATCTGATTGTAGCATTTTACAGCTGAATAGGAGCTTAGAGTTCATCAGTCAGGAGATTTCGCTTGACAGATAAAGAAACTGAGACCAGAAATCTTGACTTGCCTAAGGCCACACAGCTTGTCAGAAATCAGGCCAGTTCTACAAAGCTGGTTTCCTTATACCCCGCGGGGCCTTTTTCATTGCTCCATGTGTGATTTATAGAAAGTCATAAATCCACAGCAGATGAAACCTCTGGGCCCTCAGAGCTGAGCTGGCTCACCTCCCCATCCCACTGCTGTCCTCCCTCCCCACAGCAGCTGATGCCTTAGCCCAGCCCAGGAGGGACACTCCCCCACCATCTTCCTTCTCCCCGGGCAAGAATGAGGGGAAAGTGAGAAACGGGAGAATCCATATTCGCTGGGAGGATGACAGACACAAAAGTCCTGAAATACCGCAGTCCTTCCCTTGGCATTTCCTCTTGACCAGAGAAGGAAATACCAGAAATCTCATAAGCGAGCCCATTTGAGCAATTTTTTTCATACTCAGTATTCATATAGTTCACATTTTTCTCCAAACCTTTGAGTACTAATTCAAACCTTCCAGCCTCCAGGCCCCCAAGGGGTTTACCTATCACTAAATACTGTTGATTTGCAAAACACACGGATTCTTTTCCTAGAACAGAGTCCCCTTTCATGGCTTTCTTCAGACGCTGAGCCTTTTCCCAATTAAGTGGAGGCTGGCTTCTCTCTGGTTAAGATTACAGACAAACACCACCACCCTTCTGCGTGCTCCAGCCGCCCTTCCCTGCGCTTTGACACATGGTTCTTTTGATCTCAACCCCAGACCATCGCCCAGGCTCCTAATTATTCTTGAGCCATAAATCATGGCAGTAATGTGGTCCTTGCTAGGGGAAAGGAGTATTGTTGGGTCTGGAAAACTGGGTGTGTTGAGTGTTTCCAAAAGCAAAGCAGTAGGGGGAAGGAAGGCAGGAAGAGTAAAGATGTTTTAAATGTTTGTAGAAATAGTTGCTTTGATGTTGAACCCTCTCCCAGAGGAAGTCAAGAGTCTGGAAACGAAGTCTGTAGTTTTTCGTATTTGGAGAGGTAATGAAATCCACAAGTCCCCACTACAGGCAGGTGTAAGCAGGGCCTCCACAAGTGAGCACAGAGCACATTTCCAAGCCCACATAGCTTGCAGCATAAACATGCTTCTCTCTGCCCACCTCTTAATTTTGTTAATTTAATTTTAGCGACTCACTTGCATGGGAAATCTTCTTAACTATTCTGTGACCTTATTGAAAAGTAGTTAATCTGGTTAAGTTTGGCATTTTCACCAGGAAACACTCTGGGAATGCCAAATTCTTTTTTAAATTTGGCCTCTCCAGGATATGCTACTGAGTCCATAAAAATCCAAGTAATTTCTGTGAAGCTGTTTGGAGCCAGTCTAACCTATGGACTGGTCACATGCATTTGACATGATCTTATTGAGGAGGTTCATATGCTTAACTGAACTGGAAATTATTCCTTTTTTATCTCAAGGCAAGAAATGCTGTATAACGGCTGAGGATACTTACTGACATCCTTTCATTGGTAAATTCCTTCTCAAAAGCAAAAACAAAATATGGAAGATTTTCTCTTCATATAATTTGGTTATATGAGACACTGTCATTGGCTGTAATATATAGACAAGGCTGGGATGGAACAAAATTGTGAGGTTTGTCTTATTCAACAAATATTTATTGAAGATATACCCTGGGCTAAACTCTGGGGTCGTGACAGCTGTGAATGTAATAGCAGACAAGATTAGTGCCATCCTTGCTTGTAGGGTACATAAAACCTAAGTAGAGTTGACAAACCTTTTCTGGAAGGGGCCAGCTAGCAAATATTGTAGGACTTTCAGGCCATGCAGTCTCTCTCACTTCTTAACTCTGTCTTTACTACACAAAGCTGCCATAGATAACACGTACAGACCTCAGCATTGCTGTCATCCAATAAAACTTTATTTAGAAACACAGGAGATGGGCCAAATTTGACCTGTGGGCTCTTCTTTGCTATTGTGTCCAGAAAAAAAAAAAAGTTCAAGTTTAGAGACAATGATGAAAGAGAGGGAGAAACACAATGAAGAGGAGGCATGGCGGACTGTGCAAGGTCAGAAAAGGCCGACCTGCCCAATCCGAGAGAGAAGGCCAAGGGAGGGCCTTCTGCGTCAAGTAACCACCAAGTTAATAGCTGTTAGGTTGGCAAAAGTTGATCCAGGGAAGAGGACTGGAAAAGAACACTTCAAGGAAAGGGAATGGCCTGTGTCACAATTCAGAGATGAGACCACAACTGGGGAAACAAAAGAGGCTCCAGATAACTGGGTGGGAGTGGTAGAGTTGAGGTGAGGTAGAGATAGCATGAAGAAGCTAATCCTGAGGGAAATGGAGAGCAAGTAAGAGTTTTGAGCAAGACAGTCAGAAATCAGATCCAAGCTTCAAAGAGATCACTTTGACATTTACGTGGCAAGTCTCTTCAGGAACCTCTCACTGCCTTCATATCCAAATGGAGGCAGGAACTGCTTCACTACCTCTCTCTTCTGGTTCCCATTCTAAAGTGTTGCTAGAGGCAGCTAGACACAGTTCCAGGGCTCCTCTTCAAACATCCATATTTTCACAGGGATCAAAAAGGCCTTAGATAAATGGACAAAGTTTTACTGTGGGATTTTATGCATAAATCCCATGAAAGAAAGATTTGTTGTGGGAGGAACCAAGAGAATTAGAGCAACCTAAGCTTCCTAGAAATCATAACGTGTCAGCTTCCTGTTACTATAACAAATACTTGGGATAATCAACTGATAAGGGGGGAAAATTTATTTTGGTTCATAGTTTTGTAGGGTTCAGTCCATGCTCAGCTGGCTGCATTGCTTCTGGGTCTGTGGTGAGCAGCACATCGTGGCAGGAGTGTGCAGTGGAGGGGGCTGCTCTCCTCATCATCACCAGGAAGCAAAAAGAAAGAGAAGAGGCCAAAGCCCCAATATGACCTGCAAAGACATGTCTCCAATGACCTCATTTCCTCCATTTAGGCCCCACCCCTTTTTAATTATAGTTGTAAGCACATATTAATCATAAAAATTAATGAGCTTCATTGTGACATTCGTACATGCTACTATCCTCTCTTACCTCCTTCCCCGATCCCCTTTCCCTTTCCCCAGTTATAGCCCGCAACTCCTAAAGTTTCTACCACCTCTCAGGCCATAGGCTGGGGACTAAGCCTTTAACACATGGACCTTTGGGGGACATTTCAGGTCCAAAATAGAGCATACCACAGTCATTTCATTCTCAGCAAAGCATCAGTAGAATTCTTACAAATTTATCTTAGACCAAGGTTTCTGGCCACATTTTCATTGAACCATCAGAAATAAAGAGTTTTTACTTTAACCAAGTGATCAAGGTTAATATCACCAATAATAAGATATATTGATAGTATAAACTCCTTCATATGATGCACTAAGAAACATCATCCCTGTGCCATTCTTACTAGAATGTATAACCATATGCTAATCATTAAAAAATATTAGACAAACCCAAGTTGAAGAACACTGTACAAAATTAATCAGGAGTCCTCAAAATTGTCAAGGCCATGAAAGACAAAGGAAAACAAAGGAATCATCACTGAAAATAAAAAATAAATGACAATGAAATGTAATGTGGGATCCTGTATTGAATCCTGGGATACAAACAGTGGTGAAACTGTTGAAATCCAAATAAAGTCTATAGCTAATTCTATCGTACCCATGTTGTTTCCTGATTTTAATAATTGTGTTATGGTTATGTAAGATGTTAACATTAGAGGGAGCTGTGTGAGAGGTATAAAGGAACTCTGTTCTATTTTACAATTTTTCTGTAATTCCAAAGTTGCACAAAATAAAAGTTTTTTTTAAAGGATATAAAGACATTTCTTATACAAATAATCCTGATATATTGTTTCACTTTAAACAGGAAAGACTGATAAGTGTTTCCTTGTCAAGTTGATTTGTCTACTAATAATCCCTCATGATTGTCAAGTAGCTTTTTGATTGTTTCATTCTCAGAGTATTAATAGTCATTGTATAAATAAAATAGAGAAATGTGTCACTTAATCACCAGCTCATTTGGGATCTGCCCTTCCACTTGGTACTGAAAACACTCAGTGGAAGTTTCCCCATCTAGTGCCACTTCTGTAGTTCTTCCACAGTGGTCTCGGGCCGATGCGTACCTGATGCTGTTACAAAGAGGTTCTTTGCTTTCTTACAGGGTTTGTGGAATGGTATTATAGAGGGATTTGCACATCTGGGGGCAGAATTTTGTGAAGTAAAGACAATAAACCAAGATTCTTATCTCAATTCTTGTATTCTTGGGCCCTGGAATCTTGAGTAAATCAGTGACCACTGATACTTTTCTGTAAAATCAAGCCTTTTAGGACAAGACCTAGATGAGTAATGTTCATCCTTGGCCTGGTATTGGGATCATCCAAGGATATTTGTTTTTCTTTCTGTTTTCTTTTAATGCTAGTGGCTGGGACCACTCCCGTAGACTCTGGTTGCGGAGATTTGGGTTACAGCTCAGGCACGTAATGCCTTAAAGTTTTTTCAGAGTGGCGTTGTGAGGTAGCCAGGGTTGAGAACTATAATTCAAACCTTCTAAAGTGTACCAGTAATTATTATTCAGACAAAAGGAGTCAATTGGACCATGTCTTAGTATTCTCTTACAAATTAAAGCATTCTGGCCATGGGTAGATAAGACTACAGTGGGAAGAGTTTGCTATCATTCACTCAGGACACTGCTCTATTATCACCTTGTGTAATAATTTACACAAACAGCCACAATATTTAGGTTTTGGAATATGCCTTAAAGAGGATTGTTCAAAAACTGTATGCAGATACCTTACAGAAGGGGCATTTTTGTTCTGCCCTTTCTCCTTCAGTGTCCTCTTCCTATGCCTCCCCTTCCTCCTCCAGCTCCACTGCCTACACCTACCTGGAGATGCACGTTTACAATAAAGTGCAAATGCCTGGCATTAGTGACGTGTGTTTATTTGGGTGGACTGAGGGGAAAAGAGGGAGAAAATTGCACTGTTTAAAATATAGCACTAAAAGCTAGGGTTACAAATCCAAATGCCTGTGGGAAGGAAGATCTGGACGTTAGGCAACAGGGATGGGGTCTCCTGGGATTCAGAAAGCTTAAGACCTTAAGGGACCTCTGTTCCAGCCAGTTGTAGCCAGAGAGTATGTTAGCCCAGCAGTGCCAGAATTTTTGAACTTCAAGAAAATAAAGAAATCTATCGTTGACTTGTAAAGGCTGGAAACCAATTTTTTAAATAAATATAAAACACTGTCTAGGCCAAACCAAACACTTCAATGGGCCAGACCCTGCCAGTTTGCAGTCTCTTCTTTAAAGGTTAAAATTGAAAGAGTAGAATTGTAGGCAAAACTCATGATTGAGAGAAGTGTTTTATTTTGTTTGGGACAATATCGAACTCCTTTTGCTGTTGTAAGACACGCTGGATTCTCCCAATACAAGCTTGTTGGAAGAAAGGAGGATGTCCTCCCCTGCTGAGATGAGGACTGCTACACAAGTGCAGACCTAGAGGCTGCCCCTGGTGGTAGGAACAGGGCAGTGCATGGCACAACACTCAGTTGGGTCCAAGCCAAAGTGTGGCTCAGGCAATTATCAATGGCAGGGGCAGTCCATTAATGAGTGGGAGCTTGAGAGTCAAAAGGCCTGGAGGACAAGGGATAGAAGACTTGGAGTCAGTTGATTCTGAGATGGGATGAGTCATTTAGAACAAGATGCTCTCCAATGGATGAAGACATGGCAGAAAATTCTAGCACCTCAGGTAAAGAGGAAAGAAAAGAAAGAGGTCCCAGCCCAAACCAAATGAACTAGGGCTCCAGGAAGGACTTAAGTCCCACCAGGAAAGATCGCATATCAGATGGACTAGAGCAATGTGGTAGTGCTAACACAGGACAACCCAGAATTCAACCTTAAAGTTTTACCTATGGCAACAAGGGCAACAAAGGCCCTGGCTCACCAGAAATCAGATCTCTTGGGAATGATTCTTCATTCTAAACCCTGCCAGTTGAGAGCCTGTGAGTTAATTTCTCCCTGGTCGAGTCTAACTCCAGATTGTGTTGGGGTGTGCAGGGAATTGCTCCTGGTGATCAGGTGCAGCTCGTTTATATGGATAGCTGTGGAGAACTGAGAATGAATACAACCAACAACGAACAAGTTCCAATACCCTTAAAATCACCCAGATGGATAAGTGCCTACTCTGCTTGTGTTCGAAACACTGAGAAACAAGCAGAAAATTCATATCCTTCTCCATGTTAAGTCTAGCCGAATGAACCTCTGACTTTGTACTTTAACATGGAAGAGCTAGGGATGTGTCTCACTGCTAAAGTACTTGCTTAGCATATGCAAGGCCCTAGGTTAAATCCCCAGAAAAACAACACAAAGACCTGGTGTCAAAATAGCACACAGGTAGACTCTACATAGACTTTTCCAGAAGCACGACAGCTCAATATCCAGTCATCTTTCAGCTGGATTTGTTACACTTTCCAAGAGTGAAAGGAAACAAAAGGAGTTCATCCTCCTTCAAAAAAGCCTAACATACTAGCCTCAGAAGAAATGACCCAGCTTTCTTAGTGGCAATCATCTAAACTTCCCATTTGCCAAATAAATGCCAACTCCATGTTTACTCCTGCATTGATTGGCTGTGCATGTGCCATGGCAGTTAGAATGTGATGAAATAAAATGAACTGTAAGTTCTAGCTTCTCTGCTTATTTACTGGATCACTTGGGGAAAGTAACTCATCTGTGAGCCTCAGTTTCCCTGTGTCTAAATGAATTTAACAACTCCCGCTATAGTTACCAACTCCACAGGGTTGGTGAGAGAATCAATGTGCATCTTGTTTAAAAACTTTAGCCAGCGGTTATCAATGCAGAGAGGCAAACCCTCCTGGAAAGGATGTATCCAAATTGCTGGGCAATTTGAAAAAAGGAATGAAACTGCATTTTTATTTGGAAATCTTCAACAAGCCATCAGTGTTGATTCTCACCTGGTGGCAGCTTCTAGTGTGTAGACAGGGCTGTGAAAAATATTTTGGTTTTTCCAAAATGGATCAAGTTTTTGAAATGTTGCACATTAGCCTATATAAATATAAGATGTTAATTATTTGGTTTCTGCTACACTTAGCTTTCTTGTTTGCCTATGTTAACAAAGGTGCCTATTATAAACAGGAGGGAAAGACTTATGATGCTGCTTTAAATCTGGTGTTTTTATTTGTTTGGCAGGCTGTTGGGGTGGTTGTTTAAAGAAACTTTCACACTTAAAACCTTGAACCTGACTCTCCTTTAGTGTCTATCCTTTGAAAGACTTCAAAGGAAACCTAATAGAAAAATGGTAGTCAGGCAAGTAATCCAGAGGAATGGTAATCGAGTAGGAGGTTTGTTTTATTTTATTTTTGTGAGAGAATTTTACAAATTCCATCATGAATGGTAGAAACAGTTTCATTGGCTTGACTGCAGCTGTGATAAACAGAGCGGTCCTTGCATCTTTGCACGTAGATGTTTATGCATGGCCAGGGAGGTGCTGAAGCATTCATCGTTAACTCACACACCTACAGCTTTCATAAAATCCAAGTAAAAACAATCAGTACAAAAGGTTCACATTCGGAGCACACTCCAGAAATCTCAACCCATCATTATAGTGAAAATGCTAACTTTATTTCTCCATAAAACATCAGTGTTTTCCCCTGCCGCTATCTTTCCCTAGGCATTAATTTTTCCCTGCATTTAAGCAAGGATTTGGGATGATGGAAAGCACTTTTTTAGCTAAATAAATTTGAGTTGCCTCTATCATTTACAACTTGCATGGCTGGGATCAGGCATTTTTCCCTTTCTTCTGTAAAATGGAGATTGCCTCACAGTGATGTTGCAAGGAACATGAAGTTGATAAATGTGAAGCACATGAATATCATAGTAAATGTTCCATAAATAACAGGTAATTTCCCTCTTTTTTTGTCTAACTCATCTACTCAAACTTCTATGTCTTTTCTTTGTACGGTATTTGTTTTCTTTATTCTTTTTTTATACTAAGCATGTACTCCATGGCTGAGCTACATCCTCTGCTTGCTTGTATGTATTGTATGTATGTATGCATGTATGTGTGTAGGTATGTATATGTGTATGTATGTATTGAGACAGGATCTCACTAAGTTGTCCAGGCTGGCCTCAGACTTGTGGTCCTCCTACCTCAGCCTCCCAAATAGCTGGAATTATAGTTGTATGCCACCATGCTTCACTTTCTATGTCATTTTGATTCTCAATTCTGTTTCTCTAGTTCCAAATCAAAGATGATTTGGAGTGGAAGTGATCTATTTAAAACTTCATTTTATAGGCTAAGGTAGATACTGAGGCAACAAGGAAAAAATAGCTTTTCCAAGGACACACAGACAGTCTCAGAACCAAAACTGTCCATGTTTCTGGATCCCTAGATGAGTGCCCTTGTGATTAAATAACATTTAACTCCTCCCTTTTCAATTAATTAACAAAAGTTGCTTCAAGCCCACTTTTCCTAAATTTATTTGTAAAATAGTTATGTAAGTTTTTCACTGAATTTTTATTACCATCTCAGGATCCTTTCAGTTCCTGATGTTTCATTGCACTAGTAGCTCTAAGGCACGTGCCAATGAATGTATATTTGTCAGAAGTTATTTGCAATAAGTACTTCTGCTGTTTTGATAATAAACTATTCTTAGACCATACACAGCATAGATCAAGCCTTGGAACACCTATCGCAAGCACAAACTCTTCTAAGAATTCCTGCCTATTGTGCCTGCAGAGCAGGGCTGCTTTAGAGTTCTTTCCCATTTTCTGGCTATAGTTCTCCACCATATTCTGGTCTCATCTGATTGGCAATGAATCCATTGGCTGGTCAGTATCCTATGAGAAAGCTTGAAATGATAGCTTTTCCTAATAATGATAAAAATTATATAGCCAATTAGGTTCTGTGGGGGAAAGAGTCAATTTGTTGCTTTCAATCACTATGATACACATTTTAGGTAGAAATGTGTATAATTTATGTGTATAAATTACAACAATTCCAAGATAATTCAGTGGTAAAAATTTTTTTTTAAAAGAAGAGTCCTTGGGCTGGTGAGATGGCTCAGCGGCGTAAGTGCCTGCCTTGCAAGCGTGAGGGCCCAAGTTCGACTCCCGGATCCCACATACGAAAAAGGGGCCGGTGATATCGCTCAGTGGCACGGGTGCCTGTTGGCGCGCGAGGTCCTGAGGTCGACCCCCCGGTACCCACAAAAAAAAAAAAAAGAAGAGTCCTTAAGTCATCATCCATAATAACAGTGATATGAATAGATATAAAAAACATGAAATTGGGCCAGTGATATAGCTCAGCGGCATAAGTGTCTGCCTGGCAAGGTCCTGAGTTCAACTCCCAGTACCCACATATGGAAATAAAAGAAAAAACATGAAATCATAAAATTGAGGTACATTACCTTTAGATATCTTAGATATCTCAGCAAAATGGAAAAAGTAGCCCCCAAAATACCTAAAATCATGAACCAGCATATTTTCCTCAGTCTCAACATTTGTGATTTATGAAAGTGTCATTTGCACGGTGTTCCATGTTATTAAGTGTTAACACTTGAATCAAAGCTATCTTTCCTTTCTAGGCAAAGCACACACAATGAAACATACCTCTAAAAGTCTTTAATATCGACAGTGACATTATCAAAGTAATGAGAAGTCCTGTGATAGTACGTCATAATAATGTTTTAAATAGTTTATTGATGACAGTTGGGGAAACTTCAATAAAGAATGAGGTTAAGAAAGGCAAATGGTCCAAGATCAAAGGTCAGCTGTGGTTCAACAGTTATCCACAGAAAGTATTTGTCTTCGTCAGGATACATGAGTTGGAAAATTTCATGATCATGCATGAAATTTCCTTTGTACTTTCATGAAAGATACTATTTAAATTTTGGCAGATGTTTAAAAATGATGATTCTTTTTAACTTCCATACCAGACAATGTCATTTGGAAATCAATTTGTAATTAAAACTAGAAGCATATGGGAAGATGTCCATACCAGAGCTCCAGATTTTGTCCACATTGGAATGACTTAGATCTTGATTTTTTGCATAGCCTGTTGGCCATTTTGGCTGAAGGAGCACCTCCCCGATGGCAATTGCTAGTTGTCTCAGTGCAGAAAAGATGTGCCTGTGTACAAGGATTACTTGAAAAAAAAATTTTTTTAATGGGTTTCAGGAAAATACGTTAAAATCAATGGGTGGAGAATTTTACAATTTTCATATTAACATTTTTATCCCTTAATTGCTTTTGTTCTTTCTTGTTTTTCCATGTGGTTTTATGTAGAAAGGATCAGAGTGTAAAACATGAAGAGAAGACAGTAAAACCATTTGGCATTATTTGGACCAACACCTGGTTGTTTTAAATCAATTATATCACTCCACCTCCAGTGCCGAACAATGGTCTGGGCCACCATCCCCCTCCCCAGAATTAGGGCAACAGCTCCTGCTCTGGTCCCCTGCTTGCCTTCTCATATTTCCAATCTATTCCAGACAAAAAAGCACAAACTAAAGGTCGTTAATTCCACCACATGACTCTCTTCATTCATTTATTCAGCCCTGATTGCTATTCCTCAATACCTTTCTGCCGTAGTAAGAATAAAACCCCAACTTGGTAACCAGACTTTCAGGGCCATCCTTGGCCTGGCCCCTGTCTCTGTCCAATCTCACCTCCTCTTCTCCTGGGCCACGAGCCTCCTGCCTCACTCGCCTTCTTTCATTCAGTCCCTGGAGCGCACAACCTCTTTCCTACTGCAAGACTGAATACAGTACATACTTTTTGCTCTTCCTCCAACAATGTCTCCCTCTCCTACCTTCTTGTCTTTTCCCAGAAGGCTCTTCTCATCCATTTCACATTAAATGTCACCCCTTTATAAACAGACTTTGACTGCCCAGTGAAGGATCCCCACTCCCATCTCACTCCTTGTCCTGATTATCTTCATAGCACTTACGATTTGAAATTGCCCTATTGGCTTTTACCCATGGAGGCTAATAAATGTCTATCTTCTTGACTCTTATCTTCCTGTATCTAGCAGAAAGCCTAGCCCAGTGATGGCAAACCTTTTAGACGGAGTGCCAAACTGAAACAAAAACTCTTATTTATCACGCTGTTGACACTGCAATTGAACCTGAATACTGAGATTTTAGTTTAGAAAAACAACTTTACATAGGCCCAAGCCTTGGCCACCTCAGACCCCTCAGGGCTCATCCCCTAGGCCCCCAACCCAATTTGACCCCCAGAGGGCCATCAGTGGAGGCAGTTCTGACCCCTACTTCGAGGAGTCAGGGCCAGGGCCGATAGTGAGGGATGCAGGTGGAGCTCTCCAGGACTGTGCTGGGGCCCTTTCCCCACAAACCGCGGGAGCAGGAGGGACCTCCTGGGAAACCAGAGCTGAGGCAGGAAGAGCCTCTGCCTGCTTCTCACAGCTCTGGATTCTTGGGCTCCAAGTCTGAGGTCCCAGGCCCTCAGGAAGACTTCAGAGATGCAAGCACCAAGACCCTAACGTCTGACCTCTGGAACCCTTTACACACTGCCACCAGCTGGAAGAGCTACCAGCCAGCTCTATGGAGCCCTGGACGGAGACCCTGAGTAGGTTTGAGGATGTGGCCAGCACAGAGATGAGTCAGCATGACCGTGGGGTGGACCCGAGCGGAGAGCCTCAGGTGTCATCAGGCCCTGCAGTCAGCGAAGTTCCCCCGATGGAGGACTCAAGGGGCCAGCAGAAGGACACCCCAAGCAGCCCGGAGGCCCCTCTCCCCTGAATGCCAGTCCTGGTGAGGGTCCACCTGGATCTGAACCCTCGGAACCTCCTAGCAGACGGGCACCTGCCCCCACGATGGGGACAGAAGCAGCCTCAAGAGCAGCTCCCCACCCAGCCTCACAGGCACAGAATAATCACCGCATGCAGACAGAGGGCCAGACCCAGGCCTCTCAGGCCACCCCATCAACCAGGTCCTCCAGTCCAGTTTGGCACAAGTGACAAGGACTCAGACCTGTGCCTGGTGGTAGAAGAGAGTTTAAAAGCAGAGAAGCAGCTAACAGCACCGTGGCCCAGAGCCCAGCTCCTCAGGCCAGCGCTTGTACCTGGAGGTCTACAGCAGCACTGGGCCTCCCGGTTCTCAGGTCTCCGGGGGAGTCATGCACTCATAGTTACACCCCAACAATGGAAGCTTCCCCCGGCACACCCTCCCTGCACCCCTACAGTCCCAGCCCCGCTACCTGCCCCCAGGCCCAGCCTTCCCCGCAGCACTGCTCTTTGGGGTAGCTCTCGAGGCCCATTTTCTGGATTTATCAGCACTGCAAGCCACAGAGCTGGGGAAATTGCCAGCCCTAGTTCTCTACCCTCCACCTTCCTTCCTTTGCTTTCCACCTTTCTGCCCTAGCCCTTTGCCGGACCCATGCCTGCTTCAGGTACGTCGGGATCTGCCATCCCCTTCGGACTTTTACTCTCCTCCTTTGCAACCTAGTAGCCAAAGTGGCTTCCTTCCTTCAAGGGCCCCATGCCCAGCAGATGCTGCTGTTCATGGTAAACTCACAGCTACCTGTGCTGAATTGAGGCTCCCTGCGTCCAGCGGCACCTCCTGCCCCACCCCCATTCTCTTCTGCAGCCTCCCAGCCTGGTTGTGGGTCCCCCACCTGCTCCTGCTGCCCCAGTGCTGCCTTCAGCTGCCCACCCCCGCTGCCCCTGCCCCGCACTCAGTGAAACTAAAGCCATTCCATCATTACAGAAAGCTGGGCAGCAACCTTGGGGGATCTGGGTCATCTCGTACTCCCCCAGCTGGAAGGTCCTTCTCTAGCCTCAGTTCCCATCTCAAGGCCTCTCCTTCCACCTACAGCGGGGTATTCCAACCAGATGCCCTGTGCTGGATGCCAAAGCCTTGGGAGCAGACAGGGCTACCTTCTCGAGAAGGGCCTTCCTGAAAGGCAGAGGGGACAAGGAGCCTGGATTGCCCCCACCCGCTGAGGGAGTTCCCCTTGCCCTCCACCTCCTGGGGCTTATACATAGATTATAAATATATAAGGGGGAAAAGGGTGGGTGCGCAGGGATTGTGGGGCTGGAACCTCACTTTCCCTCCTCCCCCTTCCCTGGTCCCCTATCCCTGAGGCCATCTGTTAAAAAGGAATAATGAAATAATTGTTTAAAAAAGAAAAACAACTCCACATTAGTATCATTTGTCTCAAAAGAAAAACACAATAACACGCGTGCCATAGTAGTGCCATCACTGGCCTAGCCCATAGTAGATATCCAATTTGATGAAATGAATAAGGAAACGAATAAATGATATTTCCCCTTCTCAAATCATTGTCATCAACTTGATCTGAGAGTTAAGGATATAGTGGCTAAATTTTCTGAAGACAGTAGGTACCCTTATATTTCTTAAACTCAGAGAATGGCTAAGCCATAATTCTGATGCTGAGTGGCTAGACCTGCTTTCCTATGGAATGGTGTGGGGATACCACCCATTTGAGATCACCTACCACTGTCCATCTGTGTGGTGCCAGGATTCAGGGACTAGTTGTCCCAGTCTTAGCATAGTCCTAGAGTGATGGGAGAATGTAAGGACAGGCAAATCCAGATGGAAGGTGGCTTAGACTAGGTTTCCTGGACTATAGTTCAACAATGATAATTCTAGTCATCACACCCAACTCAAGTGGATGTCCCCTGCTCAGTATGCAGTTTGTTCTAAAGATCTGAATTTAGGAGCTGCTCATAGGAACTTGAACCACAGTGCGACATCAATCTATATTCAGATGCTGAGAGCTTTCCTTATTCCAAGGATATTTGTGAACTATACCACCCAACTCTCATGCTCTCTTATACTTGGGGACGTGTAACTCTGAATAGTATTCCATAAGTGCTTTCCCCTTAGTGGATAGAGGCTGAGATCTTCCATAAGAAGTTAATTTTCTGAAGACATATGTCATTCCATAATTTCTCCCTAGATTCGAGGAGGTGATACTATCAATTGTCACTTAAATTCTAGAAGAGACTAGACTAAGTTAAGAGTTACATTGGTAATAGCCAAAAGCATCAGGAAATGTGTGGTGAGGGAAAGCCTGGAGATGTGGGGGGTTGTACTTCCACTATTTGGCCTACTGAAACATCTTCCTTATTTATATATCACCAGGGGGTGGATAGGATTCATTAGATAAGCTCCCCCAGGGAAGATGACTTGGTAAGACTGGAGACCCAGAGGATCTGAGGAGGGCCACAAGCCAGAAACTAGTGTTCTGAATTATAACCAGATGTTAGGTGAGAAATGTAGCTTGAGAGAAACCTACACTAAAGTGCTCGTACGTTTTTTCAGTTTTTTGATCATTTACTTTAACAAGCTCTTTTTTAACTTCACTCCCACCTCTACCTTTGTTTGTTCAACCTTTTGTCTATTGACTTTAAATTAAAAATAAACCTTAAAAAGCGTAACACAATAGAGGTTCCCTGGCTAAGCGATCACACAGCACTTGTCCTAAAGAATGAAACAATTAAAGTCCAATCATGGCTTGCTAACATTTTGTACTGCGATGCTAGACTTCCCGCTGCTTTGACCCCTCTCCTTCCGGCATCCTGTTCTGGGACAGAAATGACACCACAAAGGTTTCCTGTGCCTGTCCTCTCCACTTCTGACCCCTCACTACATCCTCTCTCTGTCTATTTGGAGAGCGGGAGAGCAATGATTTGGTTCCTCTGGAATTCCTCCCGGTTCATATATTCAGTGACACTTGTTGCTAATTTGGGACGCCAAAATGCTGGCCAAAGCCCACACTGAGCTCGTGTCAGCCCTTAGCTTCTCACTCTGCTGGCTTCCTGGTAGAATGGGAAACCCGATATTCCCAGCAGGCTGCTCATACTTCGTTGTGGGGTCCCTTCTCATTGCACTCTTGCTGACTCCCCTGGGTGTCTGAAACAAATTAACTCCTTAAACTCTTTCAGAGAGTTTCTCAATGCTCATTCATTTTGAAAAGACTTTCTTGAGGTGTCAGAAATCCATATCCTTTGGGGTCCTCTGGATGGAGCCTGAGGTCAAAGACTCCAGATTTGGGACTTAGGAGCTACCATCTTGCAGTTCACCCTACAGCCTTCCGAGCCCTCCTTTTCCTCCCTGAGGCTCCTGTGTCTAGAATTAAGGTTCCAGCCCATTGCACAGCAGCCGACAGCCACGCTTACTTCTGTGGTCTGCAGAGCACTTAGCACATTGTTGCCAGTCAGAATATATTAAATAGGAGCTGTGACCACACTCCCATAGAAGAATAATTAGAAGAAGATGGGTCCTGTTGTTTATGTGGTACCCTCCTCACCATAATTTAGGCAACCAATGTGGTTGGGAGGCCAGGCCACATGCAGATGTGAGGCCCCAGGCCGTGGCATCAGGTGTTGCTTGCTGCTGCAGGTATGCCCTGCATCAGGAGGCCTTGGTCTCTTGCAAGCTCTGTGTTGTCTGCCTGCTGGCCAACTGCCCCAGGATACCCACAACTGCCCCTGCTGCTCCAGATGCATGTCTGGAATTTACTTCCAAACCATACACACAGGGTTCATATTTTTATCTTTGTCCTTTTTTTTTTTTTGTGGGTACCGGGGGTCGACCTCAGGACCTCGTGCGGCAGCAGGCGCCCGTGCCGCTGAGCGATATCACCGGCCCTTTTTTTGTATGTGGGTTCTGGGAGTCGAACTTGGGCCCTCACGCTTGCCAGGCAGGCACGTACGCCGCTGAGCCATCTCACCGGCCCCTTGTCTTGGTTCTTAAAGTGAAATTCTCTCTCTTTCTCTCTCTCTCCCTCACTCCATTTTTCTCCCTCTGCTGAAACTCTCTAATAACTTACTTTCTCTGAACCACACTCGAACACCATGATTTACCCCTCAGGAGCCAGGAACTAATTACTGGCCTTCTTCAAGTGTGCAGGTCCAGAGCTCACAATGCTAGGGATGCTTAACGAAGTGACTGGCACAGAAAAGGTTCTCAACGTGTGGTTTACAGAAGGGAGATGTATGAACCCATTTCCCATTGCTGTAACAAAGTTTCTGAGACTGCTCACAGTTTTAGAGGTCACAAGTCCAAAATCAGGAGACCCCATCTGTTCAGCATCCGAGGAGGTCTTCCTTGGCTAGGTCATAACATGGCAGAGAAGCAGAAAATGCACTGTCCACAGGCAGAAAGGATCTGAGCATGTGGGGCAGCCTCACTTTCTGATAATCTACTGTCAGGAGAACCAACTCCCTGGACAAGACCAGCATTGATCTCTTTCAGGGGGGATCCCCATGTTAAGCTGATCACCTCACATAAGGCCTCACCTTTTAAAGCCCCCTCACCTCTCAGTCTTGCCACACTGGGGCCCAAGCTTCCACAGCCAAACCACAGAGCCGAAGTAAAAAAGAAGGAAAAAGGGGTGGGGGTAGAATCAAAAAGGAAGAAGAGGAAATATTCTCTGACATTCTAAAACCCAGAGATTGCTTGGGTCGTTCCAAGCCTTTCAAAGTGATTTAAATATAAGGAGCCAAAAATTTTACCAGCTGCTTCCTTACGGTATGCCTGGAGACAGTCGAAGGTATCAAGAGGCTAGGAAGAACAGAATTACTGCACCAGCAACTGCAGCGCTAACGGTTATTGACAACTTTGTAAGTCACTTTTTAAAGCTTGTACATGTATCGACTCACTAAATTTTCAAAACATTGCTATTGCTGTGATAATACAGTTACCACTTTTTTTTTATAGAAGAGCAGCCAGAAAGTATCGAAATTAGGGCTTTCTCAAGATTGCTTAGAAATGCCAGAGCTTCCCCAAAGGTTTATGACCCTTCTCCCTGGTTCCAGATCCTCTCTGGCTTTTGAAGAAGATAGGCTCAGTGTCCTCCCCTTCTCCATTCCTTGCTGCTGTCCTAACTTTGACACTTCATTCTTTCATACAGTAACTTCTCCTGGCAACCTACTTAGGCCAGGATCCCCTGGTGCCCAGGGTATCCATCTCCCTCATCCCAGCAGTCTCCTGAAACAACAGCCATGTTTCTTCTCATCGGTGCCACCTTCCTCATCTCCCAGGGGGGATGACAACGGTTCAGTCTCTTTCAGCTGGATGCCATCAAGGCTTTTCTGAGTCGCTGCTATGGAGACAAAGCACAGGTACCGCTTCCATTTGCCACCGCTTGCTATTAAAAGACAGGCATAGAATGTGAGCCCAAGATGTTCAGTGAATCAACCTGGAACTTACCCCTTTTTAAAAATTCTAATAGAGGGTAATTCATGCAAGTTTGTTGGCAAGCCATCTGCCTCAGGGACTGAGCACAGGTTAGATAATTAAACTCAACCTGTTCTTGCATGGCTGTCTGACTTACCATTTACCTCGTCTCAGACTTCTCGCCTCCAAAAACCTACTCTCCAAACTGGTTAACTCATTGTTCCCCCAAAACACCTGTCTCGCCTTCTTATTTTTACTCAAGCCATTCCATCCACCTGGAATGCCCTCACTTTCCTCTCCCTCTCTGAATCCTTCTCATTTGCCTCACAATATGTTCCCCCAACCACCTTGCTCACAGCGATCAGTCTCTCTCTCCTGAATTCCAGTAGTAATGAATTCTGTACAATTCAGCCAGTAATTAATCATATGCCACCTTATGATATTTCTTCTATTGTTACCTTGAACTGTTATTTAAATTCTTGAATTTTAACAAAACTGTTTCCATGTTTGTCTTGTTTCCTTAATTGGAATATAAAATCTTCAAAGGCAAGAGATATATTATGTAATTGTGTCCCCTCTTATTACCGACCATGGCACTGATTTGCTGATGTCTTTTTCTCTTTTATCTCTCTCTCTCCCTCTTTCTCTTTTTCCCCCCTCAGACTGTTGGACAAGCAAAACTATAAAACTGCATCTAATTACTTCAGTAGTAATAGATCATATCTTCTGAGTGATAAGCATGTGTAAGTGACTGGAGAATGTGAGTACCTTTTAACCCAGAATTGAAGAGTAAGCAGAAAGGTAAACCACATGTATGGTCCGGTGGGGGCTGGAAGGAGTTCTAGAAGGAGTCCCCTGTCCAGATCTGTGCCAGGAAGTTTCCATTCTGCTACCTCCCTTCCAAATGAGGATGTGTTGGTTACTCCAGAATAATATCTCTTCCTTGCTTTTCTTTACCTCCACCCTCCCCTCTCCCCACCACCTTATAATGGATAAAGATTCTCCTTTATCCCTTCTCTGTGCCTCCTATCTCAAGTCCTTGGAAAGACACATCCTAAAGCTTTTGTTGTGGCTGTGGCCTCTTCCTCTGTTATTCAAAGTCAGGGACTACAAACTCTCATTGCACAAAGAAATATAAAAATGGCCTTAAAGAATTTACCATATGCAGTAGTCATCCTCCACAATGACCCCCAAGAACCGCAGACCTCTATATTCACGCTCTCTTGAAGTCTCCTCTCTTAAGCATGGGCTGGAATTAGTGACAAGTTTTCAACAAGTGGAATACAGTGAAAGTGATGGTATGCCTTCTAGGTTCTTGATTTTCTGTCTTGTTTACCACCCCTGTCCTCTTTCTCTGGGCCTTCCCTCTGCATGAAGCCAGCTGGCAAGTTGCAAGCAACCCTACAGAGAGTCTTATGCACCAAAAAGCTGATATTTTGAGGACCTGAGATCTGCCGTATGAGTGAGCTTGGAGCAGATTTTCCTAGAGCTGAGCCTGCATAGTCTTGGTGGACACCTTCACGGCAGACCCCAAGCCAGAGACCAGAGCAAGACTGCCAAGACTTCTGACCGCACTGACTGCAAGGCTATAAACATTTGCTGTTTGAAGGCAGAGTTTTTAACGTAATGTGTTACGCAGTGATAGATAACTAATACGATAATTAATTATGGTTAACCATTCAGAAAATGGCCAGGGTCATTGCAATGCCTCTGATTATGTTTATAACATTTCCCTTCTGTGAACTTGAAAGATATAGATGGTTCATTTCAGTTAAAATAATTGCATTGATACTGAATGGCTGGTACATCTCCTATTCGTTGTCCATCTTTCATCGCGGTGAAACTGGCTGATGGTAAGCAATAGATCATGAGCTAGGCAAAGACTTCACAGCTAGAGAAATGCCTGGTAAAATAAGTATCACAGAATGAGTCACTCAGCCTGCTCCAGTTCTCAAGATGATCAGGAAAAGCCTGTTACTGGCAGTGGCTTTGCCTCCAAAGTTCAGCAAAATTCTAGTAATTGCTCAGGACAGAACTAACCTATTCCTCTATTCGAGATTGTACCTTCCCTTGTCAGAATAAATCTCACTTGTTTAATGGAGGACCAGGGGTCAGCAAACCACAGCCCACAGACCCAATCTATATTGCTGCCTGTTTTTGTAAATAAAGCCCTCCTGGAACACAGCCATGCTCGTTTTTTTACGCATATCCATGGATGCTTTTGCATGCCACGCACAGGCTTGACTAGTTGAGACAGAGTGCCTGAAATCCACAAAGACTAAACCCTTATCATCTGTCCCTTCACAGAAAAAGTGTGCTGACCCCTGCTGTAAGGCAGTGATTTGCAAAATGAACTCAAAGATACAATTTCTGTGGGGTGTTAATAAATAGTGCGTGGGGAGAAATGGTTTCTGTGGTCAACGGCTTGGTAAATACTGGATTAAACAATGTTAAACAAGAGGCTTTGCAGTAGATGTCTCTAAGTTCTCTAAGAGAAGGACATGAAATGCTATATTTTTCTTATAGTGTTTTGATTATGAAGCTCTTTATGCTAGAGAACATCTCAAATAACTGGTGTCCAACTCACTGGGAAAAGCTACTTCAGGGCTATGACAGTAGTACTATCTTTTGAAGTATTGACTTTGCAAAATCTGGAATAGACATAGCATCATCCACTTTTGACCTTTACAAGTTTCAACAATTCAAAAGTATTGAGATGGCCATACTGATCATGAACCCAAAATGCAACGGACATTTAGAAAGGCAGATAAACGTAAACATAAAGGTGCTTGTTAGTACCAGGCCCAGTTTCTGCCAGGCTAGCAACACTCAAAAAATAAAATCTTAAAGTTAGAATAAGCTAATACTCTACTTCAATGTGTCTCAAATTTCATATGATGGAACCTCCGTATTTCATATAGGGATGAAATAGATGCCTTCAATTCTACAGCTGGGAATGACAGAGAACCTAGATTTTAACAGCTCATATGAATGCTACTAAAAAGAAATTTGGACATCTTCAATCCAAACTTTTATTCTAGAAATGATAAGTAAATTATCAAAGAGATCATGAGTGGCCAGTGACATACCCATAGTTCAGACCAAGGTTATGATTGTCCCTACCTTATGCCATACTGTCCTACTTGTGGCCTGTAAGACACATTTTCTGGATGAGTGGCCATGGTTAGGGACCTAGTCCAACACCTGGGGAAGTGCTAACTTACAACTTCAGCCTGAATCATCAGAGGACAGGGAGAAGGGGACCAGGAAGAGTTTGATGAGTTCAAATAAGGAGAATAAAATACAAAGGATGACACCAATATAATAGGTTATAGAGTGAGGCCTTCCTGTTGTCCCAGAAGCACGACCAAGGTCCAAAGTTGAGCTTGACACTGATAGTGATAAGCACTGCAATAAGGTTCAGCAGAAGCTGCATCTCTGAAAGGGCCCCTGTCAAATTAAAAAGAGAACTGAATTGGGAATGGCAAGGTGGCAAACATTTATTAATGAAGTTCATGTCAGTGAAAAAGGTCTTTTCCTTCATGTTTCCATTATTATGGGTGGTACCACTTTCTCTTCATAAAAGCAAGAATGGCAATCTCCAGAGAATCATGAAAAAATACTGAAGGTGACTCCAAGAAAAATAGACACTGGATGCATCCTAAGCTTCAGACTTCACGGTCTTGTCTGACACAGTCATAGGAGCATAGACTTGAAAGAAAGCATACAAGGAAACCGGGAGCATGGCACAGGTCCCTTCCATTTCTTGATGCCTGCAAAGGAGAATGGAGAGAGTGTATTTGATGCCCATCACCTGGAGTTTTCTGGGAGGTACATATTTGAATATAGAGAGCAGAGTTCACTTAGAGACCAGAGATTTCTGAAGGTAGTTGTTCTAGGCCAAAGGTTGAAGTCATAAGGGCTCATCATGCAAAACATCCTGGGAAATAGGATGTGGGCAGCCCTACCCAGCTCAGGTCTCTGTGGACCTGGGAAATACAGAAGGGGACTCTGGTGATTCCCCATAGTTCCATGTGAGCCATTTAGGGTAGCCACTGACTAAATGATGGGAGGTCCAACACAGATAAGGAATCGGAGACACTTACCACTGTTCGAGACCAAGATATAACTGCCCTCTGAGTTAAAGGTGGGAGTTTCCATTGATAGAAGGATTTAGGATGAAGCTCAGGGCTGTCCCACAAACACACATACATGCACGCGTGCACGCATGTGCATGCGCATGTACACACAAACCAATTACACAGAGGCTGCTACCTGACTGGAAAACACCAACATTAGGTAGGGCCAGACTGAAGGGGAGCTCAACCAGGACAACTTCTAACACTCCAGTCCTGCTGTCCCTCCATTGCCGACCAGCCACAGTGGGTCAGAGCAGTGTCCGGGAAGTTCATGGAGTTAAAGAAGTTCAAGGGCAGGAAAGAGGTATATGATGAACAGACTGCCAACCTTCAAGCCACAAGAGCCACAGAGTAGAAGGGTCAACTCCTGGAGAAGAGGACACAGCTTCGGAACAGATTGAAAACTGAAGTATCAAAATGAATAGGGTTGAGTCTTAAATAACAAAATGAACTGTTCTAATAACAAAAAGTGACAGGAAAGTTAGAGGAGCCAGCCAAGTCGCCATTGAGGGAGTTACCTCCCAGCAGGAAACAGGTCAACAAATTCTCATGGAAGGGGCTATTACGGGATAAGTACAACACTGTTTCATTTTTATACCCATAACACATTAAGACTCCCTAATAAATTTGTTACATAAGGTAAACACTTTGGGCAGAATTTCAGTGTGTTTATATTTCTGAGGCTTTTCTTCTGAAGGCCACAAGCAAATGATTTCTGCGTTCTGCAAATGAGCTCACAGCGGGAGGAGCCCTGGGTATCAAAGGGACTTTCTATCTGCAGCCTTCTGTCTTCCACTCACATCACGAGGCAGTTCACGCCCCCTCCAAATCAAATGTGATCTGTTTTTAATTGGGAACAGAACTTTTCAATTCTTGTGCCCAAAACAATTAAAAAGTAGAAGAAGGAAGAAGGGAAGGAAAAGAAAAAGTTTTGTTTTTGCCCTAATTTGAGAATATGTGATTTCTTACTGGTTTGTATCAGTACCAAGAGTTGTTTGTTTTGTTTCATTTTGTGGGTTTTTTTTTTTTAATGATTCTTTTCTTTTTTCACAGTTCTCTATTCAGGCCTAAATTTATCTGTTTTAAAAAATCCATCTGGCTTTTGTGTTATGGAAGCCCACACAAGCCTGCACCAACCGTTTCAGAAGCAACCAAGAGTTATCAAATGGAACGTGTTTCAAAGGAAAGGACAGCAAGCTAATTAAGGGCTGAGTTTCTTAATAAGGAATAAACACAGAGAATGTTGAGTGATGCCAATGCACGTGAAAATTTCAAAGACTAAAACAGTTTGCAAAGAGAAAAAAAAGAATAAATGACTTGGCCAATTTTTCAAGTCCTAACCCCAAAATAACTATATCTATTCCCATTTATATCAACAGACAAATGTAAATATCGTGCAAATCATCTCAATATTCAGTGAGAATGAAATATAAACAATTCTGAATATAAAGACCAGTATAAGACATACCACAATATAAATATAACAAACAAAATATAACATTACATTCATTTTTAAGACTTTTGCTTCTCCAAAGACTTTGGTTTTCTCTCTCAACCATACTTAGATAGATTTTCCTATAATATACTATTCTTGACTAGTTTTTTTTTTCCCTCCAATAACCAAATAATGTCCAATAAAGTGGAAACTTTCTGCAAGAATATGATTTTGCCCAAGTGATTCCGGTACAAAAGAAGTGCATTATTATTTGGGTTTATGTTTATTGTTTTACAGTAATGTTAATGGGAAAGAAAATGGGAAAATCACTTAGGAAAGATCAATATTTTGCAACATTATTTGAAAGTTCATAGATTTAAAGTGTATAATATATTCCTGACATATCGGCATGATCTAGGGAAGGGGCCTACCAGTCTGGGAGTGAAAGCTCTTTTCAATTTTGCCTTGGATATCTTTAGTGAAATTCTTTATCATATTGTACCTCAGTTCACTCCTCAGAACAAGAAAGCTGTTGATAACCACAGCAAACCCACATGTCTTTAGGAAATGAATTAAGAATTCATTTGTGGAACATTTCCTTGAGTTTTATAAGGAGACCGGATGTTATATAATATTCCACAGTGAAATCAGGGTGTAGTTCTGTTTCAACATTTCTCTGGTTAAATTAAAGATAAATAAGGAACCCCTCCAAGATCTCTCCATGTTTCTGAAAGCAAACTTCCTTGGAAGGGCAGATTCAATTTTGCAAATTTTAGAAATGGAGAGAAGATGGAGAGTGAACGAGAAATATTCAGGAGGGCTTAGACCAGACAAGCCCAGAGAGCCTGGCTCCATCCTTTTAAAATATAACCCGCAAGATGTTACACCACAGCACTCTTCGCAGCCATTGGCCATCATCCTTGCTTCCCGCAGATTTCAAAAGTTGAATCTGGCCCTCATTGAGTTTAGAAACATTCGGGAAGATTCTCTGGATGGAATCAGAAAATTTACCAAGCAACCCTGGATTCTGTCTCCAGAAACAATCTACCTCTAACCCTTCTCAACTAATGTATAACTTTGTCTTATAATTTCTTATAGCTGTTCACATCCCTCACAGGACTCAACAGAGAATTTGAAAACAGCTTGAATTCCCATCCCTTCCTCTTCATTTCCACTTCCACCCCAATCCCAGGTGTAACAACCATCGTGTTATCTTTTCTCATCTGGATTATTGCAATCACCTCCTACTGGATTCCTGCCCTCCGCTCTGGAGTCGCTCCAATCTCTTCTCCACAACAGACTGAATTTGTCAAAGGAAAGTCAGAGTATGTACTCCTCTGCTTAAAACCTTCCAGTGATATTACAGTGCAATAATCCAAACTCTAAATAAAACTGCTGAGACTTTATATGTCAGCTAGCTGTTCCTGCACACCAAACCATCCCCAAACTCATTAGCATCAAACATCAATCATTTATTTCTCGTGTGATGGCAGGGTTTTGCTGAATACACTAGATGAGGCTGGACTCACACACGTATCTGTACGTAGGCTGTGGTTCTGACTCAGATATCGCTCATTCTGCTATGTGCAGACCAAACAAAACAGTCTGTTAGCTGGGATCTGTTAAAAATTTGTGTCCCAGCACACTGAAGGAGTGGATTCACCTATGAGGCATCATAGGCATAATGCTTAGAGTTCAAAACACTTTCAGGAGTCCGCAAAATTATATTAATTTTCATTTATTTTAAAATCAGAAGAAAAAATAAGCATAATAATAATGAACATATAACGAATCCATTAGTATATTTGTGTTTATACCAATTCAGTTGTAAAATATTTTTAATCTTTTTTTGAAGGAAGAGGATTTGAACATAAGAATGCAAAGGGTCAAAAAACTCACAGTGCAGCTTTGCACAATGGTTAATCATCCTAGAAGCCTAGAAAACTGACCATTGGTTTTCTGTTCCTTTGCTTAGGCAAGCCATGGAACTTCATAAAATTGCAATATTCTCCCTAAAAGAAGAGGGAGCTAACTGTAAGAGTTTCACTTACCCTTTCTGGATATGTGGTGCCCAAACCTTGGATGATTGTTCCCTATATACTCGTTAGCTCTTTCACCTTTTTACTCCTGGCTATTTTTCCTTAGTCTGGGAAATACACAATTTAAGAAGAACATTGTTGCATTATTGCACAGTTGGTCAATTATTGTCACTATGGCTTGTAACATAAAGTAACAATGTGCTGAGTTAATTTAGTCCTGTGCAAAGAACAGGCAAGACTCTACTACAAAGATTTACGCTATTTTCCAGGCACAGCATAAATGCTTATTTTATTTACAGAGAAATCCCCTTTACATTTTATTTACATGGAAGTTCTATTCAAATTATCAATTCTATTACATTTATAGAAAATAAATGCTGGCCAAACATCATGAAACTCAGAGGGACCACAAAAATATAAGTTTCTGTTTGTAGAAAAGAAGCACAACTATCCCGCACCTATAAAGATAATTAGTTTCTGTGGCACTTTCTTTATATGGCTTAGTCTTGTCATTCTTACAAGAATAAATGTGTTTGGTGGCCATATACTTATAGTTATTCCATCTCTTTTAAAAGAAACTGTATTTTAGTTTGCTGCACACAGTATACTCCAAAGTTAACTTTGTCTTATGAAACTCTGAATTAGCTTCACAACTTTTAAATTATTTTAACATAATTCTTTGATTTTTAATAGGAGGTTCATTTCCTGTGTCCATTTACCTCTTGGTGACTTCCTGAAAGCTTGGATTGCTTTTCCTCTCTGGTTCCCAAACTGCAAATGGAAAAAACTGTAAAATTACAGTGGCCACATAAGCTTCCTATAAATATTTCTCACAGATTGTGTGATTTATCTCCTTGTTGAACTGGGAGAGAAATATTCATGGTATTCTTACCTTTTTGGAATGTAGAAAGGATTTCATCTCTGTTTACATATACTTCCTAGTACCCAGGAGTTCTACATCATTTCCTATGTCCCATGACAATCTGGCTTGTCAGGCACTCCTCTTTTGGAGGGTCCATGTGTCTTGTGGCCCACAAATTGGAGAAAACATTCCCTTACCTTTCACTCCCTGCATTGTCATTCTTAAACTTTCCTAAGCTTGAGCTGTTTGTCTCCTCATCTGACTTCTGAGCATGACACTGAGAAACACCCTCCAATAATGAGAAGGAATTCTGTGGAATGCCCAAGTGTGTCCGCTGTGGCATTAACTCCAGGGCAGGTATCATCACCTTGGCTTGTTTACTCAAGCACCACTTCTCAGGGTACTTGGTCTAAAGAAAACAAGCTTTAGTGTGAGCACAGTAGCCACTTGTCCCTACCTTTCTCCTTCTGCTCTTTTTAAGGAAGATGGCCCTGATTTAGCTGTGGGAGTAAGGTAGTGGTCCTCAAAGGACAGTCCCTGCCTGGTTCAGCAGTATCACCTAAGACTTCAGCAGAAACAGAGAAGCCCTGTTATGAGAAGCATGAAAGGTCTGTTGGTGTGGTCACCTACATTTCCTTCCAGAACTTCGTCCTTTAAATTCCCCTCATGTATCACATTCCTACCAACTGTTGCTCTAACTTTGAGCCCCATCTCATTCTAAGAAATCAGGTAGTAAAGTCTAAAATTTCTACTCCTCCCAGGACTACTTGAATTTCAATGAAATACCCTCAGTACCTACAAGCTGTAATTATCATCTGCATCAAGCAAGTTAGCAGGGATATACTGTGTTTGCAAACAACCCCCAAATCTCAGTAGTTCAAAACCACAAAGCATTATTACCACTCATGCCATGCATTGGGGGAAAGAGAGATCTGTCAGCATGGAGACCCTCGCCGTGGACTATGAGCTGCCACTGACTCAGTTCTTGCCTGTGCATGCGGCAGAGGGAAACGGATGGTGTTAAGGCACCTACTGGTTTGTCGAGCTTCTGTTCAGAAGAGACACACATTACCAAAGCGGCTAACATGGCCATGCCTGGCCTCCACGGGGCACAGCAGCCTAACTGCGCAGGAGACGCGGCTACAATTGAACAGTAACACAACCCTATACCATTGTCCAAAGAGCCAGACCACCAATGTACAGTTTTAGACTCCAGGATGGATAATGAGAAACCCTGTGAATCTGCACATGTCTGTGTGTGAGACAGATGTTGAGTGGATTCAGGATGGAGACTGCTTCTCTCTCTGCTCCCTGTTCACTATCAAATATATCACAGGGAACATTTCCCAGAGAGAAAGGAAACTAACGTTGACTGAGTACCACCTAGTGTTGGCTACTGTGCCGCAGTATTTATAGTCTCAAGCTTCACAATTTTATACAATAGAAAAAAGGAAGTAACCTTGTAGAGACAAAGAAGCTAAGACCCAAGGCAATTTAGTAATTTTCCTATAGTGAAAAAGAACAGCTAGCACTGGGATGCTAACTTCGTGGGTAGCCTCGAAGCTAGATCTCTTCTCTGCAAAATTCATGGCTGAAGGGAAGAAACCCATAATAAGGGGTATCATAAATTTCATTGACCCCCATGTTTTGCTGTAGAATTGATCTCTAGTTGTGGGGCTGCAATCAATGTGATTATTATCATCGAAGCAAAACTGTTTCCCCACTATAAGATTTTCAGAATTTTAATCAGGAAGCAGTTCTTCAAACTCAAGTAGAGAAAATTATATTACAATGGTGCCTTCATCCACAGCAGGACACTGTCCAAGACCCCTATTGGATGTTTAAAATATAGTACGGAACCCTTTGTATATAAACTATATTTTTTCTATATATACATACCTATGAAAAAGTTTAATTTATAAATTAAGGACAATAAGAGATTAACAATGAGTTATAATAAAATAGAACAATTATAACAGTATACCATAATCAAAGTTATTTTAAGCTTATGAATGATTTATTTCTGCAATTTTCTATTTCATATGTGGATAAATGAAACCATGAAAAGTAGAGCCATAGATTAGACAGAATGACTGCATTCATATTAATGACTACTGAGAGTCCATCTAGAGTGTTCCTAGATGAATGAGACCAATAAACTGCTTTAATGGACCAAATAAACTCTGCTATTTCAGTAAAGATTACACAAAAGTTTTATTTGTGAGAAGTACTTTTGCTTTAAATTATTAGCAGTGTATCCATAACAAACCTCTTTGGCTGTATCTTACTTTCTAAATCATCAAAAAATAAGTACCAATAACACACACTAGAAGGTGTCACAGGTGGAGAAATCAGGAGGAAGCAGGAGCATGCGCCTCGAAAAGCTGGTACCAAGCAGATAACTTTGCCCACCCTCTGTCCAAAAGTGCTTACCTCACTCAGAAGTGGCACCAAAGCACTTGGTGCAAACGCATCATGAAATTATGTCGATGTGATGCTGAGCTTAGCAGCTCCAGCAGCAGGGCACCAGCTGACTTCAAAGTCTTTCCTCCCAAGAACACTGTGAACCGATAACCAGGAGTTCTGTCCAGGGTCAACCCCAAAACATCCCAGGACACAAACATGAAAAGCTCAGGAAGGATTTAAGCTTTCCAAGAGTGATTCAGAAGATACAGGCTCTTCCAAGTAGACACATAGCACAGGGACAACTATGTATCTCTCAGTTGTCCTGTAATCCCCAAACGCTTATCATTATAAAAAAATTTTCTCAGAAACTGGTTCATGTTATCAAACCTGCTAGAAGTACATTAGAAAAGATTTTACTGCAGACAAATGCCACAATAATATAGCATGGTAGTATCAAAAACAACCATTTTCTTTCTTCCGATCCCTAGGAGAAACTTGGGTTAAAATAATATGAACTTAGAAGAACTCGTTTGCAAGTTATGGAGTTAATGTAAATTAATCTCTAGGCCAACTGCCTATAATATACTCACTTGCTGTATAAATTCTATAGGAATGATAAATGCATCCTGACTTTAATTACTATGGTATCATTTTATATTTTCCAAAACATGCATACTTAAGTTCTAAAATCCAACAAAGAGTGTAGCAAAAACAGCTGAATGCACATACAATTTCAAGGAATACCGTGAACTTGCTCATGGTCCTATCATTAGTTGTTAAAATCCACAAGTTCATCCTACAGTTTTCCCTTTACTGTGTTTTAAACTCCCTCTTCATCCCAATGATGCTGCTGAGCTAATTCATATATCACATACAGTACATTTCTCCATGTTTTCCAGATGGAGCTAGACAAAATGGAAAGAAAAGAAAAGCATAACAAAGAAAAAGAGATGTTTTTCTACTTTTTATTATTGAAACAGCTTCTCATGTGGTAGGAAAAAGATAGTGATCCCATTAAGATTTTCCACTGGGACTAGTGGAGAACCTGAAGAGATACGGTTCATTCTGAGGAGATATTCACTGGACTCATGGGTTCAGGTCACTCTCTGGTCCTCAGCCAATCTTGGCAAGTCAGAAGTTTTCCTTAACTGAGGTGGAATCTATTAAAAGCTTGGGCCACATAAAAACTCAGCAATGGTTAAGGTGAGCAGTTTAGAAATAACTTGCCTCTTCTCCACATTCGTTCCACACAGATTACCAAGCTTAAGGGGAAAATAATGTCCAAGTGAAATAAATTAAGATTTTTTTTTAAAGTCAGCATTTATAGACTGCAAGACCATTAAAATACAACATTACCGATTTCGGACGTATCAAAAAACATTTGCATAGCTCATTTTAAAAATTAAAAATTGCTGTGTTAGAATGTCACTTTTACAAAACTACCTACAAATATTTGACTTTTCTTCAAGCAGACAAGCCTGAGGTGATGTTGACTTCTAAGAACCTTGGATGTAAATATTTACATTTTACCAGTCATCTGTGAAGCAAACACACCAAATGGGATAGTCTTCAAAAGAAATAAATTGCAAGAGTGGTAAAGAAAGTTAAGTCATTTTAAAGAAGTCATAAATGCATAAGCAATCCTTCTCATTTCCAGGTAGAGCTTTCCATTTTGGAGACAAGTTGGGAATATGCATCAGCCATGATAGAAACATGAGCACACATGCATTCCGTGTTTACTGCCAGGGCTTGTTCTGATGATAAGGCAGGTGAATTTCATAATTCCTCAGCAACTCTTCCTCTGAGTGCCATCTAGCCATGCCCACCAACAAGGCTGCCTGACTTTACTGATTTTGATTCCTCTGGCCAAAAGTGTCTCCCCATTTCACTTAGTCAGTTCTGGCCAACCAAGCACTTTACCACTCTTGCAATTTATTTCTTTTGAAGACTATCTTATTTTGTGTGTTTGCCGCACAAATGACTTGTAAAATGTAAATATTTACATCCAAGTTTCTTGAAAGAAAAGTGACTTATAAACAACAGAGATCTATTTCTCACATTTCTGGAGGGTGAAAGTCCAAGGTCGGGGTGCCAGCATAGTTCCGCTCTGGAGAGGGTTGCAGATTGCTGTCTTCCTCTGTGCTCCTATGGTAGAAAGAGGGCAAAAGAGCTCCACCTGTGTGACCTAACCACATCCAAAAGGCCCTCCTTACTACCACCCTATCAGGGATCATGATTTGAGCACATAAATGTGGGGAGGACACAAACATTCAGACTATAACATCATCCCAAGCAATGCCCAAAATGGAGTGAAGGTGACCCTCTTCTGGAGACTCTGAAGTCATTTATATTAGTCACTTTTGCATTTCTGCAATAAAATATCTAGGGCTGCTAACTTCATTTTGAAAAAGGTTTACTTCCACATTTGGAGGTTCAAAGTCCAAAGAGCCTCAGGCAGATATGTTGAGCGTCATGCCTTGGCCTTATTATCTTGCAGGACAGGTAGCGATGGCAGGTGCTACACAAAAGCAAGCAAGATTAATCTCCAGGAAACAGAAAAGGCTGGGGGGCTAGGGTGACACAATCCTTGTGTGTATGTATGTGTGTAGTACTGGGGATTGAATCCAGGGCCTCACACTAAACCACATCCCAGGCCCTTTCTTTCTCTTTCTTTCTTTCTTTCTTTCTTTCTTTCTTTCTTTCTTTCTTTCTTTCTTTCTTTCTTTCTTCTTTTTCTTTCTTTTTATTTTGAAACAGGGACTCACTAAATTACCAAGGCTAGCCTCAAACTTGTGTTCCTCCTGCCTTGGCTTCTTGTTTAGCTGGCATTATGGCATGCACCACCCACAACCTCTTTCACCCAAAAACCTGTCCCAAATGACCCAAGAACTTCCCACTAGGTCCCGCCTCTTAAGGATCCCATCATCTCCCAATACTGTCGCCTGTAGCCCAAGCCTTAAATCACCATGGATCCTTGAGGGAGCTCACTCCTCACCCCCACCGTAGCACCACCTGCTAATGCATTCAGGTGAAGGAAGTAATGACGGGGCTCTCAGGGCTTCCCTGAATCCTTTCATCCAAACTCTCAGTGGTGTATATTGTGTGGCCACCCCCTCCATTGCAAGACCCAGCCTTCCATACAGAGACATAATGAAAGGGAAACCTGGATTCACATTTCTGCCCATCACGACTGAGCTGCACAATTTGTGCAAGCTATTAGAATAGGTTGAGGCTTAATTTTATCACCTGAAAAAATGGGATAATAATTACTACTTTATAGGGTTTTCCTGAAGAATAAATACGATGTTTATGAAAGCACAAAGTAGAATGTATTTGGCATATGATAAATGTGTAAGAAATGCAAACTTGCTTGTGGTTAATGATATATGCTTTATCGACAATTCGATTTTCTATTAATGTCATAGTATTTTTCAGGATCTGCCAAAAAGTGTTCACAATCCACATTATTAGAGTCATCTGGTATCGGAGCTGGAAGAGCTCTCAGAGATCATGTAATCATTGCTCTCTCCTATGCATTTGCCCCAATCCATGAATTTCATGTGGAGAGTGTGAGGCTACTAATCTGAATGCTGACACAACACGCACCTCCCCTGTATTGTTCAATAATTTGCATAATCTCCAACCTTAATCAAGGTAAGGGAGCATGATTCTTTGGTACAACTTTGTATATGGTTTCTTACAGGGGAGCTAGTATTTATTGACCTACTATGGGCCAAATATTAAATACTTCTCATGCCATTTAATCATCATAACACCATTTTATGAAAGCTTAGATATCTTGTATTGTTTCATTTTGTTTTGTACCTGTAAGAACACAGTAGTCACATGGTTGGTAAGGGACAGAGCCAGGCTCAAACCTGCGTAAGTGTGACCCAGAGTGTGCATTCTTTTCATATACCTTCGGGCAGAGCAACAAACACCAGGGTAGATGGGTGAGCACAGAAAGGCAGCAACTGCTAGTTATAAGCACATGGCAGTAGCCTTGGAGTATGTTGCTTTAGGAACTCCAGGGAGCGTTGGAAAGAACAGAATTCTTATCGGAAACCATTTGGAGGAAAATAAATTCTGAACTTTGCCAACCCTGAACGTAATACAAGATACAGAGGAATAAACATAAACACATAACAATGGAGGGAGAACATTTGTGGAATTAAATCCAGATTGATTTGAAATAAGGACATATGCCGTATGCTGAGCTACTCTTAATGGAGTCAAATCAATTCTCTGATTACTATGTTGTTGGGAGGAAAAGATGAAATGCTCTTTGAAAGCCCTTTGAAAAGGGAAAAGCTCTATAAAATATACCAATTCATTAGTTAATTGAAGAGAGCCCTGGATTGGAAATCAGGGAGACCTAAGTCCTCCGGTTGGCTTTGCCTCCAACTGGCTGTGTGACCTTGGGTCATGCACTTACATTTCGTAGTCCTCAATTTCATCAACAGAAAAATCAAGAGTTTGAATGAAGTGGTCCCTGACAGCTGTAAAAGTTTGTCCTGCTAACTCGTGTCATTGTGTTCACCAACAATTCCCTGCTGCTTCAAAGAGAGATGCATCTATGCTACTCCTGTGCCCCTGGACTCCAGTGTGATTGAAAGCCAGGACTCAGGTTTGTTCCCTCAGCATTGTTCCCAGGAAGTTCTAAATTTGCACATTGTACAGAATTATGAGCGAGCATACACACAGAGAGAAAGACAGATGGCAACAAACTTGCTAACCTTTAGAAAGATTCCAGTCTGGCTACCCCAGCAGTCTAGTGGCAGGGATCTGTGCCCAGAGGAGTAAAGACAGGTGAAGAACTCCCAGGCTGCAAGCTCACAAGCTGAAGATTCAGCAAGCTTCTCTCCCCTGCTGCTGGAAACAAGCAGCCACGCTCCTCCATAGCAACTGCCCAGCTCCCTAGGGTCTCATGCAACAAGAGCCTGGCCAAAGTCCCTGCTTTCTCTTTTTCCAGGTCCACTGGGGACATAGAAAATTTGTGGAAATTTGAGAAAGGAATCCGAAATCAGAATTTGAAGAGACTTATTGTCTTTATTTAGTGGAGTCCCAGTCTGTTGGTGGATTTGCATGGAGTCTACAAAGCTGGTTATTGCTAAGTAAAGAAGTCAGAAATCAGGTATCTAGGTGAGCACCAACCCTGGCAGGAAAATATCAGGAAAATCTGTCCATCACCACCCAGCACAACCTTTTAGGAATTTACACCAAGAAAAGACTTCATTTAAGAAGTGTTTGTTATAACCAGATGGACTGGGATTGTGCTGTGCACTGAATTGTGCCTCCTTCAAAAAAGGAAGTCATTCTCCTAATTCCCATAATCTTATTTGGAAATAGAGTCTTTGCAGATGTAATTAAGTTAAGACAAGGTCATTAGGATAGGACTTGGTCCAAGATAACTGGTACCCTGATAAAAAGAGCGAAATGTGGGTACAGACTCAGACACACAGAAATACCAGGTAAAGGCACAGACCAGTGATGGTGAACATTTTAGCGGGGAGCACCCAAACTACAACCTAGAACCTGTTATTTACCGCAGAGTGCCAACACTGCCATTCAACCTGAATACTGAGGTTCTAGTTAAAAAAAAAAAAAAAAAAAAAAAAACTCATACATTAACATCTTTTGTCTTAAAAAAATAATAATACACGTGCCATAGGTTCACCACCATGGGCATAGACAGACACATAGAAACAGCCTTTTGAAGTCACAGGTGAAAACGGGAGCAATGCTGCCACAAGTCAAGAAATGCCTGGGACTACTGAAAGATGAGGTAAAGACAGCCCAGCTGACACCTTGATTTTGGGCTTCTGGCCTCTGGAACTGTGCAACAATACATTTCTGTTGTTTTAAGCCAACCAGTTTGTGGTACTTTGTTATGGAAGTTGCAGGAAATTAATACATTTTATTTTTCAGCTCACTATCTAATAGCTGTTGGTGCTCCAGACAAGTTCCATGTCTCCGGAAGTCAGTAGCTTCATCTGTAAAATGGAAATAATGACAGTATCTGCCTCATAAAGTAGACATAGAAAAGAAAGTAATAAAGTTAGTTTATTTAATAGAGTGTAGTCAGATTGTACTGTAACAGCGATGATGATGCGAATGATGAACTTGCAATATATCCTTAAAAATCCCACCAGCGGAAGTAAATCTCTGCTTTTAAACCAATAAGGTATTTGAAGCTGATCATGTGAATAAAACTGGCGATCAGCCTGAATCTTATTGTTTTAAAACAAAAACATGATCTGACTTTTAAATAGTAAGAGTAGGTGTATAAGTGTGAAGGCATTTTAAAAAACCCAAGATGCCAATAAATATAGATCAGAGTGGTCTATAATCAAACTTATAATTTAAAAAAGAGGCAGATATAGCAGAGAATTTGTTCTCATGAGTGGGCACCTATGTGTTATTCATGCTTCTGAATTTATAGAAGGCAAAGGCTGCATCTTCCACCAGGCTGTCCAACCCATGGCCTGGGGGCCCCTTGTCCTTTTTTGTTTTTTGTATTGTGTGTTTTTTTTTTTTTTTTTAAGAGAAAAAACAATAAAAACAATGATACGGAATTTCAAGACAAGATAATAGGAAATTAACAATGGATTGTGATGCCTCCTACCTTGCCTTTGTTGCCCAGAATTTCCTTTGCTATTCTAGGTCTTTTCTGTTTCCAAATGAATTTTAGGAATATTTTGTCTAGATCTGTGAGGTATGCTAATGCTATTTTGATCAGGATTGCATTAAATCTGTATAACAGTTTTGGGAGTATGGCCATTTTCACTATGTTGGTTCTTCCTATCCAGGAGTGAGGGATTTCTTTCCATTTTCTGATGTCCTCTTCTATCTCCTGTGTCAGAGTACTTTAATTTTCAATATATAGATCTTTTACCTCCTCTGTTAGATTGATTCCTAAATATTTCAATTTTTTTGGATGCTATTGTGCAGGGTATGGTTTCCCTCATTTCTCTCTCAGTGAGTTCGTTGTCTGTGTACAGGAATGCTATTGATTTTTGAGTGTTGACTTTGTATCCAGCTATGCTACTGAATTTGCTTATTAAATCTAGAAATCTTTTGGTGGAGTTTTTGGGGTATTCTATGTAGAGTATCATGTTATCTGCGAATAAAGACAACTTAATTTCTTCCTTTCCTATCCTTATTCCATTTATTTCTCTCTCTTGTCTGACTGCTCTGGTTAATGTTTCCAGAGCTATATTGAATAGGAGTGGTGATAGTGGACATCCTTGTCTTGTTCCTGATTTTAGAGTGAAAACTTTCAGTTTTTGTCCATTTAGTATGATGTTGGCTGTTGGTTTGTCATAGATGGCTTTTATCAGATTGATGTAAAAACCATCTATTCTGATTTTCTATAGGGTTTTTATCATGGATGAGTGTTTGACTTTATCAAAAGCTTTTTCTGCATCTATTGAGATGATCATGTGAATTTTGTCTTTGGTTCTGTTGATATGGTGTATTACATTTATTGATTTGCATATATTGAACCATCCCTACATTTCTGGGATAAATCCCATTTGGTCATGGTGTATAATCTTCCTGATGATTTGCTGTGTTCTGTTTGCTAGTATTTTATGGAGGATTGTTACATCTATGTTCATTAGGGAGCTTGGCCTGTAATTCTCTTTTTTCGTTGGGTCTTTCTCTGGTTTTGGTAACAGAGTAATACTTGCCTCCAGGAATGAGTTAGGGAGTACTGATTCCCTTTCAATTTCATTAAAGAGTTTGAGGAGTATTGGCATTAAATCTCCTCTAAATTTCTTGTAGAATTCAGCAATGAATCCATCAGGACCTGGGCCTTTTTTGTTAGTAAGTTTTTAATTACATTTTCAATCTCATTAACTGATATTGGGTTATTCAGAATTTTTATATCTTCTTGATGCGGTTTTGGTAATTCATACATATCTAGGAATCTGTCCATTTCTTCTGTGTTTTCCATTCTATGTGAGTAAAGATTTTCAAAGTAGGTATTGATGATCTTCTGAATTTCCACAGGATCTGAAGTGATTTCACCCTTTTCATTCCTCATTGCATGAATTTGAGTTTTTCTTTCCTTTTTTAATAAGGTTGGCTAGGGATTTATAAATTTTATTTATTGTTTCAAAGAACCAACTCTTTGATTCATTAGTTCTTTTTATTGTTCTCTTGGTCTCCATCATGTTAATTTCTGCTCAGATCTTTGTAATTTCTTCCCTTGTATGGGCTTCGGGCTTGACTTACTCTTCTTTTTCTAGAAGCTTGAAGTGCAGCATTGGGTTGTTTAATTGTGCTCATTTTGTTTTCCTGATGTGAGAATTCACTGCTATAAATTTCCCTCTTAGGACTGCTTTCATTGCATCCCACAGGTTCTGGTATATTGTATTTTCGTTTTCACTTTATTGTAGATATTGTTTAATTTCTTCTTTAATTTCTTCTGTGACCCATTGGTTGTTTAGGAGGGTGTTATTTAATTTCCATGTGTTTATGGAGTTTTTGCGGTTTCTTTGCCATTAATTTCCAATTTCATTGCACTATGATCAGAAAATATGCATGGGATAATTTCAATTCCTTTGCATTTACTTAAGCATGTTCTATGGGCTAGTACATGGTTTATTTTAGAGAACATCCCATGTGTAGCTGAGAAGAATGTGTGTTCTGATGATGTTTGGTGGAACACTCTGAAAACATCTACTAAGTCCATTTGTCCCCAGGTTTGGCTCAGTTCTGATATTACTTTGCTGATTTTTTGTCTAGTTGATCTATCTGTTTGTGACAGTGTGGTATTTAGGTCCCCCATTACAATTGTGTTATTGCTTATTTGATTTTTCATGTATATTAATATTTGTCTTATATAATTGGGTGCTCCTATATTTGGTGCATATATATTTATGATTGTTATCTCTTCCTCTTGAAGTTTTCCCCTAACAAGTATGTAGTGACCTTCTTTATCTCTTTTGATCATTCTTGGTTTGAAGTTCATATTGTCTGCAAACAGAATAGCTACCCCTGCTTTTTTCTGGGTTCCTGCTGCATGGAGTATTGTTTTCCATCCTTTGACTTGCAGTCTATGAATTTCTTTTTGACTTAAATGTGTTTCTTGTATATGGCATATTGTTGGATCTTGTTTCTTGATCCATTCTGCCAATCTGTTTCTTTTGATTGGTGTATTGAGGCCATTTACATTGATGGTTATAACTGACATGTGTATTGGCTTATCTTTGTCATGGTATTTTCCTGCTGTTGTTTCCCTGCTTTTCCCCTCTGTTTAATTGCTTATCCTGCCTGGTGGTTTCTTTTTGATGTTGTTCTTGGAACTGTGGTCATTTTTATCTCTATCTAGGATATCTTTCTGTACTCTTTGTAGGGTTGGTTTGGTGGTCATGAATTGGTTCAGTTGTTCTTTGTCATGGAAGTATTATTTCTCCATTAATTTTGAAAGACAGTTTTGCAGGGTACATCAACCTGGGTTAGAAGTTGTTTTCTTTCAGGACTTGAAATACTTCACTCCAAGCTCTTCTTGACTTAAGGGTTTGTTTTGAGAAGTTGCCCATGATTCTAATGGGCTTTCCTTTACAGATGACTTGTTGTTTTCTCTAACAGCTTTTTTCTTTTCTTTTTATTTATTTATTTTTTTATATGCAGGTACTGGGAGTCAAACTCAGGACCTTGTGCTTGCCAGGCAGGAGCTTATGCTGCTGAGCTATATCATCCGCCCATCTAACAGCTTTTAATATTCTGTTTTTGTGCTGAATTTCTGGGATCTTGATAATTATATGTCTGGGTGTAGATTTATTTTGGTCATGGCTGTTTGGAGTTCTATATGCCTCACTTATCTATATGTCAGATTCTGTTCCCATGCTTAGGAAATTTCCTGCTATTACTTCAGCAAATAGTCTTTTTATGTCATTTGTGTTGACTCCTGCTTTTTCATTAACACCTATCAGTCTTACATTGTTTTTCTTTGCATCATCTTGCAGCTGTTGAATTTTTACTTCCTGGTCCCTTATTATTTTTAAGAGATCTTTCCTTTCATGATCACTAGCCGTGATCCTGTCTTGAAGGTCTGAAAGTCTATCTTCAGTTTTGTTCAAACAGTTTTGCTAGCCTTCAATGGAATTTTTAATTTCCTGGATATCTCTCTGAATTTGTTTCATGCATTCTATTTCTTTCATATATTGTTCATTCAAGGTTTCCATCATTTTCCTTTGCTCCTCTATTTTTTTTAATCTATGTCTTCTCTAGATATGCTGAGCAATTCCTTCATTATGGTTGTCGTTTCTTTTTTTACCTGGGAGATTATTTCTGATCTGATTTCCTCTATAGCCTCATGGGTTTGTTTCTTTACTTCAGTTGCTATCATTTCAGAAATTTCAGGTGTGTGTCTTCCAATTTCTTCTATGTTGATGTCTCCTGGACTTGTTCTGGGTGGGCTAAAGTTCTGAGATTGCATTTTCCTTCTTCATCTTGTCATTTTCTATTTCAAAACATTTTTTATTTTGTTTTCTGTGATGATGCTCGTAAGTTTTTGTAGTAGGTAGCTATATCACTAGTATCAAGGGCTCTCTAGGAAAAGTCTGTTCTTCAGGGATGTCTTCTGCATGTAGGAGGTTCTTGGTTTGTGTCTGTCCCAAGATCCTACCTTCCCAATTAATTAAGAGTGGGATGTTGGTATCTGTTTGGCTCAGTCCCCAGTTGGGCTGTGGTGAGGTTATTACCCTAGAACTTCCCAGTATTGTTACAGAAGGGAGAACAACTGATTACAACAGATTGTCATCCTAGCTAAAAGTTCAATTAGCAATAACAATAGCCTCAAGCAGTATTTAGAAACTGACAAACTGTGGTAACCATTGATTTTGTACTTTAGACCATAGAAGCAAAGTCTATAGTTATATAACAGAACCGATTGTAAATTAGGAGCTTGTATGAGAAGTGTTTTCCCTTGGTAGAGTGGTTTTACCCCATGGTGGGGAAATTTAGGGAGGATAGTGTATAAAATAATAACTCGAAAGGAAGTAGAAGCAAGGCTTGAGGACAAAGGATGATCACACAAGGTTTGGGAAACTAGAAAAGAAAGAATGAAGGAGTATTCTAGGGAATATCTGAACTTGGTTTCTGAGTTTGGGGCTTGGGAGGATTAGTTTTCTGTGGCTAGAGTTCTCCCCAGCCATTTAGGAAAGAGAGAAAAAAAGAAAAAAGAAAGAAAAAAAGAAGAAAAAGAAAAAATTTGAGAAAAAAGAAAGAAAAAAGGAAAAGAAAGTAAGATAAAAACAAAAATAAAGCAAGATAAAATTAAATTAAATTAATTTTTTTTAAAAAGGGGGTGGCCCCACCCACCTTATTGTATTCCACGTGTCTTTGTCCCTAAGCACAACACTGGTTCACCTAACTTACCACCTGTTGGCTCTTATTTGAGACTTTTCCATCTCTCTAGTCTCACCTGTCCATCGTGTGTGCCCTAGTCGGGGTCCTACTGTGTGGCTGGCATTCCCCTGGTCGCCTGGTCCCAGTGAGGTAGGGGAAGAAGCCAGTCACCTGGATTCCTCAGTGGGGCTGGTTGCCAAATCCTGGGTTGTTCCTGGTCTGCTTGCCAGGTCCTGCGGTGTAGGGGGAGGGGCCAGTCACCCCTTTTTTGTTTTAATGTTGCAATAAATATATTTCAAAGGAAGTTTTCTTGGTTATATACATTAACTTTATTATATATTTGATATATATTACAATTACTCTTCCCTCATTATGGCCCGGGCAAGCCAAAAAAGGTTGAACACCCACTAGGCCAATAGTTAGAGAGTGCAAAGACCAGACTTCAGGATGATTTTGTTCATTGCCCAAATCTACATTCCGTACTAATGCCACTCACCTTTGTAACTGGTGTCCCCGGGGCACCTGGGGAAAGGAAGAAACCCAGCATGTTTAACTACAGGTGTTATCAAGAATGGGAAATGTTTTACTTTCAATGCAATCCTTCCTTCTATTATTATTTTAACTGTTTTCATTTTGGCAAGTTATTTTCTGACAGTTGTCAATAAATGAAAAACCCATGTATGTTTATCTCCATTCCCTGATTTGTACAGGTGCTTTGAAAGGAGAAAAGGGTTTATCTTCCTTAAGAAGAAACCAGTATCTCTCACTGCAAGAAAGACCTCTTTGGGGCCGGTGAGATGGCTCAGTGGCATAAGCGCCTGCCCAGCAAGTGTGAGGTCCTGAGTTCGACTCCTGGAACCCACAAAAAAAAAAGGGCCGGTGATATCACTCAGCGGCACAAGCGCTTGCTAGCAAGTGTGAGGTCCTGAGGTTGACTCCCGGCACCCACATAAAGAAAAAAAAAGAAAGAAACACCTCCTTTAAGGCTGCTCAATGAATTGCCCCTAGAAGACTGTATTTTCCAAACCCAAGGGACCTAGAGAGATGAGAAGAGTGTCATCCTGTTTACAGATCATAGGGTAGCATTTGGTATCTGGTAAAAATCTAATGGATTTTTTACTAATGACGTTAAGTGAGAAATTTTAAGTGTTTCCCCAGCTCAACAGTGAAATTATGACAAACTAATCATTATTTATTGAGCACTTACTTCATGCCTAATCCTAAACTGTAAGTGATATGATTCCTAGCTTTTGTGTTTTAAAGAAAAAAATATGTATCAAGCACATACTCATTGTGGTTTCATGTTAATCTTTTCCACATGTATCATGTTGTACAATTCTATCGCTATGACATGAAGTATATGTTTTAATCCCCATTTTAGAAAAGTCAATAGACTGCATTGAAAACTTTCCATCAGATCATGAAATACATGAGATAATTAACTCATAAGAAAAAAGCCCTTATGTAGTACACAGTTCTGGAGGTCCCTGACAAAGATTGGGTGAACTCATTGCTTTGGGTCTCTGGTAAGGGTGTCAGATGGCGATAGCAGGAGAGCAAACCCTCTTACCTCATGCCAAGAAGCAGAAAGGAAGGGGAAGAAGCCAGGATCCCACAGTCCTCTTGAAGGGCGTGCTCCCGTGACGTAAGGACCTCCCCCTGTACTTCACCTTCTCAAAGTTCTACCACCTCCCAGTACTGCCACCCAGGAGCTCCAGTCTTTTGCATATGGCTCTTTGGGGACAGTTATCCAACCCATTGCACTTCTCTAGGGTGTACTGAGAAGCCAATTCTGGATTTGTCTGTGGGTGTTCATGCTTCAAAGCCCTACACCTTTCCACAACAAGAGTTATTCTGTAAAAGAAAAATTATGAAACAAGGTACACCTGAGGATCAAAATACCAAATTCCCTTTATTAATGAATTAAAAGAAAGGAGAGATTTGGGTTAGCTAGTAGAAAGGCACATAACTGACAGAATGGTGTTTTCTAATATCAGGCAGATCAATCACTTGTCTTCTATGTCAGTCGGAAGAAAAATAAAGTCTTCTTTTGAAATGCTTGGGGTTGTAAGATATATCATGGGCAATTCAGAGAGTGGGGCATCCATGTCTACATAATTGTTTGCTGTTATGTTCCCCAAAAAGTCAGTCAAAGGTCTTTGATCTGGTTATATCCTGACATAGAAAGCAGTATCTATGTTAAAAGTTATGACAAAGGAGCCAGTGAGATGGCTCAGCTGCGTAAATGCCTGCCTGGCAAGCACGAGGTCCTGAGTTCGACTCCTGGTACCCACATTAAAAAAAAAAGTTATGACAAGGAAAAAACACAACTCATTGGGGCGAGTAACAGATGCTGCCCTTTTTAGGGAAACCCCTCATGTTGCTGTTCAGTTATTTTGTTCATGCCAGCTTTCATTTAATCATTCATTCATTGCTTCCCTCAAATATTTTTTACTTAAACACTTCAGAAATATCAACTTTAACCTGTTGTCATTATTTGGTTTGTTGCAGGGATTTCAGAATGGGCTCCTTTTCTTAGAAGCTCCATTGCCATATTGTTTTAAATGTTGATTCCATGTCTACTGTCAGCAAAGTTTCTACGTGACTGTGATATGACCTACCAAATATGAATTCCAAGCTCACAGAGGTTTATACTGAAGAAATCCTCACTCCTCTTTTATTATCAGCATTTCCCTTTGAAAGTCCCTTTGAGGACTTGTGACCCTAAGGAAAAGGCCCATGTAAATTCACTAGAATGGTAGCATTCAAATCTATAACAATTTCATAGTTGACAGATTTAATTAAAAAAAAAAAGCACTCCACAGCAAAGAAAAAAGGAGTTAGAAGGTTTGAAGATTCACTTCCCAGGACTTGTTTATTTTTATTATTATTCATTTAATCACAGGGACCATGTGAAAATTTAATTCGCTGTGACCAAACCTAGCAACTAAAATGAGAATTGTGACAGATGTGGCTCAGAACGGCACAGGGCATACAAGTGCGGGAGGGGCAACTATTGCAAAAGCGACTCTACCTCATCCCCCAATCTTATGTAATCATTAATGGAGTCCTATAAATCACGAGGCAGGACTTGCTCCTATTTTTAGATGAAATTATTTAATAGAGTTTGTTTAGGCTTCCTTTTAAAGTAGAAATTAAGTCAATCATGTACCTCTTAGATCTGGCAAGGCAAAGAGACACTATAACTTCATCTGCTCTAAAAATAATTTATCATTTATTTGTTCATTCATCCATTCAGCCAACAGATATTTCTTGAGCCCTTCTGATGTGCTAGGGACTTCTTTAGGCATAGGAAAGGGAGCAGGCATAAAACTCTTGAAATGCATAGTCTGGTGGTGGCCAGAGAAGGTGTGGAAATAAACACAATCAACAAAATGTACAAGCAAGACACATAGCCCTTCAGATAGTGCTGCAAAAAAAAAAAAAAAAAAAAAAAAAAAGAAGCAAGAGAGATTAGGAAGGACCAGTGATTGATGGAGAAAGGGTATTCAGTGAAAGCTTCATGGGAAAGATGACTTTTACTCTAGGCTCTAAAGGCAGCTGTGAAGGTGTTGGACCTCAGTGACCAATGGGAAGGAGGTATAAGAAGAAAGGCAAGCAAAAACCCTGAGGAGAGAGTATTACCGAAAGGGTGCAGGGAAACACAAGACCAGTGTGACTAGAACACAGTGAGCAAGGGATTATATCACGGGACACTCTAGGCCATGGGAAAGGTGAGGTTTTCCTCAAAATGAGATGTAGGCTGTGGGCTAGAGTTGCCAGGTTTCACAAATAAATACAAAGGCAACCAATAATACCTGAATTTCAAATAACAATGTTGTAAGCAGAATGGCGCCCTCCCTGAGAAGTCCAAGTCCAAATCCCCACAAGCTATTCCCTAAGATGCAATACATTGTGGTATATGGCAAAAGGGACTCTGCAGATGAGATTGTGTTAAAAGTCTGGACAATCTTATCCTGGATCATCTAAGTGGGCCCAATATCATGACAAGTATCATTAAAAATTTAAGAGACAGAAGAGTTGGAGGAGGAGAAGTGTTGGTCAAAGCAGAGGTTGAGGTGAGTGGATTGCGGCCCTGGGTGAGGAAGGAAGGTGTCAAGGGATTGAAGCTACCTCTATAAACAAAGTCAAGAAACAAGAAATGGAAAACATCCAAGAACCTCCAGAAGAAGTGCAATTTTGCCAATATTTTTATTTTAGCTCAGCAAGATTCATTTTAGACTCTGGTCTTCAGAACTACAAGAAAAACTTGTGGGTTTTTTTTTTAAAGACTCTAAATTTGTTGAAATATTTTATAGCAACAATAGGAAAGCAATAAAAACAATTTTTTGTTAACGTAAATATATCCCATGCAACTTTTGAGGTATATTTATGCTAAAAAAGTGTTGACTATCTGGAATCTAAGTAGGTATTCCCCTTGATATCTGGCAATACTATCGTGGAAGTGCAGGAGGTTGAGACATTCTGAATATCATTACGAAAAAGATCGCTTTGGGCGTTGTGTGGCAACCAAGGTGGGAGGGCAAGGATGGATGCAGGGAGACCTATCAGGGGCCACCACAGTCATCCACATGGGAGATAAGGGCATCTGGGGTTGGGGTGGTAGTCATGGAGGTGATAAGAAGTTGCAGATCCCTCTACGCCTCATCTGATGGGTTCTGCTGACAACTGCAGTGAGCAAAGTGTTTTCACACTGTCATCTGTTTCGCCCCCACAGCCCTCTATTTAATCATAAGAACGATTCAGCCTTGCAACTAACTCGCATGACTCCAGTTACTGAAGCCCCTAAGAAGAAAAGATAATATTGGACTCAGAAAGCAAAACTGACAGATGGCACTTCCATGTGTACAAAGGATGACCTGTTCTCAGGTCGAAAACTTTTCTCTCAGTTTTTGTTGTTGTTGTCATTGTCGTTGTTTTTTTAGGGACGATCTATCAACAGATCTACAACTCATGAACCATTCAGGATATTTGCACGAGTGTGGCAGTGTGATAAAGTGTGAGAGTCAAGCCCAAATCAGGCACTCTCTGATCATGCAAGGTGTTCTTATCAGTCAGGTCAGCGACAAAGGGACATTTTGTAAGGTACCAGATGCTTGGATACAAATAAAAGGGTAGGTATATTCTTGGCCTTCGGGGACTTGTGTTCATATTGAGAGAACAGAATTATCAATGCAATGCAATCACTGGAAATGTGTCCAGGCAAACACAGTAATTCCATCCTTTGGAAATGGGAAATGAATTTAAGAGAGGTCAGTGTGGTGTGGGAATACAGGAGAGAGTTTGGGAATGAAGATAAGACAGCTTGCTTTTTGGGAGCAAGTGGTACCCTTTCGATGTTCTTCCAAAGACCTATACAGGCATCTCCTGGAACATGAGCCACCAAAGTAGCTGAATGTGAAAATAAGCCAGCGATCTCTGGGAAGTCTCACCTGTGCACTGGTCTTTCTTGGGGTGTTCTTGACAGTGTCACTTCACAAATAACACCCGTACAAGTCACATAACAAACCCAGTCACAAGTCACAAATTTGGGCTTTCTGTCACAACCCTGCTGCTGACAATTTCATTTCTAACAGTTTACTTAAAATCCTGAAAAAGGGCCAAATGATCACAGCATTTAACTGCATATTGGAAAGAGAGAATGTTCCCTCCCCCAGGTCTGTGCAGTATCACTCATTGTCCCTGCTTTCTCTATTGTCTTTCTTTCACAAAATATGGGTCATACATATACCAGTGGCTGTGACACTGGGGAGTTTCCTGTCCTTTAAAATGATTAAGACTAAGCCAGGGCCAGTGATATAGCTCAGCAGCATAAGCGCCTGCCTGGCAAGCGTGAGGTCCTGAGTTCGACTCCTGGTACCCACATAAAAAAAAAAAGACTAAGCCAGTGGAGAGCTGGAATTAGGACCTCACAAGCATCCATGCCAGTTTGCCTTCTCTCCTCTTCTTCATTTGCTCTCTCCTCCTGTGAAACCATCAAATGTAGAACAAGTGGAGAAAAGAATTCTTACCAACCTGCTAGGTTTACCTGAAGAAGTACAACCACATGACGCCTTTGGTTTGGCTCCTGCTCTGGCCATCTTGTAAGTTATGAAGTGATGTTTCAGACCAGTGCCCAACAGCGTCCAGTGCTTCATTTCCTGACACCTTCAAAGCCTTGCACCTGTGTTCTGTCCACCCAGGAGGTTTGCATTAATAGCAGCCTCACAGAGGATGGGTTGACCTCCCAGGTGTTTGAAATGATGTTTGAAGCTGTAAAGTTTTAAAACATAACGCACTGTCCTCCCCTCTAAAAGGTCTGTTCTTCAGGACATGTGAAAATGCTCCTTGGAAAACAACAGTTTTATCTGTTTTTTTGTTTTTAAAGAAAACAGGGGATATGACTTAAAGGTCCAATCACGTGATATTGGACATTCAAAAAAAAAATCTAAGAGACTTCTTTCCTACGAGTTCTCAAAGATTGTGATTTATTTATTTTTAAAAGATATAGAAACCCAAAGACATAGAGAGTTTTCTTGGATGTGCAGGAGAAACAAAGTACCCAAGTAGGTAATGGACATTTATAATCATATAGTCCTAAAACAGCAAAATTACTTTCAGGAAAATCACTGTTACACATTTGTCTAGAAAACACAAAACCATGAAATCCCCCTATATTGAAGGCCACACAGTTCAGTATCCTATGTTCTTAGGTTTTCTTCTTCCTGTTTTTTCAATATTTATTGAACTTCTTATGTGGTAGGTGTTGAGGATTCAAAGATCAATAAGAAGTTGTCCTGCTTTCATGGGCTGTGCAGTAAAGATTACAGTTGCCTCTTGTCATAGAAAAGCTGGAAAAGCCCTCTGAAATCTCACTTTAACTCCAAATGTTTCAGATGGGAAAAATCAAAGCCAAGAAAATTCAAGACACTTATGCAAGAACATACAGGTCCAAAGATTTAGTCTGTCACATTCTACTCATGGATCTTTCAAGAAAGCCCAGTTGTCTTTTCTAGAAAGCACCATTGTGTCACCAGAGACACAGGCTGGTAAAGTGGAGAGACCACAACTATAATGGGGGCTTCAGTGTCCACCCAGCTCAGCCACTGACCAGTTGGGGTGGTCACTTGGTCAATATTTCTTCCCTAATGACACCAGTTTCTTAGAGTATTTTTGGATATACTCAGTTGGACATTTACCCCTGGAAATGCTGACTTCATAGGTCCACACTGAGACCAGACCTCTCTGGTGGGTGTCATCCTTAGGAAACTTTCAGAAACACTAAACCAGACGAGCCCTACTCTTTCAACTATAAGAATATTTCAAAACAAAACAAAATCAAAGATGTGGCAAGATGAATGTCTATGTACACAGAGACTCTTGCTTCTAAAACATGAAATCTTTCACTAAGCTCTATGTCTGTGATCAGTACTCTTTGCTTGCTGATCTGATCAGCTTCCTCTGGTCTTCCAAGGAAAACTATCCAGTTACATAGGTGGAAGAGACCTCAAATGCACAGACACTTCTGGCTACTGCATTTATGAGTATAAGTGAACATGGGGAAAAAACATTATTTATACAAGTTAAGCATTCTTAAGTCAACATCTAAAATGCTCCAAAACGCAAAACATTTTGAGCACCAAAAATGCTACAAGTGGAAAACCCCACAACTGACCTCATGTGACAGGTCACAGTCAAAACATGGGATCACTGAAATACTGTATAAAATTACCAACGGGCCACCTGCGTAAGGTGTATATGGAACATAAATGAATTCACATTTGTGATTTGGGTTTTATCCCCAAATATCTCATTATGTATATGTAAATATTCCAAAATCTGAAAAAAAGAATCCAAAACCCCAGACACTTCTGGTCTTAAGCATTTTGGAAAAGGGATACTCAACCTGTATGTTTATATCTCAATAGAGAAACAAACAGACACCATCATCAAAATTTCACCTAGCATACTAAATAGATTATAGAGGTTGGTGTTATGTTGTTGTGGAACCTAGAAAAGCAGAAATTGTATTTGTATTTGCTCAATTGTTTCTAAGGTAAATCGTTAGTGTTTTCACACATTCTTTTGATGGGCCAAATGCTCCTAACAAGAACGAATAGAAGCCTTCAGTTAAAAACACGTATCGTTGGATTAAAATCAGAAATGTCAACACAGGCACAAATCTGTGAAAGCATCCAATTCACAGGCTTTTGACTAAGTAGTTTGGATTTTGCCCATGTAGAAATCACAGGTGGAGGATTTTATTGTGCACTGTGATGCCTCCATTTGTCTCCATGAAATCTAGAACCATGGACAAGCCTAGATGGGCCACACCGATGATGGTGGGACAGGTCATAAGAGACTGAAATTTTTTTTGTTTTATTTGGCCTTCCCATCCATTTCTTTGGGTTACAGAATTAAAGATATTGATTTCTGATGTAAATAAACAATTGAATGTTGACATCATGCTAGAAATGTGTGGTCTATAATATCAGACCAAGCCAGGTAAGATGGGATAGGCAAGGAAATCAGAGACCCAAATAATTCAAGTGAAACCAAATTCCCAGTGCTTGAGTGTATGTGTGTGCTAAGTTCTTCTGAGTTTCTTCATCTACTTTACAGGGGTTTAAATGCTCTCCCAACTGATAATTCCTAACCTCCTTGCCTGCACTAAGTACAATGTTAGATGAGGTAAGGATCCCAAGAAGATAGAGAAGGAGGTATTCCCTGATCATCAAGAGGTACCTACTGTGCAGCACTTCCATTTTCCCAACTGTAAAATGGACCTGGGGGCAAGCACTTTGGGGGGAGAAGCAGAATGGGCAGGAAGCAGGAAACAGCTCTATTCCCAGCGTGGGCCCTCACTGTGTAAACTGGCCCTCAGTGTCTTTCTCCATACAAAAGATAAAAATCTCCCTTTCGAGCCCAAGTACCGATGATTCTGTGTATACTACAGAGAATTTTTTTGAAGAACAGTTTAAATGTCCCAAAGGTGTTGGACGATGTAATCGATCTCAGTTACTTGGGGTAATTAACACTGTCTTTGTACCTAGGCAGAATGAGATGAGACCTCAAGGCTATTAGAAATGGGTTTTTTTAGTCTTATTTATTTATTCCCCTCATCCTTCCTTCCTCCCTCCCTTCCTTCCTTTTTTCCTTCCTTCCCTCTTCTCTCCATCCCTCCATTCCTCTCTTCCTTTCTCCCCTCCCCCATGCTTCCTTTCCTTCTACCTTTCTTTCTGCATCTCTTTTTTTTTATTTCTCTTTCAAAAGGAAAAAGATGGTGAGCAAATTACGCTTTTTGCACTGTCTCCTTGGTTGTATTCTGAGGAAGGTTTTCTGGGTCCTTTTTCTGGCGATTACAGTTATTACCCTCCAACTCCCTTGTTAGTCTCATGATGGGTAACAATGCTGAGACAAGACAAGACTTAGGGTGGTGATTTTAGAATTTAAACCCCAAGCAGAAGTAGTGGATTTAAAATTCTGAGCCCAGCACAAACCTCTTCATTTTCAAGTTCATTTACCCTTGGCAACATGCAACCTCCTGTTACTAAGAGGGGAAAAAAAGCTTTAAAAGGCTCATTTAAAAGGCTGAGGAGCCTTTTGGGATCTCCGCAAGCTCTTTAAAAAACATATTTTGATGATATAAGTGTAAACAAATCAAAAGCATATGGATTGAATTTCCCTTAAATTACACAGGATTTTTAAAATGATGGGAGGGTGGAAATGTGTTTGGAAAAACATGTTTTTGGTTTTACTGACTCAGAAACATACGAATGAGCTGAAGTTTTTGACAAACCCAAAATGGCAGGTTTGTCCCTCATCTGTCTATGGGGTTCTGCCATCTTTCATGAGGCTTCTCTTGTTTTTACCCAAGGAGTAGCGATTTCTGTTAGTGCAACCTCAAAGAGAGGGGATGGGCAAAGCCAGGCATTGTGAATTCTACCTTTCCCTTGAGGCAAAAAGCCCTATTTCGTGGGTTTTGGCAATGTGGACTCCTCCTGGGCCAGCCAAAGGGATTTGTGTTCGTTTTACAGAATATACATCTACTCACGGTTGTACAACCTGGACCAGCTGCCGGGATCAGTGTACGGGCTGGCTTTCCACAGAAGCCCAGATAGATGTCATCCCAAAGCCTTTGTCCCCTGCTTTTCCATCCTCCAGAGAGTACTGTGGTCATCATTATTTTCTTTATCTTCCCACCCCAACACACAAAGTGCCAGGAAAATTGGGGTCAACAACCTATTCTACTGCCTCTGAAGGGTTGCCAATGCCAGGATTTCAGAATCAGGGAACAAGGGCCAAGAATAAGTGGGCAGAGAGAAGTGTGGCAGTGCCCTTATAAACACTAAGGTCTTATTTACAAAGAAAACTGTGGAGGCCTCTCATTTAGGTATATCTTCCCAATCCTAAAAGAAAACCTTTAAAAGTCTTCACACTTGCTGTTTTCTTTGTCACAGCCACACAAACATATAGTCCAAGAATTGGAGTGATTCCAGCAAACTCCTGGAAGATTCTGGAAGGTTGAAGGTGGGCCTGGAGGACAAGAATCCTCTGAAGACCCTTTCAACCATTCACTCTTGGCTACATAAGCCATCAGAATACTTAGAGTCAAAAAGGCAGTTGTGCTTCCATCTTCACAAAACTATCCAGGAAAAATTGGTTAGTGTTCTGAAGAATGTTCCATTTGAAAGTTTCAGTTGGAAATGTGCAGTCACATAGAGCTTGCCTCACCTGAGATGAAAAGAAACTGTAATAGTTTTCCTTTTTGAGGAACAACAACAAAAATACTCAGTTCTCTTTCAACACACATCCAAATGAAGTCAACAGTGACCACCATCACCTTTCTCTTTCTCTCTCTCTCTCCCCCTCTCTTTTTCCTCTTTCTTTCTTTCTAACTTCAGAGAACTGATATGAGAAAGTTCTTTGGAAAAACAAAGGACTCGAGTAAAAATAGCTGCTACCCGCATGGTGCCTCTCCTCCAGCAGACTCTGTCCCCTTGCCATCATAGCAAATGCCTAACCAGTCCATAATTTTAACAGCACAACTTGCACTGCCTAGGCAGCTGTCTGCCACACCATGTTTTTATGAAATCCACCCACAGCATTTGCCTCAATTACCTCCTGCAGCTGCAAATTCCACAGGTCGACCACACTCTGCAGGGAAAAGTATTTCTTTGTATTCATTCCAAATTTATTAGCCATTTCAACCGTTCCTTTGAGTGACTTGTATATTTTTAAGTGTTCATATATCACCAGTTTAGGGCCCGAGTCCCATTGGCCTGCATTTCACATGCAGCTCAGAATATTAGAGTACAGTCTTCAAAGGGTCCATATAAAAGTGGACCTGGTGTGTCGACCTCTGCTTTATTCTAAGTTCTCCAGCCACAAACACCCTTATAGCCTCACAGACTCATGATCACAAGTGCACAGCGCTTGAAAGACCAGGGATGGAACAGTTCGGGGCTCTCTCCATGCCAGAAGCATGAGTTCAGTCCCTAACTGATACATGGGAACCTCTGTAAGATGCAGGTGACAGTACTCTCACAGATGAGCAAACAGGTGCAGAGAAGCAAGGTCACTTTCCATAAGCCACAGAGGCAGTACAGCTGTCCGTGGTATCCAAGGAGGCTGGTTTCCAGAGCTCTCCACCCCAAGACATCAAACTCCAAGGGTGCTCAAGCTCTTATATAAAATGCAATGGTAGGGCCGGTGAGATGGCTCAGCAGCTTAAGCGCCTGCCTTGCAAGTGCAAGGGCCGGAGTTCGACTCCCGGAACCCACATACGAAAAAGGGGCTGGTGATATCGCTCAGCGGCATGGGCGCCTGCTGGCGCACGACGTCCTGAGGTCGACCCCCGGTACCCACAAAAAAAAAAAAAAAAAAATGCTATGGTAACTGCACATAACCTACATGCATTCAACTTTAAATCATCTCTGGATTACTGGTCACACCAAACATAATGTAAATGCTATGTAAATAGGTTGTTACATTGTATTGTTTGGGGAATAATGACATGAAAAAGAAGCATGTACATGTTCTATACAGATGCATTTTCCCCCAAGTTTGCAATCTGTGGTTAGTTGAATGAATCCACACATGAGGAAATTATGGACATAGAGGGCTGACTGCATACAGCAAGCACCAAATCTGCAAATGAGGCATTCCGAAAAGTCCAACGGCCTTTGCCCTGCCACAGGAATCTCTGTGTGAGAAGATCGTGGCAAGATTCATAGACAGGCAATAAATCTCACTGTGTCAGTAGGAATGGCAGTCATGGCTCCGTGGTCATTTGGAGCCCCCCTTTTCTCCTCAGGGCCACCTCAGAATGCTCCGTGGAGAAGCCTGGGAGTCCCCCTCCACTGTCTTAGAAATAGGCCTCAAAACTCATCCACAGGCTTCTAGCATCTTCATTTGGCTTGACAAGTGACATTTCTTGGCCATTTTTATGTTTTTTTCCTCCCTGTTATAAGGTCCCACTTCCTCCACAAGTAACCTCCATCCTGGCTCAGGCAGGCTTAGGCTGTATGATTTTGGGTGGCTTCTCTGTTTCCCTCATTACAATAGTTCCTTCTAGAAACTGTAAACTGGGTACACGAGATGTTCTCTAAGATTCCACCCATGACGGAGTGTGTTCTGGATTCCCAGAAAAAGCTTTCCAACTCCCACTTTGTCACTTCCAAACTGTGACCAGGGCAAGTTCCTAAACCTCACAGAGCCACACTTCCTCAGTGCCATCGTAGTTGGAAAGGGCCTAACTTACATCACTTTCACATCAGTGATGATGATGTATCCAGTGTGCCTTGCCCAGGATAGATAGATGATAGATACAGTGGAGCCTTGACTTACGAACTCAATTCACTCCTGAGGGCTGGTAGTAACTGAAGTTGTCAATTGAAGGCTCCAGCTCCTCTACACAGCCTTCAAAATCTCTTTCCTGTATACAGGTAGATCCCAGTGTCCTTAGAGAGACATTGGCCAAGGATTTCTCAATTCACCCCATACAGGAAGGGATGTCATAGTGTTCCTTCCAAATGTTCCTTCCTTTAAGGGTTAAACCTGTATCTGAGACCATCTGGAAGCATAAGCAGCTGGCATCCAGGTCATAACTCAAGACTGGTCATAAGTTTAAACTTCTGGTCATAACCCAAGTTCTTTGTGTGTCAGGCCAGTTGTAACTCGAGTCCACTGTACATAGATAAGTAAATAGATAAATAAATAATGCTTGCCTTTTGCAAGTTGATACTGTACTTTAATAAATAGTGTATAGGATGCTAAAGATACAATTACCTTCAACTGTGTTTGAAGGTGTAGTACAACCTAACAACCCTGTCTTAAAAACAGGTGGAGCAAAGACAATGTCCAGAATTTCAACCTACACTTTAAAACTTTATTCTTAATTAACAAATGAACCAAGATTAACTTTCCACACCATATAGGAAAACAGGGCTGCTTGATTAACAGAAAAGAGGGTTTTCTGCCAAGACCCTTCCCTCCCACCAAAGAAGAAAATGCCAGTTGGAAGTGAACTTAATAAGGACATGTTAAGTTGGGCGCATCTGCTTCCATTCCATGTCAAGAAATTACAGTCCACACTTGCATTCAGCAATTTATTCTTTTTCTAAAAGTTTCTTTGCTGTCATGTACAAGCTATGTTTAGAATTTAGTGTTTCAAGATGGTTTCACTGTATAGGCAAATAAAAACAACTGTGGGACAGAGAGAGTCTATTGATCTTTAGCATCTAGAGGACTGGAATTTCCTTTGTGTTTTTGAATAATACAATTGTTTTAATAACAATTTTTTTTCAAATTCTGAATTAGGGTAGTGATGTATGAAAGTTAACCAAAAACCTGTTGTAAAGAATTCAGAAAAACTTTAAAATATCCCCCAACAGCATAAAGTCAAAGGATGTACAGTAAAAAGCTCTTTAGCCCTTGTTTTTAATACTGATGGAAGTGGCCCAAGTGGCTTTGGCAAGTCATATAGCCACAATCAGACTGAGATTGATTATCAGCAATAAGAGATATTTTGGGCTCCATGCATGCAACCCAGCCTAGCGTTGACATTCTATTCACTATAACTTGTTATTCACAGGGTGCCCAAAGCTTTGCAACTTCATTTCCCCAACCATTAAATATCTAATCATTCAACATATTCTATTAAAGCATCAGTTTTAGATCTGTTGACCCCCACAAAGGTTGAGTATGTGACATTGGAGTGTCTCAAGAAACAAGTCCATGCAGTTGCAGCCTTGAAATTAAAATTTAGATACCAAACTTGGCCACGTATGAATTAAAAGTAGACCAAAAAAACAAACAAACAAAAAAACCCTGTCTGATCTCTTTCAAAAATGATACAAATCTGAAATTGTTTCCAAGCTTCTATGTGTTCAGCTACAGATGAGCCTAGGACTGAAACTGTCCCTTTACTAGTTGTATCAGCTTGGACAGCTGCTTAAGCTCTCTACATACACATTTTTTTAAAAAGGATATTGAGATATAATTTGGGTACCAAGCAATTCATCTATTGAAAGTTCAAATTTGATGTCTCTTATATTCACAAGGCTGTGCAACTGTCACCACCACAATAAGTTTTAGAATATTTTTGTTCCCCCTCAAAAAAATCCCGTACATGTGAGCTGTCACTCACCATTTCCAAAATTCCCCCTCCCCAACCCCTGCAACCATTAATCTACTTTCTGTCTCTGTAGATTTCCCTATTCTAGACATTTCATATAAATGGAGCTGTTTAATCCATGTTCTTTTATGATTAGCTTCTTTCACTGGGCATAGTGTTTTTAAGGGTTACTATGTTGTCACATGCATCAGCACTTCATTCCTTTTTATGGCCAAGTTTCCATTCTATGGCTTTACCAGGTTTTTCTTATCTGTATTCATCACTTAACAGACACTTGGGTTGTGTCTACTTTTGGGCTACTATGAATAACGCTGCAATGAACAACTGCATATATGTCTGTATGTCTATTTTTGTATCTAGAAAATTCTATTACTTTACTTACATGGCTATTTTTATTGTTAATTGATTTATGTAAAAACACTTGACAAATGGTTTGAAAGACAGAGCCATCGTCTTTCCCATCATCACCTGCATTTCTAGACTTTGCTGATGATTCCACATCTGGACCATCCAGTGTTTGCACTCTACAATCAATCAGCTTCCCATCCTTTTAATATCTAGGCTGTATCTTGAATCCGTACTTAATTCTCTTTCTTCATAGTGGTCTCTTAAATTGAAAGCCTGATTTCTTCTTACTAAATATTGTTCTCACCGTTATCAAGTTACGCTGCCCCCATGCTCTATTTCTTTTCCACCACAAAGTTTTAGATCTGATGATCAAGTGTTTTGAAAACTGCAGTGATTCTCCATCAACTAAAAGATTCACTGTCCTACATCCTCTTTCAGGTATAAAATATGCAAGCCTCAGACTTGGGTAAGAAAAGCTATACATTTGATGATTTTTCTATAAATAGACTTAAGTCCCCATTTAGCCTACTGGCAAAATATTATATCAATTATATTTAGGTAAATTCAGTTGCCCAGCTTCCCAGGAGAATTTTACAGAAAGTCTAAGGCATTAGATACTTTCATTAATAAATAATTCACCATGTATCTTCTAGCAGATAAGACATCCTGAAGAATAACAATAATTCAATTAGTTATAAAAGCCAACAGAACCAATAAGTATTCTTTTTTTTTTTTTTTTTGGTACCAGGAATCGAACTCAGGACCTTGTTCTTGCTAAGCAGATGCTGTGCCACTGAGCTATATCCCCGGCCCTTGATAAGTATTAATGCCATCTATCACTTGGTATCAATATACTTTTTGTGTCGTAAATTGAAGGTTCATATTCCTTCAGGTGTCGTTTTCTGAAGTATCCAGCTCTTTCAAATTAGGAGCCTTGACTCTCAAGTTTATGGTCTCCTCTACAAAACTTGAGCACACTTTTTGGAATGGCTGCTTCCCAATGTGCTTGATTCCAAAGCCTGTGCTTCCAACCACCATGGTGTGCTATCTCCAGAGTTCTAGGGAGCACCCAGGGTTCTGACTCAAGAACCAACCCTTTAGGATGCTCCAGAGCCAATAGCAAAGGGAAAGCAGCAGAGAATTCTTGATTAGGGCTGCTCCTCCTGCCTGGCCAGGCTCTCAGATTTGAAGACCATTTGCTAGTCTTGGACTTGGCCTTCCTTGTGTTTGCAGCAGCTCTCAGGAAGCTCAGCAAGGAATGCACAATGGACTGTCATTTCTTAGAACACTCCAGCCCAAGATCTGCCTCTGCCACTGCCTCTAAGGACAGAGCAGCAGCCTAGGGGATCACACCCCTAGCTATTAACCCAGGGTGGTGAAAGCACAGGGGCATGTGGAGTCCATTCTTAGGAAAGATATGCCGCCAGCGGATGGAAATATTACTACAGTTCGAAAGAAAATGAGGAACCATCACAGTAAGACCTGAGCATTCTCCCTGATCCAAAAGTAGAATCCTAGTTCATTCTCCTCCGAAGAAAGAACCAAACATGAGTAGAAAAATGAAAGGACAGAGTAGTTGACTCTACACACAGGAAAAAAGAGAAACGTGGGATTTTTTTTTAAAAAAGAAACTGGTCATTCCATGCTATGAATTCCCTCTATTCAAGCATAGGATGAATAGAACTAGAGAAATTTCAGCTGTAATGACCTATAATCATCATTGTGAATTCAGAATCCCAAGCTTCTGGCGAAGTTGAGTTTCCAAACATCCAACTTTTTGCTTTTATCTTAGAATGAGAAGGGTCTGAACCAACTGGAACAAGCAGAGAAAGGATTTAGAAATATTAACCTTTCTCTCTGTGTCCTTCCAACTTGTAACAATTGAAAGGATGAGTTCGTTTGACAAGAAGTGCTGCTTGAATTTAGATTTGGTTCGTTCAAAGAGATAGCAACTATTTCTCCTGAGTTAGAGAAAAATGAGGCATAAAGATGACATACTTGACATATTTATTTAGAAAAGATACAGTATTCCTCTGTGTGCATGTGTGTGTGTGTGTGTGTGTGTGTGCGCGCGCGCGCGCGTGTGTGCCTGTGTTCGATCTTAAATGTGGGCAATGTAGGGGCCATTTTTCCATTTTTCTGTTGTAAAAGGAAACTCATCTTGCAGGATTGCTTCATTTGGTTATATCCATTTAAAGACTTAAGAGTAACTCTTTCTCCGTATTACCTCATGATAAATCCTCTGAAATTCCCTGCTAAAACAAGTCCCATTGATAGCAGATCAAGGGTTCAGCCTTCTCAAATTTTATTATGATTAATCTCCCATTCATGTTAAGGATCTTTCAACTGTTTTATTCCTTCTGATGCTGGAATTTCTTATCATCTTAATGTGTTTATGGTATCTCTAATCCACCCTTTCTATCTGCAGGCTGATCATTGTCTACGTGGTTTCAAAAGCTCCTTTCCTTCCCTACCAGTTCACTGTTCTCTTAAGGTGCTCTTGGGGAATTTGCTTAAGGGTGCTTAGCTTTGATTTCTGTAGGTTTCTAGTTTGAAGGAATCATTTTATTGGTTAGGGATTTTTGGGAGGGATTTTAGCTTTTAGGTCTTTTTTAATGTTTAATATGTTCATTCCTGCATTCGCATTTAATTGTCGTTTTCTTAAGGGAACACATTTCTCCCCAGTTAATTTCTAATGACCCATTTTCAGGGGCATCTGCACTACAGAGGCAGCAGCTGATCTCGATTATTCCTGAATTTTCTCAGCAGGGACCTCCACTGACCTAAGCATCCCTTTCACAACACTGTTCCAGGCCCAACAAAAGCCAGTGACCATCTAGCCCTCAGCCCCCTTGGCTTAATGATCGGCTACTTCTAATTACTTTTAAATTATTTTAATTGCTTGAAGCCATTAAAAACACACACTCAACATTTGTGCATTTTGAAAGAATTGCCAGAGTCTACTCAGCCCAACGTTTCCACTGACACAACATGACTTAGAAAAGGAACATCAAAGGCTTGTAAACGAGACCACTGAAAGAATTCTTACTTCTCCACCCATGAGGCTCAACATTGTCTAAAAAACAATGTGATTTCCAGAGGGAGCTGGCTAACCATAAACCCTATGAACTCTGGTGAAGCTGCCTAGCACAGAATTGGACAAATTGCAGGGTTCCTACTTTCAGGGGAGAAAAATGTGGAGCCCCATTACCAAGACGTCAGCCTCACATTATATTACTAAAAGAAACAATAGATTCATGGTCCAAAATCTGTGCTTAAAATGTTAGGTTCACAGTATCTTTAAGGCTTTGAAGAAATTTAAATGTCAGGGGGGTGAAATTCTAGTATAACTAGATTAAGGATGATTCAGAATTGGGGATAACAGAATGCAAAGTGCAAAAACACCTGCTGGAAGAGTCCACATCCTCATGGAAATTTCAGCACATTGCTGATGGTGAAAATTTAAGAGGATCCATGTGGTATCCCAAGAGGTTAGCTTAATATTTGGCAATAAGTAGTGGTTAAATAAGTAAATGATCAGATGAGTAAAATGTCCTGAGTTTGAACTGAAAATAATACAAGCCATAAATTTACCTACCTATACATTTTTAATTCCTCTCTTCCCCTATTTGGAGTAACATTTCCCTACATGAGATTCAGCCCTCTACCAATAACCTGAACCCTATTCATTTCTACCATATCAGAAACCCTCCTTTAAGAACTCATCTGCATCTCCAGTAACTACCTTCTCACATTCATATGCCATGAAGTCTACCTCCTAATTTCTCTCACGCCACTGCTTGGTTTGAGGCTTCATCATCTATTTCAGTACTCTCTTAATTGAGTGGCAACTCTGAGAATGTAACTGGGATCCAGTTTCTTTTTATGTATTTCTCAGTCCTGCTTCCTCAATGTTGGATTCATTCTTGCAAGCTCTTTACTTACAGTAGCAAGATGGCCACCAGCAGATTTGCCGGGTGCTTCCTTCCTTGCCCCATCTATCAGGAAAAAGAAAGCATTTTTTTTCCAGTATCCCCTGTCAAACGCAGAAAAGCTTTCTTTTCACAACTGTTCCAGCAAACTCCTCCTCTTATCTCTTTCTCTGTTCTGCCAATCCCTGAACCAATCACTGTGGCCGGAGATGCATATAGGTTTATTGGTTTATGCCAAACAGGAATCACCCCTAGAACCAGGGTAAGGACAACTGCAATCAAATTTAAAGGCAGAGAAAAGGGGTGGGTGAATCCCCGAGGGATAAAAACAGTATGATGTTGGGAAAAGGGGGAAGGATGTCTGGGAAGCGGCCATGATTGTCTAGTGCTGGAGATAATGGATAGGATCAACTGCAGAGTCCAAGACCTGAAATTACTACAGATAGAAAGGAAAAGAAACCAGAATGTACAGCCAAAGAAGTTAGAAAAGGTAGAAAAAGTGGTCCAAATCTATAAGGCACAGCATGAAATAACTGATGTTCATAAAATTCCATTGAAGCAATAGTTATCTAAGGTGGTTAATCATCAGGATCACCTCGGGGACTTCTCCAGTTTAATACAGATCCCTTGGAACTATCCTCAGAGACCTCAGTTCAGTCAGTCTAACGCTGCTGAAATGTAGAGCGGCTGTGTGGAAGATGGGCTAACCTGGAGCAGTGAGGGAGCCATGCAAGGATTCTAGGCTGGAGGATAAACAACACCCCAATTACTGTATCACTTAGTCCTTGAGAGGAGTGTGAAATGCAGGCAGGTTTTCACCTTTCTCTGCAGGGGAAAAATCACAGCAGTAAGTCATCAAACAACTTTCAGATGGTCACACACAGTGGACTGGCAGCTAGGTCAAGTCTACAATGACTGACTCTTATTTCCCAGGTACACTGGCTTGACAGCTTGGTGAAAAATGGAAAAATTCAGAGTTCTTCAAAAACATCCAATGTGTCCCGGCTATGTGGGAGGCTGAGGTGGGAAGATCGTATGTTCAAGGCGGTCTAGCCAATTTAGTGAGAAACTTAGTGTCTTAAAATTTAGAAAAATAAAAATCTCTAAGGATGTGGCTCAGCAGTCCCTGGAGTTCAAACGCCACTACACAAGAGAAAAAAAAAAAAAAAAAGCATGAAATGTAACTTACCAAATATATTTGCATTTTTAGGTCTTGTATACATAAACTGTTAATGAAAATAATTATTTTATGTGTTGTACGTAAAATTTCACCAAGAAACTACAACATTTAATAAAATAATTTGGTCCTTATTCCTCCCTTATAGGATCCTGTATTTTACTAAAAAGCAAAAAGCAAAAAACAAAACAGAGAAACTCAGAGGCAGTAAGAAAATCTAAATGGCACCCTCTTCATCAAGCCTGGCCCTGAAGTCAGTTCAAACTTATCTAATTCTTTTCAACTTCAGTAGTCCTTCTCAGCCCCTAATAAAAGGTAAAGGAAAGTTTAAAGAACCCGAGGGCTTGGAGGAGATCTCAGTGTTTCAAGTGAGCCAAAGAAAGGAAAGTTCTAAAAGAAAGACTAGAACCCTCTAACCCTTCCCTGCCCCTCCAGCTGACAGCGTTAGTCTAGGTACCTGAAGTGGGAGCCAGAAAAATACACAGAGCCTGCTCTGCCCCTTATGGCCCTGGCATGGACTTCCAGCCCAAAACCATCCAATAAGACTGAATCCAGCTGATGGACGAAAGATGAGAAGCAGCAGCTTTCTGGTGAATTTTCTTATACGTCTGTTCCCAAGCCAATTGTTTGAAGATTTCCTTTTTTCCTTTTAAGGTCCAGTACATCTCTTTTTGGGCTTCTTGCCTTCCACTGGGGAGGAATCCACCAGCAACAGATCCAGCGATGGGGCACTAACTTTCCATTCTACCAAGTTGTTTCTTTCATTTTGGCCAAAGATCAGCACTGATCTAGGTTGTTGCCAGCTGTGAAACAGCTGTGCGATTCACAGAAACCACACTGAGCTGAGGAGGCTGAGAGATTTTATTAAGTCAGGAAAAAAAAAAAAAAAAAAAATCAAGTTCCTTCTCTCCCTTTCTCAACCTTCCTTAAATAATTTTCTCCAATATGGATGATATGATGTATGGTAAAACTCAGGTTTTACACCTCTCTGTGATCTAATTAAAGAGCTTCATTTCTATTAGGAGGAAGAAGCCACAGAGATAAAAATTTGCTTGAGCTCTCTTTTAGAGGTGGGATGGGGGTAGGATAAGAAGTTCTCGTTTGTTTCACCATGCAGGTAAACTCTCAGCAGGCAATCTTCTCCCAAAGTCAGGGACTAGAAGGGCCTCTTCACATAATTGAAATTTTGAACAGAAGCAGAGCTCTTCAAATTGCTGGGACTTTATAGTATGCAGACTACACTAGCGCTGTTATAAAATGCTCCTCCCAGTGTCCAAAATGCATAAAAACTTCTAAACAGGGCTTTTTAAATATACTTGGTTAGTAAACCCATGAGAATAGGTATAAAATGGATTTGTTTTATTTGCAATCAGCTGTATAGACAGTTAACAAATGAAGGATATATTTGCACCAGCTGCTATTATCCTAAAACAAAATAAAATATCTCACTTGTAAATCCAAAAGAAATGTAATCATTCCTGAAAAGGTAGACACACAGCTGAATTTCTTGACTTTGATATTGCTGCCTGTAATGGTCATACCCAGTGTAGTAAGTGAGATCTTTCACACTCAAACACCTGAAGTGAGAAGCACAGGGCAGACATGGTTCGCAGCCTTGAGCTGTGTCATTGTCATCTTGCAGACCTTGACACAACGCTAGCATGTTAAAACTGTTTCCTGCTTGGCAATGTCAAGGATGAACACTTGGAAAATCGCATGGAATATGAGATGCAATGTTTTCTCCACAAAATCTCCCTTTCAATCAACCTTTGAATGACATTATTATTGGAAAGTAAGGAGCAAGTAGAATTCCATGTTATTTTCTAGGATACAAAAGTGCCATCTTTGCAGTGTAAAGATTATGCCACTAGTCAGATTCAAATAATAAGATATTCAGCTAGAAGAGGAATGGATTTGCCTCTCAACCCACGTAAACCTGGACTGGAGGTATGGACAGCTGGAGTTATGGGTACAACTATAGCAGGGGAAGAAAAAGACTTTTACTGGGCTTTGTGGCCAATAAGCCTGTCACCTGGGACTAATTAGAAATCATTTGTTAATCAGCCTATGCGTTAATTTTTTTTAAAGTAACCATCTTCATGGCTCTTGCATGAGAGATGGATATGTGCTGAGTTGTGACTCCTAGTTCATTTTGCTAGTATAATGATAGTCATATATTTTTCTTGTTTTGACAAGTGAAATCTCTGGTGAGCAGAGGGAAAATGGTAGTGACTGTCTATATTTTTAGCCTAACGTACAGACTGGAGGCAGTTTCAAACTTCCTCTAATGCATGTGTTTCTCTTTCCAAGAGTTTTCTAAAAGAGAATGCTTAAGCAATTCTTAGAATTGAAAAAGATTTCCTTAAGTTCCCCAGTCAGCATTTATTACTTTATTGGATGTTACTTTATTTTATTTCTAAAAAACTACTTAATAAAACAACGTACTATCAACAGAGAGTGGGTTCAACTCAGTGATGATTATTACCTTTTGCAATAAGCCAGTCATGTCCTCTATAAACACGGTTGTAGAGTGACTATTGCTTGGTCCTCTGAGTAGTCTGTGGACAGGTAATGAACGTATAGGCCAACCCAAGAATCCAGATGTCCAGATGGATTGGATGCTTCTGAATTTCCACATTTTGTACAAACACTGAAGGGTTCCTATGTACCTTACTTTATTTGGTGGTGGTGGTAATAGGCATTGAACCCAGATCTTCACAATGATGTACACCCCAGAACTTTGTTTTTAAAAATCTTCAATCATAGTCTTACTAAGTTGCCCAGACTGGCCTGGAACTACTTGCAATCCTCCTGCCTCAGCCTTTGCAGCCACAGTTGTTACAGGGTTATGCCACTATGCCCAAGCACCTGTTTTTGACAGCTGTGTTTTTTAGACTCATGGATGTTCAGCTGTCTTGATTCATTCGAGTAAAACAAAATGAGTTGGGGATTTCACCTACTGTATGTAACCTTGTTCTTCCTTGTAGCAAATGTATTGCATCTGCATGAAGGTATTCTGGTGCCTCTTGGGAATAAACTAAAGACCAGATTGTGTGACCTGACGCTGGGGGAAAATCTGGGCGAGGCTGTCTCCTGGGAAAAGGTAGAAGAACAAGGCTAGAATCGGTGGATTGGCAGTCATTGGGCAGGTAGAAAAGAACTACTCAATACTCATGTAAGAAAGAAATCTAAAAGGAAGTTTTGCCAATTAATCTTAATTGACTGAATTAAGAGACTCCTGGAGAAGTGATTGGATCGGGGGGTGCCACAGTCATCACTGGGTTAACCCACTGATGGTCATAGCTCAGTGTGCTGTGAGGAGGTGGGGGCCCATTGGAGGAGGTGGGTCACTAGGGACATGCCTTTGGAGGACATATCTCCACCCTTCCACCATCATTCGTGCCTTGGAGCCAGCCAACCAGACTTAAACCTCTGATACTGTGAGCCAAATTAACCTCTCCTTTAAATTACAGTTGTGAGGTATTTTGTCCCAGGAACTGGAAAGCTGACTGATACAAAAAGGCTCTTGAAAAAGATGTTAGTAGTTCTGCTTAATGGGACCTTCTGGTTTAAGGTCTGATTGGGCCAAGCTGATGTTCAGGAAATAGAGCAAAGCAAACAAAAAAGATAGGTAAAATAATAACCGTCCCAGGGAGAAGCAAGGAAGCAGAGCTAAAAGAAGGCATCAGTAGGGCAGCTCATTACATCTCATTTATTCCAGAGCCCATGAAATAGCGGTAAAGGTTCTTGGCATTGGAGTTGCTGGTCCAGGCTCTCTGTGGCCACAGAATCCCTGAAAGGAAATAGGTACAAGTCCACCAGTGTCAGTGGGTGAGAAACAGTGTTGTCAGTGCAACTTCTGTGACCCAAGCTTGAGTTCTACCTCGCATGAGAAATGCTGACGGTCAGGCTACGATGGAGCCATGAGTGTTTTCTAGGCTAATTGAGGAGGCAAGAGCTCAAGATGATGATGTGAGGTGTCTGGGGCTTCCTGGGACTACACAGACTTATAAGCCTCCCAGTGGATCTTCATCGAAGTGCTGGGCTGTCTAGAATCTGAAGTCTGCTTTGTCGGGTCACCATCAGGACGGGATCCTTTTTTAGCCAGGATGTGCCCCATGAAAGCAACTCCTGAGACAAAGGCTTGGCAATAGGTTCATTTGGGAAGTTTCCCAGGGAGCAGCAGGGAGAAAGACAGAAGGAGAGAACGACAGAACAAGGAGGCACGGGAGGATGAGCCACAAGTGCACTCGTGCTCACTTGCCGTGGGTGGGTCTCCTGAAGAGCCCCACGAAGGCAGTGTCTAAACCAGCCCTCTGACTGATAGAAAGCAGTAACATTTATCTTAGAGCTTTTATTTCCCATTTATAAAAAGTTTCTCCTTGAGACCTTTACTCCATCATCTCCAGATTATTCATGTGTGAGTTAACCACCTAGGCATCCCACCAACCATAGAGTCAGAAGAGCACAGAGACCTGCTTCAGACGGGCTTGGGACACACTTGACCGGAGGTCATGAGAGCATAAAGCAGGCTGCGTTTGACACAGTTCATACCGATGAGGAGGCCAGGCGGGGGTGCAGCAGTACATACGAGACTTGAAGTGTACAGTGCACAACCACCTTACCCTCCTCTCTTCCCACCTTTCAGAGAACGGAAGAGGCACGGGGAGGAAGCCAAGAGGCAAGAAGCAGAGAGTTGAGAAGACCAGGCAGGAGGGGGCCTGACTAATTAAAGGTAACAGCCAAGGCCTTTTAAAATTCTGAATGGGAGTGAAAAAGTTCTTTATCCCCACTTGTAAAGTGCCAGTCTGGACTGTCAGAGGTTTAGGGGCTGCCCAACTGTCTTCTTTTTTTTTTTTATGTGGATACTGGGAGTCGAACTCAGGGCCTCCTGCTTACCAGCAGGCACTTGTGCCACTGAGCGATATCACCAGCCCATTTTTTTCCTTTATGTGGGTACCAGGAGTTGAACTCAGGACCTTGCGCTTGCCAGGCAGGCGCTTTCACCGCTGAGCTATCTCACCGGCCCAACTGTCTTCTTTGACCTCTGTAACATGATCAAAATGAGGCAAATGGATGGGAAGGGAACAAAAAGGAAAATGTGGGATTCTATTTCCTTAATCTTATATTCAACTAATTAACCACCTTTTAAGAGGCAATAAAATGACTAAATATTTTACCAGGTCCCACAGGTGCAGGCAGGAATTGATGAGTCCTGTCTACTTCCTTAAGAGCTCAGTGTCTGGTTGGCCAAGCAATTTGTCTGCCAGAATTAAAACCTGTTCTTCCACAGCTGACCCCTTTCATCATCCTAAAATACCCTCAGTTTCATCATCTGATGATTTCAGGAACCGTTTGTATGAATTTTAGTATCAGAATAAACTTTCCTCTCTCCTCTCGACAATAACATAAAAGTCTATTGCTCAACTTAGGAAAACTCTATTTTTAAATTAATTTATTATGTAGGAAAGTAAGATATCTGCTGCATAAGGAAAATGTTCCTAAGAAATTTGTAGCATCAGGGTTTTAGGAAAGTCCAGTAGCTATTGGAGCCATATCAGTTGGCTAATAGTGAAAGATCAATGACACAAGATGATTTCAACAAAAAGAAAGAATCGCAGCCATCAACCCAAGAAATGCTGAGACAGCTTGTTCCAAAGTGTCTACAAGTGTTATCAATTGATTTATTGGCATGTTCCATTCATTTTAGATTTTTCAAGTACCAATTTCAATTTAAATACGACCTCCTCATTCCCTAAAACATTAAAATGCATCAGAAATTTGAAATTGTTCATTTCCAAACCATATTTTCTAAGCTGTTTCTCATTTGGGGAAGGAGCACATACATTTTTAAGCTTTAGTTTAGAAAATATCCTCTTCCAAGATTAAAGCACTGAAAGCTCCTCCATGAGTTTAACCCAGTGAAGATCACAAAAAAGATGAAGAGAAGGATATGGAACCATGCTGCCCAGTCTGGAAGCTACTAGCTATTGGTGGCTATTGAACTAAGATACATATTGGATTCTGAAAACTTAGCGTAGTCAAGAATCATTCTAATGATTATATTGTTGAAATCATGATTTTTTCCAGATGTGTGAGTTAAATAAAATTTATTATTAATTTAATTTCATTTATCTTGCTTTACTTTTTAAAAATGTGGCCAATTAAAAATTACAATTATATAAGTGGCTCTCACTATATTTCTATTGGATAGCACAGTGCTAGATAAGAACAGTATAGGTAGATATTACATAAATCTAATTTGAAAACTTTGCTATTGGGATGGTAGTCAATTTCAGACCCTGAAGCCAGGGTTTTTTAAGCAGTGCTTTGGTAGCTAGGAAGCAGCTCAGGCGGGAGAAAATTTCCATATTACCATGCTTTGTGGAGTGTTGGCATGTTTCATATGAATGATCACTTGACTGGGACTTGAAAAGTCTCCCCTCTCATCCTAACACTATCCCTGACAAATTGTGCCCTTCAGAAAGTTATTTAATATATCCGGCTTTACCCATTTATAAAATAAGGAATTTGGATTACATGATTCCTAAATCCATTTCATCTCCCTTATTCCACAAACTCAAATCCTATCTGTTTATACAATGCAGGAACATGACAGGGATATTAATGAATTATACTTACTTACCAATAAGGAACCTCAAAAAGGGCTGGGTAGAGGCAATGTTATCCTATTTCCAGTGTGTTAGAGATAGAGGAATATACTCCAACTATCAGCTACCAGATCCCTAATCCTTTGGCTTAAGAGAAGTGCTACATCTGGGGTTTGCTAACTTGAGTCAGCAAAGACTTTCTATTTTGTTGAAATGACTTCCTGAAGTCATTTTTCACAAGGTTCCAACTTTCTAAGACATTCTGCTGTAAATGCCTTTGCTGTCAGCAGATAGAAGCCTGCCAAAGGTGGCCTCTCCAGGACATTCCACTGCTTCTCCATAGAGTTGAGGCCCATGTTTGCTGCCACCCTTTGGGGAGTACAAGCCACTCTGTCTCTGCCTTTGATCATATACAGTGACTATTGTGGTCACTTGCAGTGCCCTTGAGCAAGACTTTGCAGAGCTGGATATCCTCTCCATGTACTTTTATTGAGACTAGAGATATAGAATGTCACTAAACCAATAACCCTGCTGATTATTGAAAAATCAATATGCACCTAATAGAAATCAGGGCTGCTATGATGAGCAGCAGAAGAGCAAGGGGAGTACAGAATACTGACACACTGCTAGGAGATATAACAATCTCAGAGGATATGAAACCCAAATCTTCAGTAGGCGCCTCTCAAAACATTTTGGTTTTACCGTGCACTTGTCATACACAACTTTTCGTGTACTGTATTTGTCATAATATCATTACACTTTGAAGGCCCCATTTTTAAAACAAATTTGTTAAACTGGTGAAACTGGTAAGACTGAGACAAAATCGGCTGGTTAAAAAGATAAGAAAAGCCCAAACATACATTACGGATGGAATGTTTGGAAGAAAGTTTGGAAAACTGAACTTTAAATGGTTATAGAAAAAACAGGCCCAAAGGCCCAAGTTGGCTTCTAGATGATTGTCAAGTGGACTTTCTAGGTGTTAAACACCAATGCTAGCTCTGCTTTAATTCAGAGGACATTGAGAAACCAGAACAAATGTGCTAAATGCTATTATTCTGCCCCCCACTAGGTCTTCAGTGGATGCCAGTTGCTTATCTCTTACTCTGTTGCAACAGCAAGCAGAAACACCAAAACAACACCCAGGATTTGGAGGCAGATTTATTTATGTAGATGGGCACTGATTGGGATCATTCCCAGAATATCAGGCCCTGATCTCTGGTGGTCTAGGGCAAGCAGGAAGTACAGAGGCAGAATGGCTTCTCAATTCCGGATTGGTTTATACAATGTGCATCCCAGTGACCAGCCATTTCTAGGAGACAGAAGCAACCGGAACTATAACAGGAACTATTACCTGGGCAACCAAGAAACTGAAGTATACTGGCTGGGAGGGGGGGCATTTTCTGTTACATTGTAGCAGGAAGTAATGTAAGAAGAATATTTCTCTCCATATCTCCAATGTGAAGTGCAATATTTAGTCATGGCTGTGCAGTAAATATTGAATGAATTAATTGAATATAGAGATAAGAATTCCAGCCTCATCACACTTTGCACTCCAGCAAGTCATTTCACCTTGTATTCGCATTTCTGACTGGTTGATTGGAAGCAGATATCATGTGGGCCAAAATAATACTAATGCTGGGCTTCAGATGGCAAGAGTGCTATGGCCCCATCATCCTAATGGTGAATTTCCTATTCATCCTCTATACCTCTTCAGCAGTTCTGTTTTCTTTTGAAGCCAATGACTTGTGTTTGAAATATGGCTGATTCATGTCAATCATAGCCTCAACGTCACTGCGCTCTAACTGGACTGTCCTCTGTACATCCCATCTCTCACAACATCTTGTGATTTAACCACACAAATGGAATTCAAATGTTTTACCCTCTAATATCTGTTATCAGAAACCACCAGATAATCCTATACACTCTTAAGTCTTAGCCAATAGCTGTACCTCTATTTAGCACTTATATTTGTGTGATGATTTGTGGTCAACACATCCATTTTATATATAAAAGTGTAAGTTTCTTGTGGGAAGGAAATATTCCTCCAATCCACACCTTTCAATTCTTCCTTTATCCCAGCAGCAAATTGTCCTGTACCAAGCAGACATTCACGAAACAGCTACTGATTTTAAGTACAAAACAATGTTGCTAGACTCTCACAGTGTTCCTTTAACTTGGAATTTTAGCTTGGATTCGGCCTTGTCTGTCTAAGTCTGTTCCTCTGCACTCTCTGGGTCTCCATAACTGGGTTTCGGGAAAGGTACCATCTGCTACTGTGAATTTACAGTCTCTTTCAGCAAATAGGGGAAGTAAATAGGGAAAGCAGGAATGGAGTTTCTCCAACTGAAGAACTGACACAGCACAAATGTGCTTGGAAATACTATTTGTCATTCATGTGCCCTGTCTGAAGTGGAATGATTCCAAGTACACCTTGTTTCACCGTGATGTCTTCACTCTGAAAGAAATCCATGTGAAAATACAGATTTTCAACTGATCTCCAGTTTCCTGGAGTCCTTCCCGTCCCTTGATCTTCCAGCTGAGTGAAATGGAGGAAATTCAGCTTGAATCTTAGCTACTCCTTCTGTGAGTCCACAGAGAAACTGCTAAGGCCCCCATGCATAAATTTATGACATTATTAGCTAGTCTACAGATTGCTTAGGGACTATCAAGGATACTTGTATACATACAAACTGCTCAAAAAGTATGTTTTGAAAAGAATAGCATGTAATGCAAATGAATCTCTTCTCAATTAACTTTCCCGAACCCCAGCATCCTGGTGTCTTCATGTTGCTATTATTAGGTCAATGTCAAATAGTACATCTAAGATGAAAAACTTACAAAGATTGCCCTTCTACCCATGAATATATATGTATATATCTATATTTATAAATTCTCTATAGTGTCTAAGAATCTGTTCCTTGGGCCGGTGAGATGGCTCAGCGGTGTAAGCGCCTGCCTTGCAAGCGCAAGGGCCCGAGTTCGACTCCCGGAACCCACATACGAAAAAGGGGCCGGTGATATCGCTCAGAGGCATGGGCGTCTGCTGGCGCGCGAGGTCCTGAGGTCGACCCCCCGGTACCCACAAAAAAAAAAAAAAATCTGTTCCTTGAAGTCAAGGCCACTATATTTAAATACTTTTTTCAACAAATCAATACCAATAAGTCCTTGTGAAAGGTACTTACTTTCTTTGATTTAATGTCCTCCTCTATGAAATGCTAATAATCATAGTCCCCACCTTACAGAATTTCTGAGGAAGTTGCACTAGGCAATTGCACACTTAACATGAGATATCTTCACCATGAGAAGTATGCATCTTATAACCATTACTCTTTTTAAATAAAAACATAGACAATTTAAATAGCTACATATGATTTTTATTCTCAGAGCCACATAAATAACGGTTGTCCTACTCTAGCATCCTGTAACAGGGAGTCACATCTCTGTCACTTAAATTTGCAAAACAGCATACTGAGAGGCTACAGGAAAGCACTTTCTATGTTTATCATTTATCTTTGCAGTTTAGAGATACTGCAGGACCTCCCAGGGCTGCACTCAGCTCTGTGTGATGAACCCCAGACCAAAGAAAAACTCCCTGACCTACTGAAAGGAAGGGTTTATTCACCCTTGGATGGTGAATAGGACCATTTGACCCATAACGGGCTGCTGTATTTAAGCCTCATCTTCTGTAATTCTTCTCAACCCAAATGACAGGCAACTTTGAACACAGGTGCAAAAAATCATATCAGCCTCAAACACCTAAGCTGATGTCTTTGCATCTGCTTCCAGAAGAATCTTGAGGGGGGAAAGATTTCACTTGGGAACCTTTTGAAGATTATCTCTGACTCATTCTCATTTTTGAATACCTTGTTATCACCACAGAGAATCTTGCAATATAAATGATTTCCAGCCACCTTTGTAGAAAATGACACAGCCTATCCTAAGAGTTGTTCGTGGAATTACTGTGTCTTATTAGTGGGGGCTGAGTTCAGTTGATACTTAAAAGCAACAAAGGCTGAAAGTTCCCAGGTTTTTAAATTGAGATCCTTTGAAGGTATGTAAGAAAGTTTCCCCACTTTTTCTTTTGTTTCTTTGGCTTTCTTTTTCCTCCTCCTTTTTCCCAATTTCTTTTTTAAACAATCAAGCACACAAGTAATTGTCACCTTGGTATCTGAATTCTGAGATCTAGAAGGCTCTTTATTCTGGGAAACACGTAGGCTGAGCAGTCCTGAAATGGAATCAACAAAACCTGTGCACTCCCAGGTGTGAAGAGGTAATTGCAGGTGCAAATCGGTGATGGCAGGAATAACAGGCAACTGAATGTAATAAGCAAGCTGCATCCTGACGCCATGGTGCCGCTTCTTGGAACCCGTCTTTTTGTTTGAATTCATTTGCATTTCTTCAGCATAAGATGTACATAACGAAACACTTTTTACATATTCCACCAGGCTCATCAGTCTGTGACAGGAATTCTGCCTTCAGCTAGCCCAAGTAACTCACAGATGTGTGTGTGTGTGTGTGTGTGTGTGTGTGTGTGTGTTTGGCTTCTCCCCCTTCCATATCAGAGGCCAAAGATGGGAGGTGATACATATGGTATCAACGCTCTGATTTGGGTCTTTTAACAGAAGAGCTGCTTGTTTGAAAACTGTCAAAATGCAGGAGTCTGGATGATTTCCAGAACTCTGGGGCCACACACAGATAAGAAACTGCAAGAGGATGTCAGGGAGGTTCCCCGTCAGAGTGGTGGTGAGTTGACCTTCATCCCATGACCAGCTGATGAGCATTGTTCTTTCCTTATTTCTCTTTTTCTTTTCTCCCACTTACCATGTTTCTTTTTCTTGCTTGCTTGCTTTATTTTTTTCCCAAAAATATTAGAAGAGGTTAGCCCAGTTAGTGTAGATGGAAGAGGAGCAAAAGGAATTGAGAAAGAAGAAGAAAATTCTGCAATTACCATTTTGCCTCCAGCTCAAAATCTGACAAGGTAAAATACTTTCTGTAATGGTAAGGATAAGCACATAGCACTTTTCTATTTCCACTTCATCATCCTGTACACAGGAGAGGCCCACCCTTTCCAGGATGTGGTCTTCTAGGGCTTATGCAGCTTCCTCACTGGAATTGCAAAGTGCATCTCCCTTCAAATAGGTAATAGAAATGAATAGTAATGGAACCCTACGAAAACTTATTACAAAAGGGTGTGTTCATTTCCTATTGCTGCTGTAAAAAGCAATTGTAACCATGTGGCTTAAAACAACACAAATTCTTTTTCCATGATAAAAACCAGAAATCTGTAATGGGACCCACTGGAAAAATATCCAGGGATCCTTAGGGCTGTATTCCTGGAGGCTCCTGAAAAGAATTTTTTTCCTTGCCTTTTCCAGATCCTGCAGGTCACCAGCATTCCTTGGCTCATGGCCACTTCCTCCACCTTCGAGGTAAGCAGCATCTTCAGATCTTTCTCTGACCCTAACTCTTCCTCCTCCTTCTTCTACTGTAAAGGACCCTTGTGACTCTAGCTCTCTGTCCCCATAATCCAGGATAACATCCTTATTTTAACACCAGATGATGAGCAAACTTAATTCTATCTACAAACTTAGTTTCTCTTTTCTATGTAACATAACACCCATTGGTTCTGGGACCGGGGATGTGGACATCTTCAGGACATCTTGCTCACCACAGCAGAAAAGTAAATAACTTAGAATTATAAACCTGCAGAAAAAGAATACACGCCAAAAATGTGATCATGAAGCAAAGAAAAATCACAATTTAAATCCAAGCTAAAGGACAATAAGGAAATGAAAGAAATGAGGCAATAAAAGATCCTAAATAAGAATTAGAAAAAAATCTCAGAAATAAGATGGCTAAATAGCAGTGCAACATGAACAACAAAGTGCTGACAGAGCTCAGAAACAAATTGCAAAGAAAATAAAACACCGAAATGGAAAGGAAATTTCATACCTAAAACACCTCCCCTGCAGTACTGTAGAAAGAGATGGCTTGAGAGGTCGAAGGTCAGACCACTAAGAGTGGCAGTGACTGCTCGGGTGTTGGTGCTCAATGAGAGGCTGTGCTGCACTAAACAGCAAAGGCACATGCCCAGGGAGTGAGGGGAAGAACTCAGGGCAAAACACCTGTCCATCAAGGCTATGCCACGGGATTGGTGGAGTCTATAGCCCTGCACACACCCCACTGCCCGCCCTCGCCACCACATCAAAGGCTGTATCTTGGTTTCGCTGTACGTCCCCAGCCACGAGTACAAGCAGGAGTCCACTCTGCAGTGCTCCAGGCTCTCAGCCTCCTAGCTCACCTTTCCACTGTTCCTGGACGGTAGGATACCGGCGAATAATCCAAAGAAGGTTAATTATCAGGGTGGGGAGATCTCTTCCTGAGCGCCTCAGATTTTACCTCCTCAGTAATTGCCTTCCTCCATTGTCCAAAACAGCAATTAGACCAAAAAGATGTGAAAACTCATCTGTCATGAAAGTATTTGGTGAGCTCAAACTGTGTGCAAATTCCGGTTCTAAGACAGAAGGGCAAGCAAAATAAAGTAAAAAGCAAGGTAAGAGTAATAAGAAGGATAGGGTCAGCTTAGCGAGGTGGCACATGCCTATAATTCCAGCACACAGGAGGCTGAGGCAGGAGGATTTCTGTGAATTTGAGGCCAGCCTGGGCTACATAGTGAGTTCAAGGCCACCCTGAACTACACAGCAAGACTATCTCAAAAAAAAAAAAAAAAAAAAAAAAAAAAAAGAATGGCAGAGTAAGGTGGACAGTCTTACATAACATTGCTTGGAGTTGTAAACATGTCTGCAAATAAAAATTGACAAGAGCTTTACAAGATATTTAAAGTTCTAATGTTTGGGTGTAATGACTTTAATTTTAGGAATCTATTCCACAGAAATACATTAACTGAGGAAAGAGATTCACAAAGAAATACATTGCAGCATCATTGAGAGTATTGAAAAACTAGAGATAACATAATCAAAAAGCACCTTAAGAATTGACCAAATTCGGGCCGGTGAGATGGCTCAGCGGCATAAGCGCCTGCCTTGCAAGCGCGAGGGTCCGAGTTCGACTCCCGGATCCCACATACGAAAAAGGGGCTGGTGATATCGCTCAGTGGCTCGGGTGCCTGTTGGCGTGCGAGGTCCTGAGGTCGACCCCCCGGTATCCACAAAAAAAAAAAAAAAAAAAAAAAAAAGAATTGACCAAATTCGGGGCCGGTGAGATGGCTCAGAGGCTTAAGTGCCTGCCCAGCAAGCGCAAGGGCCCGAATTCGACTCCCGGAACCCACATACAAAAAAGGGGCCGGTGATATCGCTCAGCGGCACAGGCGCCTGCTGGCGCGCGAGGTCCTGAGGTCGACCCCCCGGTACCCACAAAAAAAAAAAAAAAAGAATTGACCAAATTCTGGGAACTCCATATATGGATTATATTATAGCCTTTAACTTTCATTTTCAAAGAACAATAATGCATTGATTTAAAAAAAAAAAAAAAAAAGACAAAATAAGTCCTGGGGACACATAGCAGATGAGAGATCATGGCTTTTATCCCCCACAACCATCTCCCTCTACATACACACTATAATCCAAGTTTTGCTTTTAAACATATATTTGTATATAAAAGCTATATATTGTCAAGTACTCATTATCTCAGAGTAATGGAATTATAAGTACTCTTTCACTTCCTTCTTCTTTTAAAAATTTCTTATGTGTCAATTTTTTAAATTGTCCAAAACTGGCATGAATTTATTTTATAATTGGGGGAAATGAAGGTAAGATTTTCATACTAATATATAACAGAAGTTTGGGAGAGAATTGCCCATGCAGCATCAATATAGAGAGAAATGAGGAGACAATAAATTACTAATTCTGGTATTAAAAAATTACAAAAAGAACACAGAACACAAAATGTGCATAAAGACCACAATTTGGAAGAAAAAAATGCAAGAGTAATAAAGAGCATCTTCACAGTAGTTTAATAGAAACTAAAACAATAGCAATACAAATTCAGGAAAATAAGATTTCAAAGATACAATGTTAAATGAAAGAATGAAATGAAAAGAGACTACAGAGCCAAGGAAATATAGTGAGGATTGATAAAACACTGTAAAAGATATAAGAAACAGCAAAAACAAAATTAATATTACTGAAAAATCTGTCAATAACATAAAAGAAAGTATGGCAGGTCATTAGAGTGAGTGCAGACTAAGACAAAAATAGCAAGATTAAAAGTAGTGGGTTATAAAATAATTGATAAACAGATATAAAAATAATAATCCAAAAGCCAATAATTACAACGGAAGATACAGTTATGTGTACAGTATAAGAAAGTAATCTCAACACAAGGCACACATATTACAAGAAATTCTGGTAACAGCATTAAGGTTCTGAAAATCAAGACTAAAGAATTATTTCTTTAAGCATTCAGGTAGGAAAAATAAGTAACTTACAAGAGAAAGGTATAAACTGACATGAAATTTCTGCAACTGAAGGCAATGGCATAAAGATTCTAGGGCAAAACTGACTCAAGAATATCAAAACCAGTTTATATATCATCCAGTTTAAATGGAAGCCAGAAAAGTTTTCAGAAATGAAACAACCCATGAGCTCTTCTCGATAATAAATTTTTTCCTTAGTACACTTCTTTTATAAAGTTTAAATTAATTTAATATTTTAAATTTAACAAAGATATTCATGATTCCACCTTTAAAGCATTTTATCTATGTTCTGTTACATGCATATTACAAAAAGACAAATTAGGATAATGGATAAATTTAAAGCTAGAGGGATCAAAAAGAAAGAAGGCACAAATTACCAATATGAGAAATGAATATCACTATGGATCATTTGGATATTGAAGGAATAATGATAAATAATATAAATACCTACATATTAATAAATTTAAAAACTAGATAAAATACACAAAATTTTTGAAAAAAATGGATTATGAAAGCTGATTCAAAAAAGTTGAAAAATCAAATAGCCTTATATTTATTAAATAAATTGGATTCATGATTTTTAAAATTCCTGCTAAGAAACTGCCAGGACCATATGGCTTCATTGGTGAAGTAAATCTAATAATCAATCTTACACAATTTTTTTCAGAAAATAGAGAAGGAATATTTCTCATCTTATTTTGTGACACTACCCTTATACAAAAGCCAGGTATTACAAGAAAATTTCAGAACAGTATTTTTCACAAGTATACATAAATTCTTTAAAAATATTAGCAATTTTAAATCCATTAATATATACAAAGGATTATATATTAGGATATTAATCCTAGGAATGCAAAGTTATTTTAACATTCAAAAATCTATCAATGTATTTCACAACATTAACAGATTAAAATAAAATATATGACCTTAAGCGGTTCAAGGTAATCTTGTGACAAAATGTAACATCCATTCATGACAAAAACTCTCAGCAAACTAAAGAATTTTTTTCTAAATCTCATACAGAACATCATATAAGAAACCTACAGTTATTATCATATTTAGTGATGAAAAGCTCAATTTTCCTGCCCTAAGATTGAAAATAAAGAAAAGAAGTTTGCATTGATCACTTATTGTTCAGAAGTCCTAGCTGGTTCAAGAAGGGAAGAAAAATAGATAAAAAAACATACAAATTAGAAAAAAGCAAGTAAAATGGTGTTTATTTGCCAAGGGTAATAAAGTATATGAAGAAAATACTTTCAAATCTATTTCTTTCTAAAGCTCTGATTCAGATTAGTAAAATTTGGCAAGTTTGTAGAACTAGATAAATGTACATGAATGAATTATATTTCTATACAATACTAAAAACAATTGGAAATGAAACTTTTGAAAATTATTATTATAATATATTCAAAACCCACAAACTATTTAAGGATAAATTTAACAAAGTATGTACAAAACTATACTAAAAACTCCAAAACATGGCAGAGAGAAATTTGTAAAAGACCCAAATAAATAGAGATATACCATGTTCATGAATCAGAAGACAATTTTTTTTCTACTTTTTCTTTTGAAATAACTTTAGATTGGCAGAAAAGTGGCAAAGTTAATACAAATAAGTCCCATACATGCTTCACCAAGCTGCCCCTAATATTACCATTTTATGTAATTGATACATTTATCAAAGTCAAATAGATTATCATTGATATAATACCATATTCTAAATTATAGACTTCATGTGGATTTCATCAGTTTAGTTAATATCCTTTTCCTGATCCAGAGTCTAAACAAGTGTGCTACATTGCATTTAATGTTCAGATCTCCTTCAATCTGTAAAAGTTTCTCAGTATTTTCTTGTCTTTCATGATCTTTTAAAGAATACCCTTCAGGTATTTTGAAGAATATCTCTTCTTTTGGACTATCTGCTGTTTTCTTTGATTAGAATGTGTTATGGATTTAAGGAAAGAATGTCACAAAAATGATGTGCCCTTTTCAGAAATATGAGGGGAATGTGAAAGATATGTGGTTTATTACTAGTGGTGTTAACCTATTTCATGTGGTTATGGTAATATCTGGAACAATTGGATTCCTATATTTTCTATTTTAGTTCACATTGTACACAAGAGTTAACTCAAAATGGTTCATAAGCCTAAATTAAAAACTATAAAACTTTTAGATAAATATAGGAGAAAATCTTTTCAAACTTAGGTAGGCAAATATAGGGCACTTACACACATAATGATCCATAGGGGAAAAATTAATAAATTAGACTGTATCCAAAATAAAAACTTCTACTCTTCAAAAATCACCATTGAGAAAATAAGTTAAACCAATGATTGAGGGAAGATATTTCACATACCTCTATCTAAGAAAGGACTTTTATGCCCAGAATATATGGAAGGAAAATTTACCAACCAATGTAAGACAAAATAAAAATTTTTGAAACAGACAAAATATTTCAACAATCACTTCCAAAACATACATACATATGGCCAGTAAGTACAGAACGGATGCTCAGCATCATTAGTCTACACAAATTAAAACCACAATGAGCTACTACTACATACCCACTAGAGTAACCAAACTTAAAATGACAGACAATACAACAAGTTGGCAAGGGCGTGAATCACTGGGGCCTTCACACATTGCTGATGGAGGTGTAAAACAGTTCAGTAGACTTGTATAAATACATGCTTATTTTAGAAATCACCCATTCACACCTAGGATCTACCTAGAGATATGAAAGCATACATTATACAAAGGCTTATTCAAGAATTTTTTGCTATTTTATTCATAATTTTCCTAATCTAGACATAGCACAAATCCAACACAAGGTTTGTATATAATATAATATATATAATATATTATATATCTATAATATAATATAATATATATAATATATAATATTGTGAAGATATAGCTTCACAATAAAATCCTACTCATGAATAAATAGGAATAGACTTGAAAACCTTATACTGAGTGAAAGATGCCAGATAGAAAAAACACATATCATATGTTTCCACCGATTTAAGTTCTAAAAATGGCAAATCTGGTCTATAGTGACAGAAAGCATTGCAGTGGACATATGGGGCCTGGATTAGACACTGGTTTTGACTATAAGGAACATTTAAAAAATTTTATGGTGAAGAAAATGTGATATATCTTGATCATCTTGGAGGTAACATGGGTTTACACACTTGTCAAAACTCATCATATTCATACTTAAAATAGCTGTATAAAAGTTGAGTCCAAAAAATATTTTGTTCCATGACATATATTTTATAAAACAAAATTAGTTATTATTTTTCAGCAATAATTCTTAACTAATATTTTTGGAAAGTATATATGGAAGGAAAGGCCTTGTGTATTTCATGCATTTTTTTTTAGTGTCCTATGGGACAGTGTCTCTGACATCATGTCTAAGCCTTATTTTATAATTGAGTTTACTGAACATCTGCTCTCAGAATAATCAACTCTGATATACATACCTCTGGACTGATTGGACACTCACTCTTCTCAAAAATGGACCCTCCTGAAGTAGATAAATATGTTTCAAGGTGACATAAAACTACAAAATAGAAACAACTACTCTTTATTTTTTTAATCTCTGCAATTTTTGCCACTAACGTTGTTTTCATGCCAGATGAAACCAGGGACTAATACTTTCTTCATCTTCTTAAAATATTGAATCTGAAAAATTAAAGTGATAACATATAAAGTAAAGTTGTCTCGATTTACAAAGAAACCATGGTGCAACCACCAAACACAATTCTCTGCCCAATTAAATGAATGAGGGACATCTCTACAGACCAACATGGAATAATTTCTGGGATCTATCATTACATGGAAAAAAGTAAAGTGAGAAGTGCTATATTATATACTGTAACTTTGTATAAGAAAGGAAAAGAAACTATATGTGTATATATTAACTTTTATAAAAAGAGATGTGGGAAAAATAAAGCACAAACTAATGAAAACAGTTAAAAAGAGTCATCAGCAATGGGGTACATATTGTGAGGATACAAATGAGACCCCAGGTATGCATTTTACTATGTCGTTTAGATGTTTTACCTTTAAATCTACGTAATTTTTTAAAATTTTAAAATAAAATAAAATTTAAAAGAATAAGAAGAGCAATTTCTACTACTTAATACTAACAAGCAAATGAACTAATTTTACATCGAAGTGATAACACAAACACACCAAAAAATATTAACTCAAGTACTTCTGAGAAAAATACCTCAATACCAAACTTTCATGGGATGTGTACTAATAGCAGAAAGACTTACAAAGAAATCTAAAAATGTCGAACCTTATTTTGTAGTTGGGATGTTGGTAGTAGCATTAGAGGAATACTTCAAAACTGTTTTGTGTATTACAAAATAAATTAAGTGTACAGATATAAGGTTTTGAACCCAAGGTTCTCTCTGTGGGAGAAAGGAGATACAATATAAAATGAAGAAAAATATTTTTAAAAATCTTATGGTATTTTATTAGTATTGGAGGTAATTTAAACACACACGCACATATGTGTGCACACGCATGCAAATTCTGCCTACTGAAATCACTTGCAAGCAATGCACTCTACAGGAATGAGGTCACCTAAAACCCCTATATTAGTTTCTAATTACCATTCTCTATTAAAAGAAATAGTATATCTGTTGGAAAATGACTTAAATGAGTCTGAGGCAGGAAAAATACAAGGTCAGCCCAGAAATCATACATTATGAATCAAAGTATATCTCAAAATACCCCATGACGCAGATCTCAGCTAAATATTGAATAATTTGTTACATCAAAAAAAAGAAATTGTGCTAAAGAGCTGTAATACTTTGAATAAAGAAAGACTTCATGAGTTTATATTGATATTAAAAATGGGAATGAAATATCAGCTAAAAATGTAGTGTCGTCAATGGAATAATTGATTCTGCCAAGATCATTAGTGGATGCTTTTTTCTAAGAAAATACTAAAGTATTTGAAGGGGAAGAATCAGGTTTGGGTGAAAATTCCTTGTTCTAGGTATCAGTAAACTCAATAGCAGAAGCTATCCAGGAAAACGTATTGTGTGCATTATAAATACTCAAATTACTGAGTAATTTGCTGAAGAGCTGGCAGTGAAAAAAAAAACCCAAATTAAACCAAAAATGAGGCTATAAGCTTAACATACACAACATAAGATGAAACACAAGCACCATCAGTAGACATTTACTAGACACTGCTTGCTTCCATTACTGGGCTAAATTCATAAACATATAAAGCATGAATAGTGACTATGAAGAATTTCAAGTCCAGTTGGCAAGACACAACTAGTACACATGAAACAATTTAAAAGCAATGCAAGACACCATGTTCCCAAATGCCAAATTCTGTGGTTTGAACTAAAAATGTAATAGAAATTCTTGGGAGGAAGAGATCAATGTCGGATGATGTGGCTGGGAATTGGAGCTTGTGACACATTAAAACGAGTACAGAATTTGATCTTAGTGCGAGAACTACCCACATGTGTGCTGAGGAGATTCAGTAATGGACAGTGCGTGGTTACAGGTTTTATTAATTAGAAGAGCTTTCATGGGAAGAGAGTTTTGAGCAAAACTTGAAGGACAGATGGGAACTACAGGAATCTTGAAATATATGTTAGGGAGGAAGAAATCTCAGAGATCATTCTTCTACTTTCATATTTTATAAGTAAAAACATGAAGCTCAGAGAAAGGCTATAGTTTGTAAGAAAGGAGAGCTTTGGTCAAAGTCAAGAAACTGGATGGAAATCCAGACATTTGTTCAATTTTGGTGTACCATTCAACATTTCTAAACCTTTGGTATGTGGCAGGTGAGATGTCATCCATCCGGGTAAGGTGCCGATCCCCTTCTTTTGAGTCTGGGCATCTCTGGGACTTGTTTGACCAATTGAATGCAGGGTAAATGACATTATGGAACTTAAGAAGTGGGTCATTGAAACACTCATCCCAGGGATCCTGAACTCCCATGTGAAAAAAGCAAAACCCAGTGAGAGGTTTTAAAGAATAAGAAATACAGACAGAAAGGCCAAGGAGCGTCAAGGTCCTAGACTTCAAGTAAAGAAACCCTCTTGAAAGTGGTTTCTCCACCTGTAGCTGCCCCAGCCAATGCCTGTGGATTGGAGATGAAACACCAATCCAAGTACATCCTGAATTCCTTACCCACAATCTATGAGGAGAAAAAAACATGTTTATTGTAAACTGCTAAGCTTTGGGATAGTTTGCTATGAAGCAATCATGGCAAAAGCTGGCTTTTGTAAGGGTTCCTTACAAATTTACATTTTTCTGCTTTTATAAAATGCCACAAGAACTTTGCAAATGCTTGGTTAAAGGAGAAAGCAAGCAGAAAGCTGCAAGTTGGTTTGAATACAGTGGTAATCTATGGAAGAAATAATAGCCAGTGTCCATGGGATGACAAAAATTAACATTCTTACATCACTTTATAAGGATATGGAGGCCCATTTCTGATCAGCATAAATATCCCTGCTTCCCTTCTATACATATAATTGCAGTCCTCTTTGAGTCTGATTTTCCTTTTCTGTAAGATTTGAATGATAAGATTGGTTTCTCCCCACCTCAAGGAGTGGCTGGTCAAAGTGTAATAGAGCCATCATCAATGTTGTTCATGATCATTTCTAGCTCTCCTCTACCAAGTACATGGTGAGGTTACTTCTTGTCCCTTTAGGACTGGGTGGGGTCATGTGATTAGTTATAACCAATGAGCTATGAGTATAACTAACATGTGCCACTTCTAAACTACAGTGCTTAATATACAGCTAGACAAGCTCTCTGTTCCTCTGTAACCAACAATTGAGATAGTGCTGGCTTTATATCCTAGACTCCTTAGTAAATTGGGTCATTAAAGGCTCCTGCCAAACCCTAATGGAAATGTAACATGAATGAGAAATAAATATTTGTCCATTTCAGTCACAGAGATTTTTTGTGATTATCCCTTTCTAGTTCGTAATATGGGCTTTTCTGACTGATGCACCAAAGAAGGTGAGAAATGCTCAAAAAAAGCAGCGAAGTGACACAAAAATGTGAAATCTTGTTATTATACAAGACAGGGTTCAACAGGCTTCTGAGTAGGAAAGCAAACCAAGGGATTATTTATCTGTCTTTTACAAGTATTCCTAGTTCTACCATATTTAACATGTCATCCTGCTTCCGTGGTTCAAGTTTTCTAGGTAGACAATGACAACCGTAATGGTAAGAGCAAGAATATACACTATTTATTGAATGCCTCCAGTATAACTAGGTATCATTGCAGGAGGTATGTTCAAAAAATATAGTGAGTGATTGATTTTTTTAAAAATGTATTGCTGTAAAAGACACGTTATTATTCATTCCCCTCAAAATACTCCCCTTGCTTTGAAAACACAGATCCTATTATTTTGCCACTTTCTGAAGCAGTTCTGAAAGTCCTCTTTCATGAGTGTTGCACTGTTATTGCTAACACAGTGTCCAGAATCAATTCAAAATGTTTACCTTTTATGGTCATTCGACTTTGGAGCAGTGCCGGAAGACTCACAGTGCCAGATCCTGTGAATAAGGTAGATGAAGACACACTGTAATGTTTTTACGAGCCTGCCTTTCAGTTGGATGGTACTCAGCAGCAGTACTCACCATATATTTTTTTTATCACACCACTTAAAAACACAAAAGATGAGTTCCAGAACTGCTTCAGAAAGTGGAAGGATGATGGGATGAGTGTGTTCAAAGCAAGGGAGAGTATTTTGGGGAGGTTAGGGGCAAATGTGTCCTTCACTGTAATAATTTTTTTTTTAATTTAAGCATTTGCTATACATTTCTATCATACCTCATATATATGACTTCTAATTCTCACAGAATATCTTTAGAATGGGTTTAACCAGCTTGTTTTTACAGATGTAAAAACTAGACCTAAAGAGTTTCAGTACCACGTTCCTTTTATTTCCTTCCAATCTTCGGGTGTCCACTTAAGATAGGAAGTCTAGTGCTGTGGCAAAGAAAAACGAAGGTCTGCTCTGTTAAACTCACATACAAGTGGCAGATGTTCTGAGCGCATTATATACTTGCTTTCACTGGAGTTTTAAAGGGAAGCTAAAGCCAACTGAGACGGCTCTGTGTCCAAGTCATCTGGTGCTCATATGTGGAGCAGTGCGTGCTTCCCTATGTCCTTCCCGGACGGCACAGATACTAATTATTTGACGTGGAAGGGGCAGGAGCTTGGAATAAAAATCCTCAATTCAAAGGCAGCTTGATTTCACTTTCATGGACCCCAGCATGGTGCCACCCACAGGCTTCTTGGGGTCTGAAAGCACCAACAGGAGCTGCAGCCCCACGCAGGGCATATGAGAGATGGCACTGAGGCCACAGCACCAACCTGATTAAGTCCATGTGGTAAACTTGAAGGGTGAAGATGTTCAAAATATTCCTGGCCTCACCCCAAATTTTGGGTGGCCCTAAATGCCAAGTCCAGCCTGGAACTGGCACTTGCACACAGAGATCTTAAAAATTAGAGTACGTCAAATTCATTTTACAGTGTTTCGGTCTGGTCTAGGGCATTACATTTGAAGGGTTTAGTGAAGAGGGCCAGACGGGCTCCTGTTGATGTGATTTCTGTTGGGATGACATGTGTCTCAACAAAATTTTGCTTTGAACTCTCACCCCTCTCCCAATATGACTATTTTCTGCTCTTTGACAACCAACTCCCTGGCCCAGTTCTTTGGTCAAAGCTCAGCCTGAGCTTCTAATATCTCCTCCCCTTTTCATCTTTTTCCTTATGCCTCTGAAGCTCCACGTCTTACTCTTAGTTATCTCAGAGAAATGAAATCTCCTACTCTATATCCCTTGTCTGAGTTCAGAATTCTTGTATTTGAACTGGTCTTTCTTTTCACAGTTAACATTTGAAGGTTATATCCTATAACTTACCTTGGCTTCCTGAAAATGAACAGACATTTTACTCTTTTACTCATTTAACTAATGTTACTTTACTGGCTATGTCATGTGCAAGGCACTGGACGTGGCACTGAGCGAAGCCATGAATCATGGAGACACCACACCTGTCTGTGAAAGTTAATAAGCTTAGCGACCAGCTTTACTAGTTTTAGAGACTCCTAGAGAAATGACTGGATCACAGGAGCACTGCACTCCTCAGTGGGTTAACTCAGTAATGTTCGCAGCTGAATTTACTGTTAGGAGGTAGGGCCCAATTGGAAGAGGTGGGACACATTTCCAGTAAGTTGGGGGAGGGCACGAAATATATTTTATAGCATATATATATATTATATATATATAATATATATATATAATATATATATATATATTATATATATATGACTTATTGATTCAGAGAGAAGAGAGAATAGCTGACTGCAAGCAAGGAACTTACTGTCTCAGTGAGCCCAGGAAAGACCAGGAAACTACCTGAATGACTTGCAAACAATAGGATACATACGAATCAGTACGTAGGTCAGTCCTGAGCCTAATCTTTAAAACGCTTTGCACACCAAAGGGCATGGATGCGAGTGGTATGAAGAACTGAAGTTACAGACAATCCAATATACCCTTTATTGGTGTTTATCCCTTGTCTCAGTTAGCTATCATTATATAACAGATCATCACTGTACTCAATGGCTTACAGCAGTGCACACTTTGATCAGAATGAAATGACAGTTACACTGGTTGTTTTTTGGTTTTTTTGTTTTGTTTTGTTTTTTTTGTTGTTGTTGTTGTTTTGTTTTTTACTGGGTCTGAACCCAGGGCTTTCACTGAGCTATATCTTTTAATTTTTTTTAATTTTGATACAGGGACTCAGTGAATTGCTAAATTGCCTGGCTGGGTTTAAACTTGCGATCCTCTTGCCTCAGCCTCCTAGAGTGCTGTGGTTACTTGTTTGCCTCCAGATTGGGCCTTTTGAAGGTTACACAGAGAGATAATATGGTCAGGTTGTCCATGAAAGATGCTACTGAGGAAATGATTTTATGTTCAGATTTCATTGACAAAAAGCAGACAATTATGTTTCTCTTTGAAGGAACTTAATTCCAAACAGAAGGGACAATGAATGAGATGGATGAACATTTAAGTGGAGATGTTGAATAGGTGGCTGTAGCTTGGAATCAGAGGACTCCATGTTGAGACCGCCAACCTGACAAGTCATTGGTGGGGGCTGGAAAGAAACACATAGAGAAACTGCCGAGGAGGAGAGGTAAGCTGATAGATGAGCCTATTTGGCTATTAGACTACAGAAGAATTGCTAGTGAGAGGAAATTGGATAAATAAAATAACCAGATAACCCCTAGTAGCTGATAGTGAAGAGAAAGTTGCGATGACAAAGACCTGAGCAATTCCAAAATTCCAACTGGACACTTGGGGGAAGAAAAGGAGGCAGAAAAGTAATTGAGCATGAACAGTTCATGAAATAAGAAGAAAACTAGGAAGGCAAGCTATGACACTGGAGCCCAGAGAGGGGGAAATGCTGTGGGAAGGAAGCAGTGATCATTCATTCATTCAAGTGTCACTGAGAATTCAGGTAACAAGAGTGTGGGGAGTGGGCTATTTGCCTTTGCAAGAAATAAGCAGTCATAGTAAATGATATCAGTTGCTGGGGTTTGGTGGAAACCAAAACTAAATTTAGTTAAATTAGTTGATGAAAGAAAAGAGAAGCAAGGAAGCAGGAGAAAAGAGAAGCAAGGAGAGATAGTTTGAAAAGACATTATTACAAGAATCTTGGGAATAAATCAATAGAGAGAAGAAAATTGATGATTGTAATGGTTGATATGAATTGATGATTGTAATGGTTGATATGTTGTGTCAACTTGAGAAGTTTAGAAGCTTAAGTGACTCAGCAGGGGGCCAGGGTCCTCACTTTGTAAACATCCTGAGCCTGTACAAGAGGGGGACACAGAGATGGTGTGAGGGCTACACCGGTCCTGGGGGGGGTAGCCTGCTTACAATATAAGGAAGGAAAAGAGGCTTGCTCTCCCCTTTTTGTTCTTGTTGCTTTCACTGTCTCCTGCCACCTTGAAGTGTTGCCCTGTGCCATGCCACCATGCCTTGGAGCCAGCAGATTATGGACTGAAACCCCCACAAACTGTGAGCTAAATAAACCTTTCCTTCCTCAATTCTGGGCATCGAGTATTTTGTCTCAGCAATGAGAGAAAAGTAACCAAAACAATGATGTGACAGAGAAGTGAAACAATTCCTAGAAACAAGTCCTTGAGAACAGATAGATCTTGAACTCCAGGACATCACTGTCCTTGGAGAAGAGGATGCCATTCCTTCCACTATAACAGGAGGTGAGGCACAAAGGCAGGCAGATGAGTGAGACTTAAGTGGGTGAGGTCAGACTTGCCTGCTTGCATCCACTTTCTTTATCAAAGATGAAGCAGAATGATGAACTGCAAGATGAGTAAGAATATTAAGTGAATTTATATCGGGAAGTGAAGAATTGATTCACTAGGGAGGTTTGGCATGCATTTTGTGCAATATTGACAGTCCCTTTCAGATTTGGTACCATAAATGAGAAGAAATTTCAGTCAGCAGGGTGTTTTGACTTCGTGGAAGAACATTTAGTGGCCTAGTGAAGTTGCGGGATAAGTGGCTCAGTGACCTAAAGCAAAGTTGAAATTTTTCTAGGGGATAAAGGTGCTTGTAAGGAGTTGTTCTAATGGTGGGTCGTGGAATCAAAGTTAGATTAGAAAAGACTGGACATGTGAGAGTGCTGATAAGTAGTGAAAAAGCATGAAGGTCAATGGATGAATAAGATCCATCTAAGATCCTAATAAGATCATAAATGTGTCGGAACTGGATTCTGGAATTAATTATCCTGGAGATTGAAAAGGGTGGAATCCAAGAGGTAGGTTTGAAATTGAGATTTCAAAAGTGATGCAGTTCTTGATAATAGCACAGCCTCTGGTAAATCATGCAGACAGAAGCTTCTTTATGTGGAGCAAGAGGCCTGGGGCAAAAAAAGTCAAAAATCTGAAAAGCTCAAGAAGAAAGTATATAACCTACTGTTGCCAGATACCACAAAGAGACTGAAGTTTTACCTTACTTACAAGCTAGCATGGTACTGGGGTACAGTTTAATATGCATCTGCAGACAGAAAGCACAAGATTCCCGGGTCACAAGGGCCATCCACTCACAGCAAAAACATCAGTAAAAACAACAATTGTCATTGACCCGCCCCACCCCCATAAGCAACTCAACAGGGCCTAAAGGAACCCACCCACCCTGGGGTACATCATAGAAGAGAGACTCCCAAATCAGGAAACTATTCTTATGTAAGGTTGTGGTGTCCTTCTCATCCTTCCTTCCAGAAAGTAAGGTTTGTGTTCTGGAACACAGCAAAAGAGACAGAGAGATGCTTATATTTTCTATCCTAGAATATGTTGGGAGAAGATGTCTGTAAGTGTTTACCTCCCAGAATGTTTCATCAGGTTCTCTGTAAATAGCTTCATCGGAGGACTTAGGCTATGAAGACATTCATGGAAATATTCATGTGACGTATTCATGCAGGATTGTCTCCAACACCTACATGGATTCCAAAGATATGAAAATGATGGCGGAAGAAGTGGTAAAGAAGAGTATAATGAACCAAGAGTTAAATTTTCTTTCACTAAATATGAGCAAAACCTCCAATATATAGATATATATCTATGATAAAGCCTGATGAGATGCATATTACAGTATCTTGGACTCTGAAGGGGCATCATAGAAGAATTTAGGAGACAGGGTCAGGTTCATGGGGTTATAACAGATAGGGATACTCAGAAACCATTACATGTGGTTGTGAATAGTACAGGAAGCCCACACTTCTGTTGAAGTTGACTAGAGGTGTGTATGTGGGAGGAATATTGAGGATGTTTTTGAACAATTGGAAACTGATGAATAGCATGGGAAAGTGACAGGTAGGCATCTGGCCTTATCTGCAGCTGGAGAGGTCATGTAAGGAAGCAGCTTGCTAAGATTAAAGATCTGGGGATAACCAGTCACACTCCTGAGGGAAAGGGCTGACTTATGAGCCCATGCTACATATGAAGACTGTGAGGTGCTTAATTTCATTAATGCTGAACTGTCCCATTAGCCATCTGGTTTTGAGTAAATCTTTACATCTCTCAAGACATCAACTTCTCCTTCTATAAAGGATATCATAATGTCTTTCTCCACTGGCCAGTATTCTTTAAATTTTAAGAGGAGAAAACCAACTTTAACTAGCTTAAACAAAAAGAAAGTACAAAGGTCAGGGGTCACTCTGATTTATAAAGGGCCCCAAAAGATATCATAATATTCTTTCTTTCTCTCTCTCTCTCTCCCTCTCTCTCTGTCATGAGAGAGATCACATTAACATAGATTTTATTACTACAAAACAAGAAAGATATATATACATTATATATTATTATATATTATATATTATTATATATTATATATATTCTTCCTGTGCATTAAATAGCTTCATTCATATGATAATTATCTATATTGGGCCCCACAGCAGTTCTAATTTCAGTTATTACCAACAAAGGAAAAAAAGATTCTCTTTCTCAATTATGCCATTTCAGATGTTGGGACTGAGTATTATTGAGGGGCCTGGCTCATGGATAACCTGGACTTACACGCTATGTTTAGGAGGATGGAATGTTCTGGTTGGCATGGCCTATGTCCTGTGCTATTTATGGAGACCTGACTCTATGGAAAAGTAGGGGATGAGAACATACATAAAGATATTTGAGATACTGCTGTTAAGGGGGAATGATGGCATTTTGGAGAGATCTAGCACACAGTAAGTACTAGCTCCCCCTCCAGAACCTAGCCCTGGTAAACACCCTTCTTCAGCCTATGCCCTTAACATCTGAACTTTATCACTCGATCCATAAAGTCTTTCCAGAGTCTAGTCTGGTTCTAAAATATCTTACTTATAAAGCACCCTCCAACTTTGCACATGAGTTATCATTTGGGAGCTGTCCTAGAACAATATCACATATTCCACAGCTGTATACAGTGCCCAGTTTCCTTAAGGGACATGGACATGACTTCCTGGATATCTTGCCCAGTGTCCTCCATATCTATCCACAAAGACGATGCTTTGGGATCTCCCTGCATGCTACTTTGAAGAAAGCAGACCAGTTTTTAGAAATAACTGATCACTTCCATATTTTTTTAAAAAATCAATTCAACTATTTGTTGAAGTGAATTAACTAGTTAGTGTTTTGCTTATGCAGAACTGAGTTAAAAGGAAATTATCTCAGTCATTTTCAAATTAAGTCATGTCAGAGAAAGATCACTTCAAATTGGTAACTTGCAGTGGAAAGTATGCCACGTTGCAGAGAGTTTCACTGCCCCCCCCAATGCCTTACTGTTCTATGACTGCGGGATCTAAGTATGGTCATAATGACCCCAGGTTTTGGATGTCTATGTCCAATGGCCTTGGAGTATTCTTTCTCTGTCCACACTTAAAGGTTGAATACAGACTTGTGTTTTACACATTTGACAAATAATAGCAGAGAGGATTCTGTGTTATTTACTGAATGTTTTCATAGGAAAGCTTTATCTAATTAACTCAATATCATACAACTGTTGTAAGTCATTCGTGTGCTTTAATTTGGCAGGCTGAGTAACTTATCTGCTAAAGAGGAGGACAAATTATATCAGATCAACAGCTTGCAGATTGGTACGGAGGGGACTTGAGAAAAAAAAATGTATGTTCTTAAAAGTACACAGATTAGCCCCTATTCTAAGCCCCTCCCTCTGTTTATCTTGCCCTAGATAGAGAACGTTCAGTCCTATGCATTTGTAAATTCATGGTCATCTCCTAGGAGCCAAAGGAGAAGGCGAGACACTAAGGCTATCAGGAATAAGCCTGCCTCAGCACGCCATACCCAAAGGTCAGCCCCGAGTACTAGCATTGACTGTCTGTCTGGCTGAAGGAAAATAACAAAAGCCATGTCATTCTGACCTATTTCCTCTGACTAAATCCTCTTTGGCCTTCTCTGCACCTCAGGCTTGGGTTTACTGACTGTGTGATAAAAATCAGAAGCCACACCTCGGAGTAGGAGTCAGTGGGTCTGACCAGGACAGAAGGGACCGGAACCAGAAATCCCAATGTGTGCACTTTGGGCAGGGGACGGGAGAGAAGGACACACTTGATGCATATACAGAAACATTCACATACACCAAATACTGTGCTACATGCAAGGAATAGCTTGATTCCTGTCTTCAAGAACCTGAGGATGAAAGAGGTATATGAATGAAGTTGCAAAAGAGACCGAAAGTACATCAGAAAGTGTTAGATTTCCAAGGGAGGCTTGGGATAGTACCACATCAGCTTAGAAGCATTTCTCCAGGAGAGAAATGTTATGCTTAAAAGATGAGTACTGAGACCCAAAGGGGAAAGAGGTGCCAGGCAGATAGCATGGCTTGAGGGAATCATGGTGCCATGAAATGGCTAAATGCATGCAGGCAACAGTTTTTAATCAGAACGTTCTGTGAGTTGTACTGGAGATAGGGTTCTTCTTCAGTGTCCCCAAACCTACCAAGTAAGAGTCTCCTAAAGCACAGGCAGTGCTTGCTGAGTTCTTAAAGCACTCGATAAGCACTTGTAATGCAAACTCCTTGTTCAACTTTTGCAAGCTGCACATTTGGTGGGAGCAAAACGTTGGCTACAGAAGCAGTGCAAGGTGAGAGTCGAGAAGCCTGAGCAATGCTTCTGTGTGCCTCCACCCCTCAGGGATTTGAAGTTCATCCTGGAAGCAATGAAGAAGCATGAATAATTCAAGTCATATGATCGTACACATTTCAGAAAGATTGTGCTGGTAGCCAGGGGAAGAATGAGTTCAGCAGGGTAAAGACTCCTGGACCAAAAGCACAGTTCCAAGAGGTCATCTCAGGAAGCTGGGCAGAAGGTTGTCATGAGAGCCAGAAAGTGGTGGCATCAATTGGGACTTGTCTCCTCCTTGGGTGTAAATGGTAAGAACAGAATCCAGAGTGACTTCAAAATCTGGGCATAAGAAAGAAGAAAGACTTTGGGTAGCTATATTTCTTTCCTCTTGCTGGTGTATAAAAAAGACCACAAACTTACTGACCTCGTTATTTTATGGTTCTGAAAGTCAAAAACCCATAGGTTTACAAGGCTTTGTTCTTTCTGTGGGGGTCTGTGACAGAATTCTCCTTACCTATATCTTCAGCAGGTTGGTTCCTAACCTTGGCTGCTGACCCCCACAGTCCTCTTTCCTAGCTTCCACCATCACATTTCCGGTGACTCTGACTCTCCTGCATCCCTTTTTTCCCTTATAAGAATCTTTGTGCTCATATTGGGCACAACCAGATAACACGAATAAACTTCCTACCTCAAGATTCTCAACCACATCTCCAAAGTGACTTTTGTCACTGTACATATGTCTGGGCGTACATATCTCTGGGAGCTCATTATTCTGCCCATCACCGAAGTGTTTGGATAGGGAGGCATAGGGTAGGGATGATAACTGAATTTGGTTTGGATGTATTGAAGGTGATGTATTCAAAGGGTGTCCAAGTAAAAATGTGCAATCTATGATTGAATATCAGGGTCTGAACTTCAGAATGGAATTCACCACTGGAGAGGGAATTCCTGAGTCATTTGCACGAGATTACACAGTGATCATGGAAGACCGAGACCAGAACCATGGCAGACACTAACCTCTAAGTGGCAAGGAAACAAACATCTGCAGAGAGCATAGACGAAGCTAGGAAGAAACCAAAAACTGAGGAGAGGGGGAGGTACAAACTCAGAAGGAAAAGAGATGACATTAGCATCAAATAGTATAGGTTAAATAAGAGTGGAAAAGCACCTGTGAGCTACTAGCAACTCAGAAGTGGCAGGTGACATAGAGAAGATTCGAGAAACCGTTAGGAGAGGAAACCAGATAGAACACAGATAGAAGCACAGTGACCAATAAATACAGTGATCTATAAATACAGTGATCTATAAATACAGACAGAAATAAGCACAGGCGGCTCCTCTGTGAAATTTTCATGAAATATTTTAAACATAAAAAGTATAGAAAATAATGTAAGAAGTACCTACTAGTCAGCTTTTTCACATTTAATATTTTGCTATATTTCCCTTAGATTTTTTTTTTTTTTGATACCGGGAATCGAACACAGGACCTCACGCTTGCCAGACAAGCACTGCGCCACTGAGTTAAATCCCCGGCCCTTTCCTTTAGATTTTTAAAAGGCAACTAAGACACTACAGAATACAACTGAAACACCTTGTTTCCTTCTTTTATCTTGTTTGCCTTTTCCACAATTTAAGAGTTTGATGTTGAATATTTGTGTGTAGTTATAAAACTACTACATATGTACATGGTTTTAAAAGTTATAGGGCCGGTGAGATGGCTCAGTGGCATAAGAGCCTGCCTGGCAAGCGCGAGGTCCTGAGTTCAACTCTTGGAACCCACATACGAAAAAAGGGCCGGTGATATCGCTCAGCGGCACGGGTGCCTGCTGGCGCGTGAGGTCCTGAGGTCGACCCATGGTACCCACACAAAAAAAAAGTTATTGTTTTTATATTTTCAACTTTTATATAAATATTGTCTTCACATATAGATCATTAGACAATTTACATTATTAGTTTAGTATTATACTTTTGACATGTAAGCACAGAGGTATACATCACTAGTGCTTCCATTGTGATGGCTATGTAGTATTCTATTATGACTACGATATCATTAAATTCTCTATTTTTCCTGATGGTAAACAGTTTGTTTCCATTTTGTAACTACAAACAATTCTACAATAAACATTCCTGAACGTGCACCTTTGAGCTTATGCCCAAATATTTCTCTAAGTCATCAGCTTTACTAGTATTGCCAAAATGCCCACCAAACTAATATCATTTCTATCACCACTGAGTAGAGTAGATTCAATTATTCTGTGACACTTTTTTATAATGTGCATTGCCTTGGTTTCCAGTAACACAGGGCATCATATTTATTTGCTATTTTGTTTTCTTCTGTGAATTGTTGATTTTTATAATTTTCATTTTTATATTTAGTTTTTAAAATATTTTTATTCAATGGTATATGTCTTTATATATTTGGGGCTTTCTTCTTAAAGGTTTATAATATTTTTCTTTTTACTCTTAGGTCTTTAAACAAACTGGAATTATTTTTTGTGAAGTAAAGATTGATTTTCTAGCTATAAAAATATTCAGTCGTCCTAGAACTATTTGTTGAATTGTTCATACCAATACCTTTAATTGGAAAATACAAATTCTGTGAAAAAATGTTTTTATATATGCATGCGTCTAATTTTACTTTTAAAAGTTCTGTTCCATTTTTCTAAAAGTTTATTCAAGCATCCTTATTGTGGTGTTTAAAATACGCAAGACAATTTTTGATATGTGATAGGGAAACTTTCTATGGGCTTTTCTTCAAAACTGATTTTCAGCTATTTTTGGCCATTTCTTCTCTCATAGGAGTGGTTTTTCAAGTTCCACAAAAACAAAAACCTAGAAATTTTTATTGTGTTATATTGAAATTCATAGACAATTAGAGTAGAACCACCATCCTTATACTAGTGAGCTTTTCTGCAGATATGATATTTTTCTATTTGTATCTCAGTCCATATTTTCAATAACCTTTACTTTTAATTTTCTCCTTAGCAATCTGCTTATATCTTATTAGATTTACTAATTATGCCTTATTACTTCATAGGTTTAGATGATGTTGGAATTGTATTTGGTAGATTGGTGCTATGGTCTGAATGCTTCCCCCCCCCAAATTTATATTTTCAAATCCTAGCCCTAATAGTGATATATAAGGACATGTGGCCCTTTGAAAAGTGAGATCAGGAGGATAGGACACTTATGAATGGAATTATTGCCCTTATAAAATAAGACCAATGGAGCTCATCCACCTCTGGCACTGTGTAAAGACACAGCAACTAGGAAAGGGCCCTTCACCAGACACCAAATAATGCTGCAGCCTTCATGTGTCCCTCAACAGATGAATGATTTGAAAAACTGTAGCGCATACACAGCAGAGGATACTATGCAGCATTAAAAAGGAACAGTCGATATACACAGAACCTTGGGTGGAGCCCAAAGGCATTATGCCGAGAGGAAAATAGAGGGCCAATTTCCAAACATAACATGTTATACGATGTTCCTGAAAAAACAAAATTATAGAGAACAAATTAATGGTTGCCAGGTTGCCAGGGGTCTGTATTGTTAAAAGCAATGGTAAGAGGGACACTTGTGGTCACAAATCAGTTCTGAATCTGGAATTTGTGGTAGTTACAGAAAATTACACATGTGATCACACGGAAGTGCATGTGAAACCAGTAAAACCCAAGCTTTGTGGCATTGCACAATGTCAGTTTCTTGGTTTTGATAGTGAACATTAGTCCTTCCAGATGTTACCACTGAGAGAGTCTAGTAAAGGACACACGGAGTCCCTGTCTCTATATTTTTTGGAAATTTCCACAAATCTATAATTTTTCAAAATAAAAAAAATAAGTTAAAAACTTCAGATTACAGTTGCACACATAAAAGGAAAATGGCAAACTAACTAAATACTTGTAATCATGCCACCAATTTTAATATAAAAGGTTTTCCTGCAAACCAGATAGAAAACTTCAGTACCCTCGCCAGATAAAAATATGAGCTAAAGACATGAAGAGGCAACTCACAAAACAAAATAAGAATAAAGTGTCCTATAGGAAATTTAAAATATTTAATTTCACAAGTAAAAAGCTACCCAGGAAGAAAACCCAAGGTATCATTTGTGACTTTTAAAATTAGAAATTATTTTATTTTAATATTCAATTATAGTGTTAGTATCAACATGGGTATGCTCATAATAGGGATATAAACTGCTATGAACTTTTGAGAAAATACCTCACAAAAGATGTTCTAAGTGTTAAAAAAGAAAAAGCTACGATGAATGACATTGCTTAGAGTAGTGGTTCACAAACTGCGGTGGTGAGGGGTCCCTAGACCAGCAACATAAGCAGCATTTGAGTACTTACTGGAAATGCCAACTTGTGGGCTGGGGATGCAGCTGAGTTCATAAAGCACTTTGCATAGCATGCATGAGCCCATGGGTTCAACTCTGATAATCTCCCCGCAAATGCCAACTCTTGGTTCCAATCTCATACCTACAGAATGATAATATAGTCTTATGACTCACAATGGCATTTCAGCCCGTGAGGAACCACACGACAGGTAGAGATGAAAAATTCTTATCACCTAGCGACACCATAGCTGTGTTGGCATCGTTAAGCAACACGTTAGTCACAAGTTTGCAGTGATGCTGGTGGAAACAAACCCACTGTGCTACCATAGCAAAGTACAGCATATGCAATTATTCACAGTACGCCATACTTAATTATAAACCACTATGTTACTGGTTTGTGTATTTACTATACTATGCTTTTTCTGGTTGTTTTAGAGTGCACTCCTACTTATTTAAAAAAAGTTAACTTTAAGGAATACTCAGGCCCTTCAGGAGGGATTCCAGAAGACGGCATTGTGATCATAGACAGTGATAGTTTCATGCAGGTTATTGCTACCTTAAAAAAGACCTTCCGGTGGGGTGAGAGGTACAGGTGAAAGACAGTGATATTAATGATCCTGACCCTTGGTAGACCTAAGCTGGGAGGTGTGTGTGTGTGTGTGTGTGTGTGTTAGTTTTTAATGAAAAAGTTCTAAAAGTAAAAAAAAAATAATAAATTTTATAAAATTAGTATAGAAAGAAAATGTTTGTATAGTTATATAATGTTTGTTTTTTTAAGCTGAGCATTGTTATAAGAGACTCAAAAAGTCAAAAAAATTAAATTTGTAAAGTAAAAAAAAAGTTACAGTAAGCTATGTGGATTCAGCTTGACATAGCTATAGCCATCTTGAGTTCTAACTGTCGTGACTGCCTTAAAGTAACCTTAGTAGGCTTTTCCTTTATAGTTTCCCTGCAAACTACAACAGACAATACCATTAGACCACTATGTGCAGATTCACAACTGGATTCTATTTCCAGGAACATGCCTGAGTCTTCAATGTTGTCTCAAGATAAACCAGGTACCTTCCAGCTAGGGTGAGGTCACTTTTGTCCTAACCCATAAATATTCCCCTCTTTCTGACCTACATGACAAGGATCCAACTGGCCTTCAGCCATCAAAACCGTGGCTCTGTAAGTAAGTTCCACAACAAATCGCAGTGTAGGCAATATTAGGTCTGTCTGCCTTCTTTCTTCACTCTCACTGCACCTTGGGACTGGTCCTCATGTACTAGGACTGGGTTGTTTCCGAGTATTCATCATAATTTATTATAAAATAAAAATATTTTTTATACATTTAGTGTAGCCTAAGTGTGCTGAATTTATAAAGTCTATGGCACTATACGGTAATGTTCTAGATCGTCACATTCATTTCCTACTCACTGACTTACCCAAAGCAAACTTCAGTCCTGCAAGCTCCATTCATAGAAAGTGTACCATTTTTCATGTGTACCTCCTTTACCATTCTATTTTCTTGCTACATCCTTTCCATGTTTAGGTATGTCTAGATCTACACATACCTACCACTGGGTTACAGTAACCTATATTACTCAGTACAGTAACGTGCCGTACAGGTTTGAAGCCTAGAAGCAACGGGCTGTACCATACAGCCTAGGTGCTCAAATTTGTGAACATCTGGTGCAGAGAATAAGAAGTGGAACAAAAGGTCTGAATGTTCTAGTAGAGATTCTTCATGGATTAAATATTATCATCAGCAGTGACCTCGGGCAGGGTCTGTGTGGGATTCTTTTTTTTTTTTTTTTTTTTTTTGTGGGTACCAGGGGGTCGACCTCAGGACCTCACGCGCCAGCAGGCGCCCGTGCCGCTGAGCGATATCACCGGCCCCTTTTTTTTTTCGTATGTGGGTTCCGGGAGTCGAACTCGGGCCCTCGCGCTTGCCGGGCAGGCGCTTAAGCCGCTGAGCCATCTCACCAGCCCGTGTGTGGGATTCTTAATGCAGGACAAGTCCCAAATTGTGGATCTAGCCGTGCACCAGTACAGCAAAACTCAGTACGATGAGGGAGGCCCAGTTCATTCTTCAGTCCCACCTTGACTACTTAAGAAGCCGTATCTCTGAGGTCAGATTTCCTGTCCTGTTTATTTCAGTCAAAAATTCTTTGCTCCCACTTCTACTATCAACTGCCTTGTATTTGGATCTTGTTTGCATGTCTGTTTTCTCATTAGACAATAAGTGTCTGCCTTTAGTTTTGAGTCCTATTTAGGGTTGTGCTTGGAAAAAAGTAGGTAAGTGTTTGTTGAATTAATGAATGAATGTGCAAAGGAGAAATTACTTCTGAATGCAAAAAAAAGGGGGGGAAGGCTTCATAGAGCATTAGACTTTGAGATGATCTTATTGCTTTTTTGTCATTAAGGAAATGATAGTGTTTTAGAGAAAAAAGATTACACATGGGAAACATTAAGTATGAAAACTTGTAGATGAAGTGTTTGGGGAGATATATACTGATGTATAAAACAATTTGCAAAGCATCAAAAATGAGCTGGTTAAAGAGATGGACAAAGAAATAAATATACAAGTGTGTGTGATAAAACAAGTATAGAAAAAGTACTGGTAGGTTCTAGGTTGGGGGTCAAGACATGCTTGTTTCATAAATAAAGTTGTATTGGAATTCAGTTATGCCCAGTAACTTGCATTTGTCAGTGGTTGCATGACACACATACAGCAGAGTAGTTGTGACAAAGACCATACACCCTGCAAAGCCTGAAAGATTTAATATCCAACCCTTTACAGAAAAGATTCCTGACTTCTTTCCTAGGCAATGGGTATATGGGCATTTACTGTATAATTCTTCTCACCTTTCTGTATGTTTGAAAAATTATAATAAAAAGGGTGAGGGACAGTGAGCAATTTAAGACAGAACATGATTGGAAAGCAAATGAAATATAAGAGAATGCTAAGGAAACTGTAAAAAGAAGAAAGAACACAAGTGTCCAGCTGGGGCAAAATTTGTTGACATGGGAGTTAATTTTTATTACCTCATAGAGAGGAGATGGGAGGGATAAGAATGAAGACAGAATCAGAGAGAAATGGGAAATTTCGCAAGTGCAATAAATGGCATAAGCACCACAAAGTGCACTTGGGAGAAGCGAGAAAAGTTCTGGAAGGGAGAACTGACAAAATGAGCATGGTCCTGGTAACATCTCTACCCTCTTGGCTCTTCAACCTGGTTTTGAGCATGGTAGGGCGAGAGAGTTTGATAAGTGAAAGATGATCAAAATGGCTTTAGAGTGACTTCCAAGACATTGAGTACCATCAGAGCTGCTCTGCCTGGTCTGGTGGCGAGTGTGTCATGCAGTTTGGGGAGGAAGACCTGCCTAGATCTGCCCTTTTGGGACTGAGCACTAGAAACTTTTGGAAGCATCTCAACCCAGCACATGGAACGGGTCTCTAGATTCTCCAAGTGGGTGGTAGGCAGCAGTGATCAATCAGTGCTCATGAGACCCAGAACCACGGGCAATCTGGATGCAGACCAGAAAGCAACCCTTACTGGGGACCTTCACACGACCTTTCTTTCTCTTTCCACATAATCCAGCCAAGATTATGGACCAACAGTGACTTCTAGATTCTGGCAACCTGCATCAGACTAGTTCCCTGATCAGCCAGATAACCTTGGGAACATCACTGAACTCATCTGTGTCTCCCTTTACTTATCTGTAAAGTGACATTAAGAAGAGCACCCACTTTACATGATTATTATGAGAATGGAAAGAGATAACACTGGTGAAGTACTTTGAATGCCTGGCCAATACCAAATGCTCAGTAAAGGCTGGTTATAAGAATAGTTTGTTACTATTAATAACACTTAGAACAAGTCTGTCATGTTGATGGTTTTATTCCTTGGCTTACCACCAGGCCTGGCACAAAATAAGCACTAAAATATATCTGTAAATAAACGAATGTATGATTATTCTCTTTTTATTCCAGTGACCCACACATACATTCTGTCACCTTTAGAAGTACATTTTGTAGCATACTTCCCTTTGCCTGAGCCGTTCTCCACCATCCAACGCTTTCTCTTCATTCCTTGCATTTGACCCCTTGTCCATCTGCCTGAGTAATGCTTCCTGTAGTTCCAGACTTAAAATTAAGTATGATTTCTTCTTTGAACTCCTCTCAAGTCACTAGACTGGCCACACACTCAGACTGAGGAAGGCGATACACAGCCACCTCCACACTACCCCAGCCATGAAAGGTACGTATCACACTTCACACTGTGTTTCATATTAGGTCAACCCCAGGATATTAAACTCCAAGAAGACAGTAACCAAATGGATCATTTCAAAATTTCATTCAAAGAGTTCAACATATATTGGGCACTCAAATCCGTGTACAATCATGCATCACTTAACAAGGGGACTATGATCTGAGAAATATGCCATTAGGTGAATTTGTCATGGTGCCAACATCACGGAGTGTACTTACACAAACCAAGATGGTTACATCACTAGGCTATCCTGTAGTGGGACCACCATAATTTATAGGCTCTGTCTTTGACCTATATGTTGTTAGGCAGCACATGACTTCTTTTAAAGGGAAGAAAGAGACAAGTGCTTTCAATTTATTATTTTTAATTAAATTCTTCTGGATCCATTGGATGTTTTAACAAATTACTGCATTACCTGCATTCCACTGGAGCAGAAGTAGCTCTCATCTCGGGGAATTCATTTCCAAGTTCTTGGATAAAGCACAGGGAGCACAAGAGCAGAGTTATGAAACCATGTCTCTATTTTATCCAAACTAAGTTTTTTTTTTTTTTTGTGGGTACCGGGGGGGGCGACCTCAGGACCTCGCGCGCCAACAGGCACCCGTGCCGCTGAGCGATATCACCGGCCCCTTTTTCGTATGTGGGTTCCGGGAGTCGAACTCGGGCCCTCACGCTTGCAAGGCAGGCGCTTACGCCGCTGAGCCATCTCACTGGCCCACCGAACTAAGTTTTGAAGAATGATTTTCATCTTTGGAATTTGGTGCTAGCCTCTTCTCCTCTAGCATTATACAGACTGATTTTTCCTGGCGACATCGCAGTGAAATCTGATTATCACCAGATTACACTATGAGCTGACTTTTTTGAGTCTTGCAAACCAAATCCTAGGCAGTAGTTCAACTGATCTCCTAAGTGGGTCTCTTCAAGGAAGCCAGTGAGCTGGGACACCGGGGTGCCAGGCAGAGGAGTTAACTTGTGATAAGACTTACCCAAGCCTTGCAAGTCGAGCATCTGCTTCTTGGCCTCAGAAGTGAAACAATCCAATAATTACAGTCCTTGGTGCTTTTTTTTTTCTACCTCAGGAAACATTTTGCAACTAACTAGCAATTTCCAAAAATATGGCTCAAGCAACACATCTTATCTCCTTGTGTAGGAGAGGGTGTGAGCTGTAACGAGACAGGGGCTCGTTATCTTCGAGGGCTCTGGCAAGGTGCTCCCGAGGACAGCTTTTAATTGGGTAAGCACGTGATGTTCAGGACTAGGGCTTTGAAGCTATCTTGCAGGAGATGCTTATGCCCGGTTTCCAAGTCCTCTCTTTAGAACAAATCGAAAAAGCAGCTGGGTGGGGCAGGAAGAGGGATTGGTAGGGAAGGAGAGCAAATAAATAGCTTGATATTTTCTTATCCCTCTCTGGGGGCTGGGATTTTTCTTTCAGTTTTTCAGAGATCCCAGGTTTCTGGAACCTGTTCAGGAAGAAAAACAAGGACTCCAGGTGATCAGCCTACTCATCAGTATAAGTAGCAGGTGGCCACGTGTAGGGACTATAAATGAAGCCATCAGTCACAGCACCAGTAACTGTACCATGGCGGGACCCCACCAACAAAAGTGGCATCCTCTCTGCTAGAACCAGAGGGAAAGGAATATTGAAATTGAATTGGAATAACCTCTACCTTGGAATCAGCTCAGAAATCATTTGCTGTCACCCAAGTTCAAGGCCACATGAAATATGGATATTCCTTTACCAATAGCGAGTCCCATCCTCTCTTGATTTCAAGCCCTTATATCACAGCAGTTCTCAATTTTCAGCTAACATAAAAATTACCTGTGAGTTAGTTAAAAAGTAGATCTCCAGATTTAGCTGAGCAGTTGCATCTTCTGGGCAGTCTCCCTGGTTTTTGAAGCCTCTCTTTAGTACTTCTTTTGTACCCCAGGAAAATCAAAAACAAGGAGACTTGTCTATTTTCCTACGTGTCCCTGTCTGATAACAGCCCAACTGCTGTATTTGTCCTAAGATTTGTTCGAATCACTCTACAAGTTTATTAAGGCTCGCAAAAACTTTCTAGAGGGATGATTCCAAATCTTCAAGTCTCAGTACCCATCTCACCTGGGCTGGCTCTCATTTCTGAGTCCACTTCCTCCCAATTCACAAGGGAAAGTTGAACCCACTCACCCATGCCAAACCTCACCTTGGTGTAGAGCCCCAGAGCACAATGTCTGAGGGGCAAAACCAAAGAGGGGGTAGGGAGATGTAGGCTCCCAAGAGGGAGTGTGGGAAATAAATGTGGGCAGCTCATAGCAAGACTCGGGCCTTGTCTTTCTTTTTATAATTAAAATTCAAGGGGGGGGAGAGATGTGTGTTATGGGGAATATTTATTTGAAATGAAAGTTCAGCAGTTTTGTTTTTTTCTGAAAGTAGGCTCAATTTGGCCTATGAAAGTAGGCTTTTTTGGCTCATATGGTGGATATTTTTTGTTGTGTTTTAGCTATATCTGAAACCTAGGTGAAACAATACTTAAAGTCATTTAGAAATACAAGTATTTTTAATCAACAAGATTGTATTGGTTGAGGTGGATTGAAATTAACAGCACAGTAGTTCCATTTTCTCAACTTGCTGTGAGAATAAACAGGTGCTGGAGTGGTGGAGTTAACAGGTATAATTACCAAGGGTTGTTTGATAAGACTTAGTAAAGGCTTTTTGGTGTATTTCCCAGAAACTAGAAAAGCAAATGACTCTAATGACTGGGTAAGAAACCCTTTTACAAGTCAGGTGGTTTCCAGCTCTGTGCTTTCATCAGCAATGAAGGAGACGCAATCAAATCATCAGCTGAAAGATCATTACACGTAATTGTTGATAACAGATCCCACACAACTTCGAAGGGAGTCAGAGAATCGAGGGATGCTGCCATAACAAAACTATTTCTGTTCCCACCTATGTATTTACATGAACAAGATTTCTCGATGCATCAGATGTAGAAAGAAAAATAGAAATTGAGCTCATGCTGAATATTCACAATAATCAAGCAATAAGTAGTATTCACACATGGACATGAGAAAATTGGAACAAAAAGAAAGCTTCTGCCTATTTCATTATAAATGCTTTCCAGTGAATTTTGGTTTTAATGCCTTAAAGATAAAACTTATCTGTGGTGCAAGTCCGCGCTCCGCACTTTCCCATTGCGCGGGGAAGGCAGTGTCTGCAAGAGGAGTATAAGGACGCAGCCTCCGACAGGTGGACCGCGGGGAACCCCGAGGCCCAGGACAACAGCCCGCAGGGCGCTGGGCGCACACGTGCCTTTGGAGGGCGGAGTAATCAGCGAGATCAGCAGCGTGCAAGCGTCTGAAGCAGCAGCCAGGAGCCAGCAGCTGGGCTCTGGAGACTCCACCAACAGAAGAGCAGTCCCAGCCCCGGCATCCAGAGGCCAAGATCAGCTCCATACCCAGCACACTTCTGGGATTAAACACGGACACTATCACAGAACTGCAAACACCAGAGGTATTTTACTACTGTTATTCTCCCTTGTTTGTCTGATTGACTGCCCCTTTCCTGTCTGGTTGGATGTTGTCTTGTTTTGTGTTCTGTGGTTATTTTTGTATTTGCGCTTTTTTTTTTTTTTTTGTGGGTACCAGGGGTTCGACCTCAGGACCTTGCGCGCCAACAGGCGCCCGTGCCGCTGAGCGATATCACCGGCCCCTTTTTCGTATATAGGATCCGGGAGTCGAACTCAGGCCCTCGCGCTTGCCAGGCAGGCGCTTACACCACTGAGCCATCTCACTGGCCCCTGTATTTGGGCTTTTTTTTCCCCCTTCTATCCTCTCTTTCTCTGGTCTCCTTTTTCTTTCTTTCTTTTCTTTTTCTTTTTTGTTCTCTTTCTCTTTCTACCTTCTTTCTTCCACTGTTTAGGTTTCCTACCTTTCTCTTTCGTTTTCTTCTATTGATCCTCTTTTTCTTTTTTCTCAACTACTTCTTGAATTTAAATTTTCAAGAGAGTAAACATTGTCTCTGCCCTTTCCGATTACTCATTCATAATCTATTTCATTCTTTCCCTCCTGTGTCCTCCAGTTTCCAAAAACTGGTGATCATCCTCTGACCTCCTATATTTGACCTCATTCATCATTTTATCCTGTCCCCTACCCATCTTAATCCCCTGCACCCCACAGAGGGGTAAAATCACTCCACTAAGGGGAAAATCACTGCATATGAGTGCATGGTATATGGTTGATTTTGTTATATAACTTTAGAGATTGCTTCTGTGGTCAGAGGTAGCAGGTTAATGGTTACCATGGTTTGTCAGTAGTTAAGCTGTACTTGAAACTATTGTTATTACTAATTATACTACATCAACCAGGATGTCATACATGTTATAAACATTTTTTCTCCCCTGTATGATAACACTGTGATTGTATGGGGTCATAATCACCACCACAACCCAGTACCAAAGGATTGGGAGCCGAGCCAAATAGTAATTTTGCATCCTTTACAAATTGGGAAGGTAGGTTCTTGGGATAGCTGTAAAGAACTACCTACATCTAGAGAATACCCCTGAAGAACAGACATCTCCTAGGGAAGCCTCAATACTAGAGGTAAAGCTATATATCATAAGAAATTGGCAAGCATCAACATAGAAAACAAAATAACCTAAAAAAGGAGAAAATAGAAAATGACAAGATGCAGAAGTAAAATGCAGTGCCCAGCCCACCCAGGACAAGCTCGGAAATCAATGAGATAGATGAAATTAGAAGTCAAACACTGGAACATTCTGAAATGATAGCAACAGAAGTGAAAAAAAGTGTAAAAGGCTATAGAGAAAATAATCTCTCAGGTACAAAAAGAAATGATGCTTAAAATCAAAGATATTAGAGAAGACACAAATAAAAGAATAGATGAGCTTAGAAAAATGATGGAAACAAAAAATGCCCAACATAGGAAAGAAGTGGAATCTATGAAACAGGTTCAAACAGAAATCCAAGAGATTAAAACCTCCACTGAAAGGATATGCAACAGATTGAATGAAGGAAATGATAGAATTTCAGATCTTGAAGACATAATTGTAGCTAGTGATCATGAAAAGAAAGATATCTTAAAAATAGCAAGAGACCATGAAAAGTCAATCTAACAGCTACAAGATGAAGCAAAGAAGAATAACATAAGATTGATTGGGGTCAATGAGAAAGCTGCAGACAGCGCAAATGCCATATTAAAAAAACTCTTCACAGAAATAATGGCAGAAAACTTCCCAAGCATGGATAAAGAATTTTACATACAAATAAATGAAGCCTATAGAACTCCAAATGGCCATGACCAAAATAAAACTAAACCAAGACATATAATAATCAACATTCCAGAAATTCAGCATGAGAACAGAATATTAAAAGCTGTTAGAAAAAACAAACAGCTCACCTATAAAGGAAAGCCCATCAGAATCATGGCAGACTTCTCAACACAAACTCTCAAGTCAAGAAGAGCTTGGAGTGAAATATTTCAAGTCCTGAAAGAAAACAACTTCCAACCCAGATTGATGTACCCTGCAAAACTATCTTTCAAAATTAATGGAGAAATAAGATACATTCATGATAAAGAACAACTGAAGAAATTTGTGATCACCAAACCAACCCTACAAAGAGTACTGAAAGATATTCTACACAGAGATAAAAATGACCACAATTCCAAGAACAACAACAGAAGGAAACCACCAAGCAGGGCAAGCAATTTACACAGAGGGGAAAAGCAGGGAACCAATGGCAGGAAAATACCATGGCAAAGATAAGCCAATACATATTAGTTATAACCATCAATATAAATGGCCTCAATTCACCAATCCAAAGAAACAAATTGGCAGAATGGATCAAGAAACAAGATCCAACAATATGCTATATACAAGAAACACATTTAACTCAAAATGAAATTCATAGACTGAAAGTCAAAGAATGGAAAACAATCTTCCATGCAACAGGAATCCAGAAAAAAGCAGGGGTAGCTATTCTGTTTGCAGACAATATGAACTTCTAACCAAGAATGATCAAAAGAGATAAAGAAGGTCACTACATACTTGTTAGGGGAAAATTCAAGAGGAAGAGATGACAATCATAAATATATATGCACCAAATATGGGAGCACCCAACTATATGACAATTATTAATAGACATGAAAAATTAAACAAGCAATAATGCAATTGTAACAGGAGACCTTAATACCCCATTGTCATGAAGAGAGATCAACCAGACAAAAAATCAGCTAAGAAATATCAGAACTGAACCAAGCCTGTGAACAAATGGACTTAGTAGATATCTTCAGAGTGTTCCACCTAACATCATCAGAATACATATTCTTCTCAGCTGCATATGGGGTGTTCTCTAAAATAGACCATGTACTAGCCCATAGAACATGCTTAAGTAAATGCAAAGGAATTGAAATTATCCCATGCATATTATCTGACCATAGTGCAATGAAATTGAAAATTAATGGCAAAAGAAACCACAAAAACTCCATAAACACATGGAAATTAAATAAAACCCTCATAAATAACAAATGGGTCACAGATGAAATAAAAGAAGAAATTAAACAATATCTTCAACTAAATGAGATACAACATGCCAGAACCTGTGGGACGCAATGAAAGCAGTCCTAAGAGGGAAATTTATAGTGGTGAATTCTCACATCAGGAAAACAGAACAAGCACAATTAATTGACCTAATGGTACTCCTCAAGCTTCTAAAAAAAAGAAGAGCAAGACAAACCCAAAACCCATACAAGGGAGGAAGTTATAAAGATCAGAGCAGAAATTAATGCAATGGAGACCAAGAAAGCAATACAAAGAACTAATGAATCAAAGAGTTGGTTCTGCTTGAAAAAAGATGGCAGATTTGTAAGAAGCAGGCAGCGAAACTCTCTAAAAGTTGGCATTCCAGGCCACCGGAATATAGTGACTGGGAGAGCACAGGAGGGAGGGAGGTGGCTCCCCTGGACCCAGGAAAGTTCTGAGGCGTAGTTCGGGACCCACAGAGTGAGTGAAGAGTGGTTTAGAGTGGTTTCGAGGAAGGAGGAGACCGCGGGCGACTTATCCCTGCGCCAGGAACCTCATCACGACAGAAGTTCAAATCTGCGGACACACGATGACAGCCGGCGCCCCCGGGGGCTTCTGCAGAGGAACGTGAGACAGTGGCGGTGCAGGGGAGCAGTGAAGGACTGCGCGGGCTGGTGGTGAGTGCCTCGGAGGCGCAGCCATCTGGCACGAGAGAGCGATTGGCCCGGTGCCATTGTGGGGCAGGCAGAGAAACAGCGCGGCGCCAAAACACAGCACTCGGAACTCAGCGTGTCGCCATGGCTCTCAGGCCCATGGAAAGTGCACTGACCATGGCAGGTGAATGAGACTGGTCTCCGCCAGAGAGTGCTGGCTATTGCTCACTGCCCCGCCAAAGGGCTGCTCCTGGCTCGCAGCGACAGACCTGCATGGAACAGGACTCTGTCACCACACAGTGCCTGCTTACAGCAGAGTCAAAACCTTAAACTGATTCTTTTTTTTTTTTTTTTTTGGTGGGTTTTTTTGTTTGTTTGCTTATTTTGTTGTTTTTGTCTTCGTTCTTGTTTTTGTTTGTCTGTTTGCTCTTTCCTTCATTATTCTATCTGGTTTTTATATGAGTGTAAACAGAGCCTCTAACCTCCTTGTGATTGTGATTCTGATCTGTTCTTCCTTTTATCCCTTCCTTCTCTTTTTCCCACCAGTCCTCTACGCCAGTTTCCCAATGTCAACGGGATCCCTTTTGGTCCTCCAGCCTTACATCTAATTCCTTCCTCTTCTCCCAATTCTCTATTTCCTCCTTAACTCATTTTACATTTAAACTCCTGAGGGTGAAACTGACATATTAAGGACTTATATACTGCATATAATTTTTCTGGTGTGTTTTAGATTTTGTTATATAACCACAACTCTACTTTATATGCTTAAAAGTGGCAAATAACTGCTTAGCTCAGACTGTCATTTTCTAGGCTGTGTTTGATGCTTTAGGTACCATTATAGCCAAAAGTGACATAATTATTCTAAACAGCTTTTCTTCCTGGTACTCCATGACTGAGATTGACTAAGGGTCACAGAAAACACAGTGGCACAGTACCAAAGAACCAAGGAGTGGGCCAAACAGGCAGCAACTTCTCATACCCAACAAATTGAAGAGGTAGGATCTTGCAGCAGGCTCAAAACCCAAAAATAAACTATGCCTGGAAGATACCACAGAGAAGTAGTCATCTCCTAAGGATTTTAAACACTAGCAATAAAGCAACCTATCATAGGTAATTTACAAACATCACCCCAGGAATTAAACTAAAGAAAGAAAAGAAAATGAGACGACACTTAAACAAGATGCAACCCCACACATCCAGTTCACCAAAGGCAAACCCAGGGGGCAATGAGGTGGGACAAACCAAAAGCCACCCACCTGACATCTCTGAAGTGGTAACAACAAAGCAGTTGAATGAAGCTCTGGAATAATTTAAATCAGAAATAATTTCTCAGGTAACTGCAGAGATAATGTCCACAATGAAGACCATGCTTAAGGATGCTAGAGCAGATACAGACAAAAAAATAGACAAGCTTAAGAAAATGATGGAAACCATGAATGCTCAGCATAGGAAAGAAATGGAATCCATAAGGCAGATTCAAGCAGATATCCAGGAGAACAAAAATTCCATTGAAAGTATTTGTAGCAGATTAAGCCAATGTGAGGACAGGATCTCAAATATAGAAGACAGGCTTGCGATTAGTGATCATGAAAAGAAAGAATTCTTAAAAATAACAAGGGACCATGAAAAATCAATCCAGCAGCTGCTAGATGACACAAAGAGAAATAAGATTAATTGAAATCAATGAAAAAGCAGAAGATAGCATAAATGACATCAGGACCCGGTTCACGGACATTATCACAGAGAATTTCCCTGGTAGAGAAAAAGAATTTGATCTTCATATAAATGAGGCTTATAGAATTCCAAACAGCCATGATCAAAAAAAATCTTCAGAAAGACATATCATAGTCAAGATCCCAGAAAAGCAGAATCTGAAAAGCTATTAGGGAAAAGAGACAAATCACCTACAAAGGAAAGCCCATCAGAATCACAGCTGACTTTTCAGCACAAACCCTCAAGTCAAGAAGAGCTTGGAATGACGTATTTCAAGCTCTAAAGAAAAATAACTTTCAACCCAGATTGATATACCCCGCAAAACTATCTTTCAAAATTGATGGAGAAATAAAATACTTCCAGGACAAAGAACATTTGAGAAAATTTATGACCACCAAACCAGCACTCCAAAATGTTCTGAAGGACATTCTAGAAGGAGATAACAAGGACTACAACTCCAGGAACCCCAACATAAGTAATCCACCCGGCAGGGCAGATAACTAAATGGTGGGGGGAGAGGGGGAACCAACAACAGGAAAATAACATGACAGGTATAAGTCAATACATATCAGTTTTAACCATCAATGTTAATGGTCTCAATTCACCAATCAAAAGGCACAGACTGGCAAAATGGATCAAGAAGCAAGATCCAACAATATGCTGTATACAAGAAACACATTTAATTCAGAAAGAAATTCATAGACTGAAAGTCAAAGGATGGAAAACAATACTCCATGTGACAGGAACCCAGAAAAAAGTAGGGGTAGCTATTCTTTTTACAAACTGAATTTCAAGCCAAGAATGATTCAGAGAGATAAAGATTGTCATTACATCCTTGTAAAGGGAACAATCCAAGAGGAAGAGATAATGATCATAAATATATATGAAACAAATACCAGTATAACCAACTATATAAAACAAGTATTAAAGGACATGAAAAATCAAATAAGCACTAATACAATTATATTGGGGGATCTCAATACTCCACTGTCACAAAAAGACAGATCAACTAGATAAAAAATCAATAATGAAATATTAGAACTGAAACAAACTTTTGAACAAATGGACTTAGTAGATGTCTACAGAGTGTTCCACCCCACAACATCAGAATACACATTCTTCTCAGCTGCACAGGGGACATTCTCCAAAATAGACCACATACTAGCTCATAAAACCTGCTTAAGGAAATGCAAAGGAATTGAAATTATCCCATGCATATTATCAGACCATAGTGCAATGAAATTAGAAATCAATGGCAAAAGAAATCACAAAAACTTCCTAAACACATGGAAATTAAACAGCACCCTCCTGAACAACAAATGGGTCACAGATCAAATTAAAGAAGAAATTAGACACTTTCTACAACTGAATGATAATGACAGTACAACATACCGGAACTTATGGGATACAATGAAAGCAGTCCTAAGAGGGAAATTTATAGCATTAAATACCTATATCAGGAAAATAGAGCAAGTGCAAATAAACAACTTAATTGTGAACCTTGAACTTCTAGAAAAAGAAGAGTAGGCTAAGCCGAAAGCTCATACAAGGGAGGAAATTATAAAGATCAGAGCAGAAATTAACATATTGGAGACTAAAAAAACAGTACAAAGAATCAATGAAGCAAAGAGTTGGTTCTTTGAAAGAATAAATAAGATTGACAAACCCTTATCCAACCTTATTAAAAAAAGAAAAGAAAAGACTCAAATCCATGCAATTGAAAATGAAAAGGGCAATATCACAACAGACCCTGCAGAAATCCAGAAGATCATCTATACCTATTTTGAAAATTTATATTCTAATAAGATGGAAAAGGCAGAAGAAATGGACAGATTCCTAGATATGTATGAATTACCAAAACTGAATCAAGAAGATATAAAAATCCTAAATAAACCAATATCAACCAATGAAATTGAAGATGTAATTAAAAACCTCCCAACAAAGAAAAGCCCAGGCCCTGATGGATTCACTGCCGAATTCTACAAGAAATTTAGAGAAGAGCTAACACCACTACTTCTCAAACTTTTTAATGAAATCAGAAGGGAAGCGATACTCTCAAATTCATTCCTGGAAGCAAGCATTACCCTGATACCAAAACCAGAGAAGGACCCAACTAAGAAAGAGAACTACAGGCCAATCTCCCTAATGAACATAGATGCAAAAATCCTCAATAAGATACTGGCAAACAGAATCCAGCAAATCATCAAGAAGATTATACACCATGACCAAGTTGGATTCATCCCAGGGATGCAGGGATGGTTCAATATACATAAATCAATAAATGTAATACACCATTTTAACAGAACCAAAGACAAAAATCATATGATCATCTCAATAGATGCAGAAAAAGCTTTTGACAAAGTCCAGCACCTATTCATGACAAAAACCCTATAGAAAATTGGAATAGATGCTCTTTATCTCAATCTGATAAAAGTTATCTATGACAAACCAACAGCCAATATCATACTAAATGGACAAAAACTGAAAGCTCTCTCTCTAAAATCAGGAACAAGACAAGGATGTCCACTGTCCCCACTCTTATTCAACATAGTCCTGGAAACTTTAGCCAGAGCAATTAGACAAGAGAAAGAAATAAAAGGAATAATGATTGGAAAGGAAGAAGTTGAATTATCATTTTTTGCAGATGACATGATACTCTACATAGAAGACCCCAAAAACTCCACTAAAAAAATTGCTCAATTTAATAAGCAAATTCAGTAGTATAACTAGATACAAAGTCAATTCTCAAAAATCAATAGCCTTCCCAACTATTCCCCTTATGGGCATCTTCCCAGAAGAATTAAAAACATCATACCACAGTGATATATGTGCACCCATGTTTATAGCAGCACAATTTGTAATAGCCAGATCTTGGAAACAACCCAAATGCCCATCAACTGAGGAATGGATAAGAAAGATGTGGTATTTTTATACAATGGAGTACTATTCAGCCATAAAGAAGGATAAACTGGAGATTTTTATAGGTAAATGGATGCAACTCGAGAAAATACTCATAAGTGAAATAAACCGGATGCACATGTGTAAGCATTGTATTGTCTCTCTAGTATGAGAAACTGAAAGAGTAAATAAGATCCAAAATGTACAATAGACTCGGTGAATCAAAAAGAAACTGGTCAATAGGAAAGAGAGACTGGAATAGGGAAAAGAAAGAAGGGAAAGGGAAAAAAAGTGTATATATATATAAGATGGTTAAGATAGATACACTACCAATTTTACTTAGTTCATTGAAGAGTAAGGTTTGAGCCAATAATGTTTGGACAATTGAATGCTAATGTCTGGTATCCTGAATAACTAACTTAAAGATAATAATACGTAATGCATTGACCATTGTTACCCTCATATTATGTTGTTTTGAAAATTTGTTCTTTTTTTGATTTGTTTTGTTTTTTCTTCTCTTTAAAATAAAAAAAAAAAAAGCTGGGCCGGTGAGATGGCTCAGTGGCGTAGGCGCCTGCCTGGCAAGCGCGAGGGCCCGAGTTTGACTCCCGGATCCCACTTACAAAAAAAAAAAAAAGGGGCCGGTGATATCGCTTAGCGGCACAGGCACCTGCTGGCGCGCGAGGTCCTGAGGTCGACTCCTGGTACCCACAAAAAAAAAAATAAATAAAATAAATAAATAAATAAATAAATAAAAAGTAAAAAAGAAAAATCAATAGCCTTTCTGTACACAAATAAACTTACTGAAAGAGAAATTAGGGAAACAATACCTTTCACAATAACATCCAAAAAAATGAAATACCTAGGAATCAAGCTCACGAAGGATGTAAAATACATCTACATTGAAAACTACAGTACTCTGAAAAAGGAGATTGAAGAGGCTATCAGAAAATGGAAAGATATCCCTTGCTCCTGGATAGGAAGAACCAATATAGTGAAAATGGCCATACTTCCAAAATTGTTATACAGATTTAATGCAATTCCAATCAAAATTCCAACAGCATATCTCACAGAATTAGAGAAAACAATCCTAAAATTTATTGGGAATCAGAAGAGACCTAGAATAGCAAAGGCAATTCTGGGCAACAAACGCAAGGCAGGGGGCGTCATAATCCCTGACTTGAAATTATACTATAAAGCTACTGTGATAAAAACATTGTGGTATTGGCAAAAAAACATACCTGAAGATCAGTGGAACAGATGAGATGATGCTGAAACAACTCCAGACATACTAAGCCACCTTATATTTGACAAAGGTGCCAAAAACATTCACTGAAAGAAAGATAGCCTCTCTAATAAATGGTGCTGGAAAAACTGGCTCTGCACATGCTGAAGATTAAAACTAGACCCGTATCTTTCACCATGCACTAAGGGAAATTAAAAATGGATCAGAGATCTAAATATTAAAACAGAAACATTAAATCTGCTGGAAGGTAGGATAGGTAAAACCCTTGAAGACATTGGTGTAGGTAAAGACTTTATGACTAAAACCTCAACCACAGAGGAACTATCACAAAGAATCCATAACTGGGATCTCATCTTATTAAAAAGTTTTTACACAGCAAGAGAAACCACCAACAGAGTGAAGAGACAACACACAATGTGGGAAAAAGTGTTCGCCAGCTGTTCCTCAGACAAAGGATTACTATCGAGAATATACAGAGAACTCAAAAAAATCAGACCTCCCAAATTTAAAGACCCAATCCAAAAATGGGCATCTGAGATGAATACACATTTCTCAGATGAAGAAATACAAATGGCAAATAAATATACAAAAAAATGTGCAACATCACTAGTCATATGAGAGATGCAAATTAAAATAACACTGAGATACGATCTCACCCCAGAAAGAATGGCTATTATCAAGAAATCAACTAATAACAAATGCTGGAGGGGCTGTGAGGAAAAAGGAACCCTTCTCTACTGTTGGTGGGAGTGTCGACTGGTGCAGCCACTGTGGAAATCAGTGTGGAGATCCCTCAAAAAACTAGGATTGGAGGTCCCATTTGACCCAGCTATTCCCCATTCTGGGTATCTTCCCAGAAGAATTAAAAGCATCATACCACAGTGATATATGTGCACCCATGTTTATAGCAGCACAATTTGTAATAGCCAGATCTTGGAAGCAACCCAAATGCCCATCAACCGAGGAATGGATAAGAAAGATGTGGTATTTTTATAAATGGAGTACTACTTAGCCATAAAAAAGGATAAACTGGAGACTTTTATAGGTAAATGGATGCAATTCGAGAATATACTCATAAGTGAAATTAACCGGATGCATATGTGCAAACATCGTATTGTCTCCCTAGTGTGAGAAACTGAAAGAGTAAATAAGATCAAAAATGTACAATAGATATGATGAATCAGAAAGAAACTGGTCAAAAAGAAAGTGAGTCTGGGATGCGGGAATGGGGAAAAGAAAGAAGGGAAAAGAAAAATGTTGTATTTATATATAAGATGGCTAAGATAGATACACTACTAATTTTGCTTAGTTCATTGAAGAGAAAGGTTTATGCCAGTAATGTTTGGACAATTGAATGCTGATATCTTGTTCCCTGAGTAACTAATTTAAAGATAACAATACATAATGTATTAACCATTGTTACCCTCCTATTATGTTGTTTTGAAATTTTGTTCTTTTTTGTTTTATTTTTTTTCTTCTCTTTAAAATAAAAAAAAAAAAGGGGCCGGTGAGATGGCTCAGCGGCTTAAGTGCCTGCCCGGCAAGCGCGAGGGCCTGAGTTTGACTCCCGGAACCCACGTATGAAAAAGGGGCTGGTGATATCGCTCAGCGGCACGGGCGCCTGCTGGCGCGCGAGGTCCTGAGGTTGACCCCCCGGTACCCACAAAAAAAAAATAATAATAAAATAAAATAAAATAAAAGAGTTGGTTCTTTGAAACAATAAAAAAATTGATAAACCTGTAGCCAATCTTATCAATAAAAGGAAAGAAAGACTCAAATTCATGCTTTGAGGAATGAAAAGGGTGAAATCACTACAGATCCTGTGAAAATTCAGAAGATCATCAATAAATACTTTGATAATCGTTACTTACATAGGATAGAAAACACAGAAGAAATGGACAGATTCCTAGATATGTATGAATTACCAAAGCTGAGTCAAGAAGATATAAAAATTCTGAATAACCCAATATCAGTTAATGAGATTGAAAATATAATTAAAAACTTACCAACAAAGGAAAGCCCAGGTCCTGTTGGATTCACTGCTGAATTCTACAAGAAATTTAGAGAAGATTTAATGCCAATACTCCTCAAACTCTCTAATGAAATTGAAAGGGAATCAGTACTCCCTAACTCATTCCTGGAGGCAAGTATTACCCTGATACCAAAACCAGAGAAAGACCCAACCAAGAAAGACAACTACAAGCTAATCTCCCTAGTGAACATAGATGCAAATATCCTCAGTAAAATACTAGCAAACAGAATGTAGCAAATCATCAAGAAGATTATACATCATGACCAAGTGAGATTTATCCAAGGAATGCAGGGATGGTTCAACATATGAAAATCAATAAACATAACACACCATATCAACAGAGGCAAAGACAAGAATCACATGATCATCTCAACAGATGCAGAAAAAGCTTTTGGAGTCAGACGCGCTACCGTTGCGCAACAAGGTCCGCAGAAAAAGCTTTTGATAAAGTCAAACACTCACCCATGATAAAAACCCTACAGAAAATTGGAATAGATGGTCTTTACCTCAATCTGATAAAAGCCATCTATGACAAACCAACAGCCAACTTCATATTAAAGGGACAAAAACTGAAAATTTTCACCTAAAATCAGGAACAAGACAAGGATGTCCACTATCACCACTCCTATTCAATATAGTTCTGGAAACATTACCCAGAGCAATCAGACAAGAGAGAGAAATACAAGGAATAAGGATAGGAAAGGAAGAAGTTATCATTCTTCACAGATGACATGATACTCCACATAGAAGACCCCAAAAACTCCACCAAAAGATTTCTAGATTTAATAAGCAAATTCAGTAGCATAGCTGGATGCAAATCAGCACTCAAAAATCAATAGCATTCCTGTACACAAACAACAAACTTATTGAGAGAAAATTAGGGAAACCACACCCTTCTCAATAGCATCCAAAAAAATTGAAATACTTAGGAATCAATCTAACAAAGGAAGTAAAATATCTATATATTGAAAATTACCATACTCTGAAAAAGGAGATTGAAGAGGATATCAGAAAATGGGAAGATATCCCTGATATCCCTCACTCATGGATAGGAAGAACCAACATAGTAAAAATAGCATACTCCCAAATTTGTTATACAGATTTAATGCAATCCTGATCAAAATACTATTAACATACCTCACAGAACTAGAGAAAACACTCTTAAAACTCATCTGGAAGCAGAAAAGACCTAGAATAGCTAAGGCGATCCTGGGCAGCAAAGGCAACATAGAAGGCATCACAATCCCTGACTTGAAATTATACTACAAAGCTACTGTGATATCAGCATGGCACTGACAATAAAACAGACCTGAGGATCAGTGGAACAGATTAGAAGATGCAGACACAACTACAAACACACTCAACCACCTTATCTTTGACAAAGGGGCCAAACATGTTCACTGGAAGAAAGATAGGCTCTTTAATAAATGGTGTTGGAAAAACTGGCTTTCCACGTGCTGAAGACTAAAACTAGACCCATGTCTATCACCATGCACTAAACTAAAGTCAAAATGGATCAAAAATCTAAATATTAAAACAGAAATCTACTGGAAGAGAAAGTAAGTAGAAATCTTGAAGACATGGGGTAGGCAGAGATTTCATGAACAAAACTGAAACTGCACGGGAAACATTTCAAAGGATCAACAACTGGGCACTATGGAGAAATAGGAGGGAGAGAAGAAAGCTTTATGATGGGGGTGGGAGGAAAATTTTTTATTCCTTCCAAAGAGGTGACTCAAGCTTAAACTCAGAGCCTCACACATGGTTTTTCAAAATGTCCCTGTGGCAGGGAATTCAGTTGTCCCTCAATATCTTTCACCCCACTTCTATAGACCCCACAAACTTTGGGGGTTTATTTAAAATGAAGACTTAAGATTCCCAGCCTCCTTTGAAGCATTCTATGGCTATGTGATCATATTCTCGTCTGTTCTATATGGACAGAAGTGTCATATGGCACCTTCTAAGAATCTTTCAGAAAGTCGAGGCCAGGGCTTGGTTGCTTATTTTTCTTCCCTTCTTGCTTCCCACTGGCTAGAGAGAGTGTGGGCTGGCTGAGCAGCACTCCAGCAACCATAGAATAATCTTGGAATAGACAGCAGCCGCAGGTGGGACATAAAAGTCAAAGAGTTGTAATCCCCCCATATGGTGCCCCAATCCTACAAATGCAGGATTATGTAATTCTGGGCTCTATGAATTAGAGAGAGAAGTAAAGCAGTTTTTGTCCTGCTCATGGGTATTTTATGACTCACTACTGTTACTTCAGAACTTCCTATCTCCTTTGAAGGCAATAATATTCTGTTGATGACTCCTTGGGGTCTTCTTAGGCAAGAATTGTCCATCATCTTTGTCTTTGCAAAACACTGTTTAGATTGTAAATGGGTTGCCAGAGACTCAGATTTCTTTATGTTCATCCACTTGACCGCCCATTTGGTTTGCCATCAGCGTGATCCCAGTTCTCCTCCACCTGGTGTGGTAATGACCACCATGAAGAAGGCCTGTGAGCATTAGCTGACTTCGAGCAGCAGATCTCAACACTAACTGCATAGTGAAATCAGCTGGGAACGCTCCCATGTGACACTCCCCAGTCCCACCCCTGACGAATCAAACCAGAAAGGAGGAGGGGAAAGGAAGGACAAATTTAGTTTGCCAGATATTTCTAATGTGCAGCCAGCTTAAAAGCCCCTGGCTTAGAGGAAAGCCCTTCTTAAATTTTCAACAATACTACAAAATCCACAAGGCCAACTACATTCAATACACCAGTTTGCTTATTACCTTCTTCCAGTCACCTGAAGAAAGACCTGGCATCACAGCACACTCTCTTGTTGGGTCCTGTGTTAGTTTTCTGGGGCTTCTATAGCAAATGACACACACTTGATGTCTTAGTACCAGAGAAATGGAGCAAGAAATCTGAAATCAAACCACTGGCAGAGCCTCTAAAGGTTGTGGGGGATATCACCTTTGGAATGGATAGTTTTACATGTCAACTTGGTTAGGATGTACTACCCAACAATTTAATAAAGAAAATAAAACTCATCCAAGTGTTGCTGTGAAGTATGTTGTAGTTGTGGGTAACACCTTCTCTACATAACAATCATGATCGTGTAGGTGGGCCTCATTCAATCAGTTGACCAGGCCCTATGAGCAAAAACTGAGGTTTCCCAGAGAAGAAGAAATTCTTCCTTAACACTGCAGGTGTACTCCTTCCCAGGTTTCTAGACCGTTGGCTTGCGCTACACATTTTGGACTTGCCAGCTCCACAGTCATATGAGGCGATTTCTCCTTCCCTCCCCTCCCCTCCCCTTCCTTTCTTCTTCTTCTTCCTCTTCCTCTTCTTCCTCCTCCTCCTCCTCCTTCTCTCTCTCTCTCTCTCTTAATTATGTTTCTCTGGAAACTCCTGACTGATCTACCTTCTTTGCCTTTTCCAGCTTCTGGTGGCTCAGGAATTCCTTGGCTTGTGGCTACCACATTCCAGTCTCTCTGCCTCCTTCTCCACCTGATCTTGTTCTCTATGTCAGTGTCTTCTCCTCTGTCTCTGATAGGACGCTTGCTATTGGGTTTACAAGATGGATAATCCATGATCTCATTTCTTTTTTTTTTTTTTTTTTTTTTTGTGCGTAACGGGGGTTGAACTCAGGACCTCATGTGCCAGAGGTGCCTGTGCCGCTGAGCGATATCACCGGCCCTTTTTTCGTATGTGGGTACTGGGAGTCGAGCTCAGGACCTCACGTTTGCCAGGCAGGCGCTTATGCTGCTGAGCCATCTCACCGACCCCATGATCTCATTTCTTGATTCTCAATTACACCAGCAAAGACCCCTTTTCCCAAACAGGCCACAGTGATAGGTTGTGGCTTGGGATAGGACTTAGATACACCTCCTTGGGGTCATTCATTCCCTAAACTCCATCCATGTTACAAGAACGTTTTTTGAGTCTGAGTTTTCCTCTTGTTTTTCCCACCCCTGGTGCCCAACTGTGTATGTTCCTTCCAATATCAATCTGCAGGCTGCGGAAGATGACATGCATTAGAGCCTGGGGAATGAGAATGATCTTCATTTTAGTAGAAATTGGGAAGAAAAGAAGTAAAGTGGGAGTGTGGCTGTGCTATTTTAGAGGCCCTGACGTTATTTCTGGGCAATTGATGGAGCGGGCAGCAGCTGAATGCTAGGAACTCAGCTGCAAGTTGGAAGACAACACCGGTGAAGTGAGTCTTCTACCATTGTAGACTCACTATGGCCTCAAAGACTTTTCATAAAGAGAAACAGACCAAGAGAGAGAAAGAAAAAATACATAGATGAGAGATGTAGATAGATAGTAGATAGATGACAGGTGGTAGATGGGATGATAGAGATAAAGGATAGATAGCATATAGATGATAGATGATAGAGACAGGTAGAATAGATGGATGATGGATATTTGATATATAGATGATAGGTAGGTAGTAGACATAGATTTTTTTTTTAACCTAGCTGTACATGCTGTGAACTAGCAGTTCTACAATTATCTCTGATGCCCGCATTTTCATCCTACCAGAGGCAGCCAGGGCCTCTGAAAGAGAGAGGCCAGACCCTTCCCCAGCTTCTAGGGGTAAATCTCGAATGGTCTAGTAATTCCAACTGCCAGGTCAGTGATTGGTTTAAGAATGTGTTTAGGAGAGAATTTGGCCAGTTAATGTGGGGAAAAGTCTTCTGTGATAAGGTTCTGTCAGTATTTGTTTTTGTTTTATTTTAAACTTTTTCAATTTTAGAAAATATCGCAAAAAGTTATCTTCTTGGCATTTGTACTCTTTCAAAATAATTAATTGAAACACTCAGGTAATCAGCAATGAAGTTAAGAATTCATACTAAGCAAGGACCCTGAATGTCACATGTGTGTCCTACCCAGTCATAACTCCTTTTCCTCCCCTCTAGAGAACACTACTATCCTGATACTTGCGATAATTCTCCTTGTATTTGTTATTTTTGTCATTTTATGTATGCATTCCTATACCTTATGGTCTTGGAAATTTATATGAATGCTATCATATTTATGTTTGCTTATCTGTGCTTTGCTCAATATTTTTATACAATTCAACCATTTTCACTACTGTGTAGTATTTCATTACATCAGGGTTGAGCAAACTAGAGCTCATGGGCTACTTGTTTCTTTAAATAAAGATTATTATAACATAGCCACACCTATATATTTACATACTGTCTCTGGCTGCTTCAAAGATAAAATGGTAGACAGCTGCAATATTAGTAGCAACAAGGGACCATAAGGCTTCAAAACCTAAAATATTTACTATGCTGTCTTTTACAGAAAACATTCACCTACCCCTATTTTTTATCATACAACTTATTATGAATTTTGCTATTGATTGGCTTTTAGGACATTTCAGATTTGGGTTCTTTTTTTTTAATTTCTATTTTTATTAGAACACTTTTGCAGTACATAATGCTTACATTCCTCATGGGAATTGGTACATGTATGTAAGACATCTTAGTTCTTTTTTTTTTTTTGTCTCCTCTGTCTCCCTCCCATTTGCAAAATATGTATCTTTCTACTCCTTATTATCTATTATTTTGTTTTTTATTTATATTTTGGGTTTCTCGTGTAAGAGAAATCATGTGATATGTTAGCTTGTGTATTTGATTTATTTCACTTAACATTATAGTCTCAAGGTACATTTGTTTTCCTTCAGTGAACTCTTTGCTATGGCTGTGGCCATTCCTGATTATGTCTCCCAATGTAATAAGCTGGAGTCTTTCTACAGCACATACCCGGTGATCACATTTCTGGCTCTTATATTGACTTATATGAATACATTCAACTCTGTGGGTGACAGCACATTGTTTTCCAGAGTGTGTGTCTTAGTTACTTTTCTTGTTGCTGAGACAAAATACTGACACCCGAAGTTGAAGGAAGAAAGTTTATTTTGGCTCACAGTCTGCTGAGGTTTAATCTACAATCAGCTGGCTCCAAGGCAGGGTGGCACAGCAGGGAGGCATCACCAAGCAGGTAGGCAGAAGGCCTTGCAGCAAGCAGCAAGCAACAAACAACACCAACGGCCCTCTTTCTCTTGTGACTTGTCACAGTCTTCATCCTAGCATCACACCGTGAATCAATCCCAGTATCACATCCTTGATCCCAGTGTCACACATCCTAGATCCAGTCACCTCTGAAAAGCCCCACCTATGGCCACATGAGGTTTTGGGGGACATCTACACACAAGCCATAACAGCGTGGTACTGATGTTTATGCCTGTCAGCAGTGTGTTACAATTTCAGTTATCCCTGTTCTAACCAGCATATTTCATTGTCATACTTTTTAGTCTTTGTTAATCTGGTGGGTGTGCAATGGCTTTTCACTGTGATCGCACCTTTGGTCTGGAATTATTTACTTCCTTTTGTGCTTATTAGTGTATTTGAGTTTTTCTATTTATCCTGATGTTCAGTTGTTTCTAGTTGGAATGCCAATGCAGGTATCCATTCTAACATTAACAGATAAAGAATATTATTGTCCTTAAGTTGGTGTTTTGAAATTTGCAGTCAGGAGCACCTTAACCCCTACATCTGGACAGCATACACTTCTCCCTGAGAATGCAACAGGAGCGTGGCCCCTGCTAGACGTTAGAATTAGCATCTATAAATCAGCCTTGCAGAAAGCACTCAAATGCTCATTAGCGGAAATTCTCAAAGTCTAAAGCATTTCAGGGCCTGATGGAGATGATGGCCAATTATGTGGCGGAGACAGAGATTTATGAAAAGATCAAACACCAGTGGTGTCTTAGTCCATTTGGACAGCTATAGCAAAATAACTTAGACTGGGTAACTTATAAACAGCAGAAGTGTATTACTCACAGTTCTAGAGACCACAAGTTTCAAGGTCAAGGCTTCCGCAGATTCAACATCTGGTGAGGGCTTGTTCTCTATTTCAAAGATGGTGCCTTCTTGCTATATCCTCACAGGACAGAAAGGTCAAAGGAGCCCAGCTGAGGCTCATTTATAAGACCTTTTCTCAAAGTAAAAAATAAAAAAGATGGGCTAGGGATGTAGTTCAATGGTAGAGCACCATAACACACACACACACACACACACACACACACACACACACGCACGCACACCAATGGCAAGAAGGAAGGAAATAGTGCTAACACAGGGTACTTATAATGTAAAAGGAGGTTTATTTTGGTTCTTAGTTCTAGAAGTTCAAGCACAAGGTCAGGTGTGCTGTGGGTTTGGGGCTCTAGTAAGGGTAGACCATCATGGTGGCAGTGCATGTCAGAGAAAGAGGTCATATTTCAAGCCAGGAAGCAAAGAGAAAGTGTGCAGAACTTGGGTTCCACGGTCCCCTTTGAGGACACACCTCCAGTGACCCAAGGAAGCCCCACTAGGCTCCGCCCCTAAAAGGCCCACAGCACCTCCCAAGACCATTGCCCTGGGGACTAAGCCTTTGCATATGAACTTTAAAGGACATTCAACATCCAAACCATAGCAGAAGTCTGATAGTCTCATAAAAAGAGAGAACAAACGCCAGATGAGTGATCTCTTTTTTCCTGTGCACACAGAAGAAAGGTCAGGTAAGGCCGCAGTCAGGGAGGTGGGGGTGGTGGTCATCTGCAAGCTGGGAAGAGGGCCCTCACCGGAAACCATCCCTGATGGCACCTTGATCTTGGGCTTCCAGCCTTACAGGACTGGAAGAAAATAAATTTCTGTTGTTTCAGCAGCCAATCTGTGTACTTTCTTATGGTATCGTAAGATGACAAAGGCATATTTGGATCACAAAAAATAGTATCCCCTAAAATCAGGTGTTACCCCAGCCAGTCCTTGGTTGTCTTTGGCTATTTTATGTACTTGCTGAGTGCAGCCAATCTAGGAGCATGGCAGCAGAAGAATCCTTGTACACTGTTAAAGACTATTGAGGGGCCTCAAAAGCTTTCATTTTTGTTAATTGTAACTGTTAACATCTAGCACATTAGAAATTAAAAATGAAAAGTATTTTAAACTGTATTATTCATTTAAAATATAACAATAAACCATTACATCTTTTAAAATGACACAATTAAAAAAATAACAATATGATCCAAAACAATCAATAGAGTAGTAATATTTTAATTTTGTAAATCTCTCTAATATCTTTCTTAGTAGAAAGCAGGTGGATGCTTGCGTCTGCTTCTGGCTTCAATCTGTTGTAATATGTTTCTTTGGCTGAAAATGTTCAGGAGACTGAGCCTCCCACAAATATGTATACAGCTGAGAAGGGAGGAAGAGTACTTACTAGCCTTTCCCCATCAGTGTGGATATTCTTTTTTGATACTACACCAAAACTTGACAAGTGGTAGTATCTTAAACATTCATTGCTATGTGAAATCTGAAACGGTATCAATGAACTTTATGCTCTATTGCATTAAAATTCACTGATTTATCGTGTACTTTGAACAGATCCTTTACTCAGGCGGGGATACATAGCATTATGCATTGGCCATTTGAAATAGTTTGCCAAGCTTACACAATCCTCCAACTATTGACATGTCATTATGCTGAACACAATTTTTAAAAATTTAATAATTAATAAAACTATTTTATTAATAAAACACTGATTCATACCATCCCTGAATTGATCAGAAAAGCCTTTAAACATTTGGAAGCTGTCAACAAATACACATTTTCCAAGATTTCAGAGTGTGATTTCACAATATTATTTTGGGTCTCTAGGAATTAGTAATAGTTTAGACTCAGAGTCCAGTAACCCTGGAAAAGTCTGATTATTCTCCTTCCTCAATGCCTGGCCACCCTGTTAAATGGCCACACATTCTTTTGAAGAAGTCTGGAAGCAAGATGAATAAAATTTTGGCAGTGTGTCTTCCCTTTCATTCAGAAAGCTCTGGGTCTATGAACTGTTCAAATCCAGGAACTGATAGTAACTGTGACTATTTCCGTGATTCACCTCAGGCTTTAATTCTTTGGACATAGAACATTTCCACTTATACATATCAAGTAAGAATCTATCAGACTTCCCGTTGATTTCTCTTCTAGGGACATGATGATCAATTAAGCAAGGCCATACTTCTCTGTGAGTCAGACTTCTGATTACTGCTTTGACTCCTTATTCATTATGCCACACTACCTTGATTACACGCTGCTTTTTGCCCTCTCCAACCCCTGGATCCTGTTACCCACACTGTGTTGGGGATGGGAGGGGGCTTCTCCCAGGAATGTACTTCCCAATACTGCATTGAAGGTCATGTTTTCTGGACTTTGTGGGTAAAAGAATTTCATGATCAAACCATTCTAGCACACCAATTTTCCTAAGTCTAGGACACCTTCCCTCTACAACATACCAGGAGAATCTAGTGTCTTGATTTCATTTAGTAGAGACCAAATTTGTGTCCACATTTTAGTTGAATAACCAAGCAAATTCTTAGAACCATTTAAAGCCCCCTAAGCTATAACATTCAGTTTGGATTCTCTGCTTGGTGAACCTATAGAAATTAATTTGGTTTGACCCAATTACTTATTTCTTCTTCCTTGGTTCCATTTCCTTAAGATTCTTTCCTAGACAGTCCCAGATTTCCATCGATAGAATTTGACAAAAGCATTCAATTTTTCTGGTGTCTATTACACCTTTTTGTGGGTCAAATACTGCACCCTCGGGGCTCACTGGGGCTCAAGTCTACTTACACGTGTAAAAACAGAAAGGATGGTGGAGTAGGTTCTAAGGATCAGCAAGAAATTTCCTTGGTTAGGCTAGAATCAGGTCTTCTGGCAGGAGCGGGAGCACCGCTTCTACTGCCAAGGAAGGCTTGGCAGAATTTAGAAATTCCACACAGCTCTGGCTTTATTAGAATGTCCCCATCCCAATTTTTAGGGTCCCATTTTTTCCCAATTATAACCCAACTTTAACAAAAGACACCCCTGCCTGGAAGTTAGTAAACTCAATTTACTTTGCTATTCAGTTACGTGTAGGATTAGACTTCTGTTTTTCAGAGGAAATCCTGATGCTGCTGCAAAAAAGATTTCTTTTAGGGCTGAGGCAGAGGCAGTTTTCAGATCCTTTATGCAGACCCTGAGCTGGGAATTTAAAGCCCTGATTTGATCATTTTCTTTTTCCCAAACTCTCTAGCACAATTAGAAATAATCAACCAACCGCATTATATTTATTTATTTTGACCTCAAATATTTTATACCAGTAACAATTTAGTCACCTAGAACCTTCCTTTAGCACTTAGTTATAGGTATTTATGAGGGATATTTTGAATAACCATTTGCTACTGCATGCCATTGAATTCAGTGGCCTTGCCATTGAAACCAAGCTCCTCAGTGCCTTTAAATCTAATCAGACCAGAAAATCCATTCCAGAAACCTTAGAACCAATTCAGAGAACTCATCATTAATACCTGGCTCCTATGGCACACTCTCAAGGCAGGTGCTTAAGCCATTATCTGTAAGACTATTGCCCTTGAACCTCAGGTCCTAGTCCACAGGTCAGAGTAAGAACAGCCGGAGACCAGGACAGACTGAATCTGGGTCAACTCTTGTGTCTGACCTTGATGATGTCAGTGTCCCACCGGAAGGCCTCCTAACAGAGAGCAGAACACGTGGGGGAGAGGAAACTTCCACTGTGCCCGTCTGATCACATCCCCGCTCTGCTTAAGTGGCTTCCCGCCATCCACAGGAGAGTCCAGACTCTCACTAGAATTGAGTACCCTGCCCTCCTCTGACCCTCCATGCACTCTGCTTCCTACCATTAAGTCATCTGGAATTCTAGGGTGTTCCAAGAATGGGGGCTTTAGTGCCACATTACACCTTCGATTTTTCTTCTTCACTTTTCCTTTGTGGGGAAAGGAATTTATTTCCTTCCCTAAGATTAATTCTAACATCACCTGCTGTTTTCAGTGTGAAATTTCCCTCTCTGCTGGTTCCCCAGTGGTTCCCCACTGGTGCCACTGTTCCGCTTTCTCATGGCACTCTGGGAACATCTTCACTAGAGCATGTGCCACTTCTTTCCCACCAGCTCCTCCCCCGTGCCCGCGTCTCTCCCACGCCACCCCAGCCCCTCCACCAGAACTGTGGAGTCCTCCTTCTTCCCTCTTCCTTCCCTAAGGTGTGTCCCTCCCACTCCACACCAACATCTCTCTCTCTCTCTCAAACTGTCAGCTTCTTAACCCAGGGTTGGACCTTGAAAATTGCTGTACAGGCAGCAACTTACTCAGCAGGTGCCCAAAGGAGGTTTGAGGAATGAATAACAATTTGATCTGTCTAGTTATGGGTTGTGGTGACCTTGTGAAATAGGATGATAATGGCGCACCAAATCAAATACTTCTCTTGGAAAGTTCCCAGGCAAATTGAGTAGAGACCTGCTTTTCCTCCAGGCTGGGCCCTTAGCTGTGTGGCCTGAGGCAGTTCACGAAGAGGAGCTTCCAAATTGCTTCTAAGTGCTGGCAGAGGGGACACATGAATGTGTCTTTATTAACTGGTTTCTGCGTGCTGACTGCGTCACAGGATTAACTCCTCATGGTCTTTTCTCCGTGGTGCTGTATTTCTGAACTTGGGCCAGGGCCTGTGACATCTGTGCTCTTGCATTTGACTTTGCTTCATTCTTCCCTTTGAAAAGACAATGTGGTCAAGGGTGCTGCATGGAGAATTCAGTGTCAAATAGTTCTGCCTTAACTCTTATCTTTGTCACTTACTGGAAGCATTATCTTAGAAACTTGATCTAATCTCTTTTGGCCTTAGTTTTCTCCATAAACTCATTGAATTGTGAAAATAAATTGCTTCTTAATTTTAGCATTCCTGTCACAGCAAAATTTTGGGACCATTTTTACAAATTTCAGAATCAAGGGTCAAATGTTCTGGATTGCAATCTTATACCTGTCTACTGCTCACCTAACCACACTTCTAAGCCTCACTTTTTTTCACCTGTGATATGGGAATGATAATGATACCCAGTTAATAGAACTGTCTGGAGTAAATAAAATAATACACAATCCAAATTTGGAAGAGAAAAAAGTTGTGCTATTACTTTTTATGATTTAGTTAAGTGAGATGTATATTTTTTGATGCATTTGAGGAATGAATAGTAATTTGATCTGTCTAGTTACAGGCTGCAGTGAAATCAATAATAATGTCTCAAGTAAGTGCTCAAAAATCCAATTGTTACTCTTTTCATTTATACAGTTCCCATATTTTACTTCTGCAAGAGATTTTAAGCTTCTTTTGTTAATGTTTGCTTTCTTTCTGGTACCAAACACAGTGGTTTTGCTACATGATCTATCATCTCCAGATGTTACTGTCTTTTTTTTTTTTTTAACCTCACGGGATGATCTTAGGGAGGAGCCAGACAATGGGAAAGAGCTGTTTGTAGTAAGGAGGAAGAGGAGGAACACTGGCATGGCGGAAGGCCCAGGCAGTGGCGGGCTATTGGGGTGCTGGACTATCTGATGGGAAGGGATCCTGCAGGAGCCGTAATGCAGAAGAACATCATTAGGCAGGGTGGTTGCAGGCCTGCAATCCCACATAGCCATATTCTGAATCAGGGAGGGATTTAGATGTGTTTTAATTTGAACCAGTGAGTCTATTCTCTGAACTACAGACAACTCCTACGGCATTAGATCATACGGTGTCCATTGGTCCCATCAGCCTTTGAGTGTTTGCCTCTGATCACCTGCCCTGGCCTCAGCCCTCAGGGCCTCGCTTGCTCTCAGGTGTGAATGATATCACTGATTTCCTAGATTTGCACTGAGGCTTAAGGAAGTGATGTTTGTGTAAATGCCATCTTTGTGAAGACAGAGCTTGCGGGAGGTTAGACTCTGCTTGAATATGTTCCTTATATAACAGCTCTTTCTGTCCCCAGAGCTTGCCAACCACAGGTAGGTGGGAGTTTTATTAAATGCAGGAGAAAATGGGAAGCAATGGTAATTTCCAGGATGATGCCCAGCATGATCCAGATGACTCTTGCTGCCCATGAGGGAAAAAGCGGGGTGAGTGGATGAGAGTTGTCTGTCAGTAGAGGCCACGGTTGTGGTCCCGTGGTGTAGGCCTGAATGCAGAGTCCCGGGCCGTGCAAGATCTGTGCAATGCATTTGTCTTTCCTGTGCGCCAACACTGGATGGCGAGTGCCATATGAGGTCATTTCATAGACAGAGCAGTGGGTGAGTTTAGGCAACGTGTCCGGTAGCAAATATCTAATGTGGTACACGATACCCTGCATAAGTTTATCTTTGTTACTGTTAATGACTGTCAGTGGGAACTCAAATGCCTTTTGGAGCAAAGCTCAGTAAAAATTAATAAAACAATAATGACCGCATTGCCTCACCCTACAGTCTTTTCAAGCACACATCCTTTGCCTGCTTTGTGTACTTACTCTTGAGTCATGCCTCGCTTGGAGTATCACACCTCCCAGCATCTGGAATGCTCTCTATACTCAACGGCTTAACAACTACCCCCTGCCACTTCTCACTGTGTGGCTTCCTGCACTGACTCTCTCTACCCTCGCTGGTTACCATAGCCCACGTCACCCCCAGCATTCTTCCTGTCATCCACTACTCCCAGCCTACATGGTCCCCACTAGCTGTGTAGTATTTGCTGCTTTAGTTGCTTGCACATGCCCTTGGGTGGCAGGCTTCTGGAAGGTGCAGTATTGTTTTATTGGCATAATAGTGTGCTACACAGGAGTCCTGGGTAGCAACTCAGGGAACTGGGGTTCCTTTCAGAGATCCACTATGTGCTGAATACTCAGAGCCACACTGGTCTTCCATGTAAAATGTGTTATTTAGTCTAGATTCTCCTTTAGATCCAAATGAAGGATTTCATTTCTCCTTATCCACAGGGCTCGGTACACCAGAACCCTGAATAATTCTGTAGATCGCAAGATCAGCTGAGGGTTTCCAGGTATTATTGCCTGGGCGATGGGAGGTGATAAAAACAGACGAAATGCACTGGTGTTGTGGTGTAAGCCATCGTGTCTCCCTACAAGCCTATTCCTTAGAGTAGAGTGTAGAAAGACTCGCTGTTGCTTTAAATCCACGATCTGCCCTGCCTGTCACAGTGCACCACACATCCGAAGCCCACGTTTCCTAATGCCTTGTCTTCTCTGGAACCAGCCTCAGTGCCTTTCTCCAGCACTTCCCAGAGTAGTTTTCTCCTGCTGTATGGCCATTATTGCTCATCGTATAGGGTCACCTCTTCCCTTTGCACTGGCCTCCTTACTGGTAAGAACTGTTGCCTCTTTTAACCTAATTAGCGCTCAGTATGCAATTCCCTGATAAATGATGTGAAGCGCTGTTCGGTTCACAGGTGCCGTAGGTCTCTGCCCCCTTTCTGCTCCTGTCTTCCCCCTACTCCTGCAATGCCTTCCATTAAAGAGAGATGGGGTTCTGAGAGACAGAAATAACAGGAAGGAATTTTAAGAGTTTTTTTTTTTTGACTATGATATTTGTTCGGGCCATGTGTAGATGTGACTTAATAAGACCCTGAGTGGACTCAAGCTGCACTGCCTGTTAGCACTTCAAATCTAAGTGGACCGGACTAGAGCAGGGTGGGATCTTGGACCAGTGAAAGACTATAGCAAGATGGGTTCCACGTGAAAGTCACACAAAGCACCGATTTTAAAGTCTTAGTTTTGGCCATGTAACATTTTGTCAGTAGGGGAAGCTGGGTGAAGAGTACACAGGAATGCTATGTATTATCTCTGCAATTATTCTATAAATCAAAAATTATCCCCCCAAAGAAAGTTTATTTTTTTTAAAAAGCACACCATGCTGGGAATGGTGGTAGATGCCTGGAATCCTAGCATTCTGAGAAGCTGAATCAAGCAGATCACAAATTTGAGCCTAGCCTGAGCAACGTAGCAACACTGTCAAAATAAAAATAAAGGGGGTGGAGTGGGGCTAGGAATCTCTCTCAAGTGTGAAGGCCCTGGGTTCAATCCCCCACCACAATAAAAACTGGGCCAGGGTGAAAAATCTGATTTTATTAGCACTTCTTGTTGCATGAATATTTTCATATCTGGTGATCCCAACAATCTGGAGAATCAAGTAGAAAATATGAACCACAGAAGCTTATTGACTCTCTTGAAAAAAAAATCCAGGAAAAAGCAGCTGAAAAGATAAAAGCAAAACAAAAAATGAACCCGGTTGCAGCTGGTGCGTAGGTATCATGTTAAGGTGGAGAGCCAAGACCGGCCTCTTGGGAGACGGGACAGGACAGTCACTACCAGGCCCAAAGTCAGGACAGTGACTTCTTGTTCAAGCTCCATGACTGCAACATGTCATTGCCTTCCTCTCCCCATCCTGAAGACAGCCTCACCAGGCCACACACACACACACAGATTCCTGAAGTCAGATAATTCCTTACAAAACCCAAGTTTCCCTATTCTTAAAAATTCTGTCATTTTTCCTGAAGAACAAAAATTGTTTCTTACCCAGGAGCCAGTTCTGGTCAAAACCCTCCAGCTGGTTGGCCTGATTCTGTATGATCGTTTTCACTTTTGAGTTGCTTCCTCCTAGAAAAATGTTCATGCCAACACCAAAGCTATTTGACTTCTAAATATAGTGTAACAGCTGTGAATGAGGACCGTATTATTTTCTGTTACACAAAGGGTCTTTTACCGAGAAAAGCCAGTTTTAGTTAGGCTCAGCCACCTCAGCCAATGTCCGTGGGATTGGTGTGATTCCTTTTTTAAGCTTTCGTTACCTTACACCAGATTTTCTGAAACCTAGGGCCCATGAGCAAGAGTCTGTACCTAGCCTGTAGAAACTCATCTATTCTTTAAAAGCTGAATGTGATAATTCATATATATGGGCTTTTTTCCTATGGAGTGGTTTCTGTCACCTTCAAACTGTCCACAGCCCAAAGTATAAAACACTCCTTTAGACCAGTACCTTTCCACACGATACTTGTTATGTTTGGGTGTAGATTCATCATCTGATCTAGCACTTTCAACAAATACCTAGATACAGGTTGGCTCATTGGTTCGACTTGTCAACCTGAGGCATCTAACATCCACCTGGGGCTGTACCCAGGGCACACATGCTTCTAATTGATGACACTTTTCTTTTTCTGAAGATGTGTGGATTTTATGTGATAACATTTGTTCATCCAAACTTCTAAATTTATCTTGCATGAAGACAGAGGTGACTCTGGGGCCTCTTACTCTTCTAGTCCTTTCAAAACTGGCCATGTTTCTTTATCACTCAGGCTGTAACTATCGAAAATGTGGACTTGTAGCTAGCTTGAAGCAGCAGCTGGCTTCCTGGCCATGAGAACTTTTGGCTGGCAGAGCATGAGGGACCCAAGTACAATGTAAACCTATGGTGCTGGGGTGATGTGAATATAAGCAACACGGGAGTTCTTATTTTCAGTCTTTCCCTTAGAAAGGATCACACATGACACTTCTCTGGCTGTTAATCAAGAGAAATGTGGCCTACAAATGAAGTCTAGAATGCAAATTTCACTTGGTTTTATATGAGTGGATCCAATTATGGGAGTCAAAATGATCCCTTATTTCAACTTCTCTGGATTCTCTTATTTCTAACAGCATTGCGATCTTAACTTTTGGCTATTTTAATTCCTCCAGCAATTTAAGTTCTCTTTGAAAATGAACTAAAGCCTAACATCAATGTACCTTATCATGTGGTCCTTTTAAATAAAACATGTTTAATAATTACATAAGAGACACTGAAGGAGTACCCAGGCTCATTTCCCCCTTTTTAGTGGTGGTTTATGATCAAATATAATACTAAAAGACTAAACGCTTGTGGCTCTTTTATATATATTTAAAACACACAATAAGAACATAAGAACATCTCAAATCATTTAGAAGGTCAAAGGGTTATCAACCAAAATCTTTGGAAATTTCATAAAATTTAAATATCTGCAAACAATCCAACCAAAAAAGAAGAAAAATCTCAACATTTGGCTATGGAGGGCACTTCACATGTGAACCAAATGGTGTTATAACATTTTCCTTCAGATAAACTAGTCACTAAATCTCATTAGAAAGAATACAAGAGCAATCATCGGAGACATCCCCAAATACCACGCACTCAGAACATCCCGTCACGGAATGTGCCCCTGCGCGGCCTTCCTTTACATTGCGTACATCGCTTTACATCTCCACGGTGCAATGTTGAAACAGCCTCGAAGTTTTGTAAAGCAGATCGAAGTGCATTCTACAAAAATATGAACTTACAGTACATAACACTGAGTAATTTTAATCTGTACATTTCTCCCCCTCCCATCAAAGGTGACACACGTTAAGTTTGTACAAGTTAGGGGAAAAAAAATCTGGTTGTGTACATCTGGATTAATAGTCAACAGAGTCAACCAGAAGCTGGTGGGGTGGGTATAGTTTGAGAAAGTATAAATACAGTGTAATGTTAATCGTAGTTAACAATATTCAGCTTTTAACAAAGTGATACAAAATAAATCTTTTGACTGAAAAGATCTAGCTGAGAATGTTCTGCCAAACAGCCGACCGACCGACTGATCCGAAGGTTAAGGCTGACATGACTTAGCAACCTGCAGCACAACCGAAAACATTGGCGCAGTTCAGAGCTCTTCAAATGCATAGCTTCAGTGTTACATGCACATTAATTATATTCCTTCAATTAGTTAATCCTCTAGACAGTTTTCTCTTTGTTTTGCATGCATCCCGTTCCATTTCCATTAAGGGCATCTCCTCCTTGATCAACCATGTGCTTTGCTTTTCAATTTGTTTTTGTAATTTAAATTTTTTTTTTATTTTTGTATGTTTTGTCTTTAAGCTGCCAATACCTCCAACACTTGGAAAATGAACTATAGATGCCATCTTACAGAAGAGAATCATAGCTACATGGACAATGCAAAATGAAATGAAACAAGTGTCAGAAACAGTTTATAAAAATGGCACATTTATTGCTACAGAACGGTCATGTACATGACTTCATCGAATAACTACAGATGGAAACAGGTAATGGCCTAGATCAAGCTGGGTTTGTTTTTGTCTTGAAGGAACTCCAGCACACAACCTGTTTGGACGCTTCTACAAATCAGAAATACACCAAAAACATGAAAAAATCGAGGCACTCAGCCACACATTGAAAACAAGGTGTAACTGTTTATCTTTTTTTTTTTGAAATGTTTTTCCTTTTTTTCTTTTTTTAACAATTTTTTTTTTTTAGTTTTTAATGCTGCAGCTATGTGTACAGTCGCAAAAAATTTCCCCGCTGCGACCTACAACTAAAAAACAAAACAAAAACAAAAACAAAACAAACAAAAAAAGCTACCATACAGTTTCATCTTGGTAACACATGGTAAAATAACATCTTTTAAATAGTAAAATAAAGTAACAAACTTTTACTCATAATGATTCCAAAAATCTACAAAGAAGAAATATTCAGAATCTGACAATTTTTTTTGTAATATTCATGGTATAAAAGGATTGCTCCTGCGAAAAATAAGCCAAATATATTTTTTATTTTTAAATTTAGGTTTTTTTTTTCCTACTAGGGTGTACTACAGTCTATTTTATAGCAAAAAGAGCACTAGACAAACAAAGCTTTATAACAAAAAGCCAGGCACTGATACATGGTAAATCTCTGCTTTTTTTTCTTATCTTCACTTAATTGCATCACAAGTAACAAGAATGAAAAAGGCCACAGTTCATATATTTTCACCATTACATATGTCTATAATACTTGAAATGAGTATGGCAAAACCAGCACTGCACAAAGATGAGTCCACTTCAAGTCCCATGAGAAAGAGTGTGTCTCTAAAGAAAAACAAACGAAACCAAAGCAAAATAAAAAGAGAGGCCTAAAGGCCTTGGTGCCCCATTGTGTTGGAATTCATCATATTCCATCTTGACTTTTTTGCTTCCAGTCAGCCAGCAGACTAAATTTTTGTGCTCGTTTATGCTGAAATGGTTTCACTCCTGACTCAAGTTCACTTTTGGACACAGATCATATTCTGCCTGTTGGATGCAAAGACGAAAATCCTCTTAACCCCCAGTCTCAGTTCAACTCCCTCCCCACTCCCCAACCCCTCAACAAAAGAAAAGATTATGAATAAAAAAAAATTCAAGAAATACGAAAAAGTGAAAAGCAAAAAAGGAATCGGAAGACTGAATCAGAACCAGTTGCACCACTGGGTGGACTGACAGTTGTATAAACATTAGTGTTCCTTGCAGCTACACAAAAGACAAATGGTAAAAATTTCTAGATGAACAGATCCCTATTCTGCATATTCATAAATTACTTGAATGTGGAGGTGGATCAACTGTTCCATGTTGCTTTCAAAGTCCAAGTTTCTTAAACCGATCCCCAGCCTAAGTAGCATCATATATACGATATATACATATCATATTTATGATCCTATATCTATATATCTATATATATAGTATAGCATGGACCCTAATGAAATTTCTATATAGCACTTTAATCCTGTCTTTGCTAATTTAATTCAAAAATCCAGCGCAGGATACCAATATCTTACCTGGGTTTGAAAATTACAAAACAACAACAAGAAAAAACACACTAAAAGGCCACATTCCCTTTCTTCTTTTTCTTCTTCTTTTTTCTTTACTGGGGATACAACCCAATTAATGCAGATAGGTGCAGATCGTGTTTCTCCACCAAGCAAAAAAGCAGCAAGCAGATTCTGGTGGCCGTTAGGAAGTTTTTCGCTCAAGTCCAAGGGGAATTCAACAATAGAGGTATTACATTACTGAGTAATGAATACATCAAAGCTGGTGAACAAGAAATTGCAGCTTTTACTCTGTTTGAGTGAGAACAAAATATAAAGCACCAATTTAAAAAATAACCAAATGACTACAATTTAATTTTTTGCTTTGTTTACAGGTTTGAAAACTTTAATTCAGCTCTATTAAGCACCTTTATGATAACACGTATCAAAAGTGCCATTCTTGAAATGTACATCAATGCAGGGAGTGTTTCCAGTTCCCTAAAGAGTAAACACCATACTTTCTTCTTTACACTTATCCTGAATGTGATCAGAGTATACCTGCTTCCTATATATATCGTTCCTAGGGATACCCGCCTTGGTAGACTATACAAAATGAGTGCAGAATGTACCACTAAAAGGAAATCGTTAACATACTGAGGGAACAAGTACACATGGTTTCCATTATTCAGGGAGGAGAGGAGAGTATACATTTTTGTCTTCCATGCCCTTCTTTGAGACCCTTTGTTCGTACATTTCACAGGAAAGCCCCCATATAACTTTTCATGAAGTTTCGTTTCTGCTCTTCTCCTAAGGTTTTAATCCACCTCCACATTTTAGGAACTTACTAACAAATCAAAGGTTTTTTGTTTTATCGCTACTGAACATATTTACAGTTTTCAACACACACACACACACACACACACACATACACACACACACACAGCTAATCAAAATGTTCATGGGTTTGTAAAAGATGACCACGTGGTAACTACCTTATTTGTTCTTACATTTTCAGAAATGAACATAAAATTCAGGTTCTTGTAGCTCACTATTTCATTTAAATGCGACTTCTTTTAAACCACACAGTTTAGAAAAACAAAAACTGATACAATGTATTAAAACACATAATAACAAGAGTCTACATGTAAAAATATAACTTTTACATACACAATTTCAAAATAATGATACGTTTGCCATTTGTTGCATAAAATTTACAAATGTATTTCATTACTATATAACTGGCAAAACAGGAGAACAGATGGAACATTTAGACCATTTTGATGGATTTATGGCATTTACTCAGTGCTGATAGGTGGAAAAACTACTTGAATAGGGATTGTTTTTTTCTTAATACATGCCAAGATTGTGTGGCTGTAAAAATAGAAACGAGTTAGAGACAAAAGGGTGCTGACAAATACTTAACTAGGAGCACTATTTGTTCACTGCACTATACACCAAAGTCAATCATTATAAAGATTTATGATGGAAATTGGTTCAATTGTGCCCAGACGTCAAAGCTAGCTATCTGATGAGTTGCTGTGCCATAGCTTGATCTATGTTTCTATCAAATATGGTAGGTATAAACTTCATTCATACTGGCCAGAGAAATACTACACTACCCCTCCTCAAAAAAGTGCAACTTAATGCTTTAGGACTTATAAGGCTTGTTATAATGCTGCATGATGACTGAATATTGGCATTTTTCAGACGAAGGAGGAGGCAGGTTAAGTCATCTACTTTTTAGTAAACCCATTTTGAAAAAAAAAAGAAAACAACAAAATCAATCAGCTCTGTCACACTACTTGCAATTTCCTCATTTGACAGTTTTTGAACTTTACTTGTTTTTTTTGTTTTTGTTTTTTTCCAAAAATCTGACCATGTATTCAGAAACGCCTCACTGCACACTACTTCGGCTACACAGGTAGGTAACACTTTAATCGTTTTGTTAAATCACAGCCACTTTGATTATGTTATGTTTCCGATGATATAAACATTGGAAGGCACAGTGGTAACATTGTAGCATTCTAACCTTGTACCTCTGAAAATCCCAGAATAGGGTCACAAATGCAACATTACAAGTCAGACAAACTCTTGTTGCCGTGTCTTGGTAATGGTGCTTGTAATATCTACACATGATGTGACTTTTAAGTCCTGTGTTCCCAAAAGACTGGAGAAACAACTTTCTACTTATTTATGAATGAGAAGCAACTTCAGGGTCAGCGTTTCATCCTGCACTGCCCCTCCGGAAGCAGAGTTGGCACTACAGGTTATGATAACAAACCAGGGAGGGGGACAGAAATAAGACCCAAAAAAAAAAAAAAAAAAAAAAAAAAAAAATCCCCAAGAAAACAACAGCAACAAAAAACGAGAAAAAAAAAAAAAAAAAAGGAAAAAATTCATATTTACAGTAAAATCTTTCTTTTAAAAAAGTTAATCAGTACTATTTTTTTACAGGAGAAAAAAGTCTGAAACAAATGAACAAAAGCTTACCATAGTCACTAAATTTTTAATATATATTTATATATATATTTATATATATATTTGTCATAGGTCTATAAGATCCGTCTGTTCCTCCTACCCTAAGGAATGGCTAATGTCATCACTTCGTTGTCGTCAGGACGTTTGCTGGTTTTGTTAGTAGGGCAGCCGAGCTTCCCCTATTCAATATCTAGTAATTATAAACACTAGCTGACTTGAATACCAACAAAGACGTTCATGTAGTTTTCTTCAGAAGTACACTTTTTCATTATTGCAAGTTTACAATTTTTTAAATTAAATATTTTTTTCAGACTTACAAATTAATTATATTTTTTTTTTTCCAAAAGAAGTTTAGGCACAAATGCATTGTTCCACGGCGTGGAAAGATTGCCATTCAGTCTCTGGGCTGCGTCTCAGCCTGTACATACTGCTTTGCGCGTTCTGAATGATATGTTAAAGAAAGTCGTCCCTCAAGTTGCACTTTTTCCTTTCTTTTTTTTTTTTTTTTGTTTGTTTTTCTGTTTTTTGATAATTGGGAATGCTGAAACCTCTTGCGTCTGCGATTCATAACTACTCAGACTTGTCTTATATTACAAAAAAGGGGGTTAAGGAGAAGTGTTTATGTGGGTTTAAGATAATACAGCTGTTAAGGAAGTGGTCTCTTGTTTTAATGAAGCAATGTGGCAACTTGGACCTGAGAAAAGAAAAAGAGAGAAGAATTAATTAGTATCTTCCTGAAAGAAGAGGTGCTTTCAAAAAAGACCCTCTTTTTTCCAAGGAAGAAAAGGATCTGTTCATTTGGGTCAAAGTTGGCTTTTCTGGCTGGGGTGCAGGTGAGAGGGCCACCTGATGATCTCAGAAATGGTGGGAAACAAACTTGCCCTTTCACATCTGCCCCATGTGATTTGATGTGTCTCCCATTCCAGGGTGCGGGCCAGCCAAGGAGAGCGGGGGAGGCTCCGAGGACACCTTCTCTTCCTCCCTTCTTTTTAGACAGGCTGCTTTCGGATTCAGATTTCTTTCTGTGGAGGATGAGAGCACGGGGCGTTTTGTTAACGCCAAGGTTTCTGCTAGAGGGTTGCAGTCCCCTCCTCCTCCGTCTCTCCCACCCTCTGGCTCAGCTCTAGGTTACAGTTAGGAAACGTGCACTATGGTGATTCACTTGGTTGGTCACCAGGAAAAGCTGAACTACACAGAGAATTTGTACCAGCATTTTACAGTTTAAAAAAAACATGGGTAAAGCAATTGAAGTAAGCTTTGATTACTGACAGTGCGAACTGAGATCAAAATGTAATGCTAGTTACAAGAGAATCCCATAACTTAATTATCAGACAAGTGATTGCTGCTGTATGGATTTAGACATGGTTGCATCTGAACCATTATTCTGAGAGTGCTAAGGTTTGGCTGTCTGCTTCTGTGCATGGCTGAGTGTTGCTCTCGGCTCACTGACCTCGGACTTGCTGCTCCAAGCTGAGGATGACAGCTACGGCTTGGTGGAGGATCAGGAGCTTGGTCTGGGGCTTGTCGCTCTTGAGGTGGAGCTGCACCATGCGCCCGAGCTCCTTGAAAGCCTCGTTGATGTCTCGGACCCGCAGGCGTTCACGGGCATTGTTGGCCATCCTCCGCTCCTTCTCCCGCTCTGCCTTCTGCTCCGGTGTCAGGTCCTCATCGTCGTTATTGCTGTGGGACAAAAGGGAGGCGACATTTTCTAATGGTGTGGGGAAGAGGAAGGTACCTAAGTTATTATTTTTTTTCCTGGAATTGTCATGGAACTTTTCCTTTTTAATATGTGTCCTTGGCAGAATTTTATATCCACTTGACCTTGGCATGGGTTTGGATGGCTGTGAAAGGCAATATACAATGCATTTAGTTTTTCAAATGATGCCTTAAATCCACACTGAATTAAAACGGGATGATCTGAGCTAAAGGGAAGGCCCAAAGTGTGCCCGCTGTGGTCCGCAAAAGGGGCACTGGAGGTTTTATAGACAGTTACATTCTGCAAAGCAAGCCTCCACCCATTTATGCTTCGCTCACTCAGCATGATCACACTTGAGAAAGACTGTTTATATGTCATCTTTTTTTAAACTTTGACATCTGAAACCTAGGGAAAATAAGTGACTGAAAAGAGATTTTGAGAAAGCAAATACAAGGCAGGTTAATGAGAGTAAGAAGAAAGTCCTATATTGAAGACACCAAGACAATGGAAGTGAAGAGAGTGGGGCTTCGGCCTAGGTGCCCCATCCCCACCTCTGAGGGTCTTGGAAATTCACTGACTCTACCTGAGCCTCATTTTCTTCATGTATAGAATAAAAAGTTGGCAAAACATCACTTGCAGGCTTTAGTATGGATGTTTATGATCCCAAAATAAGTTGGGGAAACCTGCATTGACATTAGCCACGTAAAACAATACAAGTCCAACATCTATTCCTTTTAAATGGCCATGACCTCACTGTGAGTCACAAATGAAGCCAAACAGGAATCTCTGTAAGAACCAAAATATTCCATGACTCATAATACAGGGATGATCGGGCCCTGTATGGACTGGAAAGATAAGATCAGTTCTGACCATTTCTGGGTGTCATTGTGACTAATTAGAGACATTTAAATGGAAGATAAATAGGATGATGAGTCATCTGGAAAGGATATCATCTTGACAAGGGCAGAAGGGCTTACGATATTTCCAGTGCTATCATACAGAAAGGAGAAGTTTGGAGATATCTGGGCTCAAGAAGATAGAGCAAAACAACACCAGATGACCAACGCGAACTATCATGAGCAATAATTTATCCGGGTATGACAGATATAAAAATGAAGTAAATGTCAGTGAAAAGCAGTTAGTCCCTAGTATAAGAAATAACATCAAGGTGACCATTAGCCTGGACATTCAACACACTGAGGTAAAGGACTATGAAGCTTAGCCACTACCTTAATTTTCTCTGAGTTGGAAATGTTCACAGAATAAAGATGAT